>OX381621.1:7742736-8942736 GCA_947459985.1 Diloba caeruleocephala | reverse complement strand
ACCAATTTGTATTTACCGATTGGTCCTTTAGACCGCATTTTGGAAAAAAAGTGTTGTTAACCACTTATTATGCAAAATAAGTTTCTACAATCTAGTTTTTATTAATAATTTTATTTTTATTTACATTTTAGTTTCATACATATTTTATCTAGAATAGCAAGCGGTGCATTAGGACCATTTTTTCCGCCTCCTTTGGATGAGTCGGCACTTCCACAGCTTAATCATAATGTCATTGATCGTATATGTTTGTCTGTCATTACAAGGTGTAACATCTAATTTGCATATACGTAAGTACCCGATAGATGATAGGGCGGCGACACACCGCGCACATTTTATTCAAATCTAGCCGCAGCGAACTTGCGAAGAATCATTTACTATGAGTCTATGACAACGTTAGAAACAAGGCTTTCTATTGAACTTTCTTTTTGCATCAACGCGGCTTTAGTAAAACGCAATTCTCTTATAAACTATCTAGTAATTGTATAAGTCGCATTGATTTATTAACAATAATATACCTGTTTTGTGTTTTCAATTCAATTGTGTTATTGAATTGCATTAATCGTTGTCAATATTATATCCTGTTTATAAGACAAATAGCACGTATGATGATGTAAAGTTGTTGATTGTTTGTAGCTGTTAAAGGACTCAGGATCAGAACTGGAATCAGAAAATTTTTAGAGTACCATAATCCAACAAGATCCTAGTGGTTGAACGGAACGGAAGGCAAGTTTCCATACAGGAGGGTCGGAATTCGCTCCTGGCCCGCACCTCTGACCTTTTGGATTCATGTGCGGGTCATAATTTGAATATCATTTGCGCTAACGGTGAAGGAAAACAACGTGTGGTAACCTGCGTTCCTGAGCTGAGTGCTCCAAAATGTTCTCAATGGTGTGTGTAGTCCGCAAACCCACACTAGGCCAGCGTGGTGGACTAAGGCTTAAATTTCTCATCGTGAGAAAAGGCCCGTGACCAGATGTGGGACTGTAGTGGGCTAACTATATAATCAAATAAGGGACCATTTTAGTTTAATATGTATTGTGTCATAGCCAATTTAGACTTTGTAGTTAAAATTTGTACCTACTGTGACACTTATCGATAATAATGTAACGACTAGTAATGCAACGCATGTGAATACAAGTACCTATTTGTATTCGCCGAATGACGACAGTATATGAGGTACACGGGAATGTGTGACGTAGCTGGCAATGATTTTAAATAAAATCATTTACATTAGGTAATAGGCAGGCTGTATTCGAAATTGAATAATATGTTATCACAAGCTAAGAAAACTAAATTGAGAAAATTTACCGATATCAGTGTGTATATCAAAACTGACATGTAAACTATTTTAAAATGATTTCGTTTATCCCACACCCTAGACAAAAAACTGACCTTCATTCCCCACACGAAGACGGTGCGTGCCCGCGCTGCCTTTGTGCTCGGTCGCCTTCACTATCACTATATCCTGAACGCTCGTAGTAAATTATCCCTTAGAAATAAGATGAGAATTTACACCACATGCATTCGACCTATCATGACCTATGCCAGCCCAGCATTCGCACACGCTGAATCCGGCTCACTCCGTAAATTCCAAACCCTCCAAACCCGTTTCATGCGCAAGGCCACCGGAGCGCCTTGCTACATGCGAAATGATCAACTCCATTTCGATCTCAACTTGCCGACTATTAGGCAATTTTAGAAACAAGCGTCCAAACGCTGTCTCGATCTGCCCTGTCCCACCCTAATCCCCTTGTGGTATCAGCCGCCGATTACCAACCCTCTCCGTATCAGTAGAGTACGCCGCCCGAGGCACGTTCTGGTCGATCCAGACGATGAAATCACGTTAGATCACATAAAGAGACTCGCGTTGTCTCATTCACTAAACACTCGACCGTTTTACCGCCCTCGCCGCCGAGGATGCCCGCCTCACCGACGTCGCGGAGGCCTATCGCCGCGTCACCTTCCCGTTCAAGTTAGCACTTCTCCCTCCCGTCTCATGCTCGCGCCGTGCCGAGCCTATAGTTTTAAATGTCCCCTAATACATTATAAATAATACCGATCCAGCTGTCCCCAAAGCAATAGCTTGTTATCCCCAGCAACGCCCTAAGCCGAGGTCCGTGTCCCGCAGGGGGCGCCCTTAGCGAAAGTTGCTTAGTTTTTAATATTAAATTTAAGCCTGGCTGGAGGCCTCTTTTGGCTTCGCCAGCAAATGACCGGTTAAGCAACCACATTTCCCAGAAATGTATAGGAGAAGCCCAACAAAAAAAAAGAACCGCTCAAATTTTCTTTGATTATTTGGGGATTGCCTTCAAACCAATTAACAATTTGGCCTGAGAATGGCTATTTTCCATAGCTGGCAGCCTGGCAATATACAATCAGTAAATCGTAAGTCAGCCAAAAATTGCACATTCTATGAGTTTTAGATTGATTGAGCGAATTTATTATTAAATGCTTGTATTTATATTGACTTCGGTGTTTTATTGTCTTTGACCAATAGCGTTATGCGTAACTATTTGTATTTAGCGAATAATTAATATCAGAATCAGTATTCGTATAGGTTGCATTACTAACAACACACTTCTCCCCTTAGTGGACAAAAAAGCCGGATTTAATAAAATAAAGAAACAAGGTAAAGTAAGGGTGATTTTTTACCCCATCCAAGTGTTATTTCTGAAGAAGTCTTAAAAAGTGTATTTTCGTTTGTTCGAAATATATCCCAACTTACAAAATATTTGATCGTAAAATGATCATTCCGTGTTAGATCACGTGTCGCCATTTTTTCCCGCGCTAGTGTTAATGTGTAGTTACAAATGAAGTTAGAATGACCAATATGAACAAATTTAACAAATATAGTTTACTAAGTTTAATGTCTAAAGTCTCTACAGCGTAATACCTTACTCCTGCGCACACGCAGACGCCGAACGAACAATATCTCTTAAAGTGGACCCATTCGATGGTGCGGCTTCGATACTAACGGTTTTATCCAAGAAATATAAAGGTTATTTTTAAGACTTTAAATTTACGATACTAATTTTTTTATTGGTTTAGGTATTTAACTATGTGTAAACAAACGACTTGCCCACTTGTCAGTTAACTGCTATTTTTGAACGTGTTTCAAACGAGAAAACTCTTGGATGGCCGCTATATTTGTGACTAACTTCACTTTTGGTCTGTACGAAGGGCGCAGCTGCCCATCCTCCGGCTAATCCCATAGTCGACTTTAGCGACACCCACGGAATGAGATGGGGTGGTGCATATGAATGGAATTAATCGCGTCAGACCAAGTGTTTTATCATTTGAACCATAAAGAAATCTTGTGCAATTGATTCAGTTAACTAAATATAGTGTAGTGGTTTGTTTACGTTTAGTTTAAGTATTTAAACAAAAGACTAACTGAAGATAGTGAGGTGCCGGCTCAGAATGCCACCACCCCATCTCCTCCCATGGGTGTCGTAAAAGTCGACTAAGGGATTAGCCGGAGGATGGGCAGCAGCGTCCTTCGAGTACATTAACAACTCAACTGCGATCGCCAACCCGCCTGCCAAGCGTGGCGATTATGGCAAAACCCCCCAATGAGCGAGAACACATCCATATCGGTGGTTGTGGTGATCTTTGGGGGAGGCCTGTGTCCAGCAGTGGACTTCACTCGGCCGAAATGATGATGAAATGATGAAGTTTAATGTACAGTAGTCGACCTAACGTTGCCTCCGTGCTGGCTGCCAAAGTGACAGAAATCAACTACCTACACAAACAAATGTCCGCACATTATTAGACATATATGTAATAAGTTAATTTTCATATTCGAGAAATTAATTAGTAATATTAAACTAGGTACTTAATGCGAGGCTCGTCACATACCTGGCAGACATTTAATTTTTGTTACTGTCAATAAATACATCAGTTTTAAAATAATATGTCATTTCCATCGTCTATATTTAGGTTGTATATCGTACGTGATAAACATTCGATATTAATGAGATATAATAACAATTAGTATCAGGTGCGAGCGATAACATTTATTAATGCTATACATTATAGTAATTCCTTTTGTTATACAACACAAAGTGTATTTCATCAATACTTCTACGAAATCCATGATTGTACTAACTCTGTGATACATCTCATTAGTCATACAAATTGAATACGACGGATGCGCAAATATGTTTATAAGATTGCAAACATTCGTCAGGTAACGGGGTCATAAACGTAGTCAACTGAAGAAATAAATGTTTTGACTCATTCAATTTACCTGTTATGGAAGTTATATTTCACACAATAGCGTAATATCAACAGAGTATCAATGTAACTTATACACACATATCACAAAAGGGATTAGGAGAAAATAAAACCATTATTATTACAAGCTTTGGACGTGTGGGGTGCATCCACCGATAATCAATTAATGGACTCGGCCTGTCGTAGTCTGCCGCTGGAATAAGACCTCTGTCATGTTTCGCGAATTCGACTTCCATTCTCGTTGACATCAACTCAATTTTGGTGTACAAGCTAAGATAAAATAGATTGTGCAGAAATTGAAGAACATTTAAGAAAATTTACGAGTAAAAGCCGTTTATTTTATACGACCTAGTGTGTTGTAAAGAACAAACAAAGGTCGATAAACACGCGCATATGACACGAATTCCTACGATGCATTAACATTAATTATTAAAGGCCTTTCTCTAGAACCAGAGCCAATATTATTTTAATCAACAGCAGAGATGTTCGTTAGTAATAACAAACATAGCGTTATGTAAGGCGACACCGCACGTATCACACGGCATCGGTGGGTCTTCGCGAAGTCATACGAATATTATAATCGCGTTCCGATATTGCGATCACTGCACGCCTGTCCTTAATTAAAATGTCGCGCGTGCATGTCGTTCAAATGTAAAGCAATGCTACGCATAGAAAGTGCAGTAGATTTTATCTTGAAGTTAAACCTAGCGTTTTCTTGAACCTTTATTCAGGATTCACTTTATGATTGAATATCCTTCGATGACGAGGCGGAGGATATGGGCTTAGAACAGAACTTTGTGGACATAAATAAGCCATACCTATTTAGTTCTTGCACCCATATCAGGAGAGATTCTAGAGGACGGGGACAAGCTCGCCGCACTCCTAACCACTTGAATTCCTGTAAGCCAGGATATACAATGGCGATCACTAAAAAAACAAAGAGTACCAGGCAACAAATTACCATTTTATAAACCGCAACGGAGTTGATCTGAAAAGAAAAAGGATTCTACAGACACTATTGTCTGATTTTATTTATCTTAAGGACTCGTAATCGCAATAGGTATTGTCCATGTTCAGGTGGATGTAATTAACTATTTACCGTAGATGGGGCCCCCACACCTATGATGACTGATGATCAATGGTAAACCCACTATAATCTTTAAGCTCCGTTTGAAGTCTGGTCTTCTATTTCTGTCTTAAAAATAATCACCGTATCTGAAACATTAGCAATGGATGCTAATGATCTTTTACATGGCTGATAGCCGATATTAAGGTAAATAAAAAGTAATGGAGAGGATGCACGATCGCAGCTTTGTTCAGTGGGCGGACTGGGGATGATTGATACAGACGCATACGCACGCGCTAAGCAAGCGGTCACGACGCACAAGTATTTGTTTCTTTAAAATACTCTAATATTTTTCTGCATTAGAAATTACTTTGGTAGTGATGGTGTTTTCCGGAGTTTTGATTAGGTGAGCTGTCAACATTTATAAGGCGGTGTAGAGAATTTAGAGAATAAAGGTTAATAGGGTCTCGTCATTATCTAAGACATTGACTTGAGACCTTTTAGGTACATTCAGCATCATACGTAGTGTCTATAGGTACAAATAAATAAAGTCTGTTTGTAATGTAAAAATAACAGTTTTTTTACTAAATGCATATGAAAGTATATACGGTACTTACAACAAAAGACTATTTTAATTTTTTTTGACTGTCTGTTTATTCCCGCTAATCTTCGAAACGGCCGCTTTTTACGGGACTTTTACTGGCAGATAGCTGATGTTATAAGGAATATCTTAGGCTACTTTTATTTTAGAAATATTATTAGGGCACCGCGCAAAAAAAATATCCCATGATATCCAATATATATACTCTATGTCAAGTGTTTAATAAGTACTCTAAATCATTTTAAAATAATCAAATTTCTCTTAAATTAAATGGCGGGTTAAACCGCGGGTCCCCGCTAGTAAGACATAAGTTGTATCCAGTTATATTTTTGTATTTAGTGATATTATGTTACTGATTTAAAAATGCATTGTGATTACTCATATACCATTTTGTTATTTATATAACTGATTACAGTCATACTTTGCACCTAACATGATTTGTCTTTGTACCATCATGGTCAAGTGATAGAAAATGCCTTATGGCATTTAGCCGCCTCAGTACAAAATATGTGCATGAAGTATTAAATAAGCAAATAACAACATATTGGTTTGTTGTATTTATTATATGTTATACTAATATATAAATTCATCTTTACTTCTATAATTCCTTTAAATTAATAATTATCAGGAAGTTCTCGATCATAAAATATTTGAAACCTTGGATCATTAAACTTACTTTTGATGTTGACTGTCCCTACCCGTATTATAGGACCAGCAGTTTTATTCTGCAAGAATTCTCTAGCAAACTCACTTCTGAATCCGCATTGAAAGGTAGTAAAAGCAATACGAAATTAGAGATTTTACTGCGGATTCAGAAATAAGTTTGCTAGTGATGCAAACTCACTTATGAATATGCAGTGAAAAGAAGTAAAAATATTATGATTCAAGCGATTTCACTGCGGATTCAGAAGTGAGTTTGTTAGTGAGTTCTTACAGAATAGCCACCCAGGTCCTTCATCCACTATGTTGCTAAAGCCTGTTCAATTCATCATCGTTATGGTCATCATCACAACACACCCATATCGGTCGTTGTGGTGATCTTTGGGTGAGGCCTGTGTCCAGCAGTGGACTTCATTCGGCCGAAATGGTGGTTTCAGAAACAAATCTTTTCACTGTGGCGGAGTACCATACCATCCAGCAAATAGTTTTCCAGACTTCTTCATAATAGTCGGTTGTCCAGTTCCGGTTAATTGTTTTAAATGTTCTGCTTTTAATTCAAATCACAGTTCTTAGTCTCTTTCCATGCGCCGTATCAAGTTTACGACGAAACTCGATGCTCCTTTTACGATCGTCTTTATCGATTCGATGCAATATGATAGTGTTAAAAAGGTTAAAATCAATACGCCTTCGGATTACGTCATTTTCCTTGTTCTGATTCAGTAAAGTACTTATTTATATGAGAATTATGAAAGTTAAAATGATGTGGAGTGTGTAGCTATCAAAGGAATGTTACACACATCAGCCTGTAATTGTGTACTGCAGAACATGGGGTTCCCAAGGATCACTAGAATGAGCGGTTAGTGGAGGATATTGCCATAATCACCACGCTTGACAGACAGATTGGTGATCCCAGTATGTTGTTATTAGCATACAGGAGGATGCTACTGTCGGCACGGTAGGCGTAATGGCTAAGCGATTGGCTTCCTGCGCTACGTTTCACGGGTTCGATTCTATTTCTATGACTTACAGATAAATGTATCGGGTCTGGTTGTTTTTTATGTCTGTAAACTGTACCCACGACACAGAAGAAATCCTAGTGTTAAAAAAATATCTTCTTAATATCAACCGTTAATCATCTTTTATGACAAGTGGAAAAGAGTAGTCTATCCATTGCCGGGAACCACGCGGAACGGACCAGGTTGAGAACATAATGATTGTTTTAATAGAGGTTATTTTTTGTTTCATTGAATTGGTACATGTACCTACATACTACTCGTAGAATGATATTTCATTAGGTAACATGTTTTGATTTCCTATTTTCTAATGGCTTATTCCAGTATTTATCATCTCAGCGGCGAGCAGATATAGGTTTGAAGTTTTAGATAGTTTTGATGTCTTGACGCGTATCATCATCATTTCGGCCGAATGAAGTCCACTGCTGGACACAGGCCTCCCCCAAAGATCACCACAACCACCGATATGGATGTGTTGTGAGCACATTGGGGGGTTTTGCCATAATCGCCACGCTTGGCAGGCGGGTTGGCGATCGCAGTTGAGTTGTTAATGTACTCGAAGGACGCTGCTGCCCATCCTCCGGCTAATCCCTTAGTCGACTTTTACGACACCCATGGGAGGAAATGGGGTGGTGGCATTCTGAGCCGGCACCACATAAGAATAATAAAGAAATTGGTTTAACACTGATTGATTATTCATATTCTTAATCCTATATAAGACATATAACTGGCATCTTCGTATTAGTAACAGCTAGTAAAGAAATCTGCAATATTTTTGTAATTATATAATTAACAAAGTAAGCATATTATAGAAAGATTTATATAAATAATCTTTAGAAGGTTTGGATACCATACCTTGCTGATCAATCGCATTAGCAGTTGTAGGGCTTCCACCAAGACTTCTAGTTTGAAAGCCGATAGGCAGTGAATCAATAATAATTAATATTGCCACCAACACGGAAACTGGTTTCTTTTATAACACACAGATTTGAACAGTAAGTAGAGATAAGTACATCCAGTCGAACTATTTTTAGAATTAAGTTAGTAGGTACCTACGTTACCGATATGCAATTTTACAATGTCACAATGTGTCCTGGCAATTACTCATCGACTATAATATAAACAATAATGTTTATTTGTATTCAATAATGTTAACACGTATATTATAAACACATTAACATCATTTTTTTTACATAGATTATAACATATTTAAGTTTGTCGTTATCAGCATTCTTGCTAAGTTATAAAATAACTTGTATTAAAGATGCTAGCCCCAACCCCTGACGGACAACGAACTGGCTGTTTTAACAGAATAGTATAAATAAAGCGTTAAACTTTTGATTTTAGTTGAATGTCAGCTCGGCAACAAAGACAAAAAAGTAATTAATGAAAAAATTATAAAAAGGGACCCATAAATAAAGAGTAAATGTGTGCGTGTGTGTATGTGTAGGTGCGTGGAGCGCGTGGGTGCGTGCGTGCTTCTTGCGTGTGTTTATTGCGTGGAAGTGTGTATGTGTTAGCGTGTGTAAAATGAAGATCCGTAACGCTAACGATCATTGTGAATGAAGAAGTTGCTCCGTTTCTTGGTAGTTTAGTAGTAGTAGTAGAGGTAGAGGTCCTTGGTAGCAAAGAAATCTCTTGGTGAAAGAAAATTACATTTGAACAGTCCACAAATAATGTCTTTTCGTCTGTTAGTAACTCCCTGAAATGGGGTGCCTGGGTTTTGTTTGTGAACAAAGTTAAGGACAAAATGTTATCTGACAGTTAGGACTTTGCAGTAATTGTATAGTTAAACAGTTGGGAAGAGTAGCGGACGGAAGGTGGAAAACCTTTGGAAAACCTTTGGAACGGCTCTTTGTGCCCTTTCAGGAGTGCAACAGTGCACGCTGATATACAGTACGTCAAGAGGGATTGATAAGGAGCAACTCTCCTAAAAAACAACAAACAGGACTCTCCTAAAAATCTCTGCCTCAGCAATATGACGAAGAGTGTTAAAGACGAAAATCAGTTTCCTCACCCTCAAGGTTAGCAAAACAATGTCCGCTGCAAAGCTCAGATTTTCATAGAGCGAAGTCAGAGATATTTAATTGTGTGTACGTTCAATAAAGTTTGCCACGCGAGCAAGATACAGTATCAGGGGAAAGGTACGAGGGCGCAATTATGGCGTAAGGAAAAGGTGGTTATTTCGATTTATCGGTGTTAGGTGTTAGTAACTGCTCTAGTGTGATCTTACGAAGTCCTGGAGCCCCCCTTCGGTGCCGAAGATGACCGCTCCAGTGGTTTTAGCCGGTAGGAGTCATATGTAGAATTTCCACTGGACATAAATAAAATAAATAAAAAAGGTGTTAGTAACTGCTTATTTAGCCAATTTACCACTCTATTCATCAAAAGCATCATGCCAGATATTGCGCAAAAAGGTAAGAACTGTATTGACCGCAAAATATTTTTTTGCAAGTACGTACCGAAACAGCTATGTCCGGTGAATACCTGCGTCAGGCGGAATGTGACGCGTTCAATCCTTTGGAGCCAGGCTCCCAACAGCGGTAAGACGGCTTCAACGTTGCGCTTTTGCACATACTGCGGCAGCATGAGCTGCTCGCGCTGCCGCTCGAGTGCACGCCGCTGGGCCTGCCATCTAAACTTCCGAGTGCCCCTTAAGGCATGCCTTCACCGCTCTGGCGGAGGGGGCGTGTTTGGTGATGCACCCAGGCATCCATCTCTACCAGGATATCAAAAGGCGGAAAGCGCGCCCACAGAGTTGCCGCCTCAAAGGAAAGATCACCGTTCGATATACTCGTGCGATCCGTATAGCCGTTGTGTGTTCCGTGTGGAATAAGTGAGTCATCCTCCTTACAGCCCCGACCTGGTACCTTGCGAATTTTATTTCTTCCCCGAAAATAAAAGACAACCTCAGAGGAATTTGCTTTATGTACCCAGAAGATGGCTGCGTTCTAAAAAATCGTGGAAGAGATCCCTAAAGAAGAGTGGGCTCACTGCTTCAATCAATGGTTCCATCGCATGCGACGTTGCTTAGAAAGGAACGGAGACTACTTCAAAAAACAATAAAAATATTAACAGGTTCCCACAACATTCCACCTTTAAATTTTCTAGAACCTTTTAGTGTATTTATTTATTGTTATAAAATACATACATTTTCCTTTAAATTACATTGTTTACTCATTGATTTAAAATGTAATAACTATTATTTGTAAGCTTACATTTTACGTAGATAATACGTAAACGTAGCCATTCTGGCTACGTTTCCTATTTGACAACTCACAATTATTTTTGTAGAATTAGATATGAAGTTGAGGGTGCCATGCCATTGATCAAATTATTTTCTCGAATATACGTACCATTTGATTAAAGAAATTGGATGACTTAATCAAATTTTTGTTTTTGTTTGATCAAAGATAGTAAAGTCTTAGATTTTCACGATTATTACTCATTATAATAAAACACTTAAACGAATTACAGCGCGTTTATTATATTTTTTTATTTTTCCTGACGTTTCGGCAGCATTATTTAGTCATCCTGGGACCATGAATGCTGCAATGTTCTGAAACGTCAGGAAAAATAAAAGTATATAATAAAAGTGCTGTAATCCGTTTAATAGTGTTTCATTAAACTGATAAAAGATTTTGACATTTCAATAATTTCAATCAATCACAACTTCACCACACACAATCACAACAACCAATCCATCTCATCCCGTGGGTGTCGTAAAATGCGACTAAGGGATTAGCCAAAGGATGGGCAGCACCGTCCTTCGAGTACATTAACAACTCAACTGCGATCGCCAACCCGCCTGCCAAGCGTGGCGATTATGGCAAAACCCCCCAATGAGCACAGAACACACTCATATAAGTCGTTGTGATTAACTTTGGCGGAGGCCTTGGACACAGTGGATTTTATTCGGCCGAAATGAATGAATGAAACAACTTCATTGGTATGAAAGCAGTATTTAACGAGTATGAAAGCAACGGGAGCAAAGTATTATGTCTTATAATACAAGGTACTGAGATTATTAAAATGAAATTATGCGATTAAAATTGAATATGGCACTTATCAAACATCACACCATGTATTTAACGAGTGACATGACGCAGTCGTCAAAGAACTTTGATAAAATCTTGGACAAAGAAATTAAATGAATGGCATACCTCCCGTAAGCTTCACAAGGAAAATAATTTATTTTTAATTTTACTCAAACGCAATACTCAATGTTTTCTTTTTCATGAAAATTAGTCACAGAATTTTCCATAATCAGGTTTATTTCTTATTTATATAAGTAATATAATTAATCAACTTATTTTTGCTTAACTTTTATTCAAATACCTTTAATTTATCTTTTCCCTATGTCCGGCTCTCTCGTTTAATTAAAGTCTTATTTTCCCGCCATGATTACAACCGTGCGAGCCGTCATTCAATCGACACACCTACATAAACTACTCACTAAAGAAGCTTCCTTCGCATCAAATTAGGCGGTTTAATTATTTACTAGCACTAAAACGCACTGTTAACTCTTACAAAATATAACGTGACCTACCCTCACCCTCTTTTAACTACCTGGGCTGAGAGGTAGAGGGGAAAATAAAAGGCTCTTCAAGGATCAAATTAGGGAAGTCTCTACGGACACTAAAACGTTGGAAGAAATAAAAGTGATGCGAGGAACAGTCTGCTAAGGCAGGTGTATTTCTCCTTTGGGGATAAATAATTATTTCTTTAATTTTGGAGAAGTACCCACCTACACGGGTGTTGTCTTCATATTTGAGGTCGTGCATTAGTGAAGATACCACGAACGGGTAATTGGTAGTACAAGATAATTAGTTTAAACATTAATAATATCTTATTATTTCAAAAGTAGTTTTCCATTTCATTTGTTTAGGTACTCGAAAGATAAAAAAATACTTATTTAATTTATTTTTAAGTAGTTTGTATGACCAACTTAATACTTGCTGCTGGAATCATGCTGTATATATTCAGATGGTCCTGTGAAGGTTTCAATCGCGCTCTGCATTTTTGCTGCAGTTTTTGATCATAATATATTATCATCATCACTATGACTGAGTCGACATTTTGAAATTCAAATGGTTAGTATCCTTGGCAGGCGGAATGGAGAGCGCAGAATACTTGCTGTTTCACAGAAAGGACGTTGCTGTCCATCTCTCTGGTTTAGAGTCCCTTTGTCGCCGTTTACGACATCCACGGGAGGAGATGGAGTGGTGCTATATTCTTAATCCGGACACCACATGGACTATTATATACTAGTACGTATCTAGTTATGATTTAAGTAAATCTTACACATATCCTACGCATCGAGTTTTGCGTCATACTTTATTTACGCTGGGTGTCAAGATTTTCCAACATAATATCAGTGTGCGCAATTTTATACACAAAAGAATTTAACAAGTCGGCCACATGCCATGTTTACATTTAACGATTGATATTGCCCGCCCTAAGATTTGCTAACGCCATCTTTGGCGAGTCCACGTTGACCTTAAACTCAAAAGCCGTAGGTTTTATGTGTTCTATTCAGCTGTGGCTAACAGCAATTCATCTTTGACTATTTTACGAGCGCGACGATTCACCAATGGCGTCCACTTATAACTGCCGGTTACGCTCAATAAAATGATCATTTATTACGCTAACGCTATGTTAGTTTTATTAGGCATATGTACTAACATTTTTGTTGCGCTACAAGGAAATCTATTTGGAAACACAATTTCGACGCTTCGCTGTATTTGCTATACACATATCTATGTATACGTAGAATAACAAGATTTAATTGTAGTTCTCTAGTTGCTAACATAAAATATTGGCAATGCGTGCTTTAGAGATTTTAATATTATGTTCGCTTTAGATAATCATTTTCAAATTTTGAACAAAGTTATTGAGCAAGATTGGAACCATTGGCATCTATGATTGACGCATAAATACCATCATAATCATCATCATCATCATAATCATCATCATCATCATATCAGCCAGTAATCCCGTCAGACGGGCGAACGCTATGCCTGTAGCAGAACTGTTGTGTGTGTGTGATTCTATATTTAGCGTGTTGTTTGTTTTATATTTTCTGGACGTTTTATCGTTAAAGTGATGTAAAGTGGTGACTTGCAAAATATGAATGCAAGTTGGAACCGATCTGAAAGTTCAAATATGGAATTTCAAATTAGGGCCTAATTATTGGAATACTCTATTTTTGGATTCTTAACTGAAATACCAATACCTCAATCTAGACATAATGCAGAACGTGAACCTGAACCCTCCACTGCAGACTAGATCGCATACATACATACATACACACGCAGACTAAATCCAGTGCCAGAAAACAGATGAAAAGTATCCAACAGGGGAAGACAAGCTGCTGTAGTAACAATCACAACATCTTCACCTTCTTACCAAAATGTACGAAGAACAAAGGAAAAGAAAATAAATTTACCAGGACTAATACTAAGAAGTAAACTGGAAACAAAACGAACTAACGAAAAAAGAAAAATAAGAATGATCGCTCACCAGATTATGAAGACGAAGACTCTGAAGATGAAAACAGTATCTAGTTTCATACAGACAGTGAACCTGATGCATCAATAGGCCAAGAAGCTCCTGACTTTGCTGATGAAGAATGTATGTTTTGGCGAAGTTTGCTTTCCGAATATACGGGAGGATGCCTAATGCCACACATTCTCTGCTCTGCGGCCATAATGATCGCGCTGGTCCAGAGTTTAACTTATTATAATATTCCATATTTGGGTACCTATTCCATATTTAGTTCAATGTTTGTTCATTTTATTTTTATATATTGGTAATTCATATATTTAACACAAGACAAAAATAAGAAATGTGCAGAAGACCGAATGTCTGACACCAGTCTTACTTTAGGATATCCATGTCGCTCAGCAATTTGGTGGCTGGTGTCAGTTGGGTTGCGCTACATGCAAAATATCAATATCCAGAATCGCTTCATACACAGCTTTAACCTTATCATTTCCAAAATCGAACCAAATTATGGTACCTAGCTCATTTATATTCAACTGCTACGCCATGCATCACTGCTACGCCGCCGGCGCTGTGCCGTTTTGGTGCTACGTTATCGCACCTTTTTATGTGTGACAATAATAGTGAAGTGCTGGCTCTCTTCTTTATACTAAATAATATTACTTAACATCGGTACCTTCATATTTAAAAAACAAAATGAGCGCCTGCAACGCGGTACACGTGACAGAAGTAAAACTTCATGTTTCCAAATCCGAACCTTATTAATAATAATTAGACCTTAGTACTTTAATTATATTAGGATTAAAATAATAGTAGTATTCACTTAAAATTAATAACTGCTCAGTAGATATATAAAAGTTATTAATCTATACATCTATACAAATAAATAAAATTGAAGTGTCTGTTTGTAATGTCAAAATAACAGCTTTTTACTAAATGCATATGAAAGTATGTACGTTACATATAAAAAAACACTATTTTAATTTTTTTTGTCTGTCTGTCTGTCCTTCTGTCTGTCTGTTTGTTCCGGGTAATCTCCGAAACGGCTGGACCGATTTTGACGGGACCTTCACTGGCAGATAGCTGATATTATAAGGAATAACTTAGGCTACTTTTATTTTAGGAAAATAATTAGGGTTCCGCGTAAAAAAATAAAACCCTTGAAATCCAATATATATATTCTATGTCAAGTGTCTATGTCGAAGTACTCTAAATTTCTTTTAAATTAAACGCGGGTGAAACCGCGGGTCCCAGCTAGTTAATCAATATAACAGTAAATATTGACACTTGAAATACGTACAGCACATTGATACGTCTCTCTCGCTTATTCCCGCGCATACGCCCACTATTGATTATACGTAATCTTTCTCTAGTGTGTAGAAGAAACATTTTCCTTTTTTAAAGATCAAATCAATCATCAATCTATCGTTTTCGATAGCAATAAACATACAGACTTTTGAGGCGATAAAGTTATTGACGACTTTTCGTATATTGTCCAGTTTGGAAGCGACTATTTTTTTCAGGCGTGCTGCATTGGCCGGAACTGGTGATAATGGGATGGGGCGAAGTCTGCTGATATACCGCGTGCGGGAGAATTTCCCAGCCCAAGTTTAAAATAGTTTTCTGAGTGGAGGATGCGACATGAGATCGAGCGATATCATGGAGCAGAATAACTTTTTGGCATCCTCGTCCTGCAAATGACCTTTGCTTACCAAATGATCAATTATTCAGAATAGACAATTTTTTTTCTTTATGAACTTTAACATTAAACAGCACCCATATAAGCTCTCCCTTCACCGCTTCCTTTTTTTTAAAATCTTTTTATTGATCCGGTGGAAATACCTCCTATACCTCATGTACTTCCTTCGCCCTGGGAAAGGGCGAAGGGGCATGCCGGACTCCTACCGGCTAAAACCACCGGAGTGATCATCGTCGGCACCGAAGGGAGGCTCCAGAAACTCGAAAGATCTCCATCTAGAGCCACCCATTGGTGCCACGCCTTTAGGCACATCTCGGAGGGGATGACTGTAAAGCGGTCATCCCCTCTAGTGGAGGGAAGGCGACTGTAAAGAGGCCATCCCCCCAGGCATCTCTTGAGGGGATTGTAAGATTCCCCCGAAGCAACACTATGCACTGTGCTGCGCACACAGCGGTACGTGACCACATGCACACCGCTGTCTTCCCGGGGGTCGCTCGGTATGAGCGCGCAGATTTCCCAATAAGCGCGCTCGCGACTCCCAAGGCCCCCTGCCATATAAAGACGACAGGGGGCTCAGGCGTGTTGGACACGGGCACTGCGGCGGTTGTTACCCCGGGTCTTCTCTTCTTCTCTCTTCTCCAATTTTCATGCTCTGCCAGCATAGCCGATACTACTGCTGGCAAAGAGAGATTTTGCCCGATCCGATCGACCAGGATCCGCCGCTCGGCAGTCCACGCAGGGCACTCTCCGAGCGTGTGCTGTGCGGTATCCTGATCGTCTCCACAGTGGTGGCACTGTGACTGTGACTGTGACCTCGCGTCCTATCCTGTGCAAGTACGCACCGAAACAACCGTGTCCGGTGAATACCTGCGTCAGGCGGAATGTGACACGCTCGCTCTTTTGGAGCCAGGCTCTGAAGAGCTGCAAGACAGCCTCGACGACGCGCTTTTGCGCGTACTGTGGCAGCATGAGCCGCTCGCGCCATAGCTCGAGTGCACGCCGCCGAGCCTGCCGCCTCAAAATTTCGAGCGCCCCTGAAGGCACGCCTTCACTGCTCTGGCGGAGGGAGCGTGTTTGGTGATACACCCACGCATCCATCTCCGCCAAGATATCAAAAGGCGGAAAGCGCGCCAACAGAGTTGCCGCCTCAAAGGACACCGTTCGGTATGGTCGTGCGATCCGTATAGCCACTCTACGCTGCAGACCGTGGATCTTGGTTTTGCGCTAGCGATGGACGCCCGAACGTCGAGATTACTAAACAGGCGTCCCGTAGAGGGCGACGGACCGCACGACTCCCCCGTAGAGGCGGCGAACTTCTTCCCTTGGTCCCCCGAGATTGGGTAGCAGTCGATGCAAAGCACCCACTATCCTTTCGACCCGGGGACAAGACGCTCGAAGTGCTCTTCGAATCCCCAGCGAATGTCCAGGGTGAGCCCTAGGTCTTTCATGTACCGGCCCATCCCGATTCGCACGTCACCAAAGCGTATCCACAAACTGGGAGGCTCCCTGCTCCGCGGCAGTTTGTGGAACCATAGCGCCTCAGTTTTTTGAGGCGCTATCCGCAAACCCAGAGCGTGGATTTCGGCCACGACAATTGCCACCGCTTGCTCGGCAAGCCGGATGGTTCCCTCGAAGGACTCCCCGCCGGCCAACACAAGAGTATCATCGGCGTAACAGACTAAGCTGACGCCCGCGAGGAGAACGACATGCAAGACCCTATCGTAAGCGAGGTTCCACAAAAGGGGACCGAGAACCGACCCCTGTGGAACCCCGCACGTGATCTCCCTCCGCTTTGCGCTACCGTCCCTGCCCACGTAGCCTGTCGCGCAGGTATGCCCCGATGATACCCTGCAGATAGGGGGGCACTGATGGTGGACTAGCGCCCCCCTAATCACACCTCACGGGATAGAGTTAAAAGCGTTGACTATGTCAAGACTGACAGCAAAGGCCACCCCACCCCGCTGGGACACTGCCTGTTCCGACAGCGAGCGGACGCGAAGAATCGCGTCGATAGTGGACCGCCGCTGCCGGAAGCCATACTGGCTGTCGGCCAGGTCGGGGCCAACTCGCGACAAGTGCTCAACGAGTCTTCGAGCAATCATTCTTTCGAATAGCTTCGAAGCCTCGTCGAGCAGGCAAATGGGACGGTACGCAGAGGGAGACTCCGCGGCCCTTCCTTCCTTCTTCAAGAGAACCAATCCGGCTTCCTTTCAGCTGAATGGGAACACGCTGCGATGGAAGCAGCTGGTGAACAGCCGCCTCAAGCGGTCCCCAAGAGACTGCAGTGCATACGCCCACGCACGACCCGGAATGCCATCCGGGCCGGGCGCGGTGTTACGAGCCTTCAGGCGGCCAACGGCTTGGTCCAACTCTTCTTCCAAAACTGCCAATTCCTCATCCCATTCCAAGTATTTCAGGCATTCGCCTAGTCATTCGACTTGGTCGTCTCGTCAACATAGCATAATATAAGGCAAATCCAAATTCCATTTTTCCACCACAAACGATTTGTTTTTACTAGCGATGTAACGAACGCTAGATTTGTCACATTCGCGAATGCGAATGCGGATGCGAATATTCATATCCGATATTCGCGAATACGACTGCGAATGTTGATTTTCAATAAAGCGCGCGCAAAATGTCATACGAGTTTGACATTTCGTGTCAGCCATGTTTAAACCGAACATAGCCGAGCCGGCCCGAGCATTGACAGTACTCTTTTTTGTTTTCTGTAAAAAGAAATTAGAAACTTAATTTAAAAATAGTAGTTATAATCTGCTAAATAAGTACAATAATAAGACTTATTAGACCTAGATATTATTAATATTGTAAGTAAATAAAAAATATAAATCGTAAAATTGTATTATCTTTCCAGATCCATCCAATCCTAAGTATAATTTCCTTTTTGTTCGTCTAATACATTCTCAAAACATTCGATTCGTTTCTTGTGAATCCGAATCCGAATGCGAATGGCAAAAAATATGCTAATATTCGCGAATGCGAACATTCGTTACATCACTAGTTTTTGCTATTGATGACAGTCTAACATATTTTATAGCTCTCATAATATGTTAACAAGATATACGCGCTGACATATAAGCAATATTATTTAGTATGGACAAAGGAAAGGCATAACCATATTTGTCAACAAAACTCGCAACCTGGATTATACCATTTTGTTGTATTCTCCTTCATATATTCGCATGATCTAACATATACGAGGGCGGTTTGATAAGTCCATGACTTTGGAAAGAAGAAACACTCTTTTTACAAATACATTTTTTTATTTTTCTACAAAATCTCCTTTCAACTCTACGCCCTCTACGCCCTCTCCTTTCAACTCTACGCCCTCTTAGTCCAGCGATGTTCCAACCTCTTCAACCCATCAAAAAATATTTCACGTCAAACCCTGAAAAATAGGCCTCAGTTTCGGCTACCACCTCTTCGTTTGACGAAAATCTTTGCCCGCCAAGCCATTTCTTCATGTTTGGGAAGAGGAAAAAGTCAATCTGGCGAATACCCAGTGTGTGGCAATAATTCGTATCTTAATTCGACAATTTTTGATGTCGCGATTGCAGACGAGTGGGCCCGGTGCATTAACCTGATGAAATAGAATTTTTGCTTTGCTAGATGCGGTCGTTTCTTGATCAACTTTTTATTGAATCTATCTAACAATGCAGCATAGTAAGCTCCGGTTATTGTGTTGCCTTTATCCAAAAAATCGATGTAAATAACCCCTTGGCTGTCCCAAAAGACTGTGGCCATCACTTTACCAGCCGAGCAAACAGTTTTTGCCTTCATTGGGGCACGTTCCCCGGTAGAAGTCCATTGCTTCGACTGTTGCTTAGTCTCTGGTGTATAATGATGGACCCACGTTTCGTCAACTGTTATGTACCGACGCATAAACTCACTCGGATTGCGATTATACATGGCTAGGCATTCCTCAGAAGCTGTTACACGATTTCGTTTCTGGTCGACTGTTAGTAAACGCGGCACCCATCTTGCAGAAAGCAGCCATGCTGCTTAATAGTTTTACCACGTAAAAAATAGTGTTTAATTAGCACTCGAAACTCGCTTTTCTCCATTTTCAAAGAATACTTAGAAGTCGCCTAACTATTTTGCTTCTAAAAAGGTTGGTTTCGAGCCAAATTTGAAAAAAGAACGGCATGCGCTTCGTCGTGAGTTTCCAAATATGAGACAAAAAATATATTAAAAAAGTTTTTATTCAACCTTAAAGTCATTGAGTTGTCAAACTGCCCTCGTAGCAATATGTAGTGTACTCACAGAACTTTTTACAGACTTGTTAATCGATCAACGAAATCGGGAATTCGATAGACACCTGGTCTAGATCTTACCCTAACTATTTGCTAGTTTAACGTATCTCTTGATCTAAATCAAGAGATACGTTAAACTAGCAAATAGACAATTCATCAATACATGTTGAAATGCCTCCAACATTAGCGGTTGTGTATACAACCATAACTTTTGAAGCTAGTCAATTTTATATGCTACTTACATTCCTATTTTATACATTACTTAATAACTGCTTACATGATCCATTATCGCATTTCGTAAATCCGTCAAATAAATTGGTATTAGTATTGTGTGCAAGTATTTGTCGACATAGATGTTCGAGTATGGCTCTGTTGGCAAACTTCGGTATCATGGCATAGTGTATACATAAACACCACAAAGATGCCGCCTACTACACCGAAATTGTAGGGCTGTGGCTACAACACAGACTAGTTAATGAATTAGTGAGATGTGTGTTACTCCCTAGTATTAAACGCGCACAATTTGCTAGATGTAATGGAAAAAATCTGACAGCGGCAACTGACGAACGGCGCACAGTGGGCTGAAAACCGATTTCCATTGACTAAGAAATCAGAATTGGGAAAATTGATTTTTCTTGACCAAAATTGGTTTTCAGTTTCATGCTATTTAAAAACAACCATTTTACAGAAGTTTGATGGATTCGATTCGCTTCGAATGCGCGTTTTTTCCTCGATTTTTTACGTTTCAAACAGTTAGCGGATATATGTATCCCATACCAAACACTAAACTACCAAGAACTAAAGCCAAAAACGTTATGTTTTTTAAAATGATATATATATGACTCACTGAATGATTTTAAAATACAATACACATACGATTTACTTAATTCAACGCTATTTGAACGTAACTATTTCCGTTTTTACCATTTTATAACTTATAACTAAGCGTAAAAAATATGATGAAATATGACAACATTTAAATATCTATTCTCGTTCGAGTACTCACCCTCTTTGGCACGATTGAAACTTCTTTTTTTAATGTACCTATCAAACAGTGAACACGCCTGCTAGGATTTGGACGAAAAAATATCTTTATAGCACATTAGCACTCCAACCGATTAGTACTGAAAAATTAAAAAGAAATCTTTTTCAGATGCAAGTAGCTTGTAAAGTTAGAGTGTTAAGCTATACTAAGAGAGTAAATACGTGGCAGCAAGTCGTTGCACGCAAACCTCTACAATTTTAATAGTAAACAATTTATTTAATTTAGTCTATTAGTAACGCAGTTTAAGAAGCAGATAATGCAGAGATAAAAAACCTTTTTATCTATTTCTCAGAAAGGGACATGGTTTTTCCTGTACGTCACTAAGATGTCCAGTTTACATCACCTGGCTAATCTTGATCTTTGTCACATTTATACAAAGATTGCTTATGCTAATTATGTTTATCGTAATATATTGTGAATTTGTGACGCAGTAATGTTAATAGTCTTTTGTTGGATTAAATGCATAAAGTGTCATGAGAGGTAGTTCTGGCGATCATGCATGTAACACTTAAAAGTCATAATCATAATACATGTATTTTATATTAATAAGACGCAGAAATATTGACTCGTGCGTGTAAATAAGTTAATAATAAAGTATGCAAAATATTTGTACTTATCCTGAAAAGTCATAGGTAGTAGAGAGCGGTTATGCATACTGTTTGGCTATAGTGAAAATAGGTATTCGGGATTTAGAATTTCTGTAGTTTAAAAAGTCCCCGTTATATAGACACAGCAGCCATATTAGTAGTGCCTAGATCACAGCTTATTGGCTTAAATCAAATATTAAAGTCTCCATATAGAAAACTACGTTACTAAACGTGATGTCGTGAGAGATTCTTTTTTAGCAATAAGTAATTTCAATGTTTACCACACATGTGAAAACTGAATACTTGAATGTCATCATCATCATTATCATATCAGCCAAAGGACGTCCACGCTGAACTGAATTGGGGGAGGCCTTTCCCCATAGATTTGGCAAACTAAATACTTGAATGTAAATTATTTAAACGAACATATATTAATATATATTCTGTGAATATACTAGTGTATCAAGAAGGTTAGCTCGCAGTTATTGCTAGAGGTTTGTTATACACACGGCTACACATCAAGCTATACGAAACCAGTTTACGCTGATCTCTCACCATACGAAAAGCCTATACAATGTGAGATCAGCTTATAATGGCTTTGTATAGCTTGGTGTGTAGCCGTGTGTACGTACCGTTAGTTTAGTACTTGATTCTAAATGATTTGTGCAAAGAATTCCACATTTACCTCATATGAAGTTGATTGAATGGTGTTCGTTGACGAAAATGATTGACAATGTAAAACTTTTACTTATCCTTTATATATGTACATAAACATAGATTTGCGTTTTCCTAACGTAAAACAGTTTTAGAGTGTTTACAAAATGAGGTACCGTTTGACCTTTTTTTTGGTGGTAAATTCCATCATGAACTTCCTCCGCCCTGGGGATGAGCGGAAGGGCATGCCGGACTCATACCGGCTAAAGCCCCATGGTGTTCTTCCACTGCACATGGCGCCGGGGTTACGAGGCGCGCGGAACATGTACGCGCCTTCACCTCGGGCCCGAAGTATTGATCTAACCTAACTTAACCAGCTATAAAGTAGTAACCTACTATATACCAATGTGTAGATATCTATAAAAGACCTAGTTTTAATTAACTGCAACTGGCTGCACTTAGTTTGAGCTGACTAATCACCTATATAATGTACCTGTACTACTAAATCCGAAGTACACCATTTTGGATTTTAGCCATAGGATATTAATATACTAAAATCCAATCAATTATAAATCTACTGTCAAAGCCGGTATCATGCGCTATATGGTTTGTAAATATTAAGGCGCTGTAACCGACGCGTGCGCACACTTTGATTTCCCCTTCCTCACACCCACGCAGACGATTAATACATTCTCTTGTTTGTTAATTTGTTAGTCGTTTTATAAGAGTAGGTTACACTCACTGTTTTACTGACCGTACGTATATACCTACATATATATCCTTGAAACAAATTTCCTTATTATTACTTAGTGTCACATTATTTTTTAAATCATGAATCAACCTTCTAAAGCTCTAATGTCAACGATTGCAAAATGTCATTTCATCTACCCGACAAAGTGTTCAACTTTTATTCAGTATGAATAACAAATTCATCAGCAGTACAAAAAACAATTACGCCGTAGTAACAAACAAACGCGACAAAAAGCCCCGACCGCATTAAATATAATTAATTAACGCCGCATAAAAGAGCATTAGCGATCCTCACAAAAGCCATTCAATGACCGAATGTTTCTTTTCAAGTAGCTGTCTCTATAAACGCGCGGCGTTAGTGATGTGGCGCATGCGTAATCGTCGTGATTCTTAACTTGACACTGGCAAAATGGAATACAATTGCCATTAAAAAAAAAAAAAAAAAAAAAAAAATCGTCGTGATTAATTGTCCAATCACGGCCCGCTATTAAAAATCTCTTTTTAGCTTGAAGGTTTCTTTCTCCCTTAGCTTCAGATTTACCTACCAGGAAACGTAGGGAGGGTGACAATACGATTGAAACTATGAAAATGTGTAATAATTTACATAATCTTTTTAATTATGTCTTTGTTTATGTGTTTATGTGTAATTAGATGGCTTTGGATTTTTTTGTTTCGCTGTTAGTAAGCTACCAAAAACATATCTAAGTATTTATTTATTGTACGCATAGTATAAGGAGCTGAGGACACGATATTCAACTTTAAAGAAGATAATACATCTTATAGATTCTAACCAACCCTAATAGATTACTTTGCTCCTAAGTCATGCTGTTGTGTTTATTTTGATCTATTACTATTATCATAAGAGCCCGAAATGAATTAAATAGTCAGTGAGTTTGGGAATAGAAAAATTGAGTTTAGTTAGACTTAGATAATAATTTTGCGCAATAATTTAAAGCAAATCTATTATTGTTGTGATTCACTAACAAAGTCCCTATCTAATTATTAAATTATATCAATCAAAATGCTCACTATCAGCTCTAATAACAAAATAAATACTTAGCTCAAAATTAACAACAAAATAATGATATTGATGTCGTCAATCTGGCTGGTACGAGATATCGCACATATTCTCACGGGCATCACACGCCACCGTGGACTGTAGTTAGCGGTCTCGATACAGACGAACCAGATTCTCGGAATAATGATGTGTATCGCAGGTCTAATGATACGTTCCTATACTTGACGAAACAACAATCAAAATCTAAACATAGAAGGCTTCACACACTATCGACTATTTCGTCTTTGTTTTTAACGAGGACAGGAAAACAACGCAATGTCGTTAGCTATATTATTTTGGAATCGTTTTAGCTGTGTTAATAAGGGTCTTTGTCAAACATTGTCTTTAATTGCATAATATAATATATTTGCCTTTGTCTGAAAGAGAACTTTGGCGGCGTCATAGTAGGTATTTTTTGAGAGAGCTCAGTTAAAGTATCTACAACAACTTTAATTAATCTATTCTTAGAAATATAGGTATT
Source organism: Diloba caeruleocephala (assembly GCA_947459985.1). Taxonomy (NCBI): domain Eukaryota; kingdom Metazoa; phylum Arthropoda; class Insecta; order Lepidoptera; family Noctuidae; genus Diloba; species Diloba caeruleocephala. Next base: position 8,918,112 of record OX381621.1, on the reverse strand, counting down.
GTTCATGAACGCAGAAATATATAAATGGCTATTCCATGGCGTCCAAATTATAACCGTTAGTACACTTATAATTTTTATGGTTCAATCGACGTTCGTTCAACTTCGTATACATTTTAATATGTTTGTAATTCTCTAGATTTATTGGTTAACTACATTATACAAGAAAGTAAACATTGAATTACTAAGTTTTATAATAATACGGTAATTTATTTTATTATTCATTTCTGCCTACTTTGCAATTATATAACTGAATAATTTTAGGCACACTTATCGATATGATAATAATATCAGAATTAAAAACGTAATTTAAATACTTTATTTACCTTCTTAGGTACTACGAAGATAAATACTTCCTGTATTTATCTTCGTAGTATCTAAGAAGGCTAATTTTCTTTCTCGGCAAATGATGGATCCAAACTAACATTGTGTCAATAGAATCTCCATAGAGGTTATGTCCATATCAAGGACACTGCTACTGTTTGATAGCGGGCGTTTTGATTACAGATTACAGTAATTAGGTATGTGGATCCCTCACGAGACACGCGCGGCGGAGGGCGGAGCGCGAGCACGCTAGCGTCAGTGTCGTGTTGGCACAATTTATTATAGTTGAAATAAAATGTTTTATACCATTTCAATATCATATGACGTTTTATAGATAACGGAGATTATACCGGACAACTGAAAGTGAAAATAGAATGTTCAAATTCTTACAGAGAGAGGAACCTCTGGATTCGAATTCTTTCCGAATAAGGGTATCGACTGGATCAGTTTAAGTGAGTAATGGGCCTTGATTTGAAAATGATATCCTTAAATGAAAAGGCCGCTACGCCTACAGAGATGAAAGTAGACAGCAATCAGTTTACTTAGAACACTTCTTATACATTAGAAAGCAATTATTCAACAAGTTTACGTCCATTTTACGCCACATGTAACACGGCGTCGATCAAGTGAATTATATTTCCAGTTTATAATATCCAATATTATTTCCATTGCGTTGGGAGGCACCGGTAGCGGGTAATTAGAGGATAGCGGGCAGGTCGCGCGATAACTAGTCTTAATGACGTGAAATCGCACTACGACGCCTGCCGCCATCTTGAAAATGAAGCAGCGATGGCAGGAAATCTTGCAATTAGCCATAAACGCACACCGCTTGATCACGGTATATCGAGCTTCACAACACATTATAAGTAATAATTTAAATTAAAGACTTCGTAGTATATTTGCTAACGCATCTTGCGTCAATACCAAACGATTTACCATCAAGATAATCTACAGCATGTATAAGTCATGTGATATCATTTGATTACAACCGTTTCTTAATCTTGACTTTAATGGGAGTAAGATTTATCACATAATTGAAAATTGTTGCAAGTGACATTGGTACGGTGCAGGAGCTTTAAAAACCTGTTTCATGAAAATTTTATTGACAACTTCTAACAGAATTGATGCATTATTTGTCATATTAAACTAAAAATCAAGGAATAATCGATTCCCACAATTTACTAGTGCGTTTAATCGGGCGGTTGGATCGATAGTCTTGACTGCAGCTCTGACAGGCATCAATTTAAAGCCACGAGCATTGCTACTGATTCCCTGAAGCAATCATTTGAACATGCAAGCTTCCAACACAAGCCAGCAGTTTAATACGAAAATAAAATATAAACCTTGAATACTGACAATGATAGATAATTTTTTGTTTAAATTTTCTCAATTATTTAGCGCTTTGTCATTAATGACACCGTTACACTTAAAGATTTACGGAATCTTGTGATATATATTTCAATTTCGTTGCTGACAAGTGACACATTCGGAGATATTTAAGACATTTTTTTTGTGTTTCCTCTCGAAGGCCTGCTTATAGTTTAGTCCCGTATATTATATTTTATCAGATAAACTTATTTTTGCTTGAAGTTGAGGTGTGTGATTATGTTCAAATGACTACTAAAATGCGAATCCATCAACAACTGAGACGAGCTGTTGCCGCCGGAGGCGGCGCTCGCGACGACACGCGAATTTAACTGGATGCTCCTGCGCAACTCTATTTTAGTTATTATTTTAACTAATTCATTCTGTATAATCATTTTAGTTTATCATCGATGGACTGCGAAAATAGTGTCAGTTTTTATAAGAACGCAGTTATTACAAAGATCGAAGTGAGATAGTACATTTTTTTTATAAACAATCGTACAAGACATATTTAAGAAATGCAATTGTGGAAATAACATCTTATTAGTTATAAAGGTATAATTTCATGCAATGTTCTGCTACGTAAACCCAAACAAAATTGCTTACCTCCTTTAGGTCCTTTTTCGTAGCATTAGATAATGTACCACGTCAAAAATAATGTCTATTTTAATATATAAATACAAGGTATATTTATGGTTTATTAGATTTGCAACATTTTGCAGACAAATTCCGCATTTAGTTAACGTAGTAAGAGTAAAAATTTACATTATTATTACATGCTAATTCTATCCGAAACGGTTTTCGCACGTCTCTGCAAAAGTATTTTGTTAGACGTTGTTCTAAAATTGAGATGATTATGTTCAAATGACTACTAAAATGCGAATCCATCGACAATTCAGCTGAGCTGTTGCCGCCGGAGGCGGCGCTCGTGACGACACGCGAATTTAACTGGATGCTCCTGCGCAACTCTATTTTAGTTATTATTTTAACTAATTTATTCTGTATAATCATTTTAGTGTATCATCGATGGAATGCGAAAATGGTGTTAGTTTTTATAAGAACGCAGTTATTTCAAAGATCCAAGTGAGATAGCAAAATTTTTGTTTTGTGATCGTAAAAATCTCTGCCATGCTTATTATTTTGGGGTTGTTGTGTAATATTTAAAGGAATCTTCAGGTTCATTGTGTTAATTATAAGTTCTCAAATAAATTTTAATAAGACCCTACAAAGTTTGGTTTATATTGATAATATTGGCGTTGCTATTTCATGAGCTGCATTTGGTTTAAATCCAATGTTGTATTGACATAAGTAGACATACGATTATGTTTTAGGCAACACATTGTAAATGACACAAAGTTTCATGAATTATTTTCGATTCTATTGAAATAGGGAGCGTGCCGTGTTCCTGCCTTAATAATATTTAAATTTAGAACAGCGAAGGGATGGGACATGTGTGTTGTAACGCGTTTGGCGAAATGTGATTACAGTCGGTAATTAACGAGCCGCTATTTATGGCGCTGCCTACGCGACTTTATTTAAATATTTTCTTTTCATATTCTAAAAACGGCGTTGCGTACAGGCCTGGCCGTTTCGGAATCATACTCTTTTGTAATAATTATCATTGTATTCGTGAAAGTGTTTTACCGTTGGCCAACCGTGTCATGTCCGTTTTGTCCAGTCTCTTGAAATAAAGCACGCTTTCAATTGCAGACTAATTATTCCAACACGAGAAACTCATTCGGTGCCGTCAGTTTTTACGTGTAAAGAGATTAGTCCACTTAAACGACACTCGCACTCAAAGGAGCATTGTGATGCGGACCGATAATGATGATACGTTAAGAAAAGTATTACATTCTGTCCATAATGGGCTGTTGAAAAGAAGCGTTTCTTATAAAATTTCATTTGGATTCAGTGCTCGTCCCGCCGGTGTGTCACAGACTCCGCTTATGAATAAATTACGGCTGTACATTAATTTATTGATTGTTATTCAAATTGGGTTTCTCAATCGGAGGTTGGAGGTGATGTGTCTCGTCTCGGCTTTTTGTCCCCTCTTGATGTTTTGAGGTTGACTTGTGCTCGTTCTACGCGACGGAAAATTGTTTTCAAATGCTCAAGAAGGTTTGAATAGATACCTACTCGTGATATTATTGTGATTTACTAAATCTGCGTCATTCCGCATTGATTTCTCGAACGTATCTAATTTTATTATGTACGTGTTCGTAACTGACGACTGGAAAATTTATACAAATTATGATTTTTCAGTGTACGAGTTATCTTAGCAATCATTTTACAATTCTGGATTCTTTATTGCTCTAAATTATGGTGGTACTTAATTACAAGTGGTGGTTGCTAATTCAATTAAGCTATTACGCTCCTAAAGTCGAAGGAGTCGCTAAAATCTTTGTGGATTATCTTTTAAATAAAAGTGATTTGTGAAATTACAACTAACGAGGGATTAGGGTATTGCTATACCAAAATAATTACCATTTTTTCTAGTTACTTGATAAAGATCTTTAAAAATTCGAAAATATTAAGACAAACATTAAATTTCACACAGAAATGATTCATTGTTTCGATAAAAATAGAGACATCTATAAAAACTTCCAAGAATTCTGTTATTAAATGTACGTGGTCTGAGTTTATTACAAATAATGTTACGTCCTCATTAGTTTCAGATATAGTCATAGACGTTGTATGAAACTATAATACACAATATAGTCAGTAATTATTATATCCGCCATATTGGCGATTTGCACGCGCGCCGTCCGATTGGTTAACGTCTGAAAACCGATTCATCGTCTATACAGAGTTATTATTATTCTTGGCGTTATGGTGTTTCTAAGAATGTCCGTCGCCTCGACTGTTTGTAATGACAAAGGCACTTTTTATTATTTGATCGCTCGCTCGTTTCTGTTAATTGTTCCGGAGACGTGATTTTAATATATCATGCATGTTGACTGGTCTCTTTTATCGTGTATGCAAATAAGTATCGATCGACGTCGTTGGGCAGCGGTCCGGTGCGGTTAGCGCGAGGCCTGCGCTCGCGCAAGCAACTGCGAATGGCACATAAAACAGTCGTTTAGCGCTCGTTGCTTTGTTTTGGGGTACCTTTTTGCGTTGAATTGAATTAGGCGTTTGTTCGTCAACGCTTGAATGTTGAAATTTATTCTATACCTACATTCGAACAATGAACGCATTACTTTAGCGTTAATTTCCATACAAATTAAGGAACTTTAAGCAAAGGAAAAATATATACCGAGGCTTGAAATTGTTGGTACTCACAGCTAGCTATAGAACTTAGCCATATCACGAGTCATTGTAAAAATTCAGTAGCTAAACTCCAAGCGCCTCCGTAAAGAACTCACTCCACTACAGTCAAAGAGCTGAGCAAACCGTTTTTATTGTTTTACGCAGCAGTTTCTCAAGCAAAGCTGTCAGAAATATTTTGTCAAATCATGTTTCTTTTATGAGGTCGGTAATAGGTAAAACATGGGACCCTGCTTATTTCGTAACGTCTTTTCATCACCAACTCAGGACATTTACAGAGCCGGAGGAAACTTTGACAAACGGATATATAAGTACCAATCGACGGCTGGACAGACGGATATATGACCAAATTATAAGGGGTTATTTTACCAAACATTAAAAATGTGGACAGAGGAGGCAAGCTATATTTGTTAGCTTTGCCGGATGATGTGGATTCAACCCTAAAATGACTCGCGTATTTCTCGCTCCATTTGACTTGCTGATGCTAACACCGGTGGTCCTACGGGACCTGGGGTCTCTGCGACCTCTTCTATTTGTTAATAAGCACCCACTTGCGAGCGCTTGAGGGTTATGAATGCATGTAATTATGGTAATGTTATCGTCAGATATAACTTTTCAATTTTATTTACTGAATTTGATGGTAATTAATTATGTATTCAAAAGCCATTGTTATGCAAATCTTGTTTTATATAGGTTTTTTAATCGTTTTCAGCGTACATCCCGGCGTTCATTGTTGGTTTGAGATTCCATTTTTGTATTGTATGATGTATCATTATCAAATTCATCCAGAACTAGAAATTACACAATACTAAAAATTTGTTATCATTTAGTATTTAATATATTTTCATATTTATCGGTCTTTTAGATCTTTTTTCATTTAATTTCCTAGAGAGTACAATTAACTTTACGCTTAGCTCCTTTTGATGCTTAGCATTTTCTAATCCTAATCGCCATAAATATATACAGTCATTCGTTTGAATTTCATCTCGAATCACCAATGTGAAGTCAATAACGAATCCCTCCCACCTCGCGCCTCCCAGGAGGACTCTCATCTGAGGGTCATCACTACCGTGTTACGGATCGCCCCCACATTGTTTACCCTCTCGGGCTCTTGGACCACGTTGTCACATAATTGGCCGGCTACGTGTGGTCCGTAACTGTGGTAGCTTGTTGATTTGTTTGATGTATTAACTACGCACTGGTTTTACTGTAAATTAATGGATATTTAAAGTACCTAAGAAAATGGATTTGTAATTAGCTTTCTGGTCGTTAAAACATTTTCTGATGCTTTGCCTCTTTTTTGAGGCAGTCAGAGTTATCTCAGAATATACGAGCAGGTTTAGTGCGGTACACAGAGTTTATTAACGAAAGGAAGATTGATTCGATTTTAAACTTACATATTTTAAGAACTGGATATCATACGAATGTTTGACTTACTGTATTGTTTTTATTAAGACCTGTGATAATTACTGCGCTTCATCTATTTAAGTGCCAATTATAGCATTTTTCGTCGTTAAATATGACGCAAGTTATTAATGTCCTTATGATATTGGGAGTGGGCCCAGTGTGTTCCCCGAACAGTCGCTAATGTGCGGCGACCACGCCCTTTCCTGTCGCCTCACCCCCGGACACGATGCTCTTGCGTCGATGACACTGTGCAGCTGAAGTTTTAGGATAAATATAATCACTAAGGTTTCAGGGTTGTATATTTTTTGTAATTTTTAGTTTGCGAAAATAAGGAAATCCGTGGTCATTTAGGTATTTAAATAGTCCGTTATATCGAATAAAGATTTGGTTGCTTATGGGAGAATTACAGTATTTCAATAATAAACAAACCATACCTAATACTTATATTCTGTTCTAATTAAAACTGTTCAGCACAAGTGCTCGTGAGAATATCATTGGGACAACAATAAGAATAATTTTTAATAAAGTTGTCCATAATTTGATGTACCTTTACTAGCTCTATAAAAGCGCTGTAGATCTAGTTTCTCGTTATTTACGTTCCTGTGATGCGGAAGCACGCAGTTTCACAATGAGTAATCGTTATTTAGTCATTGATTAATATTATCAATCAAACATTATTATCTGGTTATATTTGAAGGCTACGCTAAGATAACATTCCATTTATCAAATCTATTTCTTATTAGAAGTTGGGACAAAGCTCAGTCAATTCTGACATTACTGTCCTTTGAATGGAATTGTTGGATAAATATCTGGTCAGCTTCCTTAGAGAGCGATATATGTGGTTCAAGAAAAACACGTACTTTATTGATCTACGAAGGACCTAAGTAATTGAGGCTCAAATAATTACATTTACGATTCAAAATACACCCGAATCAAACTTTTTTACGAATAATATTATACAACACAAGATTTATACATCAATCATATTAACATATGGACTCGGTAACCAATTCACACAGATCAAAAAAACGTCAAGTGTCAAAGTAAAACAAAGATATTTTTTTTTTTTAATAAACTTTGATACATCATCAATATTGGGTGTATCAAAGCCATAACATATACACATTTTATTACAACAGCGAGTCTATTGTTATATCAAGACGTAAGTCTGCAGCGAAAGTGCGCATTCATGGGATGTAAGATGATAACTGGGTTATAAAGGACAACATCAACCAGTACCGGGGTCTGATATAGTGATATCAACGTATTGGAGAGTATTCACCAAGAGAACTTTAACAAGAAGAAATAACTTGACAGAATTAGATAAACGAAGAACAAGAAAACGGAAAAAATTCTCTTGGCACAGTTTACGAAAGAGCAAAATTGGACTTCTGTGGTGGAAGGCCACGTGACCTGAAATACAGGCTTCAGCCTAGTTTAGGCACCAGTCTCCCACAGTAAATTTGACATAACTATAACATTTTCATTTTTGTGGTGAGAAAATAAAATGAATAAATAAACAGATTTGAATTGAGTTCATATTTCGAGATCTTTAAGTTTGAGGACTTTTATCAGTCAATTTAATTAGGTTACATCTGATTACTCAATACGTAACCACGATACAGCTGCATTGTTTCTGCGATGTGCAGTTGCACTTAAAACGTCAATGTTGCTGACTTATTTTTCTTGTTGTCGGGTGTCATCGGGTGTCGTCGGCGCGTCTGGCTACCGGCAGCGGCGGCGCGGGCGCGGCTTCGCCCACACGACCTTCGCTTGCTTATTCACCAGCTCGTACAAATGTATTTTATTGGTTTCGATAGTGTGTAATATAATTATCTAAAACCTGTTTTACTTACCAGTCTAGTCTACTGCCAAGAAGTGCAGCGGATTTAATTTATTTATAGGACTTTGATTAAGGAAGACTTTTGTTGCGATAAAGGCAAATACCCTTCTTAAGTATAAGAAGAATAAAAACTACATTTAATTGTAAATTTCCTAGAAAAAAATCTAGTCAAGTATTTTTAGGCAAGTTACAATGATCTGCCCAGAATTTCTAGAATTTCAGGTAAACATTTCTAGTTACTTTGGCACAAAATTTATCATGTTTCTCCGCATAGTGGTCTTACTGAAGCATTTCTATTTTGTATATTAAAAACTCAGCCTGGATTCTTGAATTTCATACTGTTAAACAACAGTATTCTTTTCGCCATCTTGACAAGCAGTTTCGTCCCACACAAGTTATAAATATCACATTAAGTTGTATGTATCTAATTACTCTCACTTAGAATATCCACGTCATTTTGGGGAGCGCAAGCGCATATCAAAAAGTGTGACGTGTGCCTTCAAAAGCTACTAGTTTACCTGTAAAGTATACTAAGTGCTATAGTGTTGTTCTAGGGACCGATGTTGACTTGCGTCCGTGTGTGGTCCGATGGCAGCAAGTGGTTCTAAAGAAAATGATATAAGTCATCTGAAATAAAACGGTAATTTGAATCTTATGACTATAAAATAAAGCTATAATTCGTTTGCTCAAAATTTCACCTAGCAGATTGCCTCCCGAATGTTTGATAAATAAGACAGTGTTGCCATTGAAAAAAGAAGGATAATAGCGAAAGTGTTAAGTCGGTCTGGTTTGTTAACTTTTTGTAAACACATAAATTGAATTTACGTTATTTTTAGACACGCATGACGTGTGTAGATATGCAAATTGTTTCAAATTACAAGAGGATGTGCAAGTTTCACGCCAGACGTTGCGTGGGTGACCCATTGTATTCTGTGAAATACTGGTGCATATGCTATTACGCATTCAATGTCGCAAACTTTAATTAGATAATTTAAATCGTTGCTTCGAGAAATGATATCAGTGCATTTATTTTCATAATCATGATTAAATTTCACGAAATTTCAACTGTAGTTATAAATAATATCTTTAAGGAAATAAGTTGTTTGTGATGTAAGAAACATCATAAGGCTCTACTATATTGAATCGTCTTGTTACTCTGTTATTAATGAGTGTACAAAGTGAGACAAAGGGCCAATAAAACTCAAATAACATTTTATTCTATCAAAATGGCATTCGGTGGCCATTAATAAGTTAATGACAGGCAAGTTTGACAGCCGGTTATCGCGCCATCTAGCGGGAACAGTTTAATATCGAGCACGTTTCTCGACGTCAAAATGTTATGATAGACGGTCACTTATTCTTTTTGATTTAGTGCCCCTCGCGTTGAGAACTGCATTGATTTATCAATTATTTCAAGTATGCGAGCTTGGTATTTCTAAGACACGATCTTACTTTCATGTCATACTGTTTGAATTAAATCATCAATTATTGTGTTCGATGCGTATTTTGTTATTATCTGATTCGTGTGAATAATTACTTTAATATTTGAAACGAGATTTAAATAATAGCGATAAAGGTTGTCGTTTTATAGAAGGTACCTACTACATAAAAAATAATCAGGCGCGAATGTGAATGGTGGCGTGGTGTATTGTTTGTAAATGGGGTGCGCCTGCACAGCGGGGTGCGTTTTATTAGGAAGTGACAGGATCTGTGGTTTGAAAGTGACATTGTCACCTCATATTCTTTTTGTCTTCTGAACCTACCTGTGGCCTATTAATTTCCATACTAAAAGGAGTAATAAAACACTTTTAAATGGATTCTATCGCGTATATTTTAGATTAAAAATTATAATTTTTGATTATAATTGTACGGTAGATAAAATAAAATAACTTTTTAAAATCTGTAACGACGCCTGTCACCTTAGTCATCCTGCGACCACGAACCCTGCAAAGTGTTCGAAACGTCAGGAAAAACAAAAATCTAAAATATACGCGATAGAATCCGTTTAAAAGTGTTTTATTATAATGTGTAATACTCGCGAAAACCTAAGACATTATTAAAAGGAGTAAGTTAATATTGTTTAGAGATAGCGATTAATCTAAGGCAATTTGCAAATAATCTGTCTAATCATATTTATGCTTCAGGTTATAGAAGAACGAATTCATAAGCCATAGATAGGAATCAATCAATAATATATATTTATATGATAAGTGAGTTCGATACAAATATTATAATACAATGCTGGTTGACAGATTGTTGGTATTCGATTACGATTCTTCTGGAACCCGAGGTTTTTTGTCGATTTGCTTTTATTTGAATCGACATGGTTTATTTGAACGTTATCGGGAAGGGTTCACATTATTGATTTTTAAAATGTATGTTTGTTTTGATGGACTGACTCTCTTTAGGAAGGTTTAAATAAAAATAATGGATTCGATACTGGTCGTTTTTGTGATATACAGATATGCTTTATCAGCGCGCGTCTGAATTTTATGTTATCGATACGTAAAGGTCAAAAGCAATTTTCTGATATAACCTGTATTTTGCCTTATTAAACCTACAATGGCTGATAGGAATAGGCGAAATAGGTCATCAAACTTAAATAAACTGCACAGTAGCCAGTGAACTATGTTAGGATAAAAACCAAGTTACTAGAGAAGACTTGGTTGGAGAGGAGGATTAAGGCAAGATAACCAAACCAGCATCAGCAAAAGAAGAAGAGAGGAAAAAGAAGCGAAAAAAGTGTTGACCTACCAATTTTGAACCAAAAAAAAAAACCAAGTTAATCTGAGCCCAAGGTGAGTCTAAACATCACTTCTTTATGAGAATCGGCAACACAATAACCAGATGCATTTCCACTAATATAGCAATAAAATAATTTCCTCAGGCTAATACAATGGCGTATATTTTTTATACTTTATCTCTTTTTCAATTGCATCAAGTTGCAAATTAAAATAATTTATTGGAGTATTGCTAAGTGCCCATCTCATTTCAATTACCTACGCTTTTTAAATCTGTAAGGATTACGAAATATATTTTGATGTTAATTAAAGTTCATTAATTATGATAGATTTTGTAACCATACATTAAATAGTGATCTGTCTTTAAATGAAGAGGTCAGTATATCTATTTTTTATTATAACCGTATTGTAAAATGCTTTATTTTTGGGCAAGATAGATTTAACGACAACAATAAATTTATCACCCCCATACACAATACAACATAAATACGTCAACGTTTAAAAGTTGATCTGCATCTGTCGTGTATCATTGGGATCGATATAAACGATGCCAGTGGTTCGATAAGTGTCACTAAAGCACTACTCGGTATCACATCGAAACAGAGATTGATAGTACTGCAGGTACACATCAACGGCATTGACGGCACGGTTGGTGCAGTGGCTGATACAGTCGACTGCTGCGCTCCGGGTCGTGGGTTCGATTCCCACACGGAACAAATATTTGTATGATCTGCAGATAGTTGTTCCGGGTCTGGGTGTATTGTATGTGGAATTCATGTCTGTAAACGCACCCACGACACAGGAGAAATCCTAGTGTGGGGCAACGTTTTTAAAAAAAATAAAAAAAAAAAAAAAATAATAATAATTCTCTTATTGATTTATGATACCAATGAATTGTATTGACGTGGTGCGAATCGTTTAATTTGAATACGTATTTCTCATTGTGTATTACGTTTCTTTGCTTTTGATTAAGATTTTCCTTCTTTTTATATATTATCCTGCTTTTTGTTGGCCTCTTATACTTCTAATTATTCTTGATTTTATTATTTGTTTAATGGTGGTAAGTTTCTTTTTGAAAGATTCCAACTAAGTAGGTACATTCGCAGTGCCAGATATTCGTTGCCAAAGCAGTAGTGTGAAAACTTTAAGCATACCTGTATTACGATTAGAAGAGCGCTGTAACTAGTTAAATTACTGGACATTGGAGACTGTCTCGTGGTGACGATCGCAGTGAGGTGCACCGCAGGACTTGTCCTGGGTAACATTACAATTGAATCTTACCACCACGTGAATGAGCAGTATAAAAAAAGTGGACTCGTATAGAAACAAGTTTGGTTGGAGAAACAGTTCATATACCGAGTTGCCGACCCTATAACGTTGACATTTCTTTATCAATGATATTGGTTCTACATAACGAGGCTGCCGTCTTTCACTTGATGGAATTTACACCGTGGGCTTTACGATTATGTACCGTGTCACGAAGATAACTTATTGATCGATTATTGATATCAAGTTGCATTTTAACTTGAGCTGTTAACGCAGAATTTCAGAAGCATTTTGCTTAAGGTTAAAGTTGGTTGTCTTAGGGGCTTTCTACTGTACGATGTAAAAGGCAACTATTCGTTTCTAACTTTGGTAGATATAATACAATCACTGGATGTTTTCTCATCTAAGTGCTGGATACAATGTAAACGCATCCGTTTCACTAGACAAGTGACCTACCTGCGGTCAGGGCATTAGTTTCCTGAAGTGTTTACGAGCGCCGCAAGCCTTAGGTAATTAAACTTCGGTTAGGGCTTGGTTTAACGATACGGTTTACAGCCGTCACGCGTCCATTGTATGTGCCATATCTAGTGTTACCAAATATGCAACTATGTAAATAAACAATGCAGAATGAGATTTTTTTATTTTTTTACTAAAGAGCCACAAACTCTTTGTTCAAGGGACCTTCAAGCTGGGATCTGCTATCTGTCAAGATTCAATATTTGCATAATTTTAACTAGTGTCAACGATTACTATGACCAAGATAGATTTTAGATCAGATTTGCTAAGTTCTTGTTCTTGGGCTTGGGAGTAAACCATCAACACATCAGTCCTTTAAGGTACACTGCTGAACATGAGTGGTTATAGGGAATATTGCCATAATCGTCAAGCGTGGCAGGCTGTTTGGTGGTGGTATTATGCTATTAATAATACACACGGGAGGATGCCGTAGCCCACCCTTTTAATATCCACCCTTAGTCGCCTTTTACTACACCTATGGGTGGAGAGCGTTGGTCTATTCTTTGCCGAGAACTATACGGTAATATTATTACGGATTAAACCACATCAATCTAAATTAACGTAATATAAATAGTGCCGAGATGATTTTATACAAAGAAGTGTCTTCGAAGTCGCTCAATCGCGAATCACACAGTAAATTCGAATATTTCATTAGATACCTATGATAATACTGCTAATCCAAGGCTTGGAAATAGTGTAATGTTATTTCACAATTATTTTAGCTCTTATTTCGGCCTGACATATCCAGTATTTTCGTCACCAGCCGTTGCCTTATGCGACACATATTTGCTGATAAGCCCGCCCACAGTCCTAGCAAGAGGTAGGTTAAAGTGAGGAACACTGGTGGGGTTTTAGTCGCTAAAAGTCTGGCACGCTCCTCTGCCATTCCCCAGAGCGCAGGTAGTCCATGAAGATTGTACCTACAATACACAAAGTAAATTAATAGGGAGTATGTACTTATGCGACTTCTATTGTTATATTTAGATTTCTGTGGGTTGAATATACCGCTTATGTGTAGGTATGCAATTATTTATGTAATACCCAAAATTTACTAGGGACAAGATTCTGTAGGTATATGGACCATGCAAAAAGTTCAGTTCCTTATTACTCACCAGTTGACAGGGCATCTGCCTATATACGGTATAGCCTGTCCATTTCCAGAAAGGAAGTGACACAAGTCAGCCGTCTTTTATACAAATACAGAGAACACATCCGTTTGGCGCCGCTATTGATCAGCGACAGTTAATCAATAGGCATGTTTCACTGGAAAGATTAGTACAAATTGTTTCATTGGAAACGAGCTTCTAATACGTTAGTAATAGATACATTTATTGCTTGGTATTTGCAAGCCTACAGGAATATGCTGTCGCAAAATACTTACCTTCCTTTGATGGCTAATATTTAAACATTTCCCTGCGTTGAATAAAATATGGTGACTATAGCTATCCAAATAAATACGGAGTGGGTAAATGATATTCCGATATTTTAAGAATAGCAACCCTAGTGCTTGTTGTTGCGAATTGTGGAGTTGCAGCAAATGGGATTTTCTAAGTGGTGAACGCGCGGACTATGAATGGAATGTGTGTGTATTTAAAAATAACAAGGATAAGAAAAATGGAACGATAGGAAAAGTGTACGTTCAAGATACTAGTACTTGGTAAGCTTTTATAAACAGCTTAGTATTCGACGAGTAATTAATTTGTAAAATAATTAATTGTAAGTCACAAAAAATTTTATTTATATTTATTAAGTCAATGCTTTTTCAACAAATTTTATATATTATAGATACAGTATGTCAACTAACGAAAAGCATTCCTGCTAGCCATAGACCACTATCTCACCTAATGTTAAGCGATGATGCGGTCGACGATGGTGCAGGTGCTGGCTTAGAAGAAACCTGTTCACTCGTAACTTCAAGATTCCCAGGTTATAACGGCCGGGAAACAGACTCTGGCAATGAGCTCCACCCTTAGCGGTACGCACATAAAACGTGTAAGCAAAACGCTTTGTACGTATGTGAGGAACATCAACATAGCGTTTGCGCGGTTTCGGATATTTCTGTTTTTTATTTTAATTGTTTTGATTTAAAATTATTTTACAGATTGACGGAAAGCCTTTCGTTAATTTAACTGTGTATGCCAAACAACATCTGCTGCATCAGATACAATAGCATTATTTTTTGTAATGCTATAGCGATCCTTCCATTTGATGTCCGATTCCGTGTGGTGTCGGGGCTAAGAATATAGCACCACTCCATCTCCTCCCCATACTGCGCTCACCAACCCGTCTACCAAGCGTAGTGAGTATTGGCAAATACCCTCTAAAATGACAACATAGTTGTGGAAATCTATGGAGGAGGCCTTTGTTTTGCAGGAGACGTATAAATGGCTGATATGATGATGATGAGGATCGCGATCCTTTGGCTATGAGCAACAGAATTTAGAGCTTTTGTGTAGGTAGTAATATGCAAATATTCCCCGTCGCTCGGAGAAAAGCAACCCAGGGTCACTAAGAGAATCAATGCCTCTTCCCTTTAAAAATAATGACTCAGCCCAAACACGCTTAGCGTCACAAAGAACTTTATACTCGATGATGGCTGTTTGCCGCTTTACGGAATAAGTTAATAATGCAAATAAAGGTGAGCTTCGAAGTTTACCAGACATATTCACATTTCACACGGTTACCGCGATGCGTCAACGGATCAACAGATAAATCGATGACAAAAGCATTGAATACTGGCCCGTGTGTTCCAATGAAATCACGCGTTAAGGACCGCTCCAGTTTGTCGGTCCACTTAACGTCCGTCTCGCGTCCGATTCGTCGGCAAACGACATTTAACATTAAGGTTCCTCGAAATGTCACCATCGGCGCGCCTACACACGCCACGCAATAAAAGCGATCGATTATTACCTATATGTGTGAAAAGCGGAAGGAATAGGGCTAGCCCGTCCAGCCGCGGCCGCGTCCGCCGTCGCTCGTGAGAACTGTCAATATTTGACCCCGTCTCGTTGCTACGCTTAGAAATTGTCTCAACGATTTCGATATTTTCCAATCACAAATATTATCTTAATAACTGACAGCGCTCGATTCCATGCGTATTAATCGCCCATCGACGTCGCTCGTCCGCATCGGATCGCGCACCGCGACTCTCCGTAAACATCGATTCATTATCTCAATCGCAGTGTTGAAGAACTCGTTTTTATTTGCGCTTTCTACGCATAAATAAATATGTATTAAGGTATATTTCCGCGGAATCTGGCACGCGTCAATCAAACGGAACGAACACGAAACTCAACGATTTGTCATTCCGCCATTTTGAGGCTACCACAGTAACGGCGCCATTTTGGTGACAATAATTAACAGATAGGCATCTTCGTCCGACCGCTTTCTAGTTTTTGTTTTCCAAAAATAATTATCATTACAATAAGCGACGCGATCTCTTTCTACATACCGCTGTTGCGGTATTTTGAATAAAATTAAGAGGCCATATGATTTCGAATTCAATAGCGTCGGTACGGTTGTAATGAGCAACTATTAGAAAATGGTGGACAAATCTTTATGTACCTGACGCTCAAGAAATACGCACCTTGTAACTACGACATTATCCTCTAGATTCTAAAATATGCTGTGTAGTGAGTCGGCCGGTGAGATCGCAACGGATCCATTCAACTCGGTAGCCGGCGGTCGCTAAATAGCCGACGCTGAAAATATTTCAGTGTGGTATTTGAAGCGTTAAACAGCTGTTGAACGAGAGTTTAGCGCCGGTGGCTAGTCGCGGCAAGCATCGCGCAGCGCGTGAGTGCGGAGGTGCGCGCGCGCCGCTCGCCGTCGCGCCGTCAATGGCCCGGGTTATTTACCTCTCCTTATCACCTTTTGTTTTGCTCAAATACTTGTCGCGTTTCATGTGACACTCGTAGCTTCCCGATACGCTACTGCACGTCGGTATTATGTGACGACGCACCTAACTAATGCGATGTTCGTAAATAAACGTTGTATGGTGATTCATTACGCAATACGTCGTTGTTTTGAAATAGTTGTACACTACATAAATATAAAATTCACATATTTTAACTGTTGACTAATTCTTAATCATGAAATCAATATTCGATCCCGTTTCGAACATGAAAAGTCCCATAAAAAATCGACAAAGAATCCGTGGCATGTATGCACAAGATATCGACGATATCGAGAATCGGAGTGAAATAGAAGAAGCTAAAGCTATTGGAAGGGCTAACAATAAACGCATCAGAGGCCGATCGGCGATACAGGTCCTTGTGTCCACATTAGCATCTCGAGCCAGGAGTGTGTGCAAACAGCGAGGGTCATCTGATGAAATGTTCAAAGGCTTTTAGTTCCCGAGAATTATTAAATGAAGCCCCAGGATCGTAATGTAAACAGTGTGTGTTTGTCGAGCCAAGAACCTGTTGCTTTGTCGACATTTTGATGCGTGCTTGGGCTTATTGGCGGTTATTTTATGTCTGCTAATGTTAATGCGAGTGCGGCTGTTAACGTGGCAACATTGTGACACCGCGAGATTTTCCCGAGACGCGGCGTTCTTGCCATCTATGTTGGATTTTAGCTCACTATTCCATAGACTATTGGCCTCATTATCTTCTGTTATTAAGTCCCTAGAATTATCAGGCAGACGGTAGCTTCTGTATTCACCATAACATAAAACGAAATTTCTTTGGATGGGAATGACAGCATTTACAAGTTATTCGTTGAAGCACCTTGTACAATTTGCAGTCCTTCGTATATTACGCAAACATGAATACAAATTTCCCTTTGACGTCAACAATACATTGCTCAAATGAGTGTTGCAACGAACTCTGTGAAACACCAGATATGTGTGGATGTCTAGGCAAATATGGAAGGGTTATGTCTAGGTAAACATACAGGTAGCATCCCGGCCGCTAACACTGCTAATGTGTGGACAAAGCTCGTCGTGACGGACCCTGCTAATAAATATTCCAGGGAGTGTGGATGCGCGAACATTACCATCACGCCGCTCGACGGGAACCCAATGAACTTCTCTGGCCTTTATGCGATGCTATTCTGTTGAAACAAAATGAATACAATTTTCAAGTGTCACAATTTTAAAATGAAATTAATGATTACAACTTGAAGTACCTCGTGCATTCTATTCCCAATTAAATAGGTGCTATGGGGTTCCTTTTGAAAACTCGGACGTTATAGATATTATGTAACAGGAACTCTAATATTGGCTCTGATGAAGCTGATGAAAACACGATTATGGTAGGTGTTCTTAAGCACCCCTAGCCAAATAGAATATTTGTCTTATCTAGACAAATATTAAAATTTCAAAGAATGATTAAAATAAGTTGGTATATTAATTTATATCGAGCACGTTTCAATTATGTTTTTACGGCCACGTATCTAACGAGTTGATTGTCGTGTATTTGATCAATTCACACTGTCTTTAATGTTTTCACCTTGCATAGCGACGATATCTCCATCAACATTAACAACTAAATGTTCAATACTTTATTACCACACATATTTGTCTTACCGACCAAACATGTTGAGCGCACACGACATCTTTCATTACAAGTTTCTATTTGATTTCGCCTCATAAAATTTACTCGCATGGACACGATTATGATTTCTATCACAAATATTACATTGTATAAAGTAAATGAAAGTTTACTTATTACTATATCCAACGGTGTTTCGATGGCATAAAGTTTAATATCGAGTATTGTGACTCTTTGATGATTGATTGGTGAAGCCGCAACTTCTATGTCAACGCCACAAAGTATCGTTTCCTTTAATTCTGATTTCGTGGTGTTATCTTCATTGATATCAATCGCTGTAAATCATGCTTTATTAAGAATTGAGCTTAATTTTGAACTGTTTAAGATAACTTTTTGGTGCGTCGCGTCCGGGGTAAAAGGCGCTAATCAATGGTGTGTCCTCCTGCTTATATCTGGGTATTACTTCGGGATGCTTCCGAGAACGGCATCGAGTCCATTCCCTGTTTATTCAAATAATAAGCAAGTGGGTTGTTTAATGGTTCCGATGGATGAATTCTTTCACTTTCCGTTTCTTTGTAGAGGACACGATCTAAAATGTATCAGTATACGCGGTAGTGTGTTTTTGTTTACATGTAACAAATTTGGTACTGTATCAAATGTACGCCGCGGATGCTTGGACGAAGGCGACATCTCATTCTTCATTTCCCTCGGCGACGTGTTAACGCGTTGTGAAATTCCGGTCGCATTTATTGACTTGTCTAATACAACGTACCTTTTCATCGGCCTACTAAACAACTTACAGTTAATATTATATTATAAAATCACGCGAGAGATTTCAACAAAGCGGCTTAGTCGCAGCGATTCTGTTTGTTTTGGCGTTAGCATGAGTTGTGCTAACGTTATCCTACTTATCGGTACGTGCAACTGTTGATTTTTACAGTTCGTCACATGATAATAACATATCAACGCTTGTTTGCTTTGTTCACTGAATTTGGTCAATATCCAGCTTATAAGGTAGACGAACTTAAAATAAACGCCTTAAGTGGCTCATTTTATTGATATAACGTTTAAATAAAATTGCGGTCACCTTAAAAAGTAATAAAAGGTGGAAGGAATCCAGTAGCAGTCTGGACCATGAGAAAGAAAAGTCGAATGAAATGACAGGGTGTGTATACGGGAGCGCGATTGATGTGATTATAGGGTTCCGTAGGCGGGAGTCGACTTTTCTACTTGAGATTATATTCGTCTATGATGGAGATAATGTGACGTATAGAAGTGAAGGGAAACAATTACTTGGTTCGTCGATGTGTACCTATTTGTAAATAAAATCGGTGGTTAAGCGCACGTTTTATATAAATACAACAGTTTCTTTAAGTGTAAGCGCAATAAGTATTTCATGTATATATCATGAAACATTTAGGTACCTACAGCCTTTAAGATACGTTTTTTTAACAGTAGTAACACCGACCGTTCACTCAATTACGAAAACAGCCGACAGAAATTACAATACACGATAAGTTCTTGTTTATTTTTTGATATACCACGCGGAACCCTGAAGTATGCCGTTGAGGGAACCTTGCGTGTCGTTCCGAGGCGAGCGTTTATCCGAACGAAGCATTTCACCGATAATAACTCCACACAATATAATAATGCGAATAATAAATAAAAATGGAAATAAAATAATAATTTTAATGTCGTAATTGTAGGCCGGGGGCTGTGTCGGCGCAAAACGCGCTCATTTCGAACAACGATTTGATTGCGGCCCGCAACACTTGGCTTATATTGATTCCGATGGAACTTTAAGTGCATTAATACTGGGACTGGTTTTGCATAGTCGGTAGCAGTGTTTCTCGCAATGAAATGATCCATTACGCTCTGAAACCTACCATTTATTCCTATGTGCTAATGCAGCGTTCAGGGGTTTCAGTGGAACAAATTAAATTGAATTAATTTCTATAGGAGACGTCATTTCTTCTCTTAAAGACGGTAGATAAAGAATTTGTTGTGATTTTTTTTAAAACGTTGCCCCACACTATGATTTCTCCTGTGTCGTGGTTGCTTTTACACACATGAATTCCACATACAATACACCCAGACCCGGAACAACTACCTGCAGATCATACAAATATTTGTTCCATGCGGGAATCGAACCCACGACCCGAAGCGCAGCATCCGAGTGTATCAGCCACTGCACCAACCGTGCCGTAAATACCTTCCTAATTGTTTAAGTTTCGGCCGAATGAAGTCGACTGCTGGACACAGGCCTCCCCCAAAGATCACCACAACGACCGATATGGATGTGTTGTGGGCTCATTGGGGGGTTTTGCCATAATCGCCACGCTTGGCAGGCGGGTTGGCGATCGCAGTTGAGTTGTTAATGTACTCGAAGGACGCTGCTGCCCATCCTCCGGGTAATCCCTTAGTTGACTTTTACGACACCCATGGGAGGAGATGGGGTGGTGGCATTCTGAGCCGGCACCACACGGCATTTAAATTCTAATTGTTTGCTAGAAGTTTATTACACATTTAGTTTTCTAGATATTTTCTGACAGATCTAAATAATGCTGTTCTGAATGTTACAGAGATGCTCGTCTGTAGTCGTTGTTCAATTTCAGATTATTATAATATTCAAGTACTCTTACTAACAAGGTAGGTTTCAGCAAATGTTATAAGCCCTAGGCGGGTTATTCCGGCCACCACATGTTGCCCGGTCGATATAGTTATAAACAAAGAATATGTATAAATAAATAATTCAACAAATTTAACTCCTCGGGCAATCTAGGAACGGAAGTCCACGGCAAATTGTGTTTATTAAATTCATGCATCGGGAAGTAAACAAATGTAAATTAACTGCGAATCGAAGGTAAATAATAGTTTGTACTAATTATACTGAATACAATGTTATTACTTTAACATTATTAACCCTATTATGCCGAGGAAAGACCCTGAACGGTGTCTTAAACTTTATACTTATTTCAATCTATACAAATAAATAAAATTGAAGTGTCTGTTTGTAATGTCAAAATAACAGCTTTTTACTAAATGCATATGAAAGTATGTACGTTACATATAACAAAAAAACTATTTTAATTTTTTTTGTCTGTCTGTCTGTTTGTTCCGGGTAATCTCCGAAACGGCTGAACCGATTTTGACGGGACCTTCACTGGCAGATAGCTGATGTTATAAGGAATAACTTAGGTTACTTTTATTTTAGAAAAATACTTAGGGTTCCGCGTATGAAAATAAAACCCTTGAAATCCAATATATTTATTCTATGTCAAGTGTCTATGTCGAAGTACTCTAAATATCTTTTAAATTAAACGCGGGTGAAACCGCGGGTCCCAGCTAGTATATTATAAAATTAGAAAATTTAAAAACTTTTATTTATTTATGGATGCTACGAGACTAGTGCGGCACTCCTTAGTCTTTCTCCTGCATCATAGGTACGGACATAAACAAACACCTAGACCCGAATCAACTATATATATGTAGGCCGTACAAATATTCTTCGATGCGGAGCACAAACTCGTGATAAGCCTGGCAATTGACCACTGTGGCAATGTTGCCGTCATTCATATAGATATGTAGTTATTGTTTACGAAATTGGACATTTAAACAGCATTCTTAACGAATCATCTTCGCATCTTTTTTACATTGACGTGAGGGTTTGACGCCTTACGACATTTATAGGTAATTGCCAGGTAAACTGGCCAGTCTTGGCTGCTGTGCTGCTTGCACCTGCCACTTGCTTGTAATTTAAAAATAAGTTACATATGAAACCTAGATGTATACTGTAATTATATTAACGTTACGTTGGAAAAGTTCATTATTTTCTACGAAACTGTATGTTCTACGTTGGGCTGTCCTTACGTTTTCTGAATTCGGTCTATTTCGGCTGCTTTCTTCTGGTTGTCTGTCCATCTGGCTGTTGCTGTGGATTTCCAAGCTGCTGTTCACGGTTCACCAGTGGACTGTTTTCATTAATTGATTGATGGCCTATATACAGCGGATAAACTGTTGTAGTTTAATATGATCGCTGCTGCAGTTTTGATTAGAATTTTATAATGTTTGTATATTAGATTTGGCAGTATTCTATGGGTTGTGTGTGTATAATTATAATGATTAAGACCTGAACTTGAAATCTTGCTTCATTTTACGAGTGATTAGTCATAGAATCCAAATTAAAAACTTAATATCTGTTTTATCAAGATTTCTCTAGTAGTGTTACAAATAAATCGAATTATTTAAGACGGAATTTTAGAGACCAGGCTTAGTTTTGACGGCTACTAACAAATTAGTTTTCTTAACTTCTTTTTAAAAGTTGAAGTTTAGAGTCGTGTCTTATTTTCATATTATTTGGTCTGCATTTAAATATAAAATGCTGATACAGTTCGTTTTTATAATGCTGTAGAAAGAGGTTTCGAACCTTCTTAAAGGATTCGCCTTCAGACTCAGTACTTGTGAATCGGTTAACAATGAGTGTCTATATTTCTATTATCTATTATAATCTATTTTAAATTAACTCCTTTAATTAACACGTAAATTTGTGTGTGTAATGTTTATTTTTATCTAAATCAACATTACTATAAAAAACGTTTTCTCTTCTTTAAATAATTATCTGTGTATACGTGCACCTAAGCATATGTGTTAAACATACGATAAATAAACACTTCCCCACATCTGTGTTAAATTACATCATCATCATCATGTCAGCCGAAGAATGTCCACTGCTGAACAAAGTTCTCCCCCATAGATTTTCACAATTGTGTCGATCTTTTTGTGGCAGACTGCCAGTAGTCATCACGCTTGGCAGACGGGTTGGTGAGCGCAGTATGGTTACTGTTCCTAGAATGGGTGCTGCTGCCCATCCATCTAGTTGAGATTCCCTTAGTCACCTTTTACCACATCCACGGGATGGATCCAAGAGATAGAGCGGTGCTATATTCTCAATCTGAACAGAATTTCATTAATTTATTTAAAAACATGACTTTATTAAATTACTCGTACTGAACTTATATTTTATAAACTAGAGACTGGGTCGTTTAATTCTAAGTCTAAGCTAAAATAAGTTATTTCATTATTGTTATTAGACTAAGACAATTTACGAGGTCAATTTACACAATACTACTGGCTATTTTACATCCCTTTCCGTTCAAGTTAATGTCCAGTGTTGATTGAAGTATCTTGATAAGTAGTATGATGTATAGAACTGAAATGTTTAGAAATTAAATATTGAAACAAAGATAAGATGTACCTCAATCAAGGTTTCTTTTGTTTTAGTCCGCACGGTCCGAAGGCGAGTCATCAGGGGAGCAATCGTGCGAGAGCTCCGACGAGGGCGTGGGACGGGACGCGCCTGCCTCTCATCAGCCACACCAGCCACATCAGCCACACCAGCCTCACCAGCCCTTGCAGTCGCACCAGTCACTACAGTCGCATCAGTCGCTGCAGTCACATCAGCCGATGCAGCACCAACCCACACACAACTTGAGCCATCATGCCACTGTCCCACACCAACCGCTCAATAATCACCAGATGACACATCAACACCAGAGGAATTCGCCCCGGCCTCTTGATAGAGAGCTTAAAGTAAGTGTTTAAAGTATAATATATAGTATATAAGGTACCAGAAATAGCAAATAAATTAGCTCTTCAATAGTTACTGTTCTTTTAAAACAAGAAAAGCCATATGATGTAGGTACAAAACAGGACAGGGCTCATCCACAAAATATATAACTCGAGATAATCGCTAATCAAACATTTAAGATTTAATGTAAAGTATGACAGATCGTCCAAAATGAACGCAATATACGCGATCTTGAATTGAACAAAGACAATGAGTATCTTCTTTATCGGTTTTGCATGCAATATGCACCTTTTATATAGGTTTGAGTTGCAATGGTCATTGGTGGATTTTTTTATTAAGTGGATTTCCTCTAAAACAAGAACTTTATTTCGAAAATTATAAGTTTAGCTTGATTTATGAAAAATATCGATGTGCCCTTTTTATTCCTGTACCCTTCATATTTAAATTGATCAATCATAACTATGTCATGATGACGATTCTGATGTTCATACTAATCGCTCCGTGCATGTGCATATTCCTATCGATATTTAAAGCTACATTACATTGCACAGATTTTCAAATTCCATCATCCTATTCAACAACGATCAACTCTCAATATTCTTGGCTGTATCTCAATATTTATTTATAAGAAGATGAATTACTTTTATAGACGTAATGAGCTTTTCTTTAAAAACAATATTGATGTCCAGTGGAAATTCTACTCGGGATCGGGAGAAGGCCGATCCCGCTCGGAGGAGGAGGACACGGAGCCGGGGTAACAACCGCCGCGGCGCCCGTGTCCAACACGCCTGAGCCCCCTGTCGTCTTTATATGGTGGGGGGCCTTAGGGGTCGCGAGCACGCTTATTGGGAAATCTGCGTGCACATACCGAGCGACTCCCGGGAAGACAGCGGTGCGCATGTGGTCACGTACCGCTGTGCGCAGCATAGCGCATAGCTGGGCGTGGGTACAATCCCCCCGAGAAGTGCCTGGGGAGGTGGCCTTTTTACAGTCACCTTCTCTCCGCTAGAGGGGGTGACCGCTTTACAGTCATCCCCTCCGAGATGTGCCTAAAGGCGTGGCACCAATGGGTGGCTCTAGATGGAGATTATTCGTGTTCCTGGAGCCTCCCTTCGGTGCCGAAGATGACCACTCCGGTGGTTTTAGCCGACAGGAGTCCGGCATACCCCTCTGACCTTTCCCGGGGCGGAGGAAGTACATGACGTATTTCCACCGGAGCAATAAATAAAAATAAAGTGGAAATTCTACTGGAGCGGTCATCTTCGGCACCGGGGCTTCAGGTCCTTGTAAGATCACACTAGAGCCGCCCATTGGTACCACGGCTTTTGGCACATCTCGGAGGGGATGACTGTAAAGCGGTCACCCACTCTAGCGGAGGGCAGGCGGCTGTAAAAAGGCCGCCCCCAGTCACTTCTCGGGGAAGATTGTAAAGGATCCGGCAGCGGCACGTGACCACGTGTGCGCCACCGTCTTCCCGGGGGTCGCTCGGTGTGAGCATGCAGACTCCCCAATCTGCGCGCCCGCGACCTGCGGGGCCCCCCAACATGTAATGACGGCAGGGGGAGGTATAATGACCTAGTATCGTGTAGCTCTGGTCACGAATAGGGCTACTCCATCTCATCGCGTGGGTGTCGTAGAAAGTGTGACTAAGGGAGTTAGGAACCCGGTGCGTAGTATCATTAAGCTCTTTTAGGTTACCCGCGGGCAATCCACCGACACTAGTATCCCCGAGGAGAGTTGGGTACTGCGAAGGGGCCCGATTGTAAAATCCTTTTGCCAGAACATTTGCAACATGTAATATCTTCTGAAGTTTACGCGAACAGCATCCATTGAATTACAATAGCTTACGGAAATATATCGCGCCTAATTGCACGTATCGATGCTGTACGTAAGTATTTAGAATACATTAATTAGGCGCGATATATTTCCGTAAGTTATTTCAATTCAATTTGCAATATGCCTAACATATTGCGCCGACCCAAAGTAAGTTGGATTCCGGGCAGGAAGAAGAAGATGAAATTATGACCAATGCAATGTCATATTTTCTGATGATCAGACATAACAGATTTCGTTAACTTTTTCACAGCACATATTTATTATCACGGTGAATCCCTTAATAGTTTACCTTCCTCCGTGGGTACGGACTAAAGCCAGTATTACAAAACGAGAATTAAAACTTAGCTAGAACTTATGTCGAGATTACATCGAATGAATATTAATGCAGGACCTATTAGATAGGGTTCATATTTGATTAACTCTATGTAGACTTGGGCTCTACTTAGTTTTCATTTCCCTTATGTAGGACTATCCCAATGGTGACCTTGAACTCCTACAAACGGGATCCGGATATCAGGATCTCGATTGGAACCGGTGCCAATCCTGTATTTCGCTGCAGATCGTCTCGGCGGAAGGAAATTCTCCCCCGACGACGATGCTGAATACCAAGTGATATTCACTGCAATACACGCTTATACATTTGCTGACAAGAAATATCTTGTTCGACTTGGGGGAGAGCCTGTGGTCTCACGTAGAGAAGTCCTCGTCCTGTGTGGAATCCCGATCTCCTAATAACTGACAGGCTTAACTTATCTGAACCCAGCCTTTCTTTCACCAGGTTCGCGACGACTTCGAGTCTCTGAAGTCATCTTTACACCCACACTTATCATCATTGGCTTCGTTGGCCCAGGGTGCTCCTCTATCCACGCCAAGCAGTGTGTTTGCTTTGGCTGGCGCAGGGGCTGCGGGGGGTTTCCCTTACGCACCGCCGGCGTTCTTGGCCCCCGCCCCACCACCACCGGCACAGCCAGCTGGTTCAGCGTCTTCGTCATCTTCAGAAGGCAGCGCTGCTGGGTGGAGCTTTGAAGAACAGTACAAGCAGGTCCGTCAGGTAAGATCGTTTTTTCTGTAGATTTTCGTGTTAATTTTAATGTACCTAGTATAATTTGTTTATTGTTACGTTATTGCCAAAAGATAGTGGTTTTGGATTTGTCTAACAACTGTGTTTTCTGCTTGTTGGGATATGTAATGGTCTTAGAAAAATCCGAGCAATGATTATCGAGTGACCATGATAAGGTCATTTAACTGTATCGCAAGTATAAGTCTTAGGTAATCGCTCAGATTAAACGTGGAAGATAGGTTAGGTAGTGTTTTAAAGCAGATATTTTATAAGCGATAAAATATCCGCGTGACTCACCAAAAAAAAAAACAATATTCGTTTTTCGTGGTCAAAACGAAGGAAAACAGGAATCGTTCAGACTATTGCATAATATATCGTAAATACGCATTTACCTACCATAGAGCAATCAAATAAAATCGCACTAACCCTCACACAACCCCTACTGAATTATTCACAGTAGCTACACGTTACGTGTCTATGCGTCCAATAAAATGGATTCCTAAATCGCTATATAATGGCTGGTCTAACCCGTTCCTTTGTTACATATTTCATTGGTTTTGCGAAGGGTTGTCAAAACATGTGAAGGGTCATTCCGGCCCCTGGATGAATAATAATCCGCTGTCGCGTTGGGAGGGTTGACAGATTGTCAATGTTCTATATGACTTTATTGCGATGGTTTGCGAGCGATCGGTAGTGATGTGATTGTTTAACAATTTACAAAATGTCACATGGTATGTTTGGTAATTAATATTTAGAATTCTTAACGAGTTTTAAGAGGTTAATTTACTTTAAAATGAATTCATATTTCATGTGTTCATATATTTTAAAGTATTGGCAAGTGGTCCAATAAAAATAAAAAACAACCCAAGCTTTTTCTCCCCAAAGGCATAACCTCAGTTCCCTTTTACCTACTCTACCATTTAGCAGAAAGTTAACAAGACCGATTCGCAATATACCGCCCAATACAATTGTTAATGAGTTATAAAAGCATTTTTTTTTTATTCTCACCTCACGACCTCACTTTGCAAGCTGTTAAGTATTCTATCAAAGCGAAGAAAGGTATAAATTGTCTGTATTTCACGCTCCCATTGTACCCATAAGAAGATTAACAGTAGGTGCCCCTTGTGTACGATCACGTAATACCGAATCTTGACACACATTTACAATAAGACATTTTCCTTAACGTTCCGACAATTTCAACGACCCTTTGTAAACTCCACAAACGTTTAAATCGGACTCACACTCATTGATTTCGTAGGTATTAATGGACACTAGCCGATGTGATTTATGTGCCTGATTCTAATCACAATCGAATGATATCATTCTAGATATACCATCGCAATGTATAAACTGATGATTCGTTATAAGTTAGGTAAAATGTATTGTACTCGATTCTTGACAGCTTCTTCACTTACACAACATCTGAGTCTGTGTAAAAAAACTCACAAAGTTATAGGCTTGGTATGTTGCACCGTTGTCCGAGCATAAGCCGCATGTGTGGGGGATGCACCGGCCCCTCCGTGCATCGATACCTAGGTATAGGTATCTCGAGTAAGTAAAGGCGGATATATCTAATGCTTTACATTCACTTACCACTTTCAGCGAATGCTAGTCCCAATTAAACATTATTTGAAACTTTTATACAAGTTATATTCGATATTCCTTGAGTAGCTCGTGGCTTCCGTGGTTGCTGGCGTACATATGGTATGATTCGAGTCAAATTAACCAGGTAACCGCTTTTATCTCGGTCCGCTCGCGTGCCCAACGCGTTAATAAGACGCGTTCAAAGGACTCAAATTGATACCTACGCCGCGGGCAATTATAAATGTTATAAGTAATATAGATTCGGAGGTCTTATGAATGTTACTACGAGACATTGCGTCAAACATGTACATTTTAATTATTAGTTTTAGCGTTATGCGTTCATTCGTCTGCCCTTTGCAGAATATATATTATAAATACAGTACCTAACGTCCTTAAAAATAAGTGAACTTTATTTCAAGGGGATAATCAGCAAGCTATAAGATCGATATATTTAGAAAACAAGTCGTACTTTCCATTTTTCTTCTCCAATTCGAAACACAGAAAATGTTTTTATTACACAATTTATTTATTGAATTGAAGTTCAATTTATTTTTGTAGGACCCTACATAATTAGTACTTTTTATAGGCATTTAAAATTAATTTGCCTACATCGTAATTTCAGTTGAAAAAGTCCATTGCCGATTACAGAAGCCTGCCCCAATGATTGCCACAACGATGGTGTGATTGATGATTGGATTGAGGAATGGCTCATTGGAGGGATTTTGCCATAATCGCCACACTTGGCTGACGGGTTGGCGATCGCAGTTAAGTTATAAATGTACTCGAAGGATGCTGCTGTCACTCCTCCGGCCAATCCCATAGAGGCCTTTCACGAAACCCACGAGACGAGATAGGGTGGTGGTATTCTTAGCCGGCATCATACAGCAAATTTCCCTCATCACCTTGATGGAATCCTGAACCACTTTATTCCATGTGGTGTCCGTATTAAGAATATAGGAAACACTACATCTCCTAAACAGCAGCGTCCTTCTGTGAAACAGCAGCTATACTGCACTTACCAATCCACCTACCAAGCGTGGTGAGTATTGGCAAATTCCCCCCAAAATGTTGGCACAGTTGTGTAAATCTATGGGGGGAGGCCTTTGTTCAGCAGTGGATTTATAAATGGCTGATATGATGAAGATGATGATGAATGCCCCAAAACCTATAGTAACAAAATCCTTTTCTTATAATATTGATTGATTTGATTGATTTTATACAAATAACTGTTTCGTAATCAGTAGTGTTGTGTTTTTTACATTCAGTCGCTTATGAACATCATGTAAAGCGTAAGTATCCAAGGTGAAAACAATTTTGGAAACGAGCCAGTTGGACCAATTAGACAATATACCAAAATATAGTTATTTGTTGTCTAATTTGGGCTTTTCAGGCTCTGGTCTTTCAGACCATACGGCGTAAGCTTTTGTACATACACCCCTAAAGTTAAGCATGTTAATTCGTTGTACATATCGCAATTTGCGACACAATGTGAGGCCAAACAATGCAGGACAAAGGAGCACGGGCATTTGCAAAGCAACATAGTCAATTTGTTAATGTATTACAATTGGATGTTGACTAGTACTCTTAGTAGGAATTCCGTTTATTACAGACTCATATTGGTATTTATTCGGTTTAATGCATCTTTCCTTTGTGAAGAAAGTAGCGCGGATACTACAATATAGGTATGTGATCACGATAAATAAAATTACACACGCTTTCATGTGCCAACATTGTTGAAGAACAATACGCTACTATTCTGCTAATAGTTTTGGAGTGTAAAGAAGATTATTCATAAAGGCTAAAAATCAATCTATACACGATTAACATGCTTGCCTATTATTCTTTGTATTAAAACGACAGAAGAAACAATAAAATGGCTGAATTTCAGTGACCGATAATGCGAAACTGAAATAAATAAATGAATGATACATACATAATGAATTATACACATAATAAATACGTGTTAAAGTCACCGAGCTTAGAGATTGTAGAATGAGGCGAGTACCACGCAATTGCAATAAAATGTTATCGAGGTACGGGTACCAGTCTCTTCCTTCCCATACTTGTTGTCAATCCCAGACTGGGTGGATTTCTTGTTTGTTTAATTGTCGGGTCGCCCGGAGGTACCGTACTCGCTTCTGAAGCAATAAGTTACCTACGGGTTCTAAAGCTGGCAAGTACCAATGACACATTTTCGATGTCATATACCTAGTCAATTTCTTAGTTAATCTAAAGCAACACTATCTGAAATATAAATCTGGATCTAATGGTGTGAAGACACCAACACACAGTGAGCAAGCGCAGTGATCAAAAGCTTATTCCATCTCATACAGAGAAGTCGGCAGCATTTAAAATACAATATCAGCCTCTAACTGGGGACAGTTGACAGTGATATTATTTCATTATTATACACAGCAGCTGTCTCATCATCATCATCATCATCATAATTTCTGCTGGAAATCGTCAGCCTGCCCCAAAGATCGCGACAACAACGGTTTATGTACTTATTGGGGCGTTGTGCCATAATCGCCACGCCAAGGTGGGTTGACGATTGCAGTTTAGTTGTAATTAATGTACCTACCCGAAGGATGCTGCCGCCTATCCTCCAACTAATGCAATAGCCACCTTTTACGACAACACACGGCACCTGTCTAGCAATGTGCAATAAAATTCGCAATCTGAAAAGCATAGCGTTTCAACAGTAGTTAACATACGCATCGACCGAAACAAACGCGTCGTGCGATAAAATCGCACGCGGCCTATAATCGTACGATTTGCACGCGCGACTGCGGGGCGTTTGTGCCGATCGGTCCACTTGCGACGACGTGTCACGGTGCCTTTGTGCGATTCCGATGTATGAACACTGCGTTTAGATATTGTTCCAATGCTCTAGTTAATACAGGATTTAGATTCATAATAAGGGCTAAATCATGGTTTGCTTTTGTTTATAGTTCGAAAGCTATACAGCGTTTTAGATTTGTTGAATGATACAGTGCTGAATTCACTTATGAGAGTGGGTAGTACAGAAATTTTGTGTGGATATTGTTGTGAACCATTTTATCGATTAATTCAATAGAACCCATGTTATTAATAAAATTTAGGGTTTACATGTAAAACCCGTTGAATGCCAGCCAAAGCATTTTTTAACTCGCTTGTTTGTTTCTTTGAATCATCCTGAATGAATTCATGAATAAGACAAGTAAAATCGTCATATCACATGCTGATGTTATAATTCTAACACTTTCTTCTATTTGATGAATCCCCTTTTGGAACTCCTTGCTTGTTGACACAGAGAGTGAAGAATTTGACGATTGAATGAAATCTGTGACAACATTTACACTAACTGGACAAGGGACTTAGTAAATATGTTCCATCCATTCGTACTTCATTCTTTGATTGCAAAACAAACTGTTCAGCGATTATCAATAGATCGCACCTCTCTGTGAATTTAATAACAAGTTTTAATATGCTGCAACTTTAATTGCATAGTCGATGTTGTTCATGTGTATTGGAAAAATTATACCATTTATCTATTAATTTTATCTTTTATTGTCGTGGAGGATCCTCATGGATTGGGGGACGCCCTGAGGAAAGGAGGAAGGGCGTGTCGGTCTGTTACCGGCTAATACCCTACTGTGTTCAAATAATGGATTAGATAGATAGATATTAGAAGTTACATTGTATCATCGTCATATTCATTTATATGACAAAATACATTATATGGCATCGTTATAAATAAAAAATGCAATGTGTCACCCTTCCTGAGTTGCCCCACCCACATAATTTCTTCCCTATAACAAAAATTATAAGATACTCGTGCAAGTTGCCGTGTGTATAAACATTTATAAGTTCGCTAATAGTATGATTATCGCGCCCTCTTTAGGGCGTTGTCGTTGAATTAACAGTTATTTGTGCAAAAAACGGTTACTATTCGATTTTCCACCTTGTGACTTGGTTGGTAGAGTTATAAATTAAAAAGTGTATAACTAACGTGAGACTTACCAAGTCCATAAACGGCGGCCATGTTGGAAACTACGCTGTTTTCCGACCCTAAATCATCGTTGCGAATTATTGTTGTGCCGTACTTTTATTAGCTTCTACTGTGTTGCTACTTGTCTGATAGCTTATTTATGCAGTTATTTTAAAGCATGCAACTCATCGACATTGTATGTTTGTGGAAGGGTCGACACATAAGTTTTTTTTTGTGTCACAACCAAAAAGTTTTATGTTTGAGGTGTGTCTCGTTTCCGCTCACGTCACGCCCGTGTTAGTAAACTTTCCAACTTATAAGTACACAATATAAATAACTATTAGCTTTGTTGATAATACATATATTGATTTATATAGGAAACCTACCAAGTACATATTTTAGTTTAGACATCATTTAAGTAATAAATGTCGAAACATTTTGTTTAAATCACAACAACGATGAAAATTAAATATAGAGCATCCATATTTACAATAATGAATTTTACCTTTTTTCTATACTTTTACACCAGAAGTTTGCCGAAAACGTTTTGTTGGAAGTGAAAAACTTATGAGGAAAAGTGAAGATAGACATGGTTATTTCTTTTTGTATTTACCGCCTATCTAGTCTTTGTGGTGTCCAGATTAAGAATATAGCACCATTTCTTCTCCTCCTGTGGATGTTGTAAAAGGCGACAAAGGGACTCTACACCAGAGAGATGGGCAGCAGCGTCCCTTTTGTGGAACAACAGCCATTCTGCGCACACCAACCCGGCCAAGCGTAGTTTAGTACTGGCAAATTCCCACCAAAATGACGACACAGTTGTGTAAATCCATGGGGGAGGCCTTTGTTCAGCAGTGGATGTCCATCGGCTGATCTGATGACCGCCTTTTCTCAATTTATTAATTTCCTTGTTGTGGCTTTTGCCTTTGGGGCAGTCTACATCTTTTCGGGAGGAAAACGACCACATACAAATAGCTAGTCCGGGATCTAATTGATTACTGCATTACTTAAGCAGTAAACATCCAAATTATATGCCGGCTACGAATAGCACCAACTCATCGCATCCCGTGGGTGTCGTTAAAGGCGACTGTTGGATTAGATGGAGGATAGACAGCAGCGTCCTTTGAGTACATTAAAAACTCAACTGCGATCGCCATCCCGCCTGCCAAGCGTGGCAATTATGGCTAAAGCAGGCAGTAGAGGACTTAAATCGGCCGAAATGATGAAAATCGATGATCCAAATCCTATCAGCCATAAGGTCGTTAATTACTGAAGAACATCTATTCAATTAGCATTTATACTTCATAATATAACGAGGTCTTATAAAATTCTCAATGACCAAGATTCAGTATTGTCACGTATTCGGCTGCGACCTGCGCGCACGCCGCTCGTCCATTAGTCAGGCACCCCCCGCGCCGGCGCTAGTTAATGTGCGACACGTTTGATTTTATAATATTTATCATGACTATAAATTGCTACATTGCAAAACAACTTGCCGGCTTCACATTGATGGCATTATTGGATAATAGTGAGCTTAGTGAGGTTCTCGATTGCAGACCGCGCAACCCAAAACGCAGCGTGGGACGACCTCAAACGAAGGTCGACAGACGACCTGGTGAAGATCGCTGGGAGTCGTTGGATGAGGGCGGCATGTAACCGCTCGTAGTGGGAATCTAAGGGGGAGGCCTTTGTTCAGCAGTGGACGTCCGGTGGCTGATATGATGATGATGATGAGTGCGCTTTATGTTGATGCTTCCTATCAGAACTGTCTTTCTTCCTCATAGAGTTAGGTAAAGATTCCTGTGTCTTGCACTTACCTATATCCATCGTTATAAACAGTGTCGTCAACTGTTGTTGAGTCTGCATTAATCCTACTTCGCTGATTGCAAGTACATATTGCAAGAAGGTTAACTTTCCGATAAGTCGATAGTTAAAATGTAATACATCACCACACCCAAAGGTTCTGTAATCTCAGAATGTGGTTGTTTCAAATGCACGTGAACTATTAGATTCGCCGTAAACCTTTTAAAGTGGCAGTAGGTTATGGGTGCGTTCGTTTAAAAACTTTACTTCTTTTTTTAACTGGCAACCCAAACGATTAGCCAAGTGAGCCATCGTGCTGGTATTCGAGTGTTTCGGATATTTATTCCGTCTAGACGGTTTATCTAGTGGATGCTTTCGATACGTTTATCGGGGTGGAATGTTTTATACTCTTGAAATTGGAAAGTTAACGACGAATGGGCTTTTAAGTTTGTTTCTGCAGCTTGCTACGAGTGTAACGCTTAAGCTATATCAATGACTAGCTGTGTCCCGCGGTTTCACCCGCCGATTACCTAATTTAAAAGAAATCGGATTACTTCGGCATAGACAGTTGACGTAACAGAGCTAACATATGTTTTGCGATTTCATGGTTTTTTTTGCAACGGACTGTAATTATTTTTCTTTTTCTAAAATAAAAGTAGCCTAAGTTACTCCTTATAATATAAGCTATCTGCCAGTGAGAGTCCCATCAAAATCGCTTTACCCGTTTCGGAGATTAGCTGGAACAAACAGACAAAAATCTTTTTTATTTTTGATATATGTTCCGTATATACTTTCATATGCATTTTGTACAAAGCTGTTATTTTGACATTACAAACAGACATTTCAATTATATTAATTTGTATATATAGATAAAATTATTGCTTTTAGAATATCGTCGATTCTATATTCAAATATATAAATATCGAAAATGCAATAAGTGTGTCAAATGTTATGGCAATTGCAGAAGCGGCTATTATTTTCTTGGCAGAATTTTATTTGGATACACGTATTTTTCTGCCAATTAGTTTAATTTTAATGCCGTCTCGAATTATAATAAGCTCCTGTTTCAAACAGTAGTCTTGGTGTTATCGTGATACTTTCTCGTGACGTCATACATACAGCTACACAACAAACAAATTAGTCAAACATTAAAAAGCATTCGAGACTTCCGATCCTAATTAAGGTGTGTTCGAACTCGTTATTGTTGTTTTTTCTTCAGATTTAGATGTGGCTATTATCGTTAAATAGCCGATTTGTCGTCGCAATTAGCCTTAAAATGTTGAGTTGTACATAAATCGGTACGATTACGTGTATCGGCCTCATTATCGGCCGTGCAGCCATTTATCTTGTACCTTACACATACTGTTAACATTGAATATATTGTTGTAAAATGAAGTAGTACCACCAATTTAATCATTCTGCCAGATATATTAAATATTCATAATACATAGTCCCACAAACTAACCTGTTTCATTGTTTTTAAACAAAATTATTGATCTTTCTCACTATTCTAACTGTATTATGCTCAGTTATTAGTGTTGCGAGCCTTTACAGAATCGGAAGACATCCTTTGGCTGATTCGATGATGATGATGATGACTTTAGTCGAGACATGATAAATTGACCAATCAGCCATAGTCCAATATTGTCAGTCTCTGGTATAGCCGATGCCCATAGGCAGCGGTGACCACTACCCATCGGGTGGGCCAACTGCGTATTTGATGATGCCATTCCATTATATATAAAACCGTCGGTCTTACTCGAGTGGTCGATTTTTACATACAGTTGGCTGCTGCGCACCGGGTCGTGGGTTCGATTCCCGCACGGAACAAATATTTGTACGATCTGCAGGTAGTTGTTCCGGGGTCTGGGTGTATTGTGTGTGGAATTTGTGTCTGTAAACGCACCCACGACACAGGAGAAATGCTAGTGTGGGGCAATGTTTAAAAAAAAATTGCTCTAATCTAAACCTAGCTGAAAGAATTAATAAGCTGAAGTGGCAGGCAAACTGATGGCTGTCGGGCCAGATAGTTGCTCTATGGAGACCACGCACCGGAAAACACTGTATCGGCCTCCAACGCGATGAACAGACGATTTGCTAATGGTAGCTGAGAGTCATTGGATGCGGGCGCCTAGTACCCGGTTGTTGTTGAAATCTAAAGGGGAGGCCTTTGTTCAGTAGTGGACGTGCTGCCGGTGATATGATGATGATGAAGGAAATTATTCTTAAGTCACAAGCAATCAAATTACTATCAGCAGTGGTATCATAATGGAAGTGGGGAAATCCAAGTAATAAGAGAATTATCGTTTATTACAACGATTCGAAAGAAAGAACAAGAAAATTATTTTTTCTAGTTACGTGTAGGACTAGAAGTTAGTAACTGTCCATAGTGGGCACCATATTAAGCTTTGGGCCCATCCATTACCTCTATAATCTAATATTGGTTTATAAAATCATGAATCCATCTAATAGGTATGCTCAATATGGCGGAGCCACTCAATCTAGATGTATGTCTATAAAGCTATAAAAATATACATCATCAATGTTTCAGTCTATTTAGCAATTACTTCATTCGCAATTATCAATTGTTATTTTAATACATGTGATAATCATTCATACTCACTTTGACCATATTACTTGAATGCATTCAGTGGACGGTACGCGAACTAAATATCGATATATTTAACTAGTGAAGCAACAATTACGAGAACATTATCTAGTGACGTGCCCCGATTGGTCGATATTGAATGTCATTCTCACAATAATGACATTTTGACGAGACGATGTACCTAATTGTCCGACTGTATTGTAACGTTGAATTTTTTAACCGTAGCTTAGATAAGTTTGAGTATTGCTAATGGCTATTCTTAATGTAATGTTGCATACTATGTTTTTTGTGATAATAATATTGGATATTATTGTCTTTTACCTACTCGTTTGGAGGACGTAATACACGTATTACATATAGGCTGACACTGAAAATCAGTGCTGTTGGCGTTGTTTCAACGCCTCGGCAATATGCTGAGTATCAACCTTTTTCTGCACACATCGGCGCACTTGTTTTCTGTTTTTAAATTTAAATTTGAGCCTATAACTATATTTAGTTTTGTGTGGTGCCGGCTCAGAATACCACCACCCCATCTCCTCCCGTGGGTGTCGTAAAAGTCGACTAGAAATAGAAATAATTTATTTGCTTTAAGTGTTGTATACAGTGAAGGTCCAAAAACTTATTAGTGTTTCAAACACTTAGTCAATAAATCAGACATGCAAATTTTTTGTTATTTTTTGTTAACGTCCTACAATTCTATATTTATCACATGTCCAAGCTTAATGTCAGCATGTCAACTAAAATAACAAGATTTAATTATAAATTGTGTCCAATAAACTAAGGGATTAGTCGGAGGATGGGCAGCAGCGTCCCTCGAGTACATTAACAGCTCAACTGCGATCGCCAACCTGTCTGCCAAGCGTGGCGATTATGGCAAAACCCCCCAATGAGCCCACAACACGCCCATATCGGTCGTTGTGGTGATCTTTGGGGAGGCCTGTGTCCAGCAGTGGATTTCATTCGGCCGAAATGATGATTCTATTGCCACTTTAAAAATATATATTTTATGTGTCTATTGATAAATTTTTATTTATATATAGGTGTTATTTTTGACTTAGTTATAGTTTTTAAATTGTCTTATTTATTTTTGTTTTACCTGCGCTCGTAATGCAGAAATTAAAATATTTTCTTTCTTTCATATATCAGTATTCGTTACTGTTCGCAAAAAACTGATACGACGATCCCAAGTTCACAACCACTCGGATCCCTTAAATCTAGAAAAGACTGCCTCCGTGTGTATGTTCTACCACTTGTACAACGGAATCTCAGGAATTGTTCGATATGATGCCAACGGCTACTTTATACCATCGCGCCTCTCACCATCGGCGGAGAGTTCATCCGCATACTTTAGAGCCAAAATGGTCTCGTACCGTACGGTTTCAGAGAAACTCCCTGTCGCGCATGCTCTGGTTGTGGAATCATATCCCCACCGACGGTTTCCCAAGAGACAAGCATGGGGCTCTTCAAAAAGGGTGTGAAAAGATTTTTACGTGGTTGGCAACGCGCGTTCGATAAAACCTCTGGTGTAGCAAGCGTTCTTAAGTTACGGTAACCACCAGGTCGTATGCGTGATTGTCGCATTACACAAAACCAACTAGGTTTTATAAATCGCCCTTACCTAATTTTGTTAACCTGCTACATATATAAATAAAAAATATATGTTTTATCGAGTGGTAATTTTATCAGTATGGAGTTACCTTGCGCTATTTCCACGATATATCACGTGCACACATAAGTCTTTCTCGGCGTGATATCGTCTGACGCACCCCAGCTGACTCGCTATTTCTGGGGATTGCATGGGGCCCTTACACCGGCCCAAGTTACGCGCCATGGGCGAACGATGGTCTCATTGATGTGATCTAATCGATTTATGGTCTGTGGTTGTCGTCTGATTGTTTATGTGGGAATTTCGTTGTACGGTGGGTTTGTAGAGGAACGTACGTCGTATTGATTTCATTGATAAATCTAATATTTTATTAGAAACAAATATTTTTGTGAAATGGCAAAGAGTTTAAGCTCTTGTTATAAAATATTGTTAAAACCTGTAAATTGATGCTACTGTAAATTTATAATTTCGGTTAAGCAGTATTTGGGCGTAACTCTAAGACCATTTCATGTTAAACTTATCTCCTTCGGTGGGCCTTTAGCACTATCGGCGAAATATTTGTACATGGTATCTATAAAAAGCGAGAACCAAAACCAACAATTCTGATTCATTATCGAGCCGATAAGTAAAATGATAATGCACATTTTTATTCATCTTTATATAAGTTCCATGGTTGAGTCATTTTCTCTATGTAAGGATTTATTAGTCGCTTTCTCTTTTGACTTGGAACTTCGAGTATGACTGCAGCGTCAAACCAGTGGGAGTGCTATCAATGCGTGCAACATGCTGCATGTGGTGTATTAATTTGATATGCTTTTTATTCGCATTCGCGCTTAACAATAAATATGTTCACCGATCAAAATACAATTAATGTACTTTCCGTTTTTTTCTTATAGTTCTTTAGAAGACTGTGAGACTTACCGTCACGATAAGACCCAGGGCCGAATTTAATAATCAATCTGTTTTTGTGTTATATCACACTTAACAGCACAGCACAGCACAGCGCACAGGGACGCTTCGGGGGATCCTTTACAATCCCCCCGGGAGGGTGACCGCTTTACAGACACCCTCACCGAGACGTGCCTACGGGGTTGGCACCGGTGGGCGGCTCTAGTGTGATCATACTAAGACCTGGAGCCCCCGTTAGGTGAAGATGACCGCTCCAGTGGTTTTAGTCAGTAGGAGTCCAGCATGCCCCTTCGTCCTTCCCCGGGGCGGAGGAAGTTCATGAAAAATTTCCAACGGGCCCAATAAAAAAAAGGCTTAAAGAGAAGGATTTGACTGTCTTAATATTCATAGGAAATATTGAAAA
The DNA here is from genome assembly GCA_947459985.1 of Diloba caeruleocephala. Taxonomy (NCBI): domain Eukaryota; kingdom Metazoa; phylum Arthropoda; class Insecta; order Lepidoptera; family Noctuidae; genus Diloba; species Diloba caeruleocephala. Next base: position 8,878,525 of record OX381621.1, on the reverse strand, counting down.
TGTAATTGAGGTATTTAATCAAGTCGTCCTAAAGTACACAATGGAGAACTTAATCCGCAATAAATCTGTCCTGTATAGAATGAATCACGACTCAAATTAGTTCAGTTGTACAAATCTGTACCCACTAAAATAAAGAAGCTACCACAGCTACTGATGTACACAGCCGGCGTACTACTAGTTATTGCGTATCAAATGATTACTATATCGTAAAATTATTGGCTCTTCTACTTGCCGATGAAATATCGTATTAACGATTACGAGAAGTTGCTGATAGACTGAAATAATATTGATGGCAAATTGATGGTAATTGAGCATGTTCACAGCTTTGTTTTCGCCATTCTCGCAAGTACATTGGCGTATAGTTTTAGAGTATAAACTGATTTATCATTTGATATTATCTGTCGACTGACGGCTCACAGTTGCAATACAAACATGTTAGAAATATGTTTTTATTGCGTGTTAATTCTACGTTTCTAGTAACCTACGATCGTTAGCGGTTCTTTGTGATTTAAGAAATGTTTATTTGTTTTAAATATTTTTAGCACTGTTTACGTTTAGAGTATTTTTTGTGTATTTGTTTAACTGATCACGGTGCCATGTTTTATTGGTTTTCCAAGAATATCCGGTTGCGTGAAATTTGTTTGCGATTTCCTCTCAATTTTGTATGTAGAACTAGATCTACAGGTACTTTTTCAATATTGATACTTTCAGTGAGATATTTTTACCAAACCTCTTGCTGTTATTCTTCGATCCTTATAAGGTATGTGCCCTTTCAGGTAACGCAGTTAGAGAGAAAACAAACAAAATTACAAAAGAATATATTTTATCATTCATAATTTCAGCCCATATGCTCTCCATAACGACTGGCCTGGGTTCAGTTCTTGGGGTGTTTTGCCATAATAAGCTTGACAGGCGGCCTAGCGATTGCAATTGAGTTGTAATTAATGTACCCAAAGGACGCTGCTGTCCTCTGATTAATCCCATAGTCACCTTTAAAGATACCCACGGGATGAGATGGTGTGGTGCTATTATTAGCCTGCACTACACTTTCTCTACTCAATTAATAAATAATGGACCAAAAATAATCCTCAAAAACGTTTTTATTTAGTTGAAAATTGAGTTCCTTTAATAGATCCAAATAACATTATTTCCTTGTTACTCTTTCTTGCTACAACTCCAGTAAAATAATCGAGCTCTTATTCATTCCTATCCAAATCACCATTCAAATAAATTTTATACGGATCAGCATATCTTATTTTCGTGTTTAATGTTGAAATAATGTAGATGGCCATTGGTGTGGACACGTGGGCCATATGTATCGAGTCATGGTACATTAGCGTGTCGGGTGACCGTCACTCTGCAACCGCGCAACACTATTTATAGATAGGATTGGATTCTGTTATCATTGTCTTGCAATTCGCTAGACGATTCTGATGTTATTTCGAAGATATGATTGATTTTGAACCGTACTTATCCGTATATATATATACCGTACGTAACTTATCGTGAACCGAACTTTGGTTGATTGAAGAAATTAACCCACTTAGAAGTCTCCTTTGCTTCCCTCTTCTTCTTCTGAAATTCGTAAAAATGCAGAGAAAATTGATACAATATTTCTCAAACAATAAAATGTGTGTTGCAATTCGCTCTAAAACGTCAATAACGATTCGAAACCAATTGGCTTTACATGGTTACGAAACATGTATGTCCATTGACCATCATTATAAAAAGCATAGAACATTTTTATAATAAAATACTGTAAGAGAAGTCTTTTATTATATAGAGTAATAATCGCGAAAACCTAAGACATTACTATGGAGACGTAAAAAAATGACAAAAAAGACCTAACCCTGAGTTTCTTTCAGAATTTCTTCTCAGAGGTTGTCATGTAGCGAAATGCCCTCCGTTGTTTCAATATGACGTGTAAAAGTGTCTGTTAAGACCTATTTACTGAATAAATGATTCTATTCTATTCTATGTTTTTTTTACTGGTACATTGAATTAAATTTCTTTGCTACCCACGCCCAAATTGAGCTCGCTATTACATTAAATCACTTACGGTTATACATTAAATCACTGATCTCAATTCGTAACCCCTCTTCGCCACGCGACTCTAAGACATTCTCGTGTTACTAGAGTGGCTCGCGCTACGAGGCTTTGCGAGGGTGGGGGCGCCTGAAATAGAGGCACACGCAGCATCTGCCGGTATTAATAGCCCCCCAATGTGAATGTAGTATCAAGGACGCGGACGTTTATATCACGTGATTACTAACTTGGGAGCGGGATTGGTTGTTTATTTGGTACAATGTATGGCCGAGGAATGTTAGATTGTGATACTGTAGATCTTGAAAGAACTTTTATTTTTGTTGTTGAGGGGCAGAATTTCAAGTCAAGTGTAATATGCGCAGGAATGATGTTTCGTTCCATACACGATGAAGAACAAATTAGTTACATAACCCCTCATGTTCTATTGGAGGTTGTCTTAATATTTTGCTCATTGCACGTGAATTTGTATGCCTAGTGACTTTTCGTTTCTCATTTTATGTATAAAAAGATAATTTAGCCAAATGTGTTAACTCCCTCGAATAAGTTGATAAATGTCTCCGTTTCTTTGTACATAAACCACGGACACGGATTTATTATTTATATTACAACTTCCTTTACGTGAAACCCCTAAATCGATACGAACATTTGGTTAGCAGTTTTTGCTCCAAACATTCCTATAAAATGTTTATCACCAATGCCTCGTACACATGTGGCAGCAACCCTCTTGAGTAAAGATTATTCTAAAATTTCCAGATTGCCACCCGGGCAAAAAATAAATAAATCCAAAGGCATGCACAAAAAATGTCCCGAATCCTCGAGTAGATGATTACAATCCTCTTGAAATACAGATTTACAGTTATCGCTGCTACAAACCATGAGAAATAATCCGCCGCCATTTTTATGAGTGTTTTTAATTTTGTTATATAATGCTTACAATATGTGAATGATTTCATTTTAAGGGGGATTTAAATAGGCTTTTAACAATTTTATTCGATTTTGACTTTTAACTTAAGTCCTTTTTGATTGTATATGTTTTGTCCATGATTTTATATCCTATTTGAACCATCTAGATCTACAAATTCGTCAAGAAGTTATAGTTTATTGTCAAAATGTACCTCTTTTGCTTTCCGTTTCCTTTGCAATATTAGCTTAATTTAATATCCATCTGACGGATGTGTGCGTTACTATTCTGTTTAGGTTAATAACATCTTATTTGCATGTGTTAGTGCAGCACACCCGGGGGTGGCGCGGGCGCAGCCGACCCGCGGGTTATCATTTCCTGTTCTTATTTTAATTTTTACAGCATAATATTTTTTGCTTACGGCGGGAAGCTGGAGCGGTGTTATTACTTTGTGGGTATCTGCTGAACGTTTTGCTCCTTCAAGCGATGGGCGTGTTTAGATTAAGAGAGTGTAGAAGGATCTTCAGACAGATTTTTAATGTCTATTTTATTAATTATCTAGTTATGTCTGACTTTCGGTGTGGTTCCTGTCAAAGAATAGACTATCAAATTCCATCCATGAGTGTCGCAAAAGGCGACTAAGGGTTGATATCAAGAGAATGAGCAATCCTTATCCAATTCTTCTTTCTTCTTCCAGTGTACTTACAAACTGCGATCACTAATCGGCCTGCCAAGCAGCTTGTTTATGGAATCCCCTATGTCCGCTCATTGTAGTGACCGTTGAGGTTTGGTAAACGTTTACGACTTGATGTGTGTGTGTGTCAATACGCATACATTACCCCATGTCAATTCTGCACTTACTTTATTTATTCGGATTCTTAGCTGCAAGGACTCAGTGTATTACCATTAATTATAAATTTGCGGCTACCTCGCAATTTCTCAACTTTCCTACAATGATTGTCGGCACAGTCGATTCGGACGATAAAACGGCAAACAACAATAATTTTACTGTTTATACACATAATTGTTTATTAGGGTGGGCACGGTCGCCTGCGCACTTTGTCGGTCGATACGTCAATATGATTTTATTGCGCGCGATTCGCTCCACCCGCGACTATGTGTACGCACCTTTACGATTTGCGATTCAAATGTAAAACTTGACCTGACTTAACTGTTTAAAAGTTTATGTTTTCAATTCATTGTTTTTATTCAATAGCTTATAACAAAGTTTAGAGATGCCATAGTGTAAATTTTCTGACCTAGGTAAAGAAAGTTATTATTGAGTTAGTTTTGTATATTTCCATTACCTATGTAACTTATAAGTTAGTTAACCCATTAAAAATAGGAACCACCTTAGTGCCAGATATTCGCCTGACTGTGCTCCGGTTAGAAGACCTGAAACCTGTATCAACTACTCCAACAATAAACGGCTAACTGACCCAAGGGATTATTGCCACCAAACTATCGTTTTTCAAATTATGCTACATAAACCAAGTAATTCAGCTTATCGCAGTCCACTACTGGACCTATGTGTCTCACCCTCACCTAAGCTGCGCCACAATACCTAGGTCTCCGCGTTCCGCTGTCTGTCCCATCTGTACCAGCAGCCTTCTTCAGGCCGTCAATCTAGGTCCAATTGCGTGTGTCAATAAGGTATACATTCAAGTATTATTATTCTAATGCATATCATCATTTCGGCCGAATAAAGTCGACAGGCCTCCTCCAAAGATCACCACAACGACCGATATGGTTGTCTTGGGCTGGGCTCATTGGGGGGGGGGGGGTTGCCATAATCGCCACGCTTGGCAGACGGGTTGGCGATCGCAGTTGAGTTGTTAATGAACTCGAAGGACGCTGCCATCCTCCGGCTAATCCCTTAGTCGACTTTTACGACACCCACGGGAGGAAATGGGGTGGTGGTATTCTGCGCCGGCACCACACGGCATGCATATAAATTGCTTTTATAAATTACTCCACCGTATGAGAAGAGACCTTTGCCCTGCAGTGGGGCATTTAAAGACAGATAATAATAACCTCATCAATCATCAATTTAGCCGAAAAACGTCCACTGCTGGACAGAAGCCTCCCCCAAAACTTGCCACAACGACCGGTCTGGTTTTGTGTTGTGGACCCATTTCGGGCTTTTGCTATAATTGGCACGCTTGGCAGACGGTTTGGCGATCGCAGTTGAGTTATAAATGTACTCAAGGACGCTGCTGCCCATCGTCCGGCTAATCCCATAGTCGTAGTCGCCTTTTACGACACCCACGGGATGAGATGGGGTACCAGGTATTCTTAGCCGGCACCACATGGCAAATAATAATATATTACTTTTATACTCCACTGTTGATCGTAATAAGTTTTTGCTAGCATCCGTGTCCCTATGAAGATGCCTACAGCAAGAGATAGTGGGATCAATTCTTGCCACACAGCCACTTTTAAAAATGAAGTCCAATTAGGAGAAATAACTCTATGATCAACAGTCAAATAAACACCGAATCGGTATCCTTCTCTCAAGGAAACCTTAACAATGGACATGTCAAAACATGGCTCCTTTGATCAGAGCCTAATTAAACATGTTCTAGGAAATCACTTAATGAGTTGCACGTAAACAGCTGTAACTTGTTTCACTTACGATACGCTTTACGCTTTTTGGAGACTAAGTAGAATAGCAGGTGCTAGGTATCACGAGGACTTGCGTGGTACCAATGGGCGGCTCTAGTGTGATCTTACGAGGACCTGGAGCCCCCCTTCGGTGCCGAAGATGACCGCTCCAGTGGTTTTAGCCGGTAGGAGTCCGGCATACCCCTTCACCCTTCCCCGGGGCGAAGGAAGTTCCATGTAGAATTTCCACTGGACATCAATAAAAAAAAAAAAAAGGTATCACGAGGACTTGTATTAGGCTTTGTGGTGAATTTGAAGTACTTTAGGTGCTATAAGTGAGATCTGCTTATGCAAGTCTTCTTATTTATACAAATAAATAAAATTAAAGTGCATGTTTGTAATGACAAAATATCCAATTTTTGTCTGTCGGTTTGTTCCGGCTAATCTCCGAAACCGCGAGACCGATTTTGACAGGACTTTCACTGGCAGATAGCTGATGTTATAAGGAGTAACTTAGACTACACTTTTATTTTACAAAAAATATTAGGGTGCCGCGCAAATAAAATAAAACCCAACGTAGACACATTATTGAAAAACAAAGAACAGATTTGAATGATCATTTTGATCTCCCGGAAAGAAGTAGATATAAGGCTGATATTTCTTTGTGATCAATCAAACTCTTCAGCCTATTGCAGTACACTGGTCATATACTGATTGGTACATAGTTGACGTAGTTTACAATCATTACAAGTGCTGTTTCTGCCTATAAAGGTAGGTATTACACACAGACAAAGCGTTTTTTTTTGTAATATTAACATTTAAAAAATCTCTGTTACCAAATTGTGCTGAGTGTGACGTTGTGGAAGATGTATTTATATAATTTTATGGCGGAGTCGGTCCGGAACAAAGCCGAGAGGGTGACGTTAATAAACGGTAAAGAAATTGATTTGTATGAAATTGGCAAATGTAATAACATCTTGGCTCATCCTCGACCGGAAGAGGCCAGGATGCTATATAAACTTGTTAAACTAGCAATACTACTCCGCGTGGACTACTCCATCTCCTCCGTGGAAGTCGCAAAAGGCAGCAGCGTCCCTTTTGTGGAACAGTAGCTATACAGCTCTCACCAAAACGTCTGCCAAGCGTGGTGAGTACGGGAGACTGGAGATAGTTGACTAGTTTTTTACTTTTTAGCTTATAACTGACGAACTAAATTAGATACAAAATGATATAAAACTGTTCTAGGTAGGGCGTTTTATTGATTATTAATGCAGCTTATTTGAAGTTTGTGACGAAATAAGAAGATGATTATTGTTCGAAAAAGCGACAGATAAATGAAACAAACCATCACAAATCAACGTTTTTTAATTGTTATTAAACAATAACAATGGTAAAATAACAAACTATGTGCAATTTTTCTTTTCATCCAGTAAGGTGGGACATTCTTACCCAGTTTGAGACCCTAGTCGTAAGCTTGCTTACGCACTTCATGAGGCGTCAAGTCATAATAGATATCTGCGCAGTTTTACATTTTCAGAAAGGTTTAATTCTTGAAGAGTGATGTGTTAATCGTTGAGGATTTTTGAAGTATCCTAAATGGTCAAATACTCCTCTTGATCTTCAGTCGACTGAGAAAGCAAATGACGCATTTTTGCCACATATCTGTATAATGTTTTATAGGGTAATTCATAGTCAATAGTCATCGAACATTCCCTGCAATTACTTTGTTACAAGCGGTTTCCATTCTACTTTGCGTTGCTTTTACCTCCTTTGGCTGATATGCTGAAACTGGACCCAAGATACAGAAGGATTTGTAAAAATCACGTGTCATATTCCCTTGATAGCCACGAAACCCAGGGAAAGAAAGTGGATAGCCTTTTCATATGGCCAATTAAGCAGTACGGTAGGTTCTACATAACCTCAGGGGTCGCAGGTGCGCAGATTGGGGAGTCTGCGTGCTCACACCGAGCAACCCCCGGGAAGACGGTGGCGCGCATTTGGTAACGTGCCGCCGTGTGCGCAGCACAGCGCAAAGCGAGGCTTGGGGGGATCCTTTACAATCGTCCCCGAGAAGTGCCTGGGGGCGGGGCGAACTTTTCACAGTCGCCTTCCCTCCGCTAGAGGGGGTGACCGCTTTACAGTTATCCCTTCCAAGATGTGCCTAAAGGCGTGGCACCAATGGGCGGCTCAAATGTGATCTAACGAGGACCTGGAGCCCCCTTCGGTGCCGAAGATGACCGCTCCAGTGGTTTTAGCCGGTAGGCCCCTTCGCCCTTCTTCAGGGTTCCATGTAGAATTTCCACTGGACATCAATAAAAAAAATGGTTCTACATAACATTTTAGGAACAACTAAGTCGCTAAAAGGGTGAACTCGGCATTTTAGACCATACTGAAAGTGCAATCCTCGACCTATTAAAATATTAAGCACAATAAAGCCCCATGAATCGCTTCAGCATGCGTGAAGCGCTTGCCGGTAGCGTGCACGTCATCGTCACTAGAGGAGTGCGCTTGATTTGTTTAGACAGCGGCGATCACAAAGCGGCGGCGATCAGCCTGTAACGTTTCCTCTTTACGACCGCCCCAACTGTGGAACACTTTGTATAGTTATCCATTGTTTTATCAATTTCAATAATTTATCACTTGTGTCGAGAACGGAACGCGTCAGTCGCCACATCAGTACAACGTGTGATTCTTGATATTCTTAGAAGCATACATGCAACTGTTACGATTTCTAATAGGATTTTTATTGCGTTTCGTTGTTTTTATACGTTGTGCAAGGAAAATTGTTTTTGTCAAATATTGTTTCGTAGTTGAAGTAATACTGGTGTTGCATTGTTAACAAGCTTGTTATGTACTACGTTCGTTATGGTTACAACGTAAACTGTTGTGTGTGCTGTAACATTTTCTTTCGTAAACTCGGTAGCCTACGTTGACTCTTACAAGATATTGTTTAGACTGTCTTCTAATTGGCAATCGTGCTGAAAATCGGTCACATTTGCAAAAAGTAAACAATAATTACTTACTATGAAATCTTCTGAGATTATAAACTTTCCCTCCAGATCATTATCACCATCATTATCACTATTTTAGCCGAAAAATGTCCAATGCTGCAATGAAAAACATGGGCCCAGATTCAGATCGCCACAACGTCGACCCATATGGGTTTTGCCTTAATTGGTACGCTTGGCGATCGCAGCTGAGTTATAAATGTACTCGAAGGATGCTGCTATCCATCCTCTGGCTAATCCTAAAGTTGGCTTTTACGACACCCACAAAATAAGATGGGGTAGTGCTATTCTAGGCTTAATCAATGATTTGAATGTGTTCTTTTAAATCAAATTACTTATTTAAGATATTAAGTAAGTAATTTGATTTAAAAGAACACATTCAAATCATTGATATTAAAAAACAGTCATAAAGAAATGTATCCGATAACAACAACGTAATCAGGAAAAAATATCCGGTTAAATACTTATAAGCATAAACGGATGTTGCCACTCTAAAACTGCAATCATTTTGCAGTGAACTACACCGTTATAGATAGTTAATCTAATTACAGATCAAACATTTGAGACAATAATACGTGAACAATAGGTGTAGCGACGGGCGCGCCACCTAGGGCGCGGGGCAGTAATGACGAGCCATTAACGTGCTGTTTATAGCCGTTTTAAACACTACTTTAATTAAGTAACTTGCTTATAACTATACTACGTAGTGAGTAATAGCTGATGTAACGCCTGCTACGACATGCATTGAATTTCTTTATGTAATGTCACGAACAATTTGATTTTCAAGTAAGTCTTCAATAGACGCAAATATATTCCGCTAGAACTTTAAACACGGCATTGGCTTATCGATCGACTTTCTGCGCTACGGGTAGCGGATTCGATCTTCGCAGGGAACAAATATTTGTATAGGCTACAGACACAGCTGAAATTAGTAATCAATCTATACAAAATCTTTGGATTTGTGATTAAGGATTTGTTAAATGTGATCCTAACACAAAAACGGATGTCGATCAAAATCTTAAATCTAAAGATTTTTTATTAGATTGTTTTTTTTTTTTGGGACAAGCCCGCCACACATTGCCAACCACTGCAACTCCTGTAAGCCAGGATCTACAATGGCGACCACCGAAAAGAACACCGATCAATGAAGCTGATTATTAGATTGATTACTAATTTCGGCCGATAGTTGTTCCGGGTATTTGTGCATCTGAGATGAAGGTCTGTAAACTGTATCCCTGAAAAAGGAAAGAAAAACTAGATATTACTGAAATAAGCGCCATAGGAGCGTTTTCAGAGCTTTTTATGACATATCGTGATATTAAACATCATGGCATAATGTAAAAATATTATTAGCTCAATAATCCGATTCCTATATCAATAAACGAATCATTTAAGTAGTATTTAGAAGCGCTTGTAAAACATCCTTGAACAGCAGATGATAATAGCGAATGAGAGGATATGCCTGGGTACGCAATGGGAACTATTTCATTCATTTTTGTTTTCTGTTCATTACTAGTAAATATAGCCGAGCCGTAGTTTTAACCAATAACGTTCGGTAAGATATAAGAACAGGCCATGTGTCTACGATTCTACAAGACTTGTTTAGGACGAGAATATTTGGACCGATGAGCAATAATCGTTTTAGTCTTTATCAGACAGGTAGAACCTACTAGATCCTGTAGTAGTTACATTTACAATTTGTAATAGGGTTAGTAATGTGTTGTCGAGGCGTTATCTGTAAAAACCATTTAACCCTCTTTTAAGAAGACTTTTACAACTTTGTGGGAAGATAAGCCGTTGATTGATAACACGTTCACTTTCATCACGTGAAAACAAAACGAATGGAATCACCATAGAAAAAGAGCTTTATAATATCCGTACTTACGAAACCGAGAGAGATTTATAACTGTATAAAGATTCTTCTTAAATGTAGGTACACAAATCTGTGGTATGGTAAGATAAAAAACGCTTTCATCAACACAAATTTTATTAGTAGGTACACAAAAGATATAAAAAATTGTTTATTTTCTTTTTCTAAAATATGTTTAATCTTAGCTTGCAGCGTTTTATACTTTCAATACTTATTGCTATCAGTAGCCGTACCTTTTTTTATTGTGGAATTACTTCATGTAAGTCCTCCGCTCCGTGGAATGGGCATGCCGCCGGATGACCACCGGCTAAAACCACCGGAGAGGTCATCTTCGACACTGAAGGAGGGCTTCTGGGACTCGAAAAATCTCCATCAGGACCGCCCATCAGTAACACGATTTTACTTGGAGGGATAGTCCTTCTAGCTGTGGAGAGGCGACTGTAAAAATAACGCCCCCCCCCCCCCTCCCGGGCACATCTCGGAGGGGTTGTAAAGGATCTCTCTCTAGCCTCGCTGTGCGTTGTGTTGCGCACACGGCGGAACGTAACTACGCGCGCGCCACCGTCTAGCCGGGAGTTCACTCGGTATGAGTACGCAGTTTCCCCAATCAGCGCACCCGTGATCCCCGAGGACCCCCACCATATAGCGACCGCAGGGGGTCCAGGAGTGTTGGACAGTTTGTTTTCATTTGGTTCTCCCGCAGGCCTTTCTGAGAAATAGGGCTGCTTGACCGGTCATTATACAACCGGTCTGACTGCGTAGACATAGGCACCGGGGTGGTTTTTATCCCGGCACCCTGTCCTCCTTCCCTGAGCCGGATCGGCCTTCTCCCGATACCGCACTGCGTTCTCCTTCTGGAGCATGATGATATGACTACAAAAGGAGCCCACTGCACTCTTATTTTATTGCGCTGTCAACATATACAGAGAGAGATCTTGCCCTGTCCGAGCGGCAGCCCACACATGACACTCCTCGAGCGTGTGCTGTGCGGTATTCTGGTCGCTTTCATAGTGGTGACCCTGTACCGTGACTTGTCCTATCCTGTGCCAGTAGTCATACCTAATGTTGTCAAACAAATGAATCATGGATATAACATTTTTGCAACAATGTTCTTTGTTCTCCTCGCTACATCAATTTATTTTGTAGCTATTGAGGTTCTTCATCAATTTCATCATCATCATATTACAAAGACTAAAAAAACTGCTAAACAAAGGCCTCCCCATAAACGACGACGGTGCCGTGTCGTCATTTTAGGGGGAATTTGCCAGAAGTACCACGTTTAGTAGGCGGGTCGGTGACCACAGTATGGCTACTGTTCCATAGAAAGGGACGTTGCTGCTCAGCCCTTTGGTTAAAAACCCCTTAGTCACCTTTTAAGAAATTTATAGGAGGAGAAAAAAATGTGTGGTGCCGCCTAAGAATAGCATCAACCCCATATCACCACGTGGGTGCCGTAAATGGTGCCTCTGGGATTAGCCAGAGGATGGGCAGCGGCGTCCTTCGAGAACATTAACAGCTAAACTGCAATCGCCAACCCGCCTGCCAAGCGTGGCGACTATGGCAAATCCCTCCGTGAGCACACAACACACCCGGATCGGTCGTTGTGGTGATCTTTGGGGAGGCCTGTATCCAGTAGTGGACTTTATGTGGCTGAAATGATGATGATGATTTCATTATGTGGGTTTCGTAAAAGACAGTAGTGGGCTGATTATGTAATTGCCACGCCTGCCCATAACATGATTGTAATGCTACCCTGGACTAGTGGCACCACAGCGCACTCGTCAGGGGAAATAGTTATTTAATCGCTTGTGTCTCCCAGTAAAATTACTGGGCATAAGATACTAAATATTTTGTATTTCACTCTGTACGCACCACTCATTCCTCCGAGTCCAAATCCGTAATGACTCTCGATCACGTTACATTTTACCCAAGCTCACCCAGTCATTGAGCTATCACGGGCTTAATTACACACGCCTCGAGGGGCGATTCAGGCAATCGGGAACTATTGACTATCATGTGTTAATTAAAATCGCGCGACGATAAATCTTCACCCCGTGCGAAACGCCGAGTGTTGGCAAAAGGCAATTAGGGATGATACTTGAACTATCTGAGGGGTAGCTTAAATATCTATTGTAACTGGATTGTAATTATTGCAACTAATCATCGATCTCGTGCTGCAAAAGTGGTGAAACTGTTAAAAATAATAGTCACTGAATAAAAATAAGATGTGTTTATTTATAAATAAAGGAAATGGTTACAACGTAATGGAAAACGTAAATTATATATTCAAATTTGTACTCCTTGTAACAAAGCGTAATCGCCAAACTCATTACGTCATTACACGTTCCGGCTTGGTCCCCTGATAAAGACATTACTTGTCGATGGAATAGTATCGTCGCTTAACCCCTCCCTGTACAAGAATATCAGTAATAAGAATGTTAATTACACAAGTATTTTAGGAGTAGATAAATTTAAAATGTTTTGAAAATGTTGAATCTAAATTACACAATCTTATGAACCCCTTGTTATTTAATATTTGTCCTGTCTATTCTTATTAGGGTTAGCGTTAAAGTTAGCGCAGACGAACATGGGTCCGTAGGTCTGATGTCAGGGGCGGATGTTGAACCTACTCTCATTTACTTTTGGTAGAGTAGGTCTGATTCTGATGCTTCGGTTAAACTTAATTGGGCTCAAACAATGCTATAGTGGAAGGCGTACGATTCTTCATCATCATCGTCGTCATTATTTCAGCCGAAAACATCCACTGCGGGATTGAGGCTACCCCCATAAATTGCTACGTCGTGTGCTCATTGGGGGGATTTGCCATAATCGCCACGCTTAGCAGGCGTGTTCTCTATCGCAGTTGAGTTGCAAATTTACTCGACGGACGCTGCTGTCCATCTTCCATAATATACAATATAATATTAATCTTCCATAGTCGTTAAAAGGCAGTCGCCTTTTCCTTTCCTTTCCTTACGATGAAATGAGGTGGTGCTGTTCTTGGACTACGATGTCGTATAAGGGACTCTAAGCCTTGCGGATGGGCAGCAGTGTCTTTTCTGTGCAACAGTAGCCAGACTGCGCTCACCAACCCGCCTGCCATGCGTGGTGAGTGCTAGCAAATTCCCCCCACAATTGTGGACATCTATGGGGGAGGCGTATGTTCAACAGTGGACGTCCTTAAGCTAATATGATGATGATGAACTAAAACGTGCACCATAAGCAATAATTCACACTCAAAAATATGAAAGCACTGCGTATTAAAAGTCGGGCATTTGTTTTTAATTACGCTGGTATTTTCGAATCCATTTCTTTGTAATTTCTTTGTAACAAGTCTTTATTGTACATCTTGCATCTCACCCATATGGTGAATAAAAACTATTGGTCCCCGTCTGGCACCATTGTTTCATAGTTTCACAGACAATTTCCTAGAAACATGCCCAATAATGCTCCGTATCTATTGACTTCCTTTCCGATAATAGAGATTCTTTGCTCGCCTATTGTTTGTGCGTACAAAAATAATATTTTAATCGTTATTTAAACTTTTTGCCAGAATTACCCAGTCGACCCATTCCATTGTAATTTTTATTGCAGTTAGATATTATTATGCTTTGGATGGTGAGTTTCGGTGATAGTGAATCGTATCTATTAGGAATAGAGTTGTAAATTTTATTATGTTAAATTGTTTTACACCTTAGCTTTATTGAATTCAGGTAGATAAATAAGTAAGCTTCTAGTACTGTCTGGTGCTTTTAAGTGGGGTAGGTACCTATGTGAAGTAAATATAATAAAATAAATATAATTAAATATATAAGAAAATATGTGTAAGTAGAAATATATTGTGGTATGTATGACTAAAATGTATTCCTTCTGAACGTTTAATTTTAAAAGGAGATGGTTAATAAAAATAAAGTTTGTACCAGCAAACTTAACTTATTTAACACAATTGAATTACTCTTTTTAAATTGACTTAAAGAAAAGCCGAAGTTCAAAGGTTGAGCTTTTCGATCCCAGAAGGGATGGTATGACGTCATCGGTATTTTTTCGGCATCTATTCAGTGGATTCCCGAAATAACGGTACCGCGCGGCGGCTGTCGGGCATTGTAAAGAGAATTACTGGAAGTGTGGTAATTTACAAAAACTTGCACTTCTTCTAGCATTTGGTGTATTTGTGCATTATACAGAATTACAGATAATGAAATAATGATAGATACGAGTGGTACCTAGTGCTGGTTTGGTTTAGTAGATATCGATAATTTTCTATCGGTACCTACTCACAATTTATTTTACTCTAGTGTGAATGACGTTTAATATATTCGTTTGCGCAACGCGCTACTTTAATTTAATCGAAATCGAATCAATGGATGCTATTCGCGTAAACATTAGAAAATGTTAGCACTATATTAACATCAAAGTGTCACGTGATATATTTTCACATAAATCAAATTCATTTTAAATTATTTGTTAACCCGTTCTATGCCTCAACGAACCTGTCACAACATGAGTAACCCTGCAAAATCCACCCGTATCAATTCAAGTGCCCGTATGACCAGATTCGCCCACTTTACCCCATTTATAAAGATATCAATAACAAGATAAACTTGCCCCATGCAATCCATGACATTTCAATAGTTGGAATTTAATTGATTATTTGTGAAAATGATGAAATAATTTTGTGGCGAAATTATTATGGGACCCCTCATCGCTTGTGCAATTACTCAGTTTCCGAGGGTTTGAGTTCGTAGGTGAATTTTTCAAAATAATGTGACAGTTTATTGTTAATTCCGTATTATGAAAATAAGTTTTATCGTGGTTTACAATGAAACTTGAGACTATTTTAGCATTGATTCACCAATATCCATTGACACCAAAATATTTAAAGGTCCTATTGTTAAATCTGATGCATGAATTATTTGTTCATTCCGCGTCTCATATCTTGGTTTACGCTTTTAATGCGTGTACGTGTGTCGTTGACTGTGGTGTTTATTGGTTTTCAATAGGTATAACCATTGGTAAATTACGATTCTGTTAACCTAAATGTTGTTTGAATACATAAATACATATCTAAGAATCTCTTTGTACTTTTATGTGTTGTTTTGCTTACAATTCACGGACTAATTTAAAAAAGTATCTTTCAATCATCAATGTTATATTACTATAAAACAAGACAAATTCTCAGAATAGCCTTGCGCATTGTATCTACGCGTTTGCTATTTATAATTACAACTTAAAAAATCTCGCACAGAAAAAGCTTATATACCTTGAGGACGTACATAAAAATAATATGTTTCTTATTCAGAATAAAGTTCATAATCGTTTGAATGATTGCTGTTGTTTAGGTTTAGTCAGCAGGTAGGAATTTTAAATTTCGAAGCGATCTCGTCTGGCGACAACCCCTGCGCCGCCAATGTCGATGGGGTGGAGCGGAGCCGTCTCGTGGCTCTTGCCATCTCACTCGCACCTCGCCGCTTCGTTTATCTCTGTCTCGCCTATTATTGTCATATCAAGATTCGAACATTGCATTTTGTTTCCAATTTTCAATTTAGTTTATATCGGATGTTGGCAAGAGTAAGACGTCTGGCGTGCCGCCATACTTCATTGTGCACGTGTTTATGTCGCGCGCTCGACTTATTACATTTGAATTATTAGTTCGCGGCAAATAATTGAGTTCCTATTGTTGTTGTTTTGTGTGAGTTATCGGACTTCGATAGGGGTACTGTTAAATGGAATTCATGGATTTCTTCAACACTTTCATGGAGGATCATCATCATCATCATCACCATCATCAGAACTCGCACAGCGAGCCTCCAAAGATGCCGAATTTTTTTGAAGTTGATAAGAAAAAGGTGGGCTGTCAATTAATTATAATCAGACATTACTCGATCGACTATTTTGCACACATATAATTTTTTTATGTTGCGGGGGTACCTTTTTATCTTCGTATTGTTAATTTTAATATCAAATTAAAAATAATGTCCAAATATCCAAAGCAGTAACGGGTTAATGACAGATCAATTTTGAATGATTACGTGATTTGGGGCAGGGCATAAGTATATATAGGTCAACTAAGCTAGAGTTGTAAATCAAAATACATATACTATGATAATTATCTGATATTGCCTTATAATAATTAACTGCGATTGAGGAAAAGTACAATAGTCGTTGTAATTTTTGTATTATCGAGTAGCCTAGCGTGCTGTTTATCTGTTGACTTCCTCTTATTTATTATCACAACTTCACTAATATTATATAATTTAGATACCCGTGTGTGCATAACATTTCGGTGTTTAATTTATTTTATAATAATGATATTGTTTATCCGAACATTCGAACACTAACGACCTTAAATGATTTCAAAAGTTAATTAAGGACACGTACCTATGTTAAGAACTTATGTTTGTTTAATTAATTTAATTATTTATAATTACACTCTTAAGAAAAAAGTGAGCAATAAAATAAATTCGTAATTAGTCTATCACAATACAATACATAGGTAAACAATGTAACTATGACGCACATACATAGTTACTATGTTGCTCCGAGATTACAATAATAACTGCACTTTTATATTGGCACATAAAACTGTTATTGAATTCTCATTTTAATAATTCAAAGATGGAACAGAAAATGAGCTTACGAACGAGTTTAAATGCCTGACTTAAACAAAATAAAACAAATTAGTAATAAAATAGAGGAATGAAGCGTAAAAGATTTATATGAATACTAAATCGCTTAATAAAAACTGGCGATCTGTTTAAAGGGACCTTTTTATGTGGAACTTAATTATAGTTTTAATATAAAACGATACCAAATTAATAACGAGAAGCGGACGGTAAAAAAAATGGATTCGATATAAATTTAGATTATTTATGGGGGATTTAATGGGCGTTTAATATCGTGTCATTATGACTATAGCTTTCGGTACCTACCTACCAAAAATTTCCGTATGGGTTGATTTGACACTCAGAAATATTAGCAAAATATATGTAATTAACGAAGTATTTGCAGTACTATACTCTTTGTATTGACCATCATCTCGTGACATGTGAGTCGTAAACGGTGGCTAAGGTTCAATATTAGGCAAATGCCTGTAGACAAAAAAATACCACGAAAGGGCAGACTCCTTTAAACGTTGGGTAACAGGACATTCGCTTTGCTCAAAAGTAAAAATAATTTTAGCTCCTGAGGGAAGATAATAGCTACATCTAGGCTTTTTTTAAAAACATATTTTGTGGGGTAACCAAGAAACTGTGTTCCGATTAAGAATATAGCACCACTCCATCGGATCTCGTGGGTGTCGTAAAAGGCGGCTAAAGGACTCTACACCAGAGAGATGGGCAGCAGCATGCCGTACTGCAATCGCCAACCCGCCCGCCAAGTGTGGTGAGTACTGGAAAAGTCCCCCCAAAACTACGACATCATGGTGGAAATCTATGGGGCAGGCCTTTGTTCAGCAGTAGAAGGTCTTTTGGCTGAAATTATGAACTGAGAAAGTGTGATTACTAGATATCGTAATCTGGGACGCATTGCAACTATCTGGGTCATATAAAAAAGTGAAAAAAGTTTTTTCAAATCTGTTGTCAATCCGAATTGCTGCGCACAGTGGCGAAATTTTTTTCTTTAATTTAAATGTTGCCAAAGATTTTAGATTACATTGATTATTAATTGCAGCCGTTAGTGTATTCCCGAAATTGTCTGTTGCGTTGCGATACATCCAAGATAACGGTACATTAGGGCGCATTCTGCCAATATATCGATGGAATAGTCGGAGAGAAGGAGAAAAGCTTTAACAATCTATAATTTGCCGTGTGCGGCTAAGAATACCACCATCCCATCTCATCCCGTGGGTGTCGTAAAAGGCAACTATGGGATTAGCCGGAGGATGGGCTGCAGAGTCTTTTGAGCACATTCATAACTTAACTGCGACTGCCAACCCGCCTGCCAAGCGTGGTGATTATGGCAAACGCCCCCAATGAGCACGCAACAACCCATACCGGTCGTTGTGGCGATCTTTGGTCGACAGCAGTGGACTTTATTCGGGCGACATTATGATCTATATTTTTTGCATAAAATGTATAACTATTATTACTTTTTCAAATATTGCTCATGAGTACTTATTATTTGTAGGATATTTTTTATTCTCAGAAAGATTTTTATGTCAGATGAGGCTTTGACATTAGGTTTATCCTGAATTATGTCCATTTGACGAAGTTGTACAGATTGTGATGTCAGGGGTGGTCAAATTCCCGCCCGTTTATTTTTATGACGCACCTTCATTTTATTACCGGATAATGCGTGAAACGGATGATTTTATAACGACAACATATCTTAATGATCGGATTAGAACCCTTCTTTATCCCTATTGATTTATTTCTAGATTTAACTTAAATTATTGGTCTATACTTTAACTGTTGCCTTTTTGAGTAACGGTCTCGTGAAGCAAGATAATCTGGAATCTGAAACCAAAACAACAATAAACATGGTCGAATGCCGTGCGTATGATCGTAACAAAAGTATTGCAAATACGCCCTGAGCCGGGTGTCATTTGTATTTATACGTACAGCAGAGCGATTGTTGGGCTTGGTAAGAAATTAGCATGTCGTCGCACAGCGCGGTGTGGTCATCCCCTCGCCCCCCGCATGTGTGTGTGTACAACTATGTTGGCGTTAACGCGCGAGGGTGTGTTGGTGACGCACACAAGCAATCCGAGAGCGTTGACCGAGCGTTTGTTACACCTGCAAATAAACTGGAGTCCATTCGCGGGACCAATAAATGCATGTTTCCATGTAGTGTGTATTCATTAAGCACCTTATACGGTGAAAATCTTGGCTTTGTGAGCACGTTAACATGAGATCTTTATGTCTATGTGTTAATGTTGTACATACAAACACTCTACAGAATTTAACACGTTTTATTATTTAGGCGTTTGAATAATTTGTTTAAATAGAAATCATTGTAAATTATCGTCGAGGCTTGTAATATTCAGTTGTGTTTGTTTCGTAACGCGAATCCAATGTGATTATGATTAAAAATATCATCAGCTTAGTTAACAAAACACAGGAAATTTGTATTTTACATTTATACTTGCTAAGTCTTGATGTAGAAGGTACCCGACAGTCTAGTATCAAACTGAAATCATTCATATCATACATTAGGAAGTCATATAAACAAAATTACATACAACAATTCACAAATTCCGAATTAGTGACCATAGTTTCCAAATATAAAAAAAATGACAGCTGTCAAAACGATTACAGCTACAATTTCAATAAAAAGTACGGTAATTTGATTTTCTATGTTGATATGGGAAACCAATATGTAGCAGTCTATTTGACTTACGCTATGGCCTACCGAAAATGGAGTCCTAATAGGTGGCTAACGGCTGAATAAGTACTGAAACGTCAGTTAATATTCAGGCCCGCTTTAACTATTTGAGCCACCCGGTTTTGTACCTTAAAAAAGGTTTCTCGAATAGTTTAAGTGGGATTTAATATTAAATAGCGTTTCAGTATTCGGCCGTAAACAACGTAATTTTTCTTGCTCTTTATTTACACAGTACAACAATAGAAATGAATAGCACGTCTAAACAACACCACAACAGTAACTGTTGCTGTTGTTGAAAAAGGTTTTTCGACATTATCAACATATAAATCACCTACGCCATTCTTACAGAATCCTAAGTTCACATACCAACATGTTGTGAAGCTCGGGCCTTACACAACGTATATCTGAATGGATGCGCGGACGCATGTGTGCGTCACGAGCTCGCTAATGCCTCCGACACGCGCTGACCGACGTTTAGCGTGTTTCCCTATGCGAATGCGAGGTGAAAACACGATGGGAAATGTTGGAAAATATATTGTAAAGAATTTAGAAAACGACGAATATCGATGAGGTGTAAGAAAAGGCACTGACGAGTTTCATAGAAAATCGAGATGTTTGATGTATCCCGATTATATCATAATTATAGGTAAAGACATATCGCATCATGTATAGTATCAACAACTTTTACGGTGGATTATTGGCTCATCGTAAATGTACTTTACGTAACTATTAAAGGTCTAAGAGGATTGAATTAATCTGTCTTACTTACATCTTGTCTTTTTTTCACAGATTAATATCTTATGCAAAGAGAAACCCGGGTTTTTTGATAGGATTACGCTAGGACATAGGTCTAACACGCCTTTTATTGAATTTTAATCTAAAATGTAATTAGTAATTACACTAACCGGTAACTCTCCATGGCTGCGCTATAAAAAATCAGTCGCGGATTGTCTTCGGTAGTCCTACTATTGTACGAGATCGAAACTACAACGATAAGTTCTATTACAACGGATGTTTTATGGAATGAAAACTTAAATATAAATGGGAACAAATATTATCAATTAATATTTTTATTCCGTTTATTTATATTTTTATTTCTTTTATTTAATTAAAACACATAAATTACATTTTTAAATACATACATAAATATATATATAACTAGCGATGGGAACAAGGTCACTGGTAGTTAGGACTCCAGAGAGAGGAACCTCCTTACAATTCGGGCCGTGTCAAGGAGTACCGCTTTCTGTATCAAGCCCTTTACCCAACCGCCCAACAAGACCCTCTTAAGGTGTTGGTCGACTTTTGGCCATTAGACCATTGGCCGTAACGACTACCGGCACAATGATTGCAGAGTCTACCGCCCACATCTCGACAATCTCGTGCGCCAAGTCAAGATACTAAATTTGTTTATCATTCACGGCTTTCACGAGATTCTCGTCATGCGGAATAGGTAACAGTTACAGTAGTCTTGTGAGTGATAATAGATTGATCCCAGTACAATGTGACATGTTCATTTTCTAGAATTGGGTCGGGCACGTAGTTTTAGTATGGCACTTCTGAAGTCACAAGGTTGTATTGCAGTGCAAGTTGCCGGTGAATAATCCTGGCCACATGGTTATGTCTGTGCAAATATTCGCTATTATATTACATTTTTATTTATTATTACCGTTGCTTAGTTTTGAAGATAGACATAAGACAATAGTCGAGATTAACTGTAAGCTCATATGTTCGTAGCGACGTATCATTGGAAAGGCCATGTTTACCAGAGGATGTTAACGAGCTCATGGACGCGTGTGCGATGTGTATGTACGTATGTATGAAATTAGGATAAAATAACACTTTTACACTGGTTTATTTATATAAGATTTGCCATGACGAACTACTAAGATCTTAAAGCACCGGATATGAGCCGGAAAATATAATTCATTTGCACACAGTCGGAGTTACGAAAACCTTTTGATATATCCGAAAATAAATCATTATACAAAGGTAAAATAATTATTTGCAATAAAAGCTATTGTTATGTAGCAGCGGAAACTACGCAGAAATCTGGAGAGCCAAATAAAAGATAAATATAGATTAAGGAAGCTGTTCAAACAGCCAAGAAAAGCTTTCATCGCGGGCGGTTGTATATAAATAGCGCCAAAATAAATTATGATTTTATCTCATGAAAAATTATACGACTATTAGTTAAATTACATGAAGTTATTATTTTACGGAAGTTCAATATATGTGTTTGCATAGAAGTAGGAAGGCATAATTATGTATATATATTCAAATTCGAATTGTTTTAATTAATATTTTAATTTATATGTTGCGTAACTTCAAATAAAAATGCAGTGTTATAACGTTTTGTTTGTACATAAATACATACATAATCGGCCCATTATTGTCCCACTGCTGGGCACGCTGGGCACGGGCCTTATCTCACGATAAGGAAGGTTCAGCCTTAGTCCACCACGCTGGTCTAGTGCGAGTTGGCGGACAACACACACCATTGAGAACATTTTTGAGCCCTCTCAGCTATGCAGGTTTCCTCACGATGTTTTTCTCCACACACAAGAATCCCAAAAGTCAGAGGCCTGGGTTGAACTTAGACCCTCCCGTATGGAAGGCAACCGTTCAACCATTAGGCTATCGCTGCTATATTTATTTGTACAGTACATTTCATTTGAATTTGGCACTTGGTTTGCTCTAGCATTGAGGGTGTTCACTTATTGAGAGGTAACACTACTTTAAATTGACAATTTATCGGTCAAACTGATCTGAAAGAGTTTCCTTTCCGTTTTCTATTTCAAGATGTTTTCACGAATTCTTTCAATTTATTTCACTTGCCTGCTTTATAAGTCCGATTACTAAAACGACTTTTGTCAATGTAGTGTTATGTTATCTATCATGTGATAGTCTAAGGAAGCTGCTTATACAGCCAAGAAGAGCTTCCATCGCAAGCGGTTGTATATAAATAGCACCAAAATATTAAATGATTTTATCACACAAAAATTTGATGCTTATAACCTGCATAGGCTGGTCTATGATATTCAAAGACAAGCGAATATTACCTTCATTGTACACTTTTTTCAGGCTATTAAATCAGTTTATACTTATTATTAAACATTAATATATTATTAGATACAGACAATATAATAAATTTCTAACTGTTCTATAAACTACATTAATACAATAATATCTCCACTAATTAATACATCAATACTAGTTTACACTCCACCAAACGGGTGCTAACCGGCTAAAACCGGGTACAACCGACTTAATCCCCGGTGGATAATTGCGACCAGCAATACGAGGCTTTGCGGGCGGGCGGATTAATTTTCCCCGCCCTAGTTCTTGCCGCCCGCCCTACTGTCGGGTTATTATTTTAGATTAAATTGTTTTTATGGATTGCTTCTTTTTCTCGAATAGAAAATCGAATGGTAGTGAAGGGGAAAATAGTCCCAAAGTGTTTCTAAGTTTATTTTGTCTTCAGATGATTTAGGAATAACATTTTTATTCTGTGTGATTCCCGGCTAACTGTGGACCACCCCTCACTACTTATGAGTCTCGTAATCGGAAACTAAAAGTTTGATATCACAAGGATTAGCAGATGAATCGTACGTGTAATTAACCAACATACTGTGATCACCAATCCAACTGCCAACTGTGGTGATTATGGCATTTACTATGACCGCTCATTATAGTGATCATTGGGAGGCCCGTGTTCAGCAGTGGACTGCTGAAAGTGTGTGTGTGTGTAATGTGTACACAGCGATCACCAATCCCCCTACCAAATGAGGTGGTTATGGCAATATACACTATGTACCGTTAACTGTTGCAGTCATTGAGAGGTTTCGGTAGTAGGACGTTTACAGATTTATAAATCTGTACTTACGTTTGAATAGAATTTTATCTTTTATTTTCAGACATATTCTCATATCTCATATTTTTAGGCCCTTTTTTTCAAGTTAATGTTGAATCAAACTACTTAAATTACTGGGCATTTGACACTAAAATACTTTACGTCACGAGGTGACGAGTGCAGTGTGATGCCTCGCAGGACCAGTCCTGGATAGCATTCTAATTGTTATGGGCAGGCATATCGCTTACCACCAGGCGAATGACTTGGTCGTCACGTCACCAAGTTGTCTAAAAAAGTTTAGAGGTATCTAGTGTCCATAACACGCGGTTGGAACGGAGTTCCTTTCGCTATATCTTTTTTGTGTTTATTTTAAGTAATCATTAAATAAAAAATACACAGTCAATATAAAATAATTAAACGTATCATAAAATGAGAATAAAGTTTATCACGGAAAAATTATTATTTATATTAACGAAAAAGGGTATTCAAACGTAAAAATAACAAATAATTTTTCATATTTTCAAAATTGACGGCAGCTTGCGTCGATTGAAAATGTTTTAGTTTCCTAGCTGATCGGGAAGTGCCTCAAAAATCATCACAAAAATATGTCGGTTTTTGGTGTCGTTTTTCATTGTTACACTTTTTTTCGTCTAATCCTTCAGCCCGCAAACAAATTAGAACTAAGACGACATTAAATAAGTAATAAGTAATATACGATAAGGAACTATAAACTTCTATATTTAAACACTACTAAAATACTGTCCGTAATAAATTGCCGTTCACAAAATGATCTAATTGAACACAGTTGGGAAAGTAATTCACACCCTCAGCATAGCCGGACGAGCACGAACATATTTATTTACAATCGTCTGCTCCCCTATCATACGGCAGATATGCGGAACCCCAAAATGTTCATCTAATTGGAGATCAAAGAGAGGGCGTGTAATCGCGTACACTGTGTGTATACTCTAAAGGTACACTGATGTAGACATAACAGAACCGGCAGGATACTTTTTCCTTTCAATCGATTCACTCGCCTCGATTAAAATTTAAAATAATGGAATAGTAAACAAACATATCTATAATACCGAAAGCAAAAGGCTCAAGCGTCAGAATTATGCTGAAACCCCCTAGAGGGTTACCAATCGCTGGTTTCCGCTGAAAAGCGTGACAACAGTCAACAAAAAAAACTTTACTCGAATCAAGATTATGACGGTTATAGCCTTCGTTTTGTCTATTCTCGACAAAACATAACCTTTTTTTTTTATTGGTCTCCAGTGGAAATTCTATATAAACTTCCTCCGCCCCGGGGAAGGGCTTTACCCTTCCCCGGGGCGGGGCATGCCTACTGGCTAAAATCACCGGAGCGGTCATCTTCAGCACCGAAATGAGGCTCCAGGGCCACGTAAGATCACACTAGAGTACATCACTGATGCCACGCCTTTAGGCACATCTCGGAAGGGATGACTGTAAAGCGGTCACCCCCCCTAGCGACTATAAAAAGGTCGCCCCCCAGGCACTTCTCGGGGAGGATTGTAAAGGATTCCCCCAAGCCTCGCTGTGCTACGCACACGGTGGCACGTGACCATGTGCACGCCACCGTCTTCCCGGGGGCGATAAAACATACCTAATATTGTTAATTGTAGTCCTTAATAGATTGCGCGTTTTAAAATCACAGGAAGAAACTAACAGATATTAATAAGATGAAGTTCCTAATTGATACAGTTAGCCCTTTTTAAATATTAGGTAAGTTATCATCAAAATAAATAAATTCAACGATACAGAAGAAGTAGTGTGACTTTTTTTTTTAAGGAAAAATAATGTTTTCTGATATGAAGGCGAATAGCTTCCATTTAATCGAAATAGTTTACGGATATAAGTATATAGAATAAATGAAATAAACGCTATATTTACGCAAGCTATTTAGATTAAATGGAAGCTATTGTGATATTTTATTCTTACAAATTTTCTTGTCAGTAACGAGCAATATTGTTTAGCTTGAGAATAGACGAAACGCAGCTCGCTTAATGTTTGTTTATTAATACACAGTAATCAGAAAATCATGTGATACTAAAGATTGTGGTGTTACTTTATATATTTTTTCCTACAAATTTACATAAGCAGACGGTAGTTTGTCGTTTCCAGTGCAAAACAATCGTTGTCCGCATGCGTTGATGACCACGGGCGCGTATTGTTTTTGTCAATTATGCGATTACTTGCCCGGAATAATTCCATCAGAGGAAGATTCTACTCTTTGGACATAAGCTGCTCACTATTATGTAGTTTTTGAACATAATATACTCTTTCATGTGATTAATTATTGCAAGAACGTATACATACATAAGCTGCCCGTCTGGATGTTTCTATTGAGTAGGTATATATTAAAATAATTGCGTTTATAAAATAATTTATATTAGATTCATCATCAAAGACCTCCCCATAGATTCCCACAATTTCTTTTTTTGGAAGGAACTTGCCAGTACCCACCCCGCTTGGCAGAGGGTTAGTGATCGTAGTATGGTAACTGTTCCGCAGAGTGATGCTGCTGGCTTCCCTCTAGTTTAGATTTAATTAGTCGCCTTCTACGACATCCATGGGAGGATATGGAGTGGTACTAAATCAGGACACCACACAATGGATTTAATAGATTACGTATCTAAAATGTAAACACATTTAACTAGTAATGCCTAGAATTAAATCTGTTTAACAACTTTATTACATACAGCATCTATATGATATAATATTGGAAAGCATACTTATAGTGCCGGCTTAAATCGTTTACTTTATTGATAGAGTTGATTTCAAATTATCAATCTAAAACAATTGAAACCGTAACATTTGAAATTGTATTTCACAATACTAAAACAAACGAAACAATCTATCACCACTCTCGCCGAATTAGTATTTCAAAATCATTAATAATTCAAATCAACATTAAACGAGTATAAATTAATCTAATTGTAGGTGGAAATGTACGTGTAATTAGGAACACAAGTGTGTGCAATGTAACCTATCAATCTGGCAAAGTACTGGATGTTCAAATGAGGAGTAATTTATGGGTAAACAAATGGGATGGGAATCACTTAGCGCTTTCGTACTCGCTATCAAAGCGTACGCACCGATTGTGGACAACTCATGCGTAAACGAAGCAAGATTTTTTATCTGTTAATTGTATACAAAGAATACGTTCGATTAAAATTTAAATTAGGAAAAGAAAATGTAATATTTTGAGTCATTTTTTTTTCTATAACTATATGTTTTATTGCAACTATAAGGCAAGTATTAAACAGCTTTTTATAATAAAAATTGTCCGGTTAAGCATCTACATCCCTCTTGGGATGATTGCGAGAAGCCCTTCACAAAAAAAAGCTTTTGATAATAAAAAAAACATTCTAATTGAGTGTTGTTACTAATTACTGTTTTTATGGTGTAGCGTGTTCAATTGGGCTTTTGAGGCCCTTATAAAAGAAATAAACACTTCTACATTTCTTTCTTACTAGAAAACTATTTAGCTATCAGGACAATGTCATTAGAATGTTGTCATATATGTTAAATGAACCAAGTGTACCGTGTATGTTCATTGTTTCAATATAATACCGTTAGAGTTGGTTCCATTCGACATCAATGGTCCTCCATTAAGTAAAACTTATGGTACACTCTGATTTCGACACTAGACATCAGTCGGTATCAATTGAGGCTTTGTTTTCGCGGCCAACGCCCTCTCGGCTACTTTGCGTGTTTTACATATAGTGCGTACTTTAAAATAAGTCATAGGCGAAAGCGTGATCTAGAAGTGATAATTACTGTTAATTTTCATATTTTTTTTCTTGATTTTATGTATGGACATCACCGTCCAGTGTGGTTCCAGGCAAAGAACAGAACACTCATTTCCACATGGGGGTGTCGTAAATGTGACTAAGGATTGATATCAGTAGCCCGATTCACGTATTCAAGTAAGTTCGGTATCGTAGCGACTTACGGCCGAGATTTAATAATCAATCTAATCCGAAAGTTTTGGATTTGGGATGGAGGATTTTTGTTTTCTTTTAGTTTTTTTAATCTCCGTATTCACATCCATCGGTCGAACTAGAACGTGAATTGAACGGCATTGATTTTAAAGTCGTTCAATCGGATTGTCGTCGTAACGTATTCAGATAGTCTAATCGTCCTTCAATTGTTCCTTGTCGTAGATTTCAACGTATTGTCATAAATCTCTATCGGATCGCATTACTTCAGGCCAAATTTCGTGATCCAAGTGTCGTTGAACAGAAGTTTGATAATTGAGACGTTAACAGTGTTTCTGGGGTTTTTAAATAATTAAAATTGGTTGATAATGAGCCCCGGAGGCTAGCGTTGTTTGTATAACATATGCCTACTTTTCTAAAGCTTATTATGCACATAAAAATAATCATCAATAAAACAAAACTGAATTTGAAAAATATAATCATAAATAAAATTAACCCTTTCAGTCTTAACTAAGCTCATACTTAAATTGAACCAATTTTTTGTCACTGCCATAGCCAGTTGCATTCACTAATCAGTAAGCGATCGGCGAGGTTAAGCAACTCTTAGCGTCTCCGTGCTTCGGAAGGCACGTAAAACGTCAGTTCCGGTTGTTGTCATTAGACGGCAGTCGTTAAGGCGTAGAATTCAACTTTCTGCCAAATAATTAAAATTAAAATGTATTACTTCCGGTTTATGTTCATTGATATCCCATATATTGATATACCATAGTATTATTATGACGAAAATCACCATATTTAGAGTAAAAAACTGTTTCAAAAACTTGTTAGTATACAAAAAAAAATATGACAACAATTCGGTGACTAACCGTTTAACCGTCCTATCGAGTTAATCTTATCGAATCGAATACAAACTTTAGATAGAACTTCGATCGAACGACTTTCAAACCTCGAATACTACTCTTTACTGGTCCTGTGTGGCACCACATTGCGCTCGTCACCTCGAGAAATCAGTTTTTTAGTCTCCTGTACCCAGTAATTTCATAGGATACGTGACTCTCGTAGATTCTACGTGGTTACAGCGAACGTTTTCTAGCAATCGTTTTTCCCGCCTTGCATAATATGAGAATCGTTTCTCTAAAAGTTTTTGAACAATGGAGCTTACCATATCGCTTACACTTGCATCTTGTTACACACGCGCAACGTATGTTTACCTCATTACAACTCCGGTTAAAACTGTGCTACATACAATGCCGAAGCGACACCTGCCGACACTGCGACGACTCTCTCTCTGACTTCATTATTCTATTCATTTCAGCTTTTACTGACTTACTGCTGGCCTTTGAGATCAGTTACGGGTGATGTCTCCCAGTTGCGGTAAAGTTTTGAATAGCATGTTACGGATTTAATTTTAAAATAGAAGCTGAAACTGCTGTATTTCCTTGTACAAGGTGTCTGGAAGTTTAAATTTAAGTACCTACCTTAAATTTTTAAGGTTATTGAATCGGAAATTATCTTACCTTCTTAGCTTACGGAAATATATGCGTTTATTTTATTGATTCTACATACCTACGTGCAGCATCCATACGTGCCGTATACATACGTGCAACGTGTAATCCTAGCATATGCGATTATTATATAGTAAATATTATGAATTATAAAATAAAATGTTCTACCCTATATAATAAAGCAATTTTAAATGGATTCATCATATCAGCCACAGGACGTCCACTGCTGAACAAAGGCCTACCCCTTAGATTTCCACAACGAGTGGTCACATGCCGCTGTAATTCAACGACTCCCAGCGACCTTCACCAGGTCGTCCTTGGAGGTCGTCCCACGCTGCATTTTCCGGTGCGCGGTCTCCATTCGAGAACCTTTGTGCCCCAACGGCCATCAGTTCTACGAGTAATGTGCCCTGCCCATTTCCACTTCAGTTTACTAATCCTTTCAGCTATGTCGACAACTTTAGTTCTTCTACGGATCTCCTCATTTCTGATCCGAGCTCGTAGAGAAATACCAAGCATAGCTCTCTCCATAGCTCGCTGAATGACCTTGAGCTTTCTTATGAGGCCCATTGTGAGTGACCACGTCTCTGTTCCATATGTCATCACTGGTAACAGACACTGGTTAAAGACTTGCTTCTTGAGGCATTGTGGTATTGTTGACGAAAAGATGTTGCGAAGTTTCCCAAACGCTGCCCAGCCGAGTCGGATTCGACGATTGACCTCTTTCTCGAAGTTGGACCTAACTGGACAGTTTATCCCAGGTAGACATACTCGTCAACAACTTCGAGAACAGAGCTCCCAACGGATATTGGGATGGGCACGACATGGGCATTTGACATGACTTTTATCTTGACCATGTTCATTTTAAGGCCCACCTATTGGGAAACTCTGTTGAGATCATCGATCATTGTGCTGAGCTCTTGTAGCGATTCTGCCATGACTACGATGTCATCGGTAAATCGAAGGTGAGTGATATACTCGCCATTGATGTTAATGCCGAATCCTTTCCACTCCATTAGCTTGAAGGCATCCTCCATTGCAGCGGTGAACAGTTTCGGGGAAATTACGTTCCCCTGTCACACACCTCTCTGCAATGGAATTGCCCTCGTGCTCTGTTCATGTACTCGGACCGACATGGTGGCGTTTATGTATAAGCACTTCAACACTTCAATGAACCGATAGTCAATCTGGCACCGCTGCAGAGATTGCAGCACTGCCCAGGTTTCGATCGAATCGCAGGCTTTCTCATAGTCCACAAACGCCAAGCATAGTGGCAGATTATACTCCTCGGTCATCTGTACCTGCCGCAGCGTATGGATGTGGTTTATATCGCGTTTATTATAGATTTTTGTTTTTCCTTACGTTTTGAACACTTTACAGCATTCGTGGACGCAGGATAACTAAGGTGTCAGGCGTCGTACAGATTTTTTAAAGTTATTTTATTTTATCTACCGTACAATTCTAATTAAAAGTTATTTCGATGCACGCAGTAATCACTCACAGTGTTTTGATGTTTTTTAGTGTGGTATTTTGTTTGAGACTATGATTTTAATAACTGGTTTCCAAACTGGTGGTACCTATCAAGAAACACTTTAATATACGTGATGTAATCCGTTTAAAATTGTCTTATTATAATGAGTAATAATCGCTAAAACCTAGGACATTACTACCCTATATATTTAAATTCGTTCATAATAAATACCTGAAACATAATACGTGCAACATATAATCAAGCACACATGCACTAGCAGACTATGTATATGGCACGTATAGATGCTGCACGGAGGTATATAGAATTAATGAAATATCCGCGATATTTTTCCGTAAGCTATTTCGATTCAACGGATGCTAAAACTTCAGATTTTTTTTTATAAGTTTAATTAAAATACCCACGACACCTGTTGAAAAAAGTTTTAGAAAACCAGCTATTCAAACTAACATGAAATTATGCTGAGGCAACTATCTGCTGAAAGAAAGAAAGAAAGTAGAAGAAATAAATTTTAGGGTTCTTAAAAAGATAGATAACTGGTGGTAGAGAACAGAGTTGGATATATAAGCCCATAACTGAGTCGCAATCTCCATCCAGTGCGGTAGTTGACGGCACGATTGGCGTTGTGGCTAATCAAATAGCTTTCTGCGCAACGTGTCGCGGGTTCGCGGCACGGAACAAACATTTGTATGATTTACAGATAGTTGTTTGTTAGTTCAAATGTATGTCTGTAAACTGGAGAATCCCTATATGAGTATCAGGAAAAAATAAAAATAAAATGTAGCTATTTTATTTTTAATATTTACTGTAAAGCAGAAATAAAAGATATTTATACCTATATAAAATAACATTGGCAGCAGCGTCCTTCAAGTCCCGCCTGCTAGCCCCCTGCCGTCACTTCATGGTGGGGGGCCTCGGGGGTCGCGGGCGCGCAGATTGGGGAATCTACGTGCTCACACCGAGCGACCCCCGGGAAGACGGTGGCGTGCACGTGGTCACGTGCCGCCGTGTGCGCAGCACAGCGCAAAGCGAGGCTTGGGGGGATCCTTTACAATCCTCCCCGAGAAGTGCCTGGGGGGGCGACCTTTTTACAGTCGCCTTCCCTCCGCTAGAGGGGGTGACCGCTTTGCGGTCATCCCTTCCGAGATGTGCCTAAGGGCGTGGCACCAATGGGCGGCTCTAGTGTGATCTTACGAGGACCTGGAGCCCCCCTTCGGTGCCGAAGATGACCGCTCCAGTGGTTTTAGCCGGTAGGAGTCCGGCATACCCCTTCGCCCTTCCCCGGGGTGAAGGAAGTTCCATGTAGAATTTCCACTGGACATCAATAAAAAAAAAAATAAAAAAAAAAAGTCGCGCCTGCTAAACGTGGTGATTATGGCAAAACCCCCAAATACGCACAGAACAAACCCAAAACGGTCGTTGTGGCGATCTTTGTGAGAGGCCTATGTCCAGGAGTGACTTAATATTTCAGAAATGATCATGGTAAATGATGACGATGATAATGGTGATGATAAAAATACCTTGAATAAAATGGCATCCGACAGTAAAATTATCATTTACCTTAAAGTAAAAACTCCGTCCGCGTGGTGTCCGGGTTAAGAATATAGAACCATTCCATCTCCTCCCGTGGATGTCGTAAAAGATGACTAAGGAAATCTAAACCAGAGGGTTGGGCAGCAGCGTCCCTTTTGTGAACCGTTAGCCATTCTGCGCTCACCAACCCGCCTGCCAAGCGTGATGAGTATCGGCAAATACCCCCTAAAATGATGACACAGTTGTGGAATCTATGGGGGAGGCCTTTGTTCAGCAGTGGACGTATAAATGGGCGATATGATGATGAAGTAAAAACTACAGAAAGTAGATATTATGTTACCCTTTGGGTTAACACAAATCTTGTTTAACTATATCCGTACGATATGAAAATCGAATACAAGAATATAACATCATAAATAACAAATTAATACGTTACAAAATGAATTGTTTTAGTAACAATAATTGCTAGTAATATTAAACGTGATGGTATGTTCGTGATCGACTCGACATTTTGTGGTTACATTGACTCCGTATTACATTGGTAATGCGTTCGTTGAAGTTATTTACTATAATATTTTATACTAGCTGGTGCCCGCGACGTCGTCTGCGCAGGATTAGTATTTCCAGTAGCTTATATTAGCGTGGCGTAGAAAAGAACTAACATTATGACATTAAAATCATCACATCAATAATTTTTGGGTCGCATTTGAAAAATATAACAGCCTGACTATATTGAGATGTTACAGTCGCTCTATAATAACTTAACAATATTGTCAACATAAGAAATACGGTAATTAAGCACAGCCCTAATCATAGACCTATATAGGTAGCTACTGCAGTATGCTCCTATAAACTATATTTAACGATTTTTTTCCTTCAGCATAAACATGCAGATCCTACTTACTTGACACTTATCGTCATATTTTAGACAATTCACACAATGGCTTTATAAATTGTAGCCTATGTGTTATTCTGATGTATAAGCTATATTATTGTAAAGTTTCATTAAAATCTATTCTGTAATTTTACGTGAAAGAGTAACAAACATCCATCCATCCATCCATACTTACAAACTTTCTCGTTTATAATATTAGTAGGATTTAGTTCATTTAGAGTGGGAAGTCGACTGAATCTTACATGTGTCTCACGATTTCGTAACCTAGCACAATTTTATCGATAAATAGGTACTTCACTATTTTTTTCCTTAGGCCGTTCTAATTGCGTATAATAATGTCTAAATTCATATCAGACTCCTTGAAGAAATCGAAAGACGCCAGACTTTGCTTTATACCATCATAGTCAACGGACTAAAAAGAAGATCACAGAGTTGTAATTTTAACATCATTATTATTAACGATTCATTCTACACCATTCAGTAAAAGTATCAAAAACAGTAGCACTTAAACGTATATTTTACAGTACAATGGGCGGCCTTATCGCACTCGGCTGTTTTTCCAGGCAACGTTAGGATAGAAAAAGCTATACTGGATAATATATGCAGCAATCCATAGTGCATACAGATACATAATCATCATTTCGGCCGAATAAAGTCCACTGCTGGACACAGGCCACACACCACAACAACCGATATGGGTGTGTCGTGTGCTCATTGGGGGGTTTTGCCATAATCGCCACGCTTGGCAGGTGCGTTGACGAGCGCATTTGAGTTGTTAATGTATTCGAAGGCCGCTGCTGCCCATCTTCCGGCTAATCCCTTAGTCGCCTTTTACGACACCCACGCGAAAAGATGGGTTGGCGCTATTCGTAGCCGGCACCACACAACATAGATACATAATGACATATCTAAATTACTTATAGCCTAAATATATAAATAATGAAGATTGTATACAAATAATACAGATATATAAATACTTATCATTTATCTATACACATATATAGATGTTTATAACATTGCCCCACACTAGGATTTCTCCTGTGTCGTGGGTGCGTTTACAGACGTGAATTCCATATACAATACACTCAGACCCGGAACAATTACCTGCAGATCATACAAATATTTGTTCCGTGCGGGAATCGAACCCACGACCCGGAGCGCAGCAGCCGACTGTATCAGCCACTGCACCAACCTTACCTTACCACCTGACTGTCTGGGCTTTATCAATGATTTCAATATTTATTGGCAAAATATTCCTTGACATAACTTACATTATCTTACGTACAAATGTGCGTGACTCCAGCAATCTACAGTGACTTAGCATTTGACACTTATCAATACATTTTAATTTATTACAAACGGAAAACTGTGGTGTCGCTTATAATTATAGCATTCAAACGATATGCAAGCGATCAGTTAGTACTTAGAAATAGGTCGCATTATCATCATAATGTGCGCGAATACACGAGCAGACATTACCATTTTAGTACCCTAGCTGATTGCAATGAAACATTGTCATTGTTGCCTTCGACGCAATGGAAAATCAATTTCCTTAGTGGGTACGTAGATTTTTCTAGTGAACTTGCTTTGTTATATTTACAGTCAGTTATTGATGTTTCGATAGCTTCAGTGGGAGATCTGTAATATTTTGATGTTTAGGCGAAGGAATAGTAAATTAATAAAATTTCAGTTTAAGTGCATAATACATAGTCAAACATGCTTTGCATGCAAAGAAAGCAGATAAGCTATATCTCCGCTGAAAAAAGCATATCATGAGGTCACAAGATACACTTAGATACTGGCTACGCGCGTGTTGTCAGTGGACTACGTATTAAGTCCCACACATACAAGCACTAATAAGTGTGCAAGAATGGTGCAGTCAATTCCTGAATTACCAACATAAGCGTTATAAATTTTGAAGGTAACAGCGATCTATTTATTATTAAACACAACACGAGATGTAGAAACTAGTCTAACGCCGACCATATTGTATGCAGAACAAATTTATACAGTAATTTCTCCCGTAAACCATCAAAAGCAATAAGTGTAAATCTCTTACATTACCATAAACGCTGGTACTATTATGTTTAGATACCCACCACGAGTTTATTTATAAACGCATCCTTCTTAAATATTACGCCTTTAAATTATTGCAAGCAATTTGAAATTGTCTCGCGGCGCGGCGCGGGCGCGTTACCTCACCGACCGAGTTTGTTCGCATCTATCTAAAATATTATTTAATGTAAGCGCCCATGTGCCGACAAGTGTTGGTGTACATTTTACTGAAGTTCACGAGAGTACTTGAAACTTGAATAATTTCTTACGAAAACGGAACTGAATTGTTGATCTATTTCGAAGATGTTTGTTTCGATGTAGATAAGATACTCGTAGCTTTTACTTCATTGAGAAGTAGATTTGTAGATACCGTGTCATTAATCTTTTGCACTACAAAATTACCCATGCATTTACAATTTAACTCTGAATTATATTCATCATTTAAATCCAACATTATGTCGTCGCGATGAAGGTCTTATAAGTTATAAAAATACGTTCATAAATCTATCTTCGCTGAACACAATGGTCTATCAGAGTGGACTCGCCTACGTGTGTCAAAATTGAACGTTTCCAATATAAACGCAATGGCGAATACACCTTGTCCTCTTTACTTGTGATTCAATGTTCGAGCATTGATTTATACTATCGATACATCAGTCTTCATGATGGTTCTTTTCATTCTTCATACAATTTTGTATTTTAGTTGATTGTGTTAGAAATTGAAATGGTTAAGCAAGCTATAATGAGTTTATTTTTTGCATCATGATATGCTGAATCGTGGCAGTTATTAAAATGGTATTCTTATAGTCAGGAGACAAAATAATTGAACTTACGCAAATAATAGTACTGAAAACTACAATAAGCAAGAAGATAGTAGTAACTGACTCAAATACTAAACCTAGATAATGGTTATAAATGATATGTTACCAAGCTAGATAGTGGGTAACTTATTATACTTATATCGGTTTAATCGACGAAGTTTACAACAAATAAGTAACTTATAGAAGATTGATTTAAAATCACCTTGAGTTAAAGGCCATATCGATAAAACATGTATGGGGCTCCGATTGTTGACGACATCGCGCATGCGACAGTGATTGGCGCTTATTATTGTCGTACATAATATTCGTAAATGTTGCAAGCCCAACTAATAATGTGTGCCATTTATTCAATTTATGATAATCGATTAGAGTCTATATAGGTATTTATAAGTTGATATCGATTTTTAGATCGACTATGATTGAGAAATATTTATATGACATCTCATTGTCTTGGATTGACAATATAAAAATCAACGAACATAGAAGTGGCGCTGGTCGCGTTATTTTTTTAATATAGTACCTTTTATGCAGTAACTCTTGTTAATCAACTGATATTTATTTTCTACGCTTAAAATTTAACAAAATAGTTCTTCCCCTTTTTAACGTTGTCGATAGCAAAATATTAAGATCCGTTGACTGATTAATATCTTTCACTTCATTTACAAATCGATTATGCCAATCACTATAGTATCGATATTGTTAGTTAACTGGTACGTCAATCACTAGTATAGTATTTATGATCTTCATTGTAATGATGTAATCATAGTTTTATTGTTTCGCAACTATAAAAATTATGCATTTTATGTCATTTATAACTTTGTACAAATTTATTTATAAGTTCCTACATTATCATACAATGTATATAGTTAAAAGCAGGTTTTATTTATTGTAATTATAAGTTTAGGTACTATGAAATATCAGATAAAAATTTATAACCCATGTAATGTGCAGTGTACACAAAGGAACCGTTTTTTTTTCAACATTTAAAAAATGTGTGAACAAGCTTTCGTCAAGGTTTATAATAGACACAAAATATTATGGGAAAATAATTCCTTTTTTGAATCACGGCGGCGATGACCACGCTACAATGATTATGTTTCCAAAATATTTATTTATTCATTCAAGCGGAAGGGGAGAGTTGTTAATTGGCAAACCACAATAGAGATTACGGAGATTAGCGGCCAGTTTTGTGATTCAAATATGGCTGCCGGTGGGCGACAATATTCCGGCCCTGTTATGATAATATTCCCGTCATTTCATACAATGATTTGTCCGGGAATTGTTCGAGTGGACGTTGTAATACCCTTATAACACTGTCAACGTCTGTTTTGCGATAATTGGAATGCATAATGTAGTATCCTGCCCTATGTGAGTTACGACTGACTTACGTCGGAGTTCGGGGTTATTTTTAAGAAATTTCTTTATTTTGTATTGTTAAGAATAATTTTCGGCCTTGTAAAGATTTATCCCCTTGTTAGATGTTTATGTCTTGTTATTTTTGTTGTTATAAACCTGTTTTAGTTTTAATAAAGCTATCTGAGAGAGACAATCAATTTAGTGGGATGCATCTAAAATTGTAAATGTATTTATGTATCGTTAGACACGTGTTACCCAGGTGTTGTTACATTAGTCGCGTCGGTGTCAATAGACGATCATAAGCGTTTGCGCGAGCGAGGGCTTGA
Organism: Diloba caeruleocephala; assembly: GCA_947459985.1. Classification (NCBI taxonomy): domain Eukaryota; kingdom Metazoa; phylum Arthropoda; class Insecta; order Lepidoptera; family Noctuidae; genus Diloba; species Diloba caeruleocephala. The sequence continues at coordinate 8,840,974 of OX381621.1, read as the reverse complement.
CTCTTAATAGCGGCAACAGGCGATCGCCTCTCGCATCAATCTTCTCGATCGTCACTGTCGACTCGGACTCGCCCCCCGCGATTAATCACTAGCAGAACGTTTTCGATTAGCGCCGGATAGCACACACGGAATAAAAAAAGCACGTTCCATTTACGAACGATCAGCATACACCATTTGCTGTAGCGTTTGGTCGCGGTCGAATGTGACCTGCGCTTTCGAAGGGTTAACATCAATAGGTGCGCAAGTTTTTGCAAGCGTACAATCTATCTTTAACTGAGTATGTACAAAGGTGTTAGACGGAAACAGGAAGTGTCAAATAGCGTTTCGTTGTCTCTCCACGGCCCAGTTCTTCGTAGCGCTAAGTGCGTCGATGTAATTGCCCGGGCAATGCAAATAGCTCGGTGTTTGATCGCGTGTACCGCCGGCGCCGGCATGTTTTCGAACTATGGGACACTTTTGCCCGTTCTTCAATGTAAACCGGACGAGTTGTGCGTGATTGTTTAACGGGTTTTCCTTTGTTTGCGTATGATGTCAGTATCACGCTTTCGCGGCGTCATGTCACGTTATTACGTTGATAATTTGTCAATATCCCCATTCGATCGGATTTTCCATATCTCGATGCCAAACATTGATAATACGATATCCTCACTTAAATCTGATAAAAGCTATTTACATGTTTCTAGTTTTCGACTAAAATAAAAAGGAAACGTTTATAGCTCTACAGAATTAAAGACAGATTTTCAGTTACTGTTGATGGGTTTGTAATTATTTTCTATATAGGCCTGATAGAGAGCGATCATAAGAATGAGGATGGACTCGCTTATCCAAAATCCCTGTTTACTCCTCCTCCCTTGAAGATCAAGTGCTGCAATCTAGTAAAAATCGGACGTTTGGAGCAAATTCCACGTCTTTTATCCATTCCAGCGAATTTGTTCCGTTCTGTTCTGACGATTTAAATGGTAGGTTTGTAGAAACTGTCCAAACGGTTGGGTCTAAGTTCTTTAAAGCCCACCGTAAAGGTAGACCAAAAAAGTTCTCCGATCACACTCTCGACCTTATGGCAGAAAGACGCGCCATGACGCTGCAGTCTTCCGATGATGCTGAAGCATACCGACTGCTCAATAGACGGATATGGAAGTCGTTGCGGCACGATATCCGCACCTTTAACACTAACGGTGTTAAAGAGGCGATTGAGCGGAATCAAGGCTCCAAAGTGTTCGCAAGAGACAAGTCTATTGGGCAAAGTCGTATTATGAAGCTGAAGACCGAGGACGGCAGTGTAGCGTCGACTAAGCCAGAGGTTTTGAGAGAGATTGAGAACTTCTACCGGCAGTTATACACCTCGGTTACTATACCTACCATTGGCTCTGACAAAGACCCGCGAGCCAAACTAACCCGACACTATACCGAGGATATCCCGGACATCAGCCTGTACGAGATTAGGATGGCCTTGAAACAGCTTAAAAATAACAAGGCGCCGGGTGGAGACGGAATTACGACAGAGCTTCTGAAAGCGGGTGGAACACCGGTACTTAAAGTCCTTCAGAAGCTATTCAATTCCGTCTTACTCGAGGGCACAACGCCGGAAGCGTGGAACAGAGGTGAGGTGGTGCTCTTCTTCAAAAAGGGTGATAACACCCTATTGAAGAATTATAGACCCATCTCACTTCTGAGCCATGTTTATAAGCTGTTTTCAAGGGTCATCACGAATCGTCTCGAGCGCAGGTTTGATGACTTCCAGCCTCCCGAACAAGCCGGTTTCCGAAAAGGTTTCAGTACCATAGACCACATCCATACGCTGCGGCAGGTTATACAGAAGACCGAGGAGTATAATCTGCCACTATGCTTGGCGTTTGTGGACTATGAGAAAGCCTTCGATTCGATCGAAACCTGGGCAGTGCTGCAATCTCTGCAGCGGTGCCAGATTGACTATCGGTACATTGAAGTGTTGAAGTGCTTATACAGAAACGCCACCATGTCGGTCCGAGTACATGAACAGAGCACGGGGGCAATTCCATTGCAGAGAGGTGTGAGACAGGGGGACGTCATTTCCCCGAAACTGTTCACCGCTGCAATGGAGGATGCCTTCAAGCTACTGGAGTGGAAAGGATTCGGCATTAACATCAATGGCGAGTATATCACTCACCTTCGATTTGCCGATGACATCGTAGTCATGGCAGAATCGCTGCAAGAGCTCAGCACAATGCTCGATGATCTCAACAGAGTTTCCCAACAGGTGGGCCTTAAAATGAACATGGGCAAGACAAAAGTCATGTCAAATGTCCATGTCGTGCCCACCCCAATATCCGTTGGGAGCTCTGTTCTCGAAGTTGTTGACGAGTATGTCTACCTAGGACAAACTGTCCAGTTAGGTAGGTCCAACTTCGAGAAAGAGGTCAATCGTCGAATCCGACTCGGCTGGGCAGCGTTCGGGAAACTTCGCAACGTCTTTTCGTCAACAATACCGCAATGCCTCAAGACGCAAGTCTTTAACCAGTGTGTGTTACCAGTGATGACATATGGAACAGAGACGTGGTCACTCACAATGGGCCTCATAAGAAAGCTCAAGGTCACTCAGCGAGCTATGGAGAGAGCTATGCTTGGTATTTCTCTACGAGATCGAATCAGAAATGAGGAGATCCGTAGAAGAACTAAAGTTGTCGACATAGCTGAAAGGATTAGTAAACTGAAGTGGCAATGGGCAGGGCACATTGCTCGTAGAACTGATGGCCGTTGGGGCACAAAGGTTCTCGAATGGAGACCGCGCACCGGAAAACGCAGCGTGGGACGACCTCCAACGAGGTGGACAGACGATCTGGTGAAGGTCGCTGGGAGTCGTTGGATGAGAGCGGCATGTGACCGCTCGTTGTGGAAATCTAAGGGGGAGGCCTTTGTTCAGCAGTGGACGTCCTGTGGCTGATATGATGAGTCCGACTCTAGTTTAGAAGTGAAAAACCTACGGCCGAATAGAAAGAAGAAAAATTTATTTTGGACTCTTACACAATATCAATGAAAACGTAATATTAATACAATAAAAGTGTATGGCTTAGTAGTGCTGTACGAGGCTAAAAAGATCCCTATCTCAGCATATGCATAAACTGCTGTAAGTCTATGCTGCAGCGCTGGTCTTCTGATAGGGCCTATATGTTGATGCCACGGGCGGCTCTGACATAATACTAAATAAATAAATATAATGTATTTACTGAAACACCAATTAAAGTCCCGCTTTAACCATTCGAGAAACCTGTTTTCGGTAGGAAGCCAAGCGGCTCAAATGGTTAAAGCGGGGACTTAACATTAACTGGCGTTCCAGTATTCGGCCGTAAGTCTAGCATTTTCAGTGCATAGTGTAAAAATTAACTTGGATTCTAGCAAAAATATTTATAACAATGTCAGCCTGTAACTGTCCCACTGCTGGGCAAAGGCCTCTTCTAATACAGAGAAGGAACAAGCATTGATCAACACATTTGCTTACTGGGTGTTGGCAATTTCAGTTCATTATGTATTTAGCAGTACTATTCTGTAAGAATTTACTAGCAAACTCACTTCTGAATTCGCAGTGAAATCTCAATTGCAAGTAAGGAACTTAGTACCTGACGGGGGTCTCCCGACCGCACATTTTTTTAAACTATTTTTCACTGCTGCAGTGCTATTCTCTAAGAACTTACTAGCAATCTCACTTCTGAATCCGGAGTGGAAAGTACTAAAAACAATATGATATTAAAGATTTTACTGCGAATTTAGAAGTGAGTTTGCCAGTGAAGCAAACTCACATAAGAATGCACAGTGAAAAGTAGTGAAAACAGCAGTGTTATTCTGTAAGAACTCACTAGCATACTCACTCGTGAATTCGCTGTAAAAAGTAGTAAAAACAATACGAAATTAGAGATTTTACTACGGATTCAGAAATGAGCTTGCTAGTGAAGCAAACTCATATAAGATTCCGAAGTAAAAAGGAGCAAAAACAAGATGGTATTAAAGATTTCACTGCGGATTTAGAAGTGAGTTTGCTAGTGAGTTCTTACAGAATAGCCATGCAGTACGATATTATAGATTTCACCGCGGATTTAGAAGTGAGTTTGCTAGTGAGTTCTTACAGAATAGTACTGCTGATTTATAAGTGAGTTTGCTTCACTAGCAAACCGACTTTCGAATCCGTAGTGAAACCTCTAATTGCGTATTGTTTTTACGACTTTTCACTGCGGATTCAGAAGTGAATCTGGTAATGATTTTTTACACAATAGCACTGTAGGTTTCTTCAAGATTTTCTCATTCACTGTTTAAGTCAGTGGTGTCTTAAAATAACGAAGAAAGTACATATGACATTAAAACAGTCACACTGGTACATGCCAGGTTCTGAACCCAGTGCTCCAGAAGCGAGTCCGTAAACCTCTGGACCACCACGACATTCCATTTTTTTATTGGTAGCCAGTTGAAATTCATCATGAACTTCCTTCGCCCCGGGGAAGGGCGAAGGGGCATGCCAAATTCCTTTTTTTATTGGTTCCCAGTGGAAATTCTTCATGAACTTTCATCGCTCCGGGGAAGGGGCGGCTAAAACCATTGGAGCGGTCATCTTCAGCACCGAAGGTCCTCGTAAGACCACACTAGAGCCGCCCATTGGTGCCACGCTTTTAGGCACATCGCGAAGGGGATGACTGTAAAGCGGTCACCCCCTCTAGCGGAGGGAAAGCAACTGTAGAAAAGCCGGGCCCCCAACCACTTCTCAGGGAGGATTGTAAAGGCTCCCCCGAGGCCTGACCACGATATTCCTACCGACCAAAATATTTACCAACTTTTAAAAATAGAACGCTCTTGTAGTTAGGTATATAAATACAATACCTCTTGCCTCCCTGACCAATCAAGCGTGCTCACATTATCTGTTGTAGTTAGTAATACGTCCACATTATCGGTAGGTATTTAAATTGCTGAGTGCATTTAAATGGCGGATATCGACGTAATTATTCCGGTGACACGCCCTCTACGATGGCTTTGAACGTTTGCAAGAGAGTTATCTGGAGCCCCTGGGGTTTCTGTACAATTAAATATAAAAGTATGATAAAGGTTAACAGATAAATTAAAGAGATATCCGAACGTAGCTGTTAGTGAGTTTGTTTATTCAATTTGCTTGAATATGGTTTTTTATTAGGGTTTCGAACGTCCGAATGAAAAAACGGCGGTACCATTATAGGATCACTCGTGTGTCTGTCACAGCCAATTTGCTCCGAATCTACTGGACCGATTAAGTTTACTTTGGTACACATGAATTTCTGCGACCTAAACAGGGACGTGTAACGTAAATAAATGAATTTGGAAAATGGGGGTTAAAAAAAATCGCAGACTGTACTGTGTAACATATCAAATGGAAGGGCGTGTTGTGAGGGTCTCAAATTCATTTTTAATATTTAGAAAAAAGAAATAGTTTGAACGTTATCTATGAAAATTGATGGAAATTAACCAACCCCTATCTCCGAAACGAATGAGCTTAGCTATGAAACAAATACAGAAAATTGTTCTTTACTTATAGATTACAGGGAAACCTATAAGAATTCTATGGTCTTAAAATAATAGCCTTTCAATATTGTGCGTACAAACTTACATTTGCAGTTGAAATGTATCGGAGAATATGTTTTTCAACTACATTGGTAATTTTGTTGTTGGGATAAATTATTGATACAAGACAGAATTCAACAATAGACAATATACTCAGCAATTTCCCTCTACGATCCGGTACCATACATACTTTTTCTAGTTCTGTGGTACCACAAACAAATTTGGGCCAGAAATAAACATACATGGTAGATAACATATTCATCGTCGGAACCCTCTCCACGCGAGTTCAACTCGCTCTTGTCCGGTTTTTTCTCGTTATTACCTATATTAAGTCTTATTGTTATCGAACCTCGAATCTTTCAGTCCAACCAAATCATTTTTAAACACTAAAGTACCTACATTGTGTTTTAGTAACTACTGGTGAATGAAGAAACTGTGTACGTCTTTTATTATTTCAAATACGTTATTTTAAAGCCACGTGACACTTGAGTGTTTCACCTGTATCGTGGACACAGTTTATAGACATAACACCCAAACCCAAAACAACTACAGATATTTTTTCCGTGCGCGGATTGAAACCGCAATACCGTATAGCGCTGGAAGACAACTGCTTAATCACTGTGCCTGCGGTGCTGACAAACGATATCATTCACAGCTTTTGACCACCTACTGCTGGCCATACGGCTCCTCCCTTTTACGCCATTCTTCCCTGCTTCGTGCCAATCTTGCCAGGTTTTTAATTTTATTTTGCTTAATTTAGATTACCTACCTTTAGCTAGCGTCAACCTAGTCGTCATAATGTATTACTTAAATCTATAAAAGGACTTAATGTATAGTACAATTTAATAGTCGGCTGAACACGCATATCAACAGCCATGAGAATCGTATAAGGTGTAATGCAGTTCCTATGTTTTCCTTTATGCGGGCGCACGTGGTTGCCATGCACCGTTGAGCATATAACTTCCTATTTAGAATATTAATATCTTCATTATTATGCTGTGTTGTGGAAATTCAACGTTTTTTAAGTAAATGTACCTGCTTAAATTGTCGATTTAAAAAAAAATTAGATACAAATATACAGACTGAGTAAGAAAAAATGAGACCTATTCCATGGAAGGGGTTATACTAGACGTCATTGAAAACTTATTTACCCTTGCCAACTAAGGGTCGAAAATAAGTTGTGATTGTTATTAAATAAAAAACGGGTTTGCACCCAAAACATTAATATTTATTATAAAAGTACCTACAATATCATACTATACTTTAAAAAATGCATGTCCGTAATACACAACTTCAGAAATAAGATATCTAAAGAATTAAAAATAATTATTTTCTTGAATTTTTTAAATCTATATTATTGGGTAACCACATATTTTCGACCCCGGAGGCAGAGGTTAATATGTTGTAAATTACCTTTTGTAGACAGACGTCTGGTAAAGGTAGTTGGGAGTCGTAAGATGCGGGTGGCATGTGACCGGTCGTTGGGGAAATCTATGGAGAGGCATTTATTCCGCACTGGACGTCCTTCAGCTGATATGATGATGTTTATGATGGTGATGACTTTAGTATAACTTCTTATAAGGAAAAGGTCGAATTTCCAGTCACCATGTATATTGGTGGTTGGTGACAAGACTGGTCTTGTTGCCGCTAGGTCCTTGACCTCCTGATAAACGAAGAAACTAAGCGCTTCACTTTCTGCAGTCCTTAAGGTCACGAGTCCGATGCTCACGCAGAAAAAATAGTCGAAAGGCCTACAGAATTAAAAACAATATGATATTAATGATTTTACTGCGGATACAGAAATGAGCTTGCTAGTGAAGCAAACATATAAGAATCCACAATGAAAATAAGTGAAAACAGTACGATATTATAGATTTCATCGCGGATTTAGAAGAGAGTTTGCTAGCGAGTTCTTACAGAATAGCCACGCAAAGTATTGTTTTGGATCTGAGTGATGCGAGTTCTCTCGAGTGTTAACAGAAAAATCCATTACCGTGTGGTGCCGGCTAAGAATAGCACCATCCCATCGCATCCTGTGGCAGGCGTGAAAGGCCGTTGCATGGGCAGCAGCGTCCTTCGTGTACATTTACAACTCAGCTGCGATCGCCAACCCGCCTGAAGAGCGTGGCGATTAAAGCAAATCTGCGCAGTGAGCACTCAACACACCCAGATCGGTTGTTTGTGGTGATCTTCGGGGAGGCCCGTGTCGAGCAGTGGACGTTTTTCGGCTAAAATGATGATGATAAACAGTTGTTTTTTATTTGTCTTTTGAATTATTCCATGTGGGGCTTAGTATCAATTAAGTTATCAAATATCTCTCCCTCTTTCTCACATGCTGAATATAGACTCCTTCCTCGAAATTCCAGAGAAGTATTTATTATAGAATGAGACATATGTAATAAAACTCTTTTTTTCCAGCTATACGAGATCAGTGATGATCCACAAAGGAAGGAATTCCTGGATGACCTGTTCTCCTTTATGCAAAAGCGAGGTAAGTCCTTATCCCACATATTTCACTAAACATGCGACTTAAAGCGAAGCTTTGGCGGAAATTATAGAAGCTAAGATATTGTTATAGAATAATAAATCCGGTTTTCATGTGTGTGGCAAAATCTAGATTTACTTCCTCCGCCCTGGGTAAAGGGGTAACGGCGTGTCGTATCCGGCTAAAACCCCCACGGTATTCGCTTGCACAATGTGCCACATCCCGGCAGGTCTCGGCCCGCCACTTAGTCTGACAGATTCCGTCCCTGTGCGGCTTGGTCAGCCGCAAATTCCTCTTAGAGAGGCCCACCGCCTGGACTCCCGTCACCTTCTGGTCCGGCAACAGACTACCCCGAGTTCGTCGCGTGTAGAAACTCATGGAGGCCGGAGGTAGAAGGATAGTCGATATGCGCAATGTGTAACCATTAAAACGGTGACGGATATAACACCATTCGCTGGGCGACCCGTTAGTGCTCTGTAATTTCCTCTTAAACACTGCTCCATAAAAATAATTAATTATGACGATTGATGTGATATGACGAAAACGCTAACCGTTGCAAAATTATCCATGTGTGTGTGATGGCGAAATTAACATACGCTGCTTCCACACACATAAACAGTGTTTCGGATACGCTTTTACGATAGCGGTCCACAGGAGCTTAATCCCTCAAGGTTTCGTTTTTTATATACCACGAAGGTGGCAAATTAGCACACGGCCCGCCCGATGGTCAGACCTATGAACGCTTGTAACACCAGAGGTCCCTCTTGCGCGTTGCCGAACCTGTAATAATCTCATCACGCCCTTTTTGAAGAGCCCCAATGCGACAAACTACTCGTACTTGTTAAATATTTTAGTAAATGTGAACGTAAAGAACCATTTACACGTCTTAAAAAGTCTTGAGTCAAGTCAATCAGATTCCACAACTGACCGTAATGGGCCGGTCGATTTTATTTTACGAACAAAGATTTTAAACGGACTTAAGCATTCATGAAACCTGTTTTTATGGTACCATACAGTACCCGTTACTCATGGAAATCAATACCTATTAATGAAGAAAACATATTGAATAACAATGTACTTATTTTCCACTAACCAGAAACTTAACGTAGCTGGTCTTCTACTCACAGCATTTCAAAAGTACAAAGGAATCGACAAATTAATACAAGCTTTGCGACAATTCCGCTAAAGCCATCTCTGTGACCAAGGCTTTAAACTTATTTTGATTAATCCTTTGTAACGATTGATATTCATTGTAATTTATCACTACTCCAAATGCTCCATTCACGATTATCGATACGAAGCAATCCAACCTAGTAAGATATCTCCTCTTGAACAATTAATTATAAAACAGCGTTCAAACTATTTTGGTCTTTAGATACAAATCAGATGCAGGGTAATATCAGTCATTGGTTGTATAAACGGTTTTATATTGTGGAGATCGGTGATTGAGGGATAAGATCATGGGTGATGGACGAGCATGGACAATGATGGTAGAACTATGAGCTATTAATTAAACTTAGTTACAAGATATAAATTACCTTCAATCAATAGGGTGACATTTTAACAGTACAGGATTGTGTTTAGAGAAATTTTAAATTCATCATCATCATGACGGCCACTATTGATCAAAGGCCTCCCCATAAATTTCCACAACTGTGTCATTTTGGTGGAACTTGCCAATACTCACCACGCTTGGCAGGCGGTTTGGTAAGCGTAGAATGACTGCTTTATCACAGAAGGGAGGTTGCTGTCGATCCCTCTGACTTCTGAGTTGCCTTTTACGACATCCACTGGAGGAGATAGAGTGGTACTATATTCTTAACCCGGACACCACACGGATACTTCTTTCTGAGATTTGCTGCACGATTGCTGCGAACGTATTAAACATAGATAATTGTTCTTACTTATGTTCTAGCAATGCCTTCATTCATTCATTCAGTCATTCTTTTAAAATTTGGTCTGTGACATAATGATCACCATCGTCATCATGTCAGCCTATCACAGACCACAGCTAGACATAAACCTCTCCCATGTTAAAAGAAACAACGATTACTGACAACTCAATGTTCGCACTTCCTAAATAATAGAATACAATTATAATTTCTGGAACAGCCAGCAACATTGCTAGAATATTCTAGGGCCATATTGCACTCTTATTTATTGCATATCTCAATCATCCATTAAATTTATAGACGTGTTACATACAAAGCGACTGTGGGAATTCGCCATACGAGACTTATCCGTAAAGATAATCATTATATTTTAAATATCATAATAGAAATAATTAAGCGGGAGATCGTCCGATCGCTTCGGGCGTCGAGATCGTGCGCGGGCGCGTGATTGATAACTCGACACTTGTCTCTTTCACTCGAACCCGATTTCATACCTCCATTCTTGTCTAGCATTAATTGATCCCTGTTGTAAATGGCGCCGATTGTCGCTAGATAGATCATGTTGATATCTGACCGCCTAGTTGTTAGTCAAATCAAGGGTTATTGTTACAACTGCAGCTTTGTTCATTTCTTGAGTGGGATTTAATATAAGTTATGCATGTTCTAAACGTATTAGATAAACGAATTGGCCATCATTGTTTTCGTAGAATTCATCTAAAAACTGTCAATTTCTGTTTGAAGATCTATGGTTTAAGTTTTAATAGCATCATGGTTGAGCTGGGCTTTGCTGATGCCATAGCTTTTAACTGCTTTAGTAGTATTTTATTGCTATTAAACATTATTAAGATTGCTATAGCAGATAAAAGCTGACGTCCCGACAGAGGGCACCCGTTCACGGGCATACGCATGCATTTGACTTTGTATAAAGAAACTGACTTTGAATATCTTCAAATCTAATAAGCTGTGGTTCGACATTTGAATTTAAGATTTCATTGTTGACTTAATATTGGACTAAGTATAACCGAAGATGTTAGTAAAGTAAGTCAACCCTTTACCGGTCCGCTGACCAAGTTATAATGATGGACTTTATAGATAATCATATCAGCAAACGATATAATGCTTGGAAACTTATATTGGTATTTTAACAAAATATGTTTAGCACCATTCGTATTTCTATCCTATATATTTACGTAACTTTGATACTGTTTTGTAATTTTGCAACATAATATTTATTTAATGCAATCTTTTCGAGTAATCAATTTTGAACGTACCAATGACAAATATATAACCAGCACCTGGTGAGGGGTCAACTTAAACAATATGTAGACTGGCTAGACGAATAGCAAAGACAAAGTTTGCTTCTCTTTTCTTCTATTATGTGGCATTTAATAAGTAACATTTTAAAGCTGTCACTTAGAGAGCATTTTTCTTTTTTGGTTAGCGAACATAATAAACAATTAAGCAGATGTAACCGTCAGCTGTACCTAAGTGTAATTGTACTGAACCAAACCAGTTTCTTTTAAAATACATATACAGTTGCTGAACAATTATCTTTTAGACCTGTACATTACCTACAATTTCTTCATCTACGGGAATGAGTTGAGGTAGAAGTTGTAGATTCTATCGATTCCCTGATAGAAATTAACGTAGTTGCAAGAAATGGAATGTAAGTGATATTGTAGGAATATTTGTCAGGGTCAAAAATGTTAACTCAATACACTTTTCATGAAACATGAAAAATGCACGATGTATTAGGCTTAAAATGACGGAAAATCTTCAAAGGCACCTCAAGCAGTTGAGTTCTAGCAGGAGCCAGCACGGTATTTTGTAGTTTTTATATTCACAGCTCATGTTGATAAGGGTAGGATTGGTACAAAAACCCAATAGCTTAATCAGGGGTTGGCATCGGGGGCGGCTCCATTCGCTCCGCAGTTTGTTAGCCCCTGTGTGTAATTGAAACAGAATGTTAGTTGCGCCTCACACCGATGTTCAGGACCGAACTAATTTGGTACTTAGAAGAAATGCATTTAAATATGCACATAAAAATATGCTGTAGTGCGTAGAAGAATACTCGGCTTGGCTATTTTGTATAAAGCTTAAAACGTAATAACTAGCTAACAAAGTTTTGAGGGCCACGCAACGGCAGTGCACTAGGCTTAAATATGAGTACCAACATTAGCCGATAATTGTTGTCTTTAGAAATGACATTTACAGAATTTACTGCTGATTGATCGGTATCATATGCGCTGCTGGTTCACATAAACATTTATCTCTATTTTGTAAGACACAGTTAGCCGATTTAATCATTCGATTTCTTGAAAGTGATTACAAATAACAATAATATTACGCGTCGGTGTAACACGTATCCACTCACACGATGAGAGTATCGCAGAGCGCGATCTGAGCACTACCTTATCTTGTTCAGAATAAATTATTATTCAATTTATCATTCCCAGTACCGGCCAATAAACTTCTCGTTATTATTACGCGCACAGATAACACAGGAAACTAATCGCATAAAACGATGACGATGATAAATACGATTTGTTAGCTAGATCATTAGAAATGAAATCCATGTTTATATTTTCAAATCGAAGTTTTAATTCTGCAATATGCAAACATTTTATTCAAAAGCTACAAATTGTTGCAGCCCGAGGTTGTAAACAACATTTAATAATTAGAATTAATTTATTCGACGTAGGTTAGCATATGTGAGCCATCAAACGGAGTGATCTCCTCATATTAATAATGTTTTATCATTTATTATTGCTCGTGAGTAATGAAAGTTAGTCTGCCACGCCCCGCGCCTTCTCCGCGCTCTATCTTCGTCTCGGTTCAAAAAAGAAATTAAAATGTTTTTTAATTTCATCCAGTCTGGATCGAGTTGTATTTAATGTGAACGACAAACGTTTATGTAAATGTTAATCAAAATGTTGCATAATTATTAAAGTTACACGCATGACGAAGTGGGTGTTCCAATTTATAAATAAATCGATTAGTTTTTTTTGTATTGATTCTAATATTGCTTTTGCAAATCGATGAACGTCGAAGGAAAATCACTCGATAATTTGACGGCAATTGATGTCTTATTTGTAATTGATGACTTAAATGTAAGTAACTTGAAGTTATTTTATTTTTATTTGACTTATAATGTAAAGAACTAAGTGCAAGAATTATTGATGATACGTTTAAAATTAGATACAATCTCATGCAATGATAGGTATTAGTCAATTAAAATATTTTTAACCAACAAATTTCTAAAATAATTAATAACAAACGACGAGTTTTAAGAATGCTCTCAGATGGCTTACAATTTTCTTTACAATATTTGACTATTTTTTAATTTTAGTCTATTTGTCTCCTTATCATTTTAATTATGATAGAAGATATGGTAAGTGTGTTGGATGTTTTGACCACGTGACCGCCTCGTTAGCAGCTGATTGATCGACCAGCGGCCGCTCCTTGCCGCCATAACCACTATACAGGATGGTTTCTGAATTATATTTTTATTACGTATATTTTAAAATGATTAAGGAAAGATTTTGCAGGGTACGATACGGTAAGAAGGTATAACAAAACACAGTTTCTAATGGCTACATAGTTTTTCATATAATAATTTACAAGGTTTAATCGAACCTGTATTCTGATTTCTAGTAACAAGAAAAATACATTTAACATATCATGATATCGACATATCAATACAATACATATTATCTGATTACAAATAAATTAACGATTATTTCTTTCTGGCTTACAAATAACATAATATATACGTATCAACGATTTATTATAATAGTGATGAATCATCATTATCAGCCTATATTGGTCCACTGCTGGACATATGCCTCTCCTAGCGAGCGCCACAGCTCCTGTTCATCTGTATTCTGCATTGAGCTGGACCCAACAACCTTCTTCAGGTCGTCCGTCCATTTGGCCGGTGGGCGTCCCACACTACGTTTACCCATACCCGATATATGTCATCATCACCATCATATCAGCCATTTATAAGTCCACTGCTGAACAAAAGCCTCCCCCGTAGATTTTCACAATTGTGTCGTCATTTTGGAGGGTATTTACCAATCCACGCACAGTCCACGCTTGGCAGGCGGGTTGGTGAGCACAGTATGGCTACTGTTCCACAGAAGGGACGCTGATGCCCATCCCTCTGGTAAAGTCCCTTAGTCGCCTTTTACGACGTCGAACGGAAGGAGCTGGAGAGGTACTATATTCTTAATCAGGACACTACACGGACCTCGGTCACCACACGGACTCCGGACACCACACGCACCGCGGTATAAGTGCTCACATTTAAAATGTAGTATAAATATAAAATATGGTAAAGTACCGTTTAACGATCACCATGTAAAGCTTGGCTATTGTTTCACTTGTTAATAGCGAGTGTGGTATAACTAATAACATCTCATTCGGATTCATTTCCCGTGATTAATTATCTGTTTAATCGATATAAGATGTTGTGCCAACAGCCTTCTCAGGTTTCTAGACGAATTGAAACGTACAATTTTAAACCATACTTTACCGAGGTAGGGTGTAAATTTCTTTGTTGTTTTATAGATTATAGATTAGGTTAAAGAGTTGATCTATCAAATTTTTTTCGTCTCATTGAAGATAGCCTTTGTTGGAGGTTTAATTGGTGTCTTAAACATGCATGCGGTTAATTCGATTTCAAGTTTGGGCTTCGCTCATTTGTTTTTGTCTGTTTAGCCTTTAGTTTAGACGAGTGTTAATCTAAAGTTGATTGATTAGAAGCGACTTCGATATATTTATGGGCGGGGATCTTATTACGTTTTGAAAGTGGATTGTGGATTTAATATGAACGAAAAAATGTAATTTTGTTTTTGTTGACCTAGATAATTTGTTTTTTAAATTATGTGCCCATTGTCTGAAGATATAGGCTGCTATGTGACTGATGTTAATCGAACTTGATCGTTCTGTCAACAAATTGAGTTACGTAAGTTAACTAATTACATATTATTACATGTAAAATTTAATACTTCCAATCTTATGTTAACATTTTGATTTATATTGTTTGATATGAAAGTTTCTATAGTTGAATGTTTTTGAGGCCCAAATAGCCAATGAGTTCTAAAGTAATTTGTTATAGAGGAATAAGATATAGGATACTTCTTATTTTATTTATAAAACAATCTAAAATAAATAAAACTTATTTTTCGCTCAGCCACGCGGGCTGGTAACGGCCAGTCAGCTATACAAAAGTAATATATATAGATAAAGATAAAAATATTTTTATTCGTGTAAAACCATTTATAGGCCCTTATGAATAGTCAAGACTTTAGTTGCCTCCTTCCAAGGTGTAGATTTCCTGTGGAGAAGAACGGGCAAGAAACTCCATGGTTACTCTTTTCAAATCATATTGGTACAATGTTCTCAAAATGATGGTAATGTGAAGACAATGCAGGAGAAAAGAGTCTAAACTTCTTATAAAGTCTACACTAAACAAGCTTGATTTTAATATTTACCAGAGTTTTTTATTCACTTGTCATGACAACATTAAGATGACCAATCCCAACAGACGGCATATATATGTATATTTACATTTTTTCAAATGTATATATACATATATCTACATTTGAAAAAACAAATTAACGGTAGATTTTAATATTCGAAACCGAATGCTTCAAATTCGTCACGCATCCGTATTATTGAATGTTCCAAGTCTAGCCATGTCTGCGTGCTTTAAATAACCAAAGATTGATGGTGAGAAGTCTCTCCGATTAGAACAAGGGTGAAGATTGATGATGTTCGACTCAGTAATCATTGTCACAGCTCTTATTGAAATTGTTACAATTTTAATAGTATTTTCTTTGGCAGTACAATTGTAATAGAGGTGCCCATAGCCAGTTGCACTCACCGATCGGTAAGCGATCGTTGAAGTAATGCAACGCTTGGCACGGTCAGTCTGTGCATGGGTGACCGCATAGTGGTATTTGACTTGATCGTCTCCGTCCTTCGGAGGGCACATCAAACCGTCGGTCCTGGTGGTTGTCATTAGATGGCAGTCGTTAAGCTAAGTCGGAGGCCTTTGGGCTGCTGAAACAACTGATACAAGGTGGGCCCACAAACCAACACGATTTTTTTAAAGAAACAATTGTAATTATTCTTTGGGAATTCGACGATATGATTTATGATTTGCGCATCATCTTTATGTTTTGACGTCATTTAGCGTTTCTAAAAGTATTGTTCACTCTTTATTTAGGTACTTGATGACTAGGTAGATTTTACTTCACTTCATAATAACTCTAAACAATTGGAAATTTATGAAAATTATGATTTTGATTTTCTGTATTTCGGTCTCGGTCACGTTGATATTTAATGATTTGCAGATGGAATAAAGCAAATATTTAGATTTAATTTAACTCTACTTAAAAAGCTAATTTGAACGGTGACAGGAAAGTACAAGCTGGCTTCCTTGGTATGTCAGCAAAGCTTTAAAGCGCCATGCTCTTATAATTATTATAAAAAGCGAAAAAGAATCTTTAAAATACTTGTTTTTATAAATCAGAAACTATACCATTTCCCGGTTGAACCTCTTCGCGAAAATCAGGAGTAGGTAACTTATATGTACTATATTATTCAGTATTTTTACCAATTTCAATTCGTTTCCCAATCGTACCTCGGTCACGTTTCCCTATAAATAAGTAGGTGCACTTCGAACAACATTGTGACGGTCATCTAGTGCCAATAACGGTCCAGATATATCGCTCAGTCACGATGGGAGACCCGCATCGCGACACGTTGCGTGCCATGAGCGGATAGCGGTTGAGTATTATTACACACTATACCAATTGTCCGGGCTAAGAATGTAGCACCACTCCATCTCTTCCCGTCGATGTCTCAAAAGGTAACTAAGGAACTCTAAACCAGAGGGATGGGTAGCAGCATCCCTCTATAGAACAGTAGCCATACTGCACTCTCCAACCCGCCTGCCAAGCGAATTAATGACTGACTGACGATGAATACTGGCAAATTCCCCCCAAAATGACAACACAATTGTGGATATATATGGTGGAGGCATTTGTTCAGCAGTGGACGTCCTTTGTCCGATATGACTAGATATCATACAATAGCTGCCAAAAATAATAATACTTATAACTAAACCAATTTGGCAGCACATGAAGAAAGTACTAATATGAAACTTACATGCAAATACACATAGTAACACCCAACAAAATCTCCTCACCACACATACATCCTCACAAACACCCACACAATCCCCCATACAACCTCCCACAGGACCTCCCATACAAACTCCCACACTAACATCAACGCAAATACTGCAAGCCCTCAGAAAATCAATCTCGCAAATACTACAAACCCTCAGAAAAAGAACCTCGCACAAAAACACACATGTACGCATAAACGCGCTTGCGTTCACTATTTCCTATATCTACAGATGTGCGAATAATGCCTCTAATAGGAACGGGGAATACCCCGTAATACTAACTTTTTTGTATGGCAGGATCCATACAAAAAATGCCTGAGATGAACAAAAATAATTTAAATATGTATATATAATAAATTGTACTTAAATTGAAGGAAACCTATTAAAATTTCATTAACTATCTAAAAACTAGGGAAACGCCAGTTTATACCTTTTTGTGAAAATAGTTGTAAATAATGATAAGGCACAGTAATACATAATAGTACTAATGTAGTTAGGGATTAATAAGCAAAAATTAAACTACAAAAGCTTTTAAGGGAGTCAGTAATTGAAATCGCAAACGCAATTCATTAAATCAATTGATTGAGTAAAAAAATGAAATGTAATACCTATTGTCAAATGATAATGATAATGCCAAATTGTCAGTAAGGCAAAGGACATGTGATTCATACATTTTCTTTTATTTTGATTAATCTGATGTAGTTTTTAAAAATTATTTGTTTTTATTAACTTTGGCATGCTGTAAGTCTTATCATCTGATGAGACTTACAAAAGTCAGGCCAGCAAGCCGTATCAAATGTGAACGATTTGTTATTTACCAATAATTCAAGATCCTTTATAACCTCATTAGACGACAATCAAATTAAATATTACTATTGTTATGATTGCCTAGATTTAAGTGTTAAATATTATTTGATTTGTAAATATTAAATTATTTGATTTATATTTACTATGTCAACACTTTTGACATAACGGATGTGACGATAAAGCAGTGTTTCATGGTAGGCTACAAAAAAGAAGCCAGTTGTTGTGTGACTGTGAAGCAGTGTACTTGTGCAAATAAAAGTATTACCGATCACAAAGCGTTTTTCTTACATATCAGAAGTGGGATAACCTGCGAGCCATGCCTAAGGAAAATTGTGAGTTTGTTTTTATTTTTACTTTTATTGTTGGTATTTTTGTTCAAATATTATAATGAAGAAGTTATATTCGAGTAATATTAAACCAGGCAGCTACATAATTAATTGTATAAACATTCAAACTTCATAGAATATGACATTGAAAATCAAAAGTAAAAATGATTTATTGAGCCATGTAGGTGTGCTTTTTATCTTGCCATATAGGTGTTTTTATTAAAGAAGTTATATTTGAGTAATATTAAACCAGGCAGCTACATAATTAATTTTATAAAGATGCAAACTATAGAATATGACATGGAAAATGAAAAGTAAAAATTATATTGAGCCATGTAGGTGTGCTAAAAATCTTGCCATGTAGGTGTTTTTATTAAAGAAGTTATATTTGAGTAATATTAAACCAGGCAGCTACATAATTAATTTTATAAAGATGCAAACTTTATAGAATATGACAAGGAAAATGAAAAGTAAAAATTATATTGAGCCATGTAGGTGTGCTAAAAATCTTGCCATGTAGGTGTTTTTATTAAAGAAGTTATATTTGAGTAATATTAAACCAGGTAGGTTTATAATTAATTGTATAAGGATTCAAACTCTACAGAATATGACATTGAAAATGAAAAGTAAGAATGATATTGAGCCATGTAGGTGTGTTCTTGTCGGGCCATGTATGTGTGCCCTTGTCAAGCCATGTATGTGTGCTATTGTCGAGCCATGTAGGTGTGCTCTTGTCGAGCCATGTAGGTGTGCTCTTGTCGGGCCATGTATGTGTGCCCTTGTCGAGCCATGTAGGTGTGCTCTTGTCGGGCCATGTATGTGTGCCCTTGTCAAGCCATGTATGTGTGCTATTGTTGAGCCATGTAGGTGTGCTCTTGTCGAGCCATGTAGGTGTGCTCTTGTCGGGCCATGTATGTGTGCTATTGTCGAGCCATGTAGGTGTGCTCTTGTCGGGCCATGTATGTGTGCCCTTGTCAAGCCATGTATGTGTGCTCTTGTCGAGCCATGTAGGTGTGCTCTTGTCGAGCCATGTAGGTGTGCTCTTGTCGAGCCATGTAGGTGTGCTCTTGTCGGGCCATGTATGTGTGCCCTTGTCAAGCCATGTATGTGTGCTATTGTCGAGCCATGTAGGTGTGCTCTTGTCGGGCCATGTATGTGTGCCCTTGTGAAGCCATGTATGTGTGCTATTGTCGAGCCATGTAGGTGTGCTCTTGTCGAGCTATGTATGTGTGCTCTTGTCGAGCCGTGTATATGTGCTCTTGTCGAGCCATGAATGTGTGCTCTTGTCGAGCCACGTATGTGTGCTCTTGAATGGGAGCTAATGTGTTTACGTCCAAGCCATGCTGGTGTATTGATATTTTGAGACATATTGGTGGGTTGAGCGCCAATTCATCGGTTGTCTTTAATTGACACATGAAACGTACATAAATAACACGAAACAATTATGTATGTATAGGTTTATTAAGCCACCATTTATATGTGCCGTTAATGCTTGTATACCACCACTAATAACATAAGCATAATCAAGTTAGTATTAATGAACAATGTAGGTGGATATTAGTTTAAATGCACTATTCCTTAGTCATAGTGAGTAGTCCAAGTGAATAGACTAGTAATGTAGGTAGACTCTATGAAAGAATATGTAGTGCTTGAAAAACATTACAGGCAAACAAGATAAGAGCTTCACCCCAGAGTGTGATGAGAGCTACATCCCAGAACGTCCAAGACGCGACACCCAAGGTCTACATCAAGTGAATTTGAAGGAATACCTTCCAAGATCAGGCGAGCTCCTGAAGGATGCTGAAAATTATAGCTGCGGTACAGAAAGTCTCTAGTAAGACCACTCGAACTAATGTAGTCCTAGACTTCGATCCTGATATTAGATCCCAAGATATTGAGCAATGGTTAAAAAACTGCGGATTAGCAAGAAGGCGGTACGAATCTTTGCCAACGCTCAATTGCACGTGGAAAAAGTGGCAGTCTCAAATGAAAGAAAGCTTTTCCAAGCAATGTAAGTTTTGGAAAACTCTTTTAGTAAGTGTGAAATTGATGGCCGTTAGACCGTTGATTGTATAATTTATGGTATAAGAAATAGTTTATTAGGAACCGAGCACATGCACATAAGTGTAAACATGAAAATTATTTAGCTTCCCAGCAACCTATTACATGGGGGGTTCGTTTAATTCATTCAAAACTATTTTTGTAGCACTTATAACTATAAAGGTATTCTTACGGTTACCCTAATAGGATCAACGAGCTGTCGTGTTTCAACTGTCATGAGCGGAGACACAACTACTATCGTTGTCCCAAACTAATAATCAAATGTTGCAAGTGCGATATGGTATGTCATAATTCGGACAACTGCAATAGGAAGCCTTTGCTTGTCTCATTCGTCAATAGGCAGGACCAACAATCTGTTAAAAAAAAAGTATTGGATATAAATTCGGGAACAAAATGTATTGATTACAACGAGATGGGTCATTATGTAAATCATTATTTAAAGAATATTTGTATTAATGTAATTGTACTATCTCTGATGCATATATAGATTTCGGTAGTGACTGTCCTTCTTAAATAAAATAGTAAAGTCCTGCCAATGGTAAGAGATTTAATAATGTGGTTATTGATCCAAAAATCCCAGTCTGTTGTTCAAATTAGTGTTGACAAAGTCGAAACTCTGTTGATTTTGGCTGTTAATGAGGAGTATTTACCAGCACCAGTTACAATAGAACAGAAATTTACAGAACTACCTACTGTGTGACTAGACAGCCCGTTGTGAAAGATTAAGTTATAGTAGGAGATTTAATAAAGTTACTGATAAACCAATTGGCACTTTAGATATATACGTGGAATACGATATGATCATAGTCAGAGGTGGCTTAATAGAAGTATATGCTAAGGAACCTTACTCAGGTGATGACGCGAATGAAGTCTAATCAGGGATACCATTTTAATGAAGGCTGCTTCAAGATAAATCATAGTAAAGCAATTATATTTGTTACTTCATTTACGACAGTCCCTTTTAGGGCTTCAAGCTGATATTTTAATAGCCAGAGTAAATCCTATACCAGAAACTAAGGTGTTTAGGTAATTATCTAAACTCTCAGGAGATTTTACCAGTTAATAAATCATATACTATAATCGGGCAATATCTTGATCAGTTTATTTTCGAGCATCTGTATCAAGTTTTAGAATTTTTGTGTTTTGCTCAGAATCTTGATGAAATAGGCTGCGCTAAGCAGAAAGTCTTGAATATAGACCTCTATGACAAAACCCCAGTTGTATAAAGACCCTATCGATTATCGCACTATGCACATCATAAAGTTAGGGAGTACGTTGACGATTTAGAAAAAAATGACAACGTGCAGGAATCAAAGTCCAATAATCATCAAAAAAAAGAGATTCTAGACTATGTTTTAAACATAGAGTCCTCAACAATAAAATGAGAGATTGCTAGACCATTAACTAATCACTCAAAAATTGTTGATCATGGAAGTGGGGACACAATCAAGATATTTCCTTTCAAATCTTAAAAAGTAAACTAGTAGATCGTCAACTGTTAGCTCTTTATGACCCGAAATGTGATACTGAGCTGCATGCATGTCCTAGTTCTTTGGGACTAGGGGGAATCTTAGTGCAGTGGCAAACATTGCCTAGAGTATCAAAACCAGCCTATTTCAATAGGCAGACAACAGCAGACTAACCTCATTTGCATTCTTACAAACTAGAAAAAATATATGCGGTTTGTTCCTTGAAAAAAATGGTCCCTACCTCTTAGGTCTAAAGTTTTCCGTGCCTGTAATTCAAATTCACAACTATTTTTGCTCGTGTGAGCCATTTGCAGGCGCTTATGAATAGTCAGAATGTGGTGGCGCGGTTCCAAGCAGTCGGTACTACGGAGAAGGACCGGCTAGAAACTTCATAACTTTTAAAATAAAATAAATATTACATTACCTTGTTGATAGTTGCAAACAGAATTAACGTACGTGAGAATCATGCACTGCCAGCGTGAAAACCAGTAAAATAATAATAATGCGCCATTCAACAATATTGCATGGCAGTAAAGACTGACCAGTCCCACATAACGGCATCCGTTCACGAGTATGACGCATGCATAATGCGCGTAGGAAAACGTTAACTAAAAGTGCATCAGAATTACAATTTAGAGTTAAATTCAAGGGTTCTACTGAGAACATGTTTAAAAAAATTATAATAATGAGACTCCTCTGGAAGAAACGGATTCATCGCCAACTGCGACTTTGATTCAATAAGATTTTAAGCCTCGGTTAATATTAATATTAAAAGTCAAAATCGCATGAAGGAAACCTTCCGACTCCAAAGGACCCGGCAGCAGTTTCTTCTTATTTAGTGGGTGATTTAGTAAAAAGCACTATTTTAATAATGATGGCAGGAGTAGGAAATTGCTCCCTAAATTTATAGGTCCATATAAAATAGCAAAACGCTTAAGCAATGATAGATACGAAGCCGTCAATGTGCCAGGGTTAAATACAAAAAAATATATGACAGTGTAATAATTGCAGCTAGAATGTGCCCATTAGCATTCACGTGAAATTGCTAGGAATAAACAAATCCTCTAGTTCTGAATCGGATTCATCTGATTCTGAAACTAAGTCGGATTCAGACGAGTAATTTTTATTATTGTATAGTATATAATATTATTAAGTAGATAATTAAGACTTACTTTTTGTGCAAATGAATTGTTATCGGTATACACATAATATCGAGCATCAAAACTTACGTTGTGAAAGATTCCGAAAATAAAATAATTTAATTCAATAAAATATGTATGTATATATAGTTTAGTTAAGTTGTAATTTTCACTGCTATTGTGACATGATCGTGTTATGATTATTGCGTGTTTCGGAGATAACACGCCGTCGGATGGCCGAGTGTTATGATTGCCTAGATTTAAGTGTTAAATATTATTTGATTTGTAAATATTAAATTATTTGATTTATATTTACTATGTCAACACTTTTGACATAACGGATGTGACGATAAAGCAGTGTTTCATGGTAGGCTACAAAAAAGAAGCCAGTTGTTGTGTGACTGTGAAGCAGTGTACTTGTGCAAATAAAAGTATTACCGATCACAAAGCGTTTTTCTTACACTATAATAGTGATATTTTTACCATAGTTAAATTAACTTGAGAATAATTTGAGTAATTATTTATATTTTTATTCCAAATAGAATTTAGGAGTATTGGTAGTTTCTATGTTCATTCCAGGTATTTAATGGGCATTCCCCTTTGTTTTATACCGAAAATCGCTTCATCTTATGAAATGCGCCAATGGAGTTGTATGCAAAGAGGCAACAGTATCGAAGTTTGTGTGTGTTGAATGAATGACTAAGTTGAGAAACGTAACTGTACCAAGTTAAAACCCTTGTACGAAGACTGAGGTACTGGTTTTTTCTTAGTTACCTGGTGGCGCATCAGTCAAGTCTTTTGCCTGGTGGACTTAGGCGTCACGCCTGCCTATAACAAGATTAATGATTCAAAGGACCAAGTCCAGCGTGGCACATAATAAATAGCAACAATTAATGTGTCGAATGTCTAGTGGTGACGAGCGCACACTGCGAGACAGGAGACATTAGTTACATAGTGACTTATGCCCACTAATTTCACTGGCTTCAATGCCCTTCAAAACGGAACACAGTAATGTCTTAAGTTTAATTAAACACTACTACTTCACAGCCGAATATCTGGCACTGCCTTACAGTAAGTACTTTTAATAAAAAAAGGTCAAGTGCGAGTTGATCTCGCGTGGAGAGGGTCTCGTACGATGAATATGTTATATTGGATGTTTAAAAAAAATCTAAGTTAAATAAGTTTTTCGTAGCTAAAACATATTGTCTATCGTTGAATTCGGTATTGTACCAATAACTTATCCTAAGAACTAGCTTAACATCGTAGTTGAAAAACATGTTCTCCCATACATCCAACTGTATTTAAAGATTTACCATGTTATGTTATATTGTTATTTTTCTATCTTTCTAGTTTCTAATTTTGAGACCATAGACTTCTTATGGGTTTGCCTGTATAATCTATATCTATTATCTATATTTTATTCAACTTTTAGGCTCAGTAGTTTCGGAGATAGGGGTGGTAAATTTTCGTCTATTTTCTTTAATAACTTTAAAACTATACACTTTAAAATTATAAAATAAATATATTTGACACCCTCACAACAAGCCCTTCTATTTCATATATTACACGGTACAGTTTGCAAAAAAATCTCTATTTAATTATGAGCAAATTGTCTGTGGCAGACGAGCAGACAAATAGACACACGAGTGATCCTATATAGCTAGCGGTTCCACCGTTTTTTCTTCGGACGTCCGGTACCCCAAAAATGTAAAATATAGGAAAACCACATGAAATCAACTGAATGTTGGCCAGACCTGATGCGACCATAACGTAATTTATTCCCGTTTTGATTTTTACTACACTCGGCATTATATTAACGGTACCCAAAAAATCCACTACATAATAATGACGATATTTGACATAAAGGCAAGCGCTTTCCCAAATAGCCGACTTTCCCCACGTGTGCGGTTAATAATTATGCCGTTTACACAAGCCTAGTAGCCGCTACTGGTTTATTTGTTCGTTCGTCTCTCATTCCATGTCTACTGATAACTCACTCATAAAAAATTAAGTTTTCAATTACTGTTGTTTGTTTTTGATGTGTTCATATATGAACGCGTCTTTTTTAAGGTATCATCTCATAATTCGATTTACAAATATTTAATGTGGTACTAACTTCGAATTTTGGAACAAATAAATTATAATTTTGTAACAAATAAATATATTTATCCGTTGTATCATTTTTAATAACAGAATGACTCACGAGTTAATTAGACTTTCATTCCAAATGATAAAATATCTAAAAGATCAGGTTCATTCAATAGGTTTTGTAGTAACAGTTATTAAAACAAATATTTTTTCACTTCTAATACCGTGATGAAACCCCTTTATTCATAAAATCTGTGTAAGTCCGGGGGCTTTATGGGAACATTGCTTTTTCTAAAGAATCTTAAATCTTTTTATTGCAAATACGCAACCCAATAAGCACGAAATTTATTAATTTATTTTCTTAACAGCGCATTAAGATGATATTATAATTCATTGTATAGGTGATTGCATGTGATACATAATCATTCCTTATTATGTGAACTTAGCCCGGAGTTCCTTTAATAACAATCGAGGAACACAATCAAAAGGCATGTGAACACAGTTGGAACATAACAAACTGTGGTGTATAGTATCTTTAATCACAACTGACTGCATATTGTGCACACTGTATACAGGAACTCATCCAGACCTTACAATAGCAGTGCCAGATCTGCCCATTCTTTAAAATTAGATTAATTTTTTATGCCCTGTATATCTAAAAAGAGGATTTTAATTAAAAATACAACTGTCTCATTTCGAGGAATTTTCAAGATTATGATCGATTATTTTCGTCGTGTTTTCGTCGTGTCGTGAAAAATGCTAGCGACATTATGTCGTCGCGCTCTACGGCGTATCGGGATCAAAAGCTCTCCGCCAGCTGCTTGAATCTTATACAAATAAAAGTGGAATTAATCAACGCAATGCTAGTGCGGGAACAACTTCTTTTTTAATAGGAATAAGCGAATGACCGGAGAAAAGAATTAAAATGTTTGCATAGTTGGATCTCTTCAATTTGAATAAAACTTTCTTACATAGTAAGGACTTTGTTTATTAATAATAAATAGCAAATATCTATCCGTGTGCTGGAGAAAAGAATTAAAATGTTTGCGTAGTTGGATCTCTACAGTTTGCATAAAATTTCTTTAGATAGTAAGGACTTTGTTTATTAGTAATAAATAGCAAATATCTATCCATGTGGCGGCCAGATTACGAATATAGCACCACTCCATCTCTTTCTGTGGATGTCGTATAAGGCAACAAAGGGAGTCTAAACCAGATGGATGAATAGCAGCGTTACTTCTGTGCCTACAAACCCGCCGTGCTACAAAGCGTGGTGGCAAATTCCCCTTAAAGTAATGACACAATTGAGGTTATCTATCGAGGTGGCCTTTGTCACGATGATGAAGAAGCTCTAAATAATAACACGGATAGCGTGTGGTGTTCGGATTAAGAATATAGTAACCACTCCTTCTCCTCCCGTGGATGCCGCAAAAGGCGACTAAAAGAGTAAGTCAGGACAGGAAACTTTACCTGCCTGGTAAATGCCCCCCAAAATGATGGCATAATTGTGGAAATCTATGGGGAGGGCTTTTTTGGTCAGTGGAAGTCCTTTGGCTTATATGATGATGATTATGAAGCTTCGTTACCTAGTAAACCAAATTTTCTCGAATAGGGTCTCATCACTAGCGGAGGCGCGGATGAGCGATTCTCAAAGTTTCATGCAAACGTGCGGCGGTAGATTCGATGATAAACTTGCGTCGAAACGTGGATTAATATATCAAAGTCGCAGAATGCTCGACTTACACATTTTTTATATAATGAAATCGTCCCGCCAACGTTTACCGCTCTATTAATAATTTTTTATCGCGTCTTAAACGTTCCTTTTGTTTTTGCTTCCAATAAAATTGTTTTATTAGTCTTTATGCGACGCGCTTTGATCTCGGAATCCAATATATCTGTTTCCATAACGCATTCAAATGTTACTTTTTATGTTGGACACTGTCATTTGTAAGGTTTTATCGTATACAAATTACAAAGTCTTAAACGTCGTCCCGTATTTACGATCGCTTAATGAACCGGTTTCCTTCATAATGCTAATGTTAATTGTTTCACAAATTCGGCTCTCATAAAGGCCGATCCATCACATTTTCGGAGTTTAATATTTATTCTTTCAACGAGCTTGAATGAGTTCTGCTCGGTCAAAACGGTTTAAGGATCACGATGCGCGGTTTAACATAGACTTTAGGGATTAAGCAATTGTAATGGTAATATTGTTGGAGATGTCGCACTTTATAATTAGTTATTACTTCTGCTTCCCATACTTAAGAAGTCAAAACAAGTTTCGTTTGTCATTTAAAAATTGAAGATGTCATAAATAATAATAATGTAGTCACATTAAGCCAAGAGAGTGGCGCCAAAATACAGCATAATTTATATGTAATTTAATTTCTGCAAATCACCACTTCGTTAATTCATAATTTAAAGTAAGTAGATAAACATTATTTTTCTGTTATACTATCGGTAATCGTTATAGAGATCCGTCATCGAGCCCGATCTCTGTATCCTATCGTGGGCGTGGTATATATCTACTCGCTGAATTAATAACGCGTATAAATCACGCAGAATAAAAGAAAACGGTGCTAATGCATACTTTAATGACAAATACAGGAACTGAATGATGTGTGTGAATGTTGGGAATGTCAGCGATATTTTTTTCTGACAATTCTTTTTCTTGTTATTTATATGCTAGTTGTATTAGCGGCAGGATAGAAGATTATTTGTATGAATATTTTGCGTTGTTAGAATAAGTTCCTTGTAATGAGATCAAACATCATTATTTATAAGTGTTTTTTTTTTTTCAGTGTTTGTTCTACCTACATGTCAATAACACACAGACGAACAATGTTTGTCGCATGACTGGTTCTAATTCTGCCAAAAATAATTCAAAGCCGAAACCGCATTGTATTGAATCCGAGCCGCGTGTTTAATCGATTATGTTTAGGTATCGAATTCGCGCGGCACTGTTTGCGATTATATTGAGCTTTCGAAATATGAAACTTTGATTTTCGGTTTTAATTTTTGGCAACAATGGTTGGCCTCTTGATAATAACTTTACGTTTATGATATTGTTAAAATTAATTAATCACAAGAAAAGGTACCTCGGCTTTCAGGCTCACGAAAAAATATTATGGGTGATATTCTTTATCAAAGCCTTCATTCTTATGCTATGTGAAAAAAATCCACGAACGGATGGCAATTTTTATATAGGTACAATTATTGCGTCACGAGATTCTCGACAAGTCATCGCTTTCCGTTCAAGGGCCCTGCCGGTAAACGTTCACCGTTGAATATGGGCCTTATGATGACTTCTATCCGTGTGGTGTCCGGATTAAGAATATAGCACCACTCCATCTCCTCCCGTGGATGTCGTAAAAGGCGACTAAGGGAATCTAAACCAGAGGGATGGGCAGCAGCGTCCCTTCGGAGAAACGGTAGCCATACTGCGCTCACCAACCCGTCTGCCAAGCGTGGTGAGTATTGGGAAATACCCGTCAAAATGATGACACAGTTGTGAAAATCTATGGGGGAGGCCTTTGTTCAGCAGTGGACGTATAAATGGCCGATATGATGATGACGATGACTTCTAAATAAAATTAATGCGGTTATTGACATGATCATCATGCTAGGCAGACGGCTCAGTAGTATTTTTTATTGGGGCAAACGAGCGACCACCTACCTGATGGAAGTAGCAACCGCACCCATGGCATATCGGCAACCTACAGATTACTGATACGCAGCCGACCTTTTTTGGGTTACGAACGTCCGAATGAAAAACGGAACCACTCGTGTGTGTGTCTTTCTGTCCGTCTGTCACAGCTTATTTGCTCCGAATCTACTGACCCGATTAAGTTGAAATTTGGTACGTAAGTATATGAATTTCTAAAACACGGACGTGTAACTTAAATGAATTAATTTTGAGCATTTGGGGAAAATTAGAAAATATGAAAAGGTTTTGCATAGGTACTGTACCGTGTAACATATCAAATGGAAAGGCACAATACCATAAGTGAGGACCTTATCTCAAAAACTACATAGGCGATTTAAAAAATCAATTCTTTCAATATTGTGCGTACAAACTTACATTTTTAGTTGGAATGTATGGGAGACTATGTTCGTTCTTGGGAAAAAACAGTGGTACTACTCGTACGACTTAATTATGAGTCCATTACTACGCCTATCTTTCGCGCTATAGATAAAGTGTTCATCGTACGGAACCCTCTCCACGCAAATTCAACTCGCAGTTGTTCGGTTATTTGTCGTGGACTCATTTCGGCCTGAGTAAGGACAGAGGGGAGTGCCGGCTTATACCGGCTAAAACCCTATGGTGTTCTTTCGACCTACCTATCGCTGGGGGTGCGGAGTCCGCTTAACATAGAACCGTAACCCCGGCTGTAATCGGCCGTCGCGTGGTATGCTACCCGTCTCTGTGGGCAGCCACAGGTTCCTCTCAGAGCAGCGCGCCGCCGCGTTGCCCGTAGGTCGCAGATAGGTCACTTCCCTCCGACGCCCGGGTGGCAGTTTTTTCGTTGGGGAAGAGGTGGGGGTAGGGTAAGAGGCGGGGGTGGTCTCGTTCCGCTACCTTTCGGTGCCGAAGATGACCGCTCCAGTGGTTTTAGCCGGTAGGAGCCCGATATACCCCCGCCCTTCTCCGGGGCGAAGGAAGTTCCATGTAGAATTTCCACTGGACAATGGGTGGCTCTAGATGCAGATTATTCGAGTTTCTGAAGTCCTTCGGTGCCGGAGATGATAACTCTGGTGGTTTTAGCCGGTAGGCATGCCCCGCTGTCCGTCTCCGGGGCGGTGAAAGTACATAATACATTAAGTACTTGCACCATGATCCACCAGATCAAATAAAATTAAAATAAAAGTTAGTTATCTATATTAACCAAAAATAGCTATACTGCTTACACATTTTTTCCAAGATCCTTAGCGAGTGGGTAGATTGCTATTATTGAAACCGCGGTCATTGTAACCATTCTAAAAAAGTGCGAATGATAACATTTAACAATAAATTGTGTTGTGGTATTTTCACACAACAAGAAATCGTAACTCGCTCTAATGAAAGTGGAGTAAATGAACAATCTATGAAATTGACAGTACATTTGAATATTCGATTACTGAGCACCTTTCATTTCAATTTAACACAATAAAACCGAGCGATAAAAGTAATCGAACATTTGTTTCTGAGAAGTATAGGTAATAAAAAAAAGTTATTCAGACCGAGTAGGGGGAGTGCGACCGCATTATAATACTAAAACACGGCCGGAGTTTCTTTCCCCGCCAGCTTGTATGAGGCTATTGTTGTCCGGTCTGTCCATCCGCATCAAATACGCCCATAAATCATATTCGTCGTAAATTCGATACGAGTTACAATGAAAGATCTGTTCTTATTTGAATCTGAACGATTTCGTGTGCGACATTCTTTATGAAGCATAATTGTACGAACGCTTTCGAAAACTTTAAGACGGACTCGTTCTTTAGAATTCGGTACGCAAATTAATGTGTACATCGATTGTAGTGTAACCATGAAATGGACGTCACTATTGTGTTTTCAGAATTTAAAATATTTGCAAACCCGCCACCAAAATCGGGAAAAATAAATATTTTTTCTCGTGGTAATTACGGTGTATTATAGAGTAGGATCACAAATTGCACAGTACCTATTGTTGCGTGGTCGGCCCCACACATCATCGCGTGTTTACGCGACAAGCACGTACGGTTTACTTTGTCGCCTGCGACATCTGCTGTACTCCGTTAACTATATCTTGACGCATGAATGAGACATCTTTATTCCAAGGTGATAAGGTTCAGAGTCGTCGAAGCGATGTGTCAAGTGTTCAGAGGCTGGCCTATCAAACGTGCGTTTAATTTTATATACAGTAAGTAAAGGGAATTTTATTAAGTTTATTTTAATCTCTACCTTTAAGTTCAAGTGCTTTTCATGCACATGTACAATGTTGCTCACTGAAATTGGCCTAGGCTATGATTCATCTATCGATACAACGGTTTTCACTCGGTTCGATTTATACATCATTTTGTTTTGTAAAACCAATGACGTTATAGCGTGAACGACTTCATTGGAGGTCTTGTAAAATGACCAATTTGTTATCTAACAAAAACAAATACGTGGCCACCTACACAAAATAAGACGAGCTACACTCAAAAATCGACTTAGAAACGGTTTGTTTAAGTTGAAGTTTCTATTAATGTCCAGTAAAACTGTGACAAAAAAGTGATAAGTCCTTTGTAATCCTTCTGACGCCACGGAGGCTTACTCCAAGTTAATTGCTTTGAAATAGTTTTTTTTTTACTTAAATGTTTTATTATTGTGTTCCGTCTACCTGAATTGGTGGAGACAGTATCAGACTTAGCTGCAATAGATACGCAGACGTCGAAAAAGTTGATAGTATGTGCGTCTGACTCACGATTTAGCAATGTTATCGATACTAAGGAATGTTTTTATCGAATTCTGTTTGTTTTGGTTTGTCGAGTACTTAATTAAGATATTCAGTTACTTACTTCGAATTGTAACTGATAGTAAATGGGTCAATAGTGTTTTAACATAATTATCCCTGTGATTAATGACTTTAGTCGAATTGAGTCATAATACTTCAAATCTTGTTTTCACGTTGACACGCCTGACCTTTTCTCTGTCTATGCATATTTAATTTAACATTTTCATATTTTTTTCAAACACAGACAAAATATTATTTCCTAAACTATGTTGAAGTGATTAGCCCTATTTTATGATAACGGCCATTCAGTTTCTGACGTCCGTAGGGTATTTCCACAATGACAGCTTTTACTTCACCGCCATTGTCTATCACGTGTTTCTTACAAACATCCCAATTTCTTTACAATGTGCACAATAAAAAAATATAAATAGCCGTCTTAAAAGTTTTTTTTTGTGTTCAGCATTTGAATTCGTGTTATTTTCTGAGAATCGATATAAACGAAATTCTGATATTTTATTACTATGAATAAAATGTTCGGATTTCAAATTAATAATTATTTTGCTTGCAATGTCTCCTCATTGCCGTTCGTTTACCACTACTTTATACATAACTTTTATACATCTGTGGGGGGAGGCCTTTGTTCAACAGTGGACGTCCTTAGGCAGATATGATGATGATGATGGTATTACTTTCATCAGCATTCACCGCCTATTCTTGCCTCCTCGCCAATGTTTGGGTCGGCTTGCAGTCTAACTCGATGTGGCTTTATTATTTTTATATTTTTTATAGAGTTTCCGCTTTTGACCCTTGCAATCCGAGTTGCTGTGTGGTGCCAGCTACGAATAGCACCAACCCATCTCATCCCTTGGGTGTCGTAAAAGGCGACTTTGGGATTAGCCGGAGGATGGGCAGCAGCGTCCTTCGAGTACATTAACAACTCAACTGCGATCGCCAACCCGCCTGCCAAGCGTGTCGATTATGGCAAAACCCCCCAATGAGCATACAACACACCCATATCGGTCGTTGTAGTGATCTTTGGGGGAGGCCTATGTCCAGCAGTGGACTTTATTTGGCCGAAATGATGATGATGATGAATCCGAGTACTGAGAATAACCATATTCAAATCTTAGAACGGCTTTCAAAGTCAGGGGCCCATGACTGGTAGGTATTCGTGTGAGAAACTACTAATGATAACTTAGTATAGGGGATTCTAATTCTTAAATAATGATACCTACACTATCAGTGTTACAATTAATTACAAGAAACCGCTAACCAAGTAGTGCCGGGTAAGAATAGCTCCACCCTATCTCACCCCGTTGGTGTTGTAAAAGGCGACTATAGGATTAATCGGTGTATGGATGGTAGCGTCCTTTAAGTATATTATTAACTCCATTTCTAACCAACTTCTTTCATCCTACGACCTTTATGTATATGTCTTGCAAATCTACTCACAAGCTCCTCCAGAAAAGCTGTCGGTGGCTGTTAAAATGGTTAACCATGATTTAGCACGGATTTCCGAGTGGAGTAGGTACAGCCTATGGATTGCAAGTGAACCCATTAAAAACCAAAATAATTGTTGTTGGCCCAGGCTAAGTACCAAAATTGATTGGTCGCAAGTCCCCAGGGTTACATTTGATGGTACTACAATACCCATTAGTGACACGGTGAAGAACCTGGGGATAAATATAGATAAAAACCTTTCTTGGGTTACGCAATTTTCTTCCAACTGCCACCAAAACTGCGCTTGTTCAGTCCCTTCTTCTACCCATCCTTGAATATGCTGATGCCAGTTATCTTGATTTGACTGAGGCACAACTAGATAGGCTTGAGCGACTTAAAACTTTTGTATCAGATTCATATTTGGTTAGCGCAAATATGATCACGTCTCAGAATTTCGCAATAAGCTCAAGTGGCTTCCAATACGACTTCGCCGAAATACTCATATTCTATTTTTGCTTTACAGCATTTTATTTAATTCCACAACACCCCTTTATCTTAAAGATCATCGGAGAACTTGAGACTTCAGATGCCAATTCATTCCACCAAATTCTTAGATAAATCTTTTACAGTTCAGGCTATACGGTTGTGGAATGCATTGCCAGTGTCAGTGATAGCTGCCAAATCATTACCCTCCTTTAAAACCTTAATAAAAGAACATTATCTGTCCTTTTAAACGAGTAATTTGTCTATGCTATTTCATTGTTATCACATTGCGTTTTATTTTACTATATCACTTTTCTGTGTTCATAATTACCTAAAATGTATGTATTTATACTTATGTATCTATTATATTATTATGAGATATGTTTTAAATATTTAGTACTATCATCTACTTATCCGTACACCACGGACTACCCCAATATTATTTTTCGTGACTTTCTTGTCCATCCTAAGGTTGTCTAGAAAGGATCGCTTTTAGCGATAAGACCGCCCATTGTACATTGTATTAATATTTTAAGTTTTCTTTTTAAGATCCAAATGGTGTACAATAAAGTATATTCTATATTTACAACTCAAGTGAGATGTCCAACCTGCCTGCCAAGCGTGGCGATTATGGCAAAACCCTTAAATAAGCACACAATACAAACTCGGACTGGTAGTTGTGGGATCGTTGGCGGCCTATGTGCAGCATTGGACCTTTTTCAGTTGAAATGGGAATGAAGAAACCATTTAAAACGTACGTGCTAACTGAAATAGGTCACAGTACTCCCAGAGCCACGACTCATTAAAGGCAATAAGTACAGTTCGTTCAAATAAAACGTTTCAAGTTAATAAACGGCTCTACCACACCCAACAAAGGACTATTCTGGTAATGTCAACATGCGTTTCCGTCGCAAACGAGGCATAAGGAAACAAACGAAGAAAAACAAATGATTCGCAACATTGTTACCGACTCAGTACGATATCAGGCTTTAATTAAATAATATCATTTCTTACCCGATTGCTCTTTTTTTATTGATCCGGTGTAAATTAATTATGTACTTCCTCCACCCCGGAAAAGGGCAGAGGCCGAACTCCTACCGGCTAAAACCACCGCAGTGGTCATCCTCAGCACCGAAGGGAGGCTCCAGGAACTCGAACAATCTCCAATCTAGAGCCACCTATTGGTGCCACGCCTTTATTCACATCTCGGAGGGGATGACTGTAAAGAGGCCACCCCCCAGGCACCTTTCAGGGGGATTGTAAAGGATTCCCCTGAAGCCTCGCAATGCGCTGTGCTGCGCACACGGCGGCACGTGGCCACATGCACACCACCGTCTTACCGGGAGCGCTCGGTATGAGCACACAGGTGTCTTTTGTTCGTCATGTATATACCTATATGTCTATTCCTTTGGTACGCTCTGTAGCCCAAACGGTTTGTGTCGCAGTAAACACTGTATTCATGTTGCATGGATTATGTGAAGTAATTTAGTAAACAGACTTCTATAGGTAAGTGCACTCATACACATGATCTTGATAAATAAACCCGAAGGTCCAGTTATGAAATCGTTTAAGTGAAAATAATTTCCTTTTATATTGATGCAGTCCACTTTGTGCCACCATTGTTTATGAAAGTATAAATAAATGAGTGGCCGTGTGGTGCCGGCTCAGAATGCCACCACCCAATTTCATCCCGTGGTGTCGTAAAAGTCGACTAAGGGATTAACCGGAGGATGGGCAGCAGCGTCCTTCGAGTACATTAACAACTCAACTGCGATCGCCAACCCGTCTGCCAAGCGTGGTGATTATGGCAAAACCCCCCAATGAGCACACACCACACCCATATCGGTCGTTGTGGTGGTCTTTGGGGGAGGCCTGTGTCCAGCAGTGGACTTGTGTCGTTAGATGCGACTTCATTGTGGGAGTGACATAGGATACCTATATTTTAAATATGGCGTATGTTATTTGATGACGTACGTTATAACCGGGTTTCCCTGTTGTCGATTATTCGCTCTTTAACATCGGAATATAATTAACAGATCTTCATAATGTTCAAAGGAAGTTCGAAATAATTTTACGTATGGAATTTCACATAAGGCAGGGTCATGTCTAAAAAATTGTTGCGTATTCCTTGGATTCTTAAATAGCAGACACGTATATACGTATAAGACAATTTTACTGCCTTATTAGCATCTTGTTTGTATTACGAGTATAACTAATGGAAAGTTTAAAACACACATTAAAATCATTCTAATAAATCAGTCTATTATAATCTAAAGGGACGTGTGGCGTTCTTATCAGCACATGCGCCTTCATATACAATTTTACTATCTGCATTTGTATTGTATAGCTGCGAAATGTTTTTCAATGTATAAAAAGCCGTTATAAATAATTTGTGAACTCAGAATTGTAAAACACCGTATGATAAAACAAAAATATGCAAAGAACTTTAAATACCCCTGATGTTTTTTGGGCATTTCATCTCAGAGATTGTCATGCAGTGAAATGCCCTCCATTGTTTCAATATGACGTGTAAAAGTATCGTAATATATAGTATAGTAATAGTGTTAGAACCTAATAATTAAAAAATGGTTGAATCTAATTATTAAAAGGTACAGATGATAATTTTAACACACCGAGTACACCAGTGGACTAAATACGTACAGTACGTGGAGTTATTGTTGTCGATGGTAACTTCAATCTGGGTCTACAACAACAACTTTCATTTTAGGGCTCCATTTACAGCTACGCCGTAGTCCTGCTACTCAACACCGATCGTGTCAGAGATCGCGGTGCAATTTGCTGATCGCTAGATGACGTTTCGCGGAAACAGCGCACGGCGTCACGCTGCGCCCGCGCACCCGCCATTGGTATATAATTTATTGGCTATTTCGCTGTAATTGCACCTTCGCCGCCCTCCGCTAAATGTTTCCAGTTCTTAGCGTGTTCCACGACATTGTTATAAGCCTATTATTTTATCTACGATTCAATCGAGGGGTCATCAATGGTGTTCGAGATCGGATCTAAACAAATGAATATATGTTTGATATACATTTTAATTTGATCAGGAATGCTATTGATCCTAGATGATTGGAAAAGTGAAGCGTGGAGTTACAATTTTGATATAAAGTCATATTAATATGGCTGCATGATTGAGACTCATATTCGCCCCATCAATGACTTTGTCATTGTGATTGCACTCCAAATGGCAGTTTTGTTACCATAAGACAATGGTGTTTACTCAATCGTCGGCGGGAATTATAGAATTCCTTCTCATTATCTCTATAGTTTCATTCATTCCACTATTCCTGATATTGACCAACTCATTATAATTGGATGAGTGAACTGGATGCTCCTAGCTAGAGGTGAGTCAAGCGCTAATAGTCACGGTACTTAACCGCCAGTTGAGCGGACAAACATGGCGTCCCTCAGGCAGGCCGGTTCCTAATTGTTTTCATCGGCCTTTCTATTTATCGTGTCATAATATTGGTGGGGCTTTATCTCTTTATACGTGTAAGTAGGGACTCGTTTCAAAACACCGTAGATAAAATTATTCGGCCTTGGCGAGGAGTATTATTTAAACAAATGAGTTGTGTTTTAATATTACTGGCCAGTTAGATTTCAAATTTAATATTCTCAGCGATAGACATCGAAGAGAAAGGTATAATTTAGACGTGAAAATGCAATAGTTTTGTATGTTTATGTTCTCGAGCTATCTTTAATATATATTTCATAACACATTCACCAGCTGTTTTAACACCATTGTCGTGAATACCAAGTTAATTGTGGTGGGAAGTAATTGCGTGGTACTTCATTAAAATAATTGGATGGATGGATATGTGCGAATCACAACTTGCCATCTTATTTGTAACTATAACTGTGGATATGCAATATTCAATTTACAAGTATGCGAGCTGACGCAAATGACTTAATATGAGTTGCTAATTACGGCAGCCCTCGTTAATTGATAGCAGAAAAATCTTGTATTTTGTTTAACCTTATGGTTAAGTTATAATTATTCTAAAACGACAAGAATAAGAAAGCTAAATTGTAAAGACGGCACGGTTGGTGTGGTGGCTGATACAGTCGGCTGCTACGCTCAGGGTCGTGGGTTCGATTCCCGCACGGAACAAATATTTGTATGATCTGCAGGTTGTTGTTCCGGGTCTAGGTGTATTGTATGTGGAATTCATGTCTGTAAACGCACCCACGACACAGGAGAAATCCTAGTGTGGGGCAAAAATTTATAAAAACAATATATAAAAAAATAACAAAGATTATACCAAATACATAGGACGCAGCTTGGCTTTTTCTACCTATAAATCATTCTTTATAAATAAATAAATTAACACTACAATATTCATATATTGGCAGTCATAAAATACCAACACTATTATAATTCTCTGGAGTTAATGATTCTGTAGTATTTACTATGACTTTATGTATTTATTTATACATCAAAAGTGTCCGAAATAGTTCCACGGACAAAGACTAAAACAATTTTGTTTTAAAATGAAATCAAGATTATTATTTAAACAGAACATGAATTTATAAACTGTACGAAAAACTCGGAATCGAAATAGTCGAATGTTGTAATGGTCTAATTCCAGATAAATGGAATAATGTGGAGGTCATGCGTTTGGCTCTGAACTGCCTCATATTGTGGACGGGGTAATATGATGCTGACATTTAATTTATTCCGACTTTAATGTACGTTATCACTGGTCAAATTGAAATTTATTTCGATAGCTAAACATATTTTTACTGCTTATAAAATTCTATTTAACTATTTTTTCACTGACTTGTGTAAATGGAATGTGTTACACGAAATTGTGCCGATACTTGCTTGCATACCGCTCGCAGTCTTGTGACTTTGCTCTCACGCTATAATGTTTGTGTAAGTGTTACCCATTGGACTATTTTAATGTCAACAAACGCTAATTCCCTCCTGCTGGTGACTAGGTTATAAATATATAAAAACGGCCACGATTAGCGTGTGTCTCATTAATCATTCAGTGTATAGTGTCAAAACACGTCCACGCAGTCTCTGATCTCGGTACCATTCAAAAATTACACTTTCCAACGTTCTCTTGTATTATAACAGAAACGATGGAAGCTAATTGCTTTTAAATTGTGTTTATTTTATTTTTTTCTTCACATAAAATAAGTAGGACACTTGAACTCTCTTTCAATTCGGTTTGTCACATAAGATTAACTACATAGATCGTTATTTGTCCTATTATAATAATTACGTGATGCTGGTGTCAACTATTCTCACTTAATGTCATTGGTCTAGTATTATAACTGTGTTCACATAATCAAAACTACAATAGTTCATATTTATTATTGGTTTGCGGAAACGTGTTTGGCTCTGTTCCATAGTACGGTTATTGTAAAATTTCCACGGGCTTTATCAAAAACATTATGAAGGTATTACTGCAAATTGACTTCCAAACTAAATAAGACTTGGACTCCTATTTTTCTTGCATAACAGTTACTATTAGTGCGATAATTATTTGATTTTGTTCAGCATATTACTATGTCTTCTCCACCATATTCAGCTACGGCCCAACATTAGTGTTAATGACACCTACCAATAATTAGTTGGCGGTGAATGATAAAATAATTCACCATATCTCACCAATCAC
The DNA here is from genome assembly GCA_947459985.1 of Diloba caeruleocephala. Taxonomy (NCBI): domain Eukaryota; kingdom Metazoa; phylum Arthropoda; class Insecta; order Lepidoptera; family Noctuidae; genus Diloba; species Diloba caeruleocephala. The sequence goes on along the minus strand of OX381621.1, from coordinate 8,801,930 downwards.
TTTATGTGTAGTATTGATCTACAACCGCTCTTTGATCAAAGACGACTGCAACCGTTACAGTTGTTTCGCGAGAGTGATATTAATCAAACACATTTATTGCGGTCGCATTCAAAATTAACTGCCGTATATTAAATTTAAGTTCTGAGAACTGTTGGCTATCAAATATTTCCTATAATAAACCAGTTGGGCCCGCTGTTAAACTTCCCAGATTCTTGTGCCATCTGAACATTACGAACTACAATAACAGCTACGTCATATTTCTGGATTGCAGCCAATGTTTTATGGACATTTATTACAGTTACTATAATAATGTCATTTAGCTCCAATAACATGTCGTTTAATGAACATTTGGTGTGCGGTAGAGTCATGAATCAAACGATCGCGCTCCTCTATTGTGATGCGATTCGTAACGCGCTGACTGTTAAAACAGATGTTGCTTGCGCTCGTGCTTCTAATACATAAAATAATAAGAGCAAATAACAAAGAAGTAATCAAAGAATTCAGCCGGCAAACACGAAGACATGAAATCTCCCGCGACGTCTGTCAAATTAGCATCACAAACGAAAATAGCGTCATTCTAATTATTTTGATGACTCAACCGAAATACAATTAATCTTGCTGGTTCTGTGAACTGTCCAAGTGATGGACGGACGAAAATATCGTCGCGTTTCGCGATAAATAAATTTCTGAGTCGAATATCGGATTTCGATTCCATCGGTGCTGCGTATCAAAGATTTTATACGCGTGTTGGATGCGGCCAACAGAGCGCAATGCCGGCCGCCACGCAATTCCATCACAGTCGCACGCGTATGCCGAAGTACGAGTGTGCAGCTTGCCAAAATACTTACTAAATCAAAGCAGACACATTCAAATAATTGAACGCATTCTGACAGTGCAAATTTATAAGAATGCATTTTATTTGTTTCTAAATATATTAGATTTGCTACATCTGTTCGTAACGTTGTCGACATCATTTTAGTACCAATTTTCATTCTGACAGGATTGAATATGAGATTTTGCACTATCTAGTGCTCGACGAATCTCCGACCGGAAATCAGCTGTCGTATCCCGATTCCTAGTGGGAGATCGGCCAATGCGTCTGAGTCTACGATTACATTAGATCGAGTTGGTTCCTAGAGTTCTGATTGGAAACTTGAGACGAGTTGTGTTCACCGGAACACTGTCTCGGTTAATTAGAATGCTTTGTAAGAATAGATTTGCCATCGACTTTCGAATCTGGCTCTACTGTGATTCATCTTGTCTGCAATCATTACATCTACCATCTACATTTGTTACTTTAATCTTGATCAGTCTGAGCGTTTATTCTTTTATATATCTTTACCCGTCTGCCTACTAAAGAAAAGCAAAGAATTAATTACCACCCGTTTTAATTATTTTCGGATGGAAAAGTAAACCATGATTTCTATTTGGCTTGGTTTTCTGTAAGTACTTATACAACGAATGTTATTCAAATACGTGACAAAATATATCCAATAACATATTATTAACGTCCGAAGCAAGTGTGGCGCGTGAATAAAAACTTATACCGATTTGTCACACTTCGTTTCGGTTGTATTCCAGTTTCAGCCTTCGGCTTATTCCAATCGATATCCTTGACGGGTATAGACGTTAATGTAACTATTTTATAGCTAGTCGTCATCATGCTTTGGTTGATACAGTCAACAGTGGCTCATTGTGAAGCTGCGTGACGGTGCGTCTGAGCCGCGTCTAGCGTCGATCTCGACGCTCGTAAATCACCCGCGCCACAAATTGGAAACCCACCGCTAAACAGCTCGCCACTATAAAAATCTCGAATAATAACTTCGGATCTAAATCTCATAAAAATATGATTTCGAGTATTTTCGAGTGGGTTTTTAATCCCGTCGTGGTTTTACGATGTTGTAAAATTTGATTAATAACAGTTTCGTATAGGTCCCGGTGAGGTCGTACATTGTTGCGTTGACCCATTTACGGGTCGTGATTGTGCTGTATTTTGGCGGTGGTTCAGCGCAGACGAAACAAGCTGCCGCGTGTGGCGTGACCCTGTAATCTGACTCATTTTAATCAAGGTCTTTTTGGGTTACGTAATAAACACTGCTTCTAAGCCCCCTGAACGTTCGGTATACAAGTATAAAGTTATGTTACTGTTGCAGTTAATGACCATATAAATTATCGGTACTTACAAAATTAATCCATTTGTCGCTAGGAAAATTTATGCGTCTGTATATTTATGTTTAAATTTGTGTATATATGTATACTTAGTAAAGCTAAATTTGAATAGGGACAGCAACTTCTTTAAAGTACAATCTAAAGCTGTTTATTGGTATCATAAAAAAATGTGTTAGTCCAGTCCGTCAATTGTCCTCACTTGACGTAATTAGATGTACCTTTAGTACATTTAAAATAAAACACGACTATCGGGTGTGTAGGCGTGACAATAAGTCATTATGTATGTAGGCACAGCCGTCAATCTACGTCCGCTGTCACTTCAATATTTCTATTTTATTTTTCTCTATTTTCTGTAGAATTTCCACATTGTAGATGCGTCCCGATGTCGGCTGGCGTCGGCGTCGGATGCGACATTATTTCACGATCCGTCACATGATTTGAACGGTATCGGATTTAGCTCTTGACAATGAAGGGACGTTACTGAGTTCTTTCTTCTTTATTATTACTTTGTTTGTTATTTTTAGATTTGATTCCGTTTTTAAATTAGTTTGGATTTTAACGAGTTTTAAAATAGTAAACTTTTAATAAGTATGCTAACGTCGTAGCTGACAATTGTATATCAAACTCTTTTATGTATCTTCCACAGTACGTATTTTGAGTAGAGTATCAACATATTTCTTGGGAAGCCATTAATATTTTACTGATTTAATTCTTAATAAATCAATTCCTGGTGACATCTATCACATCGTTATTTATTCTTAAACATAGCTTAGAAACATATCTATATCATTCTCCAAATATTTACACCATCCCGTACATTGATAACATAACCTGTACTGCGATGGTACAGCCGAATGCCAATCCATCTCGTTACGAATCGAAATTCAGCGGCTTATATTTTATGAATTGGCCTTGGGGCCAGGTCCGCCGTAGGGGCCTATAAAATCACACGGATAAATAAGCGCGCGATCGGCTCGTAATTAAAAACATAACTTATTAATAATCGTTTATTAACGCTTGGGGTTGTACTGGCACTCGACTTGTACCTTCGTCCGGATGTCTCGCCGTATTCTTCAGATAAATCTACTTTGAGTTCAATTTCATTATTATTGTCTTATTTATTGCATATGCATGTTCGTAGTCGTGTTTGATTTCATTTGATTTGTTAGGGCTGTTAGTTTGTTAATGTTAATTAGGAAGTGCAGTAATATGCCAATTCACTCAAAAATTAACGTGAAGATTTAACAGAATAGTGGAACTTATATTAGAACTTATTTTGGATAACATTAATTACCCTGTAACGTCGCAGTACCTATCTATGCTATACCTATATTAAGACCTTCAGGCCTTAATAATATTGTATGCGGACATTGTACAATTATTTTGACCATTTATTACACGAGGTTCAAATTACATGTTTATATGCGTTGTACAATAATGTGAGAATTTCTACAGACAGCGCTATATATTCGATATTTATAAGACAACTAGTCGCGTGCTGAATGCGATGTGTCGATTGTTTATAGTTATTTAAATACATGCTATCGTTAAGTCGAGACATTTTACTATTCATAATTTTGGTAGTAAGTTCTATGGTAAAATGTTTGTTGATGTTATTGACACGTAGCTCTAGGGAATAAAATTTAGTTTTTAATAATAACCTTTTGGCAAGACTTACACTTGTAAAGTGAAAAAAATAGAAAATGGTAATGATTTTACAATAACATAGGTAGGTATTTTGGAACCCCCTGTCGCCGCTGTATGGCGGGGGCCTTGAGTGTTGCGGGCGCGCGCTGATTGGGGATTTTGCGTGTTCATACATGAGTGAGCCCGAGAAGACGGCTCGCGCACGTGGTCACGTGCCAGCGTTTATGCAGCACAACGAGACATCGGGGGTTAAGGTCGCCTCCCCTACTCTTCAGGCATCCCCGTTTTACAGTCAATCCCTCCGAGATATATCTAAAGGCGTGGCACCAATAGGTAGCTCTAGTCTGATCTTATGAGGATCTGGAGCTCGGTGCTCTAGTAGTTTTACCCGCTAGGAGTCCGGCATGCCCTTCCACTGGGCGGAGGAAGTTCATGATACGTTTACACTGGGCGACGAATAAAAAAAGTAGGTACTTTTATAAAAGCATTAAATTTGTTGCAGCATGACTTACCGCAATTATCACAAGTTATATTATCATGTTTTCCAAATGCATTGAAAGAAAATTCGGCTCCCAGAGAAACAATAGTCGCTAAGGCGAGAAGAGAACAATAAACCAGTTGATTTATATTAATATAGTAATTTATGGGCCCTTACAAATTGGCCTCGTGACGGCTGCCTTATCGACTGGAGAGAATCGATAAAATCGTTGCCGATGTATCGATACAAGGTTATTAATGGTGAGCTTATTGTACTCTGTAATGAGATAACATTTGTTTTGTAAGTACTTGTGGTTATATTAAAGTGGATGAAATAGATGTTGAACGTGCATCGACGAACGTCGGTTATCTACAACAGTTCGCATATCGTCGGTCCGAGACATTACTGGAACATCTCAAGAAATTTGGTTTTTAGATTAACAATGCGCCATTCAGCTACATGTCAGAAAGACTGAAGAGCGCGAGAACAGAGCAAAATTAATGTAGGAAAATTTGCAGTTTCGAGACAATGAGATAGTTATATGATCTCGTTATCTCGAAACTACAAATTTTGAAATGTTACAGTAATGTTTCTGACCGACGATATTAAATACAACGTTGAGAAATCGAATTAACTTATAATTTAATCGGTTGCAAAGCTCTGAAAAAATATTGTTGCAAACTACATAGCCACGTAGCATGTGGAAAGCTACTGGACATTCACTGGTTTATATTTTTTATTTCGTCAATTGGCCGTCCCATAAAGCAATCGTATCGACGATCACTGATAACTCATCTCACTGGATCGTAAATCGAAACGGCGTCCATAACTCGCGCAGCTTAATTACGAATAAATAAATAAATAATTGAATGTGAGCGGCCGCGGGCCTAATCGATCGTGTTCCAAGGTGTCGGAGGTGCTAACAAGGGCCCGCCAGCATTCGAAACGTTTGCTTTGTGAAGGCATTCGAGTCGACAGCGAGGCGAAACTCCCGCTACTGCACGAGATAACACAATTGGATGCTACAATTTATTGTTATCATTTCTCGTATGGGTAATTATTTTAACATTGATGTTAATAAAATGTTGATTTTTTATTGCTAGTATGCCAGATGGTCACGCGAGTCAATTTTTTTAACTATTTTACTTGACTTATCAACAATACGAATGATAATTTCAATTTCTCTTACTACCTTACCTATTCTCTCCACCGATCGGCATTACTATATATACTATATAATAGTTCGAGAAGCGATTGAGATTAAAAAACATCCAAATTTCAATCGGGATGGATTTAGGTTGTCCGCGTCATGGATTCTGTAATAAATATACCTGCCGATACTGTCAGTAGTATGTGTCGTCGCGGTGCACTGCAAGACCAAGCGGGTAGTTGGTAACAACTCTCCCCCACCTCGACGCTGACACCCGCTACTCCAGTCTATTCGTGACCACGGACCTAGTTGCATTAACTTGATCAAAACGTCGGGGTTAGTCAAAATATTATTTTGATATTAATCTGCGCACGAATAGACCCAATATCATCTTAAAACCATACCTTACCTATATTTCTATCTTCCATTCAGAGCTTCTAAGAAGGTCAATTCTAACGGTCCATTGAAACGGACACCATCTAAACATAGCAGCGCGGAAGCCGCACATTGTTCTTTTCATAACGTTTTTTCGTTTGTCGGACGATTGACGCGTATCCATTTCCTTAGCCGAGAATAGGAGCCACCTCCGTGTCGTGCTATAAAATAAAAAGTATCACTCAACGACACCCGACCATCTAGATATTAGAAGATGTCGCTGATTGCCGCTCGTTAGAATCTAATTAGCCCACGGATCACTCATCGTGTCTATTTCAATAGTTGTGGAAAATAATTTATATTTGATTCGGCCTTCCGACTCTGTCCGGTTTGTTATTCGCGAAAAATCAAATGTCCGTCGGCGCGTCAAGTTGAAGTACAGCCTACACCTACACGAATTCGATTCGCTCATGTGACCATACATTAAACAATATGCCATATTGCTAATGTAGAAAAACTTACTGTAAATGTTATCAATCGACTCTTAAAAATATAGATACGGAGAATGAAAATCGATAGTTAATATATATATATACATGTAAACAGTATTCTCTCTCTATCTATTATTGAAATAATCATTTTTGTACTTTTGTCTAAACTTCATCTTTACATGTGCATCATTGCAAATTGATTTTTTCAACATCTTGACAGTTATCTATCAATATTAACTTCTACGGTATCAACAAAAGCTTTCATATAATTAAAGAGAACTACTTTTGGTCCATTAACCCGTGATAACATAGTTACGGCCGAAATTAATAATCGATCTAATCCGTAATCTTTAGATTTAAAATTTTAAACTCGATCTGTTTTTGTGTTATTATCACACTCAAGACAAAAACAAACAAATCTTCTATCCCATATCCAAAGATTATGGATTATTCATTTCGGTCGTTGGACGACATGTCAACTTTCATTTATCAAGGAGTAGAGAGACTAATGAATTGGTAAAAAAATGATGAGAATTAACTTTATTTTTAGATCTAGTGGCTAGCGAGAGCGATATCCATCCATTGACAGTTCTCTTTGGCCATCGGAAGTTGACATTCCGTCTAAAAGTTTTGTTTGCCAATAAAATATAGCTATTACTATAATTAAATCATCGACATAAATAAAACTATTGGAAGAAAATTAATCCTTGTCCATTAAAAAGTAAAGACTTTTAAATCCCCTTAATTGAAAGCCAAATCCAGGTCAGTGCGAAGGTGTGATGGATGAGCAGCTAAATTATCTCGCTCCTTCCCCGTAGCCCGGCTTCCCCCACTAACGACCCGTTGGCCAAAAGTGATTATTTATACCGGTGATGACAGCACTTCCGGCGTTATAACTGGTGATTAAGACGCTGCTCGATTGAAATCTAGAACTATTCTAATACACACAGGTGCTGAATATATTCTGTATATTAAAATATGATTTATGGCTGAGATTGAAGATAGATTGAGAAAAGTTGTGATGGTCGCAGTGTCATTTTCGAAGTAGCTTCAAGGATGTGTTCGATGACAGGTTCTTGACATGGCAATTTTTTATTTGTGTTGATATTTAAGTTATTTAGTGTATTTTTATACTAGCTACCTGCATCACCTATGGGTAGATACGCCTCGTTTGCCATTTGTCACGATATTTAATCGAGTTAAAATATAGCTTCATAAATTATGACCTCATATCAGCCACAGGACGTCCACTACTGAACAAGGCCTCCCCACAGATTTACATAATTGTCTCGTCATTTTGAGGGGAATTTGGGTTGGTGACCATAGTATGGCAGCTGTTCCACAGAAGGGACGCTGCTGCCCGTCCCGGTTTAGACTCACTTAGTCGTATTTTGGGACATCCACGGGAGGACATGGAGTCGTGCTATGTTTCTATCCGGACGCCACACGGAAAAAATAGAAAATAAAATAATTTAATTGTCACAGTTATATGAGACACGTGTTACAAAACAGGATACATAAGTTCATAAAAAAGCTAGTAGAAATAAAAATTGATCAAAATGTTTACCCATATATGAACAATCATATGTCTCACATCTGAGCCAAAAAGGCGTCCAGCTCAGCATTATGCCAGGCAAAGATGCCAAGCGCTGGTTTTCAGCTGGAACCCGAAGCGACATACGGATGCCAGTTAGCACTAAAACAAAACAAACCTTATTACAAAACATGGTTTATCGATAGTCTCGGACTAAAAGTGTGGTTTAATAAAATTTCTTATTACAAAAAGTGGTTTAACTCTTAGTCTTGGACTATCTATGGTACTAAAGATAAACCTGATGGGGACCTAGTTTAACTCTATAAACCTTTGGTCTAAATCACAAATATACGTCAAATTCATTGTTTTCAGGTTAGATTTGATTTCTTTTTGTGTGTTATATTGTAATATTTCCTGAAATAGTTTAAATTTGCGTTGTCCTAAAGATAGTAATGTGCCGTAATTACAATAATTGTAGGCAAGTACTAACTTTTTCTACAGAATTCCAGTTTTCACTTCTTCGTTTTTTCTGTTGTTCTATTTTATTAATATTATTCCCTAACTTCTTATCAATAATAAGTACGAAGAAACGTCCAAATCTCAGAATATGTTTAAAGATTTCCGCGCGATACAGATATTCCGTTACGCATTAGTGTTGTTTGAAAGTACATATTTCGGACATGAAATAAATGTCATAAAAGTATTCCTCAGAAAGAAAATAAAAACAAGAACAACCATTAGTTTCTAATAGTTATCGTCATTAAATACCCTATTATATATGTTAAAATATCAATACCATTATTATAAAAAAATTACATAAATATTCAGCAGTTGGGTAAACGGAACGATGTAACCGAATGCTATCTGATTGAATGAATGTTTCCAAGGAATTCCGTGTATAATCTGTGGAAATAATTTAAGCCAGAACTAAAGTCAGGTACTATCTAGTCTTGACTTATTTTGATATTTGTAATACGGACGGGTTTAAACCACGGTACTAACGTTAGTTCCGTACTAAGTCCAGACTTCATAGTTCTGGTTTAAACCTGAGTCTAACAAGATTTTTGTAATAAGACTGTATCCGTCTTATTACAAAACATGGTTTATCGATAGTCTCGGACTAAAAGTGTGGTTTAATAAAATTTCTTATTACAAAAAGTGGTTTAACTCTTAGTCTTGGACTATCTATGGTACTAAAGATAAACCTGATGGGGACCTAGTTTAACTCTATAAACCTTTGGTCTAAATCACAAATATACGTCAAATTCATTGTTTTCAGGTTAGATTTGATTTCTTTTTGTGTGTTATATTGTAATATTTCCTGAAATAGTTTAAATTTGCGTTGTCCTAAAGATAGTAATGTGCCGTAATTACAATAATTGTAGGCAAGTACTAACTTTTTCTACAGAATTCCAGTTTTCACTTCTTCGTTTTTTCTGTTGTTCTATTTTATTAATATTATTCCCTAACTTCTTATCAATAATAAGTACGAAGAAACGTCCAAATCTCAGAATATGTTTAAATATTTCCGCGCGATACAGATATTCCGTTACGCATTAGTGTTGTTTGAAAGTACATATTTCGGACATGAAATAAATGTCATAAAAGTATTCCTCAGAAAGAAAATAAAAACAAGAACAACCATTAGTTTCTAATAGTTATCGTCATTAAATACCCTATTATATATGTTAAAATATCAATACCATTATTATAAAAAAATTACATAAATATTCAGCAGTTGGGTAAACGGAACGATGTAACCGAATGCTATCTGATTGAATGAATGTTTCCAAGGAATTCCGTGTATAATCTGTGGAAATAATTTAAGCCAGAACTAAAGTCAGGTACTATCTAGTCTTGACTTATTTTGATATTTGTAATACGGACGGGTTTAAACCACGGTACTAACGTTAGTTCCGTACTAAGTCCAGACTTCATAGTTCTGGTTTAAACCTGAGTCTAACAAGTTTTTTGTAATAAGACTGAATATGTTTTACGTACCCGTCCTTTATAAATAAATAAACTCAATAGATAACATACGTGATTTAAAATTATTTATTTTTATTATTTAAAAATAAATAAAAACGTTAGTGAATTTATAACTTCGTCACAATAAATTAATTAAAAAAGTGTGTTGCTAGTAGGTACTTAATTTTTTTTTTACTAGTTAAAGTCTATTTCGAGTGCGAGGCAGTTTCATATTTTATTCCTGCCAAAAAGGTCACAGAGTAAACAGAATAGCTTAAACGTTAACAAAACAAAGCATCCGGATTCGAATCCATTCATAAGTTTTGGAGGAAGAGTCAGACCATGAAAATTGGAGTGCTGTGGTCTCCTTCTGTGAGATTGTCATGTTCCAGAAGGAGACTGCAGATCGGGGATCGGGAGAGGGCCGATCCCCCACGGAGAAGGAAGAGACGGCGCCGGGGTAACAGCCGTCCACCCACCCAGGTCCAACACGCTTGAGTCCCCTGTCGTCGCTATATGGCGGGGGGCCTAGGAAGAATCTGCGGGCCCACACCGAGCGACCCACGAAGGGACCGTCGACGCATGTGGTCACGCGCCGCTGTGTGCTCAACATAGCACAGCGCACAGTGAGGCTTCGGGAGGTTCCTTTACAAACTCCCCGGGGCCCTTGACTTGGTACTTTGGCTTGGCTCTTAGGCGCCGAAGGTGACCGCCCCAGTTAGCGCCAGGAGTACGGCATGCCCCTTTCCCACTCCTCCATGGCAGAGGAAGTTCATGAAGAATTTCCACAGGGACAAAAAAAGTTAAGATGCAGAATTATTTTAATCTTTTCCAATAATAAATGCTGAGCTATAATAATATAATCAATACTTCTCACGAACCACTTTTGGCATTTCAACCGCTCATCAATATAGCCAATTACGAAAATCAAATATTTACAATATTAGTTAATATCCGCCGATCGAGTAATCTAAAGCCGGATACTCGTTATCTGGGTACACACGGCAACTTAACTTGCTTATAGTTTCTGAAAATCAAACAAAAATGTCACGACTACACCGCACAGTACATAACTTTAGTGGGGCAGTGTACATTATCTCATATCCGCGAAATGCAATTATGTGTGTCTTTCTCACGGATATCCACGTTTGGGCATTGTTAGCAGTTTAATGATTTTGAAATATTATTGAGTAGGTATCGGTTTTGTAAACGTATCTTTTATTACACACATACCAACCTTAACATGCAAAGTTCTTGATTATTTTTCTCATATTCTTTTTTATAACATTTGCTGAAGAGAAGAACGATAATTTACTAACCTAGGTACGCAGTAACATAATAATTCGTACAGATAAAAGTAATTGAAATCTCGAAAATAATTTAATTAAATAATATGTATATAGACAATAGATACTTAATTAAATAATATGTATATAGACAATAGATACTTAATTAAATGTTAGAATGTACCGGGTAGGCGTTCCCGACCCGCCCTAAGATCCCCGCCCGCCCTGCGCACTGGGCGGATCTCGTAGGGGAGAGCTTATTGCATTTATTAGACTATTAATTTAATGCGGAGGCAAAAACCGTAAAAATAGAGGAATGAAAGGAAATAGGAGATGCGTATATGACGGCACGGTTGGTGCAGTGGCTGATACAGTCGGCCGCTGCGCGGAACAACAAACATTTGTATGGTCTGCAGGTAGTTGTTCCGGGTCTGGGTCTACTGTGTGTGGAATTTATGGCTGTAAACGCACCCACTACACAGTAGAAATCCTAGTGTGGGGCAACATTTTACCCATCTGCATAAAATGGTTTTAATTCGAAAACAACACACGATATACCTACATGGTGCAGAATTCGCTTTTTCTAGCAACCATCTAACGACGCGAGTGTGTGATTCGCCTGGGGGTACGTCACGCCTGCCCAAAACAATTGTAATGCTACCCAGGACTAGTCCTGCATAGCAGCTGATCTCGAGACATTCGTTATTTAGTCTGATCAAACCGGAACTCAGTAATATTTAAAATTTTAAAACAACTGCTTGGCTACAATATCTTTGGCACTGCGGCAGTACCTAATTAGTCGTACACTTTCAAAAATAGACCAGCAGTGCTATTCTATAAGAACTCACTAGCAAGCTCACTTCTGAATCCACAATGAAAAGTAGGAAAAACAACACAATATTAGAGATTTTTCATTACTAACAAACCCACTTCAGAATCTGCAGTGAAAACATGTAAAAACAATACGAAGTTAAAGATTTCACTCAGCAGTGCTATTCTATAAGAACTCACTAGCAAGCACACTTCTGAATCCACAGTGAAAATTCGAAAAAACAATACGAAATTAGAGATTTCACTGCGGATTCAGAAGTAGGTTTCCTTGCGAGTCCTTACAGAATAGCACTGCTGGCACCGATAAATTAATAGTTGGCCTTTGCTTTTTTGTATCAGGGGTCGAGGGTGCGATTCCCACATTAAGACAAATATTTACGTGGTCTGCAGATTGTAATTCCGAGTCTTGTTTTGTACGTAAACGCACCCACGTAGAAGAAATTGCGGTGATAATGTCCTTATTCTGGATTCAGAAAACACCATTATCTAACAATAGTCTCATATAATAATGTCTTAGGTTTTCGCGAGTATTACACATTATAATAAAACACTTTTAAACGGATTCTATCGCGTATATCAAACGTCAGGAAAAACAAAAACCTAAAATATACGCGATAGAATCCGTTTAAAAGTGTTTTATTATAATAGTCTCATAATTACACTAGAATATGTAAACAAAAGACGTAGACACCAAAGATGTTCACAATATTATGTCTACAAAGGATTTCAAAATCAATTCATAATCGAATTATCAATAATAATCATAAGAATCAACCCACTAATACCTACTGACAGAAATCAGTACGCAATGTATCCACCTATCTAAATGTAATCTATTATATAGATAGGGTCGCGGGTGGGGCGGCAGGAAGCGATAGATATAACGCCACGATAAACTAAAACCTATCGCCACATCGGATTACTACACAAAGAACGATCGATCTATCTTAGATACAGAATATCGAACTCTAATTCGATTATCGTAAATGTCAGAGTTCAGGGATTCTTGTTGCGGACGGTTATTCAGATTAAAGGTTTGTCGAGGTGTGTGAATGCGCAATTTCGCTGCCGGTCGATTTATTTCCTTGATTAAAATATTTAGTTTCCTACAATGCGAAATTATGGAATATCACCAATTTTGTATGGTATCGATGCCTTAAGTGACATGGGTTTCCAAGTACCGTCCGCGGATAACATTATATCCCTAATCGACATTTATTTTGCTGACCTCAACATTTATAAAACTACTATCAAGTGAATTCAGCGGAATATTCAGTGGTATGGCTCGCACTGCTTTGCAAATTCAAATAATTCAAACAATCATTGATACTACTAAACCAACATTTATCGAAACCACTTTTACATCGTCCGCTTCACTCACGATATTTATGAGAAAATCAATAATAATAATTGTCCTTTCTTCTCGTTTATAAACCACTGTTGACTATCACCCTGTTTCTTCATCCCATTTATGTAAATGCAGCATTGTGGCAGACACCTCATTTGTTCTATCTGCCAAGCACGACCATTGTCATACTTCTTGCCCTTTGACTCTATTGTCTGTTTTTTGTCAACCAACACCAGATTATTTTATTTCCGTTATATGTTATTCTTATTCTTTGTTGTCTCATGTTTATCAATATTAGCTTCAATCACTTTTTATTCAGATTCGTTCGTAGATATTGTTTTGTTGTGTTATGCCACTTTATTATTTTATGGGTGTGGTGCATTTTAGTTTAACAACTTGGTTTCAAATGTGACATGTACAACAATAGATTTATTAAGGCGTTCGCGCTTAATGTCATCGCACTATTTCGGGTTATCCTTATTTAATGCTTAACCAATATTTAGTACTGCTCAATAAATTGAAACAATTTTAAAACGATGTGTTCTCTGATATCATGTGTGATCTTAATAAACTTAAACAGAATACAGTAAAAAATCTTACCGTCAATCTTTTGATGGACTATTAGTGACAATATTCCGTTGTATATAAGATGTAGGTGTTGGTTCCAAATGTGCCTCGTCACCACCGGGACGCCGTTCCTCCATTGTAATTTAAATTGTCATTCAAATTACCATTGGAGGAGTCAGTAAACGCAGTGGCACTCGAATTCTCGACACCTTCGTCTAGACACGACCAAATACAGAGGTTTTATGAATTCTATTATTTGGGTACAAGTGACGTGAACATGATTGTTTTGTATTTTTTTGTATATCGAGGGATCACGTGGTCCAGGCAACCTTAATGATTAGTCCCCTTTAAGACGAACCTGAAACTTTTTATAGGTTTTCTCAAAAACCAATCTTTGCCCTGGAACATCGTAAACAAAGATTAGCAACAATGTATTACAACAAAATAAATGATACACAAATTAAGGGTTTCCATCCCGATCATATTTTACGATAGCCGTAAGCGACAAAACGCAGGTCATAAAAGAACTTGCGGAAAGTAAATAGAAATTGCTAACTTATGGCACTTGAGTAAGTTTAGTGTAGGATAAAGGAATAAGCAAATTCTTATAAAATTGAAGAACTTTAAGGAGAATGAAATTTGATTTTCAACTACACTATAATGATGTCTGTCGATTTGTAATTATGTACAACCGTGGAAACAACATTGTAAGCTCCAGACTCGTTTTGACGGTCAATTTTCTCCGCACTCATAAAAAGCGCAAACATGACTACGTTAATAATAAATTACATACATCTCAGCAGACGATACTACCATTTGGAAACAACAAATATTATAATTACTTTTCAGATATTAAATGCTCGAAAGGGACGAACCGCACTCGGCTCTGCGTACGATTCAAAACAATGCATATTATCGATCGTCTTAGAGAATTATTGACGAATAAATTCTAGAGGCATCTTTAGTGACGGCGCATCGGATGGCTTTGTTGTGATATCTGGCATGTTATTTCCGACGGGGCTATTGCATTAAACTAAGATTTTACTGCGTTAATTTATATCCGATGTCGCATAGCTGCGCTTTCCATAGACTTATCCTCTCCCGCAAATAAATGGAATACAGTAATAGTATTCGTTCGTTAACATTGTGTGTACACGTGCAGTTTTATTACAATTACATTATGTAGGTATTGTTCGTATCTGTCGAGCGTCATAACGGCGGCCGCGTCGCGCCGGATAGTTCAGCTTTACGGCCCTCGATAGTTGCCACCTTCGTTTCGAGGATTCCATTGTTGCATTCATCGCAATGATCCGGCGTAGTCGCATCGTCGTCTTTCAGCCGCATCCGACATTTCCATTGTTGCAATTTTATTGCCGGTGTTACCGTGCTGGCGGAGATCGTAAACTACGCAACAGCACTCGATACTATCGGCGGCGAGGAGCGAGGCCTGATGGCTGATGGGCCGCGCGACCGCACCGCGCCGCATTATCGCGCGCCACCGCCACCGCAGCCGCGATTTTCATTCGTTTCTAATAAATTGATACGAGGGCTATGCGACGCGCTATTGGTCGACTTGCTCCCCGGACTTCGATCCTCGGACCCGGACTGTAAATCAACTTTACAACCTTTAATTACAGATATTTGCCGTCTCATGTGAGCGTACGGGATATCGGAGGGCCGTGCTCGCGAAAATATAGCATAATAATGGGTATTGACCCGTAATGGCTCGCCTGTAGGTACTATCGGCCGCCTTTGTCTTGATTGTTTGAGCGAGAGTATATTCTTTTCTGAATGATTGCCAATTACATCGAATGGCCCCCTGAATTCCACTGAGCGCAATGCTTTAATCTTGCCCGGTTTGATTTGCATTCGAATAAATGATTTATGTTATTGAGGTATAGGATCCCGGGTTGGTGTTGTGGCGTTCTTTTGATTCATTGATGTTTTTTAATGTTGTCAAATCTTGGAGCGGGATTGTGAGTTGTTACCGAGATCAACAATTATTACAAGTTGAAATCACCGCAGTAAGTTGTGTCAGTGATTGCTCGGCCGTCCGCGGGGTGCGGGAGGCGCGTTTGCCACTATGTTGCACCGGATAGGGCCGACCGGCCGCTGTTTTAATGTCTCTCAGACGGAATTACGCTGGATTGTTCTCAACTTTACTGCCCCCTTCATGATTGATCGTTGTATCCTCGGCCTTATGTCATTTTCGCACCGTATCTCTTGGAATTTGCACTACAAGCAATAAATATAACATTGAGTTATGGTAATTTCGCGAAATTATAGCGTATGACTCTTTTACTGGCGCTGTGTATTATTAGGTCCTTTAACTTATAGGAACATATGAGTTTTAATAAATAATTATTAGGTCGCATTAAACGAGAGCTCGTATGCATGTGTGCACGCGTTTTGTTCCGAAGTGTGGAAATTAACACTAGAATGATCGTATTTCTAAATTAAAACCTCGCTCCGAGGAGTAATAAATTCTTCCGCCCATAAACTTATAACGACTGTCTAAATAGAGGCTAGCCGTCGTTTATAGCCTTAATACACGAATAAGAAATAAAATAAACACTATACACTTATGTTTTTAATCCATTTCGCACACCTTTTTAATTGCGAATGACATAAAAATTACTGGGAATAATAAATATTGATTAAATGATTTATTGCAGAAAAAAGGCTTTTACAGACGTTTCCATTAAAATTCCAACAAGCAAATTCATGCAACAATAATTTAATTTCGTAATGTGGAAAGCTCAACTGATGAAGTTTTCAATCGGTATGTCTACTTTTAGTGGGATTTATGCAGCTATAGGTTATATCTTTGCCAGTTTATCGTCATGGTGTTGTTAAAATCTTAGTTTATGTTGTATCTATTCGGAGTACTTAGTATTGGCGATACTTAAGTTACTTTGGAATGGTCTTGACTCTACACACGGTCTTGAAGCTAGGAAAGATTTTTACACAAATGTACGCACGACTTTATGTTTAGTTATTCATGATTAATGCACCTAGGTTTATTTGTCACATTTGCATAATTTATCTACTATCGTTAATCTTTTACTGTTGTATAGGTGGGTTTTCTGTTAACTTCTGACGTATGTATATAGGTGAGTAAGAGTGTTCCTATTTAACTACCTATTATTTATCTTCATGTGGGCACAATTCATAACGAATATTTGCACTTTATATTAAGAATTATAACAGTATACTACTTAGAAGAATTTTGACTCGTTGTCCACACGATCTCGACTTAATTCTACGTTTTATTAATGTAGAGTCCAAGCATTAGTAACTAACTCGTATGTAATATCTAATTTTATACGTACGAATTGTGAAACAAGCTTCCCTGAAGTTAATGTGCAATTAAACGCAGCTGAGACCGTCCACTTGGAGTATTACCAACACTCACGAATAATTGAGATTGATCGAGTCGTGAATCGAGTGGGGCGTTGCAATCAAAAGCGTATCAGACCAATGGGCGGCCGGGCTGGGCTCGCGGACGGCTCTCATTGGCTCGCCGCGGGGTTGTCGGGCACCAAGGGCCTTGATACTGCTCTCGATAAGCGGGAGGCGTCAAATGTCGATTCGATCGATTATCGCCCGTGTCGTCGCGCGCCAGCGACGCGGGGCACGCTGCACCGCTTGACTCTACCTTGACATTTTGATGACCCACGCCGCGTCATTAATACATTTTTGTCATCACACCATTTTTATTACCGTATTTAATATCCAAATCACCCTTTTACACTAATAAAATGTCATATAAAATTTATTAATGCACCATAACAAAATTTTATTTCCAACTTAATCTGGCTGTAAAACGGTGCGCAAATCAAAGTTGCAATCTGCAACACTTAAAACAGATTAGTCGGCTAATCGGCTGTTATTTACAATCCTTTATCAGCAGTCGGAGGCGTTCCGTTAGACGATTTACGAGACTCGCGATTTGCCAGCACAAAAGAATTAGCCTTTCTAAGCGACACCGAGTACCAATAAATATCGGGCGAGGTGCGAATAATCGCGGGCAACACTGTAGCGGCCGGCCACTCGGAATTTATTCCGTACACAGTCCCATAAAGCGTGCGTTAGTCCATAAAGTGAAATTCATAATACAAATTTAGCGTAAGGTTTCGTAGGAAAAGCAATAATCTGTCACAATTGGGCACGATTAGATTGGCTCCGCTGGCGATTTGACATAGGTCGTAAATAACGCTTCAGGCGGCCGAATTGAGTGAGCCGTCAGCCGCGCTACGCTGTGTGGGCCTTTATAAATGGTGTATGCAAATAGCGCGCGCGGCTCGGCGCACGCGCATCGAATCGCGCGTTTTCCGCCGCCGGCGAGCCCGTGCGTTTTGTGGAAATCGTTATTGGGGTGATTGCTTTCATAAACAATAGCTTTTGTCCACGGTTTCTTGTAAGCGCTGTTATTTAGACGGATAACGGTACTGTTAGCGCTAACTCCGCCTGATAACGCACCCAGCGTTTATGCAATGTTGTTTAGAAGCCATTCGATGTTAGAAATCGTGCTTTATCTGCACCATGTTCAATTGCGGGTAATTTATATAATGTATTTACGATATTCTCGTAATTCACCGTAACCGCTGACCTATAAGTTTACTTCACTTGGCGTTTCATCATCATTTGTAAGATTAGTTGCAGGTAACTTTGTAGAGTTTTCTGTTAAACTAAACGTTTCTTTCTCTAGTGCGAACTCACAAACTTTCGTAGTCTCTTTTATTATCTAATCAGTCACTTACGTTGAATTAAGTTTTTCATATCTACCATGTTATTTATAAACATTAGATAATTTTCATAAGTATTTATTTAGGCGACCTAACACTACTTTAGTTTCACTTTATGGAGGCATTACACACATCCTGGCATAGAAAAGTTACAAATAATCTCTCACATCAAAGCGAGGTGCGCTATCAAAAGGTAGCCAGCCTATCTTGGTACTTGCACCCCTTAACATGTCATTCAGTATATTGAAAAGTCACAGGTCATTTTAATATGGGTGAAACTTTAGCCATAAAAGTCGCTATCGAGCTCAAAGCAACTTAGTAGGGGGCAATAAAGGTTGTCAACGTACTGTGACGAGCGTGGGTGGCGAGTGCAACGCGAATCGCGAGCGAGAATCGATAGTAAGAATTAGCGATGCTCGAATATTAATTTTCAAATATTCGCGAATATGATCGTCAAGTTTTTTGAACTTGGAAGGATCCTAATGTTGTTTAACCGAAGAATATAAATTTCTCCTAATTCTGTATATAATATAATCTATATATACATATATATATATATAAATGATTGTTTGTATGTATGTCCTTTATAGAATCGTAAACTATGCATTTGCCGTGTGGTGCCGGCTCAGAATGCCACCACCCCATTTCGTCCCATGGGTGTCGTAAAAGTCGACTAAGGGATTAGCCGGAGGATGGGCAGCAGCGTCCTTCGAGTACATTAACAACTCAACTGCGATCGCCAACCCGCCTGCCAAGCGTGGCGATTATGGCAAAACCCCCCAATGTGCTCACAACACATCCATATCGGTGGTTGTGGTGATCTTTGGGGGAGGCCTGTGTCCAGCAGTGGACTTCATTCGGCCGAAATGATGATGAAAAATGATGAAACTATGCATTTGATCATGTCATGATCTTCAGCAAAGTGTTGTGCATGAGCCCACAAAGGTTTCTGAGTTGGTACGACCAATCTTTGACAGATGGCGCCACAATCATTCCAATGAATTTCATTTCTATATATGTAAATTAAACGGCGGGAGAAACCGCTAGTATCTATAATATAAAAATAAATGTTAGTCTGTACGTCACTCGAAACTCGCATATCACTCGAACGATTGAATTCAAATTTCTGGGTACTGTTCGACATATTATTGGAAAGATCGAAACCAGGGATGGTGAACCTTTTTCCGTCTATGTGCCAAAAATTTCTGCTATTTTTGTTATGTAGAAATGGCGTGTCAAAGAGATATAAGAAGATTAAGAATTTTAGTGGCACTAATGTAGGTAAATAAACTCTGTTAATGTTACCTAAATAAATAAACGAGTATAAACATAAACAGGTATCTGTAAATGTTTACACTGTCGTTTATAATAACCGCTAGAACTGAATTTTTGATAATTTTTATAGGCAAATTTTATGGACACCATCGAAAATGTTGCTTATAATATATTTTTTGGTACATTCGTAGTGCGGTCAACCAGTGCCGTGCCCACAATTCGTGGCATGATTCAGCTAGAAATAATTTAAAGTTTTAATATACAATCATTATTCTTGGTAATCAAAATCTATTTGCGATATTGCATTAAACATATCTTTTTTTTTTATTGATGTCCAGTGGAAATTCTACATGGAACTTCCTTCACCCCGGGGAAGGGCGAAGGGGTGTGCCGGACTCCTACCGGCTAAACGGCTAAAACCACTGGAGCGGTCATCTTCGGCACCGAAGGGGGGCTCCAGGTCCTCGTAAGATCACACTAGAGGCATTAAACATACCTACCGACTGTTCTCCCTTTGTAAGATAATTCTGTGTTCCATTCGCAAAACTAGGAAATACCAGAATCGTTACTACATATCTAGTGCCTAGATGAGTCATCTATTGTTACATATTATTATTGACTACCGGTTATATTGTTAAGTTTATGCTATCTTGTTAGTATTTAGGTGTTACTGTGAGTCATTGCTTCGCGAACATCTTGTGTACAGCTACGAGGATTTCCCAACAATTTCTTATTTTTAGTTTTATAGTAATTACCTGTACATATTTTCCATATAATTGCTTTTACGTTAGTCGATGTAAAAAGTAGTCTAATCATTGAAGCTTCGTAAGAATTGAATTGATGGTTTGATTTAAGATGAATAAAATGTCAACCCAATGGCGTTGGACTGCTGACGTTACTGAAGTCACAGTGCGAATCCTCATCATATCATCATTACAGCCAAATCAACTGCTGAAGAAGAGCCATAGCATAAGACGACCGGATACATGCTGTTTGTCATCATTTTGGGGGGAATTTGGCAGTAATCACCATGCTTGGCAGGCGGATTGGTGAGCGCAGAACGGCTACCGTTCCATAGAAGGAACGCTGCTGCCCATCCCTCTGGCTTAGAATCCCGTAGTCGCCTTTTACGATATCCACGGGAGAAGATGGATTGGTGCTATCCGGACACCACACGGAATCCTGGATAGGGTTAATTTTCCCGTGGCCCTATTCATAATTTAATTTGATTGAAAGGATTTAATAACAACGAACCGTCAGGTATCTTACCCAACAACACCTCCTAAATCCTCCAATTCCTGCGCATCATGTTGTACCATTAACTCTTCAAACGCGGCAATTAATCTGAACGGGTGACGTTGCCACCCCTACTGCCGCGCTTCGTCCTCACTCTACCTCATCCCCCTTACCCCTGGCCCAGATAACCGGGGGAATGATTAACTGCAGACAGGAAGACGGATTGACAAATAGTCGTTTAGGTATTTCGCTAATGTTTCGCTCTCATCAATAAACGATCGAGGCTGTTACATGGTAGGTTTGTTCTTGTTTCGAGAATTTTCGATTAGGTTATGCGAAGGTACTGTTTGGGTTGAGTTATTGAGTTTGGATCGGGGGCGGATAGTGTTGAGCTTGTAATAAGTACGGCATTAGTATTTTCCCTTCAGGGATTAACATCCACAGCAAAGCAGGATCTGGTCTTATGATAGGTTTACGGCGGGTCATGTATAACAGTCAGATGGCCTACTTTATTGGTAACGGTATACCTATGATTTAACTTATTTAATATAAATATCTAGCAACAAATATTCTAGTACTTCCCATAATGTCAGCCAGCATTGTTAAGGGATCATTATTATGGGCATATGGTATAACAAATTTACCGAATCAGTTAATGTACACATTATTCAACAACCTGGGCAGTGCTGCAATCTCTGCAGCGGTGCCAGATTGACTATCGGTACATTGAAGTGTTGAAGTGCTTATACAGAAACGCCACCATGTCGGTCCGAGTACATGAACAGAGCACGGGGGCAATTCCATTGCAGAGAGGTGTGAGACAGGGGGACGTCATTTCCCCGAAACTGTTCACCGCTGCAATGGAGGATGCCTTCAAGCTAATGGAGTGGAAAGGATTCGGCATTAATATCAATGGCGAGTATATCACTCACCTTCGATTTGCCGATGATATCGTAGTCATGGCAGAATCGCTGCAAGAGCTCAGCACAATGCTCGATGATCTCAACAGAGTTTCCCAACAAGTGGGCCTTAAAATGAACATGGGCAAGACAAAGGTCATGTCAAATGCCCATGTCGTGCCCATCCCAATATCCGTTGGGAGCTCTGTTCTCGAAGTTGTTGACGAGTATGTCTACCTAGGACAAACTGTGCAGTTAGGCAGGTCCAACTTCGAGAAAGAGGTCAATCGTCGAATCCGACTCGGCTGGGCAGCGTTCGGGAAACTTCGCAACGTCTTTTCGTCAATAATACCGCAATGCCTCAAGACGCAAGTCTTTAACCAGTGTGTGTTACCAATGATGACATATGGAACAGAGACGTGGTCGCTCACAATGGGCCTCATAAGAAAGCTCAAGGTCACTCAGCGAGCTATGGAGAGGGCTATGCTTGGTATTTCTCTACGAGATCGAATCAGAAATGAGGAGATCCGTAGAAGAACTAAAGTTGTCGACATAGCTGAAAGGATTAGTAAACTGAAGTTGCAATGGGCAGGGCACATTGCTCGTAGAACTGATGGCCATTGGGGCACAAAGGTTCTCGAATGGAGACCGCGCACCGGAAAACGCAGCGTGGGACGACCTCCAACGAGGTGGACAGACGACCTGGTGAAGGTCGCTGGGAGTCGTTGGATGAGAGCGGCATGTGACCGCTCGTTGTGGAAATCTAAGGGGCCTCCCCTTCTTTGTTCAGCAGTGGACGTCCTGTGGCTGATATGATGATGATATGATATGATGATTCAACAAAATTGAGCTCTGTTCAAGGAAATACCATTGTCTAAGAGTGACATTGATTGGTTTAATCAATAAATTACCAGACGGGAGCAAACTGTATTCGAGGGCGTGAAGGGAGGCAGCTTGTTACTCGATATCGGCTCCGAGATGACTGTGCAAATGTAACAAATTGTTTGCAACAATTATTTAGACAATGTTGATTGATTGCCGCTGAGTTTACGCCAGTCAAATTAAAATAACTTTCAAGAGATATTACAGGCGCGTGTTAGAAACATTTTAATAATTCGGATACAGTTTTTGATGTCCTGTGTGTTTTTTTGCTAAAGCGTATTTCACTCATCCCATTATATTCTGATGATATTAATTTGGCAATAATAGTCATTGTATTTATCGATTAAACACAATTTTACATATTAGGTGGTGACTTGACATCCATTTCATTGTTACAAGTGTGAATTTTACTTCGTCTTCAGTCGGCAAAGTAATGGGATATAAACACTGTTGTTTTCTTGTTCAAAAGATGTAAACATCATACGCTGACAGTTCCACTGTCTCACAAGCGTAACTAAGTGGCTAACAGTTCCTTATTGTAAATCGCAGTGTTAGCGTTGTCGGTCCGGATTCGTCACGTCATCAGCCAAAGTTAACAGCCAAATTACAGTAAATCAAATGTTCGCAAACTAGCTACATAGAACAAACGGGCCTGGCTTCCGTGGCCACACGGGCTGTGCTAAATCGGGGCCACTAATGCTGCGCGCGCGCATCGTAAAAGCGCGATCTGACTCGCTCGCGCCCGTAAATCATCGATCGTGCGATGCGATGCGATTTAGCACGCTCGCCTTGTTGCCCACTTGAAGTGAATTGTCGTAGCAAGCGCTTTTTAGCTGGATCTATAGATTATCGTTTGTGCAAGAGACAGCTCAGAACCCATAGCTTGAGCACTTTAAGCTGGGTGCCACAGCTTACACACTATATTACACGCAACATTTTACCTGTAAAGCGTGTAATGTCTCCATATAATTTTTGATTAATATCTGTATGGGGATACAGGTGGCAATAAGTTATGGTTGTCAACATAATCAGCTTTTCTTCCGATTTTACGTCACTAACTTTATACGCGGTGGCAGTAAAGAATTTTTATTATTTTGGTAGATTAATGTAACGTTGAATATATATAAAAAAAAGTCACCAAATTCTCCAAATATCTCTGTGCATATTACAGCATTCCTGCAGCGAAATCTAGCGCTGTATCTCTTACTATATTCTTATATAGACGTAGTTTGCGTTTGCTTTTACGACCCTTATGAAGTGCGCAGTAAAGGGTTTTACAGCTCGCAATAGTCAGCAAATGTACTGCCCGTCTCTATTCGGAGCCATATCGTGATGAACATGTTCCTCGTATTTGTAAGACTCTTTTGTTACTTTACGATATATTTGGTATCCTTGATTTCAAATTGTTGTTTTTGTATTTTGAGTAATTTTATAGCTGACGGCTGATGTACTTAGTTGATGTGTCATGTCGGACTTAATCCTTATTTTAGTAACAAATTATGGAATTCGGAGTTTGTTACTGTACGGCTCTCGGCTAACTATGTTGATAGAATTACTGTCCTTAAGCACTGTGGGCGTCAAAATTCATCCTGATCTTAAAAGGTCAATTTAGTTGAGTATGAAGTCTTGTCCAAATGCTAACAGATTTAAAACTACTGTTTAAATTACGATTAATAATGACTAGATCATCATAACCATAGGAATTAGTTCCACAGAAGGGATACTGCTGCCCATCTGTCTGGTTAAATGTCCCTTAGTCCTCTTTTAAGACATCCAGGAGGAGATGGAGTGGTGCAATATTCTTAATCCGGACACCACACGGAAGACCACTCCCCGAAAGCCCTTCCTCTACCCCTAAGGATATCAGTGCCCTGGTAACTGGATTGCAGTGTCCAATGTTGATATTCAACGGTATCTGGTTGGACTAGAACCGACCCAGATAGGGTTGCGAAAAGATACGCAGAAGAATTGAAGTGCAGTGCAGAATATTATGACAAAATGAAAACAATAAACTAATAAATAGCTCTTAAGATAGTCGACTTAAAAATTCCAACACTTGCACCGTACAAGTACAATGCAAATGTAGAAATTTTGGTCTATCCAATGTTCAACATTGGAGTTCATAAAACTAGTATTTCAATTACAATTTTCATTGTTACAGGCACTCCAATCAACCGGCTACCAATAATGGCTAAGTCGGTGCTGGACCTGTACGAGCTGTACAACCTGGTGATCGCGCGCGGTGGCCTGGTGGAGGTGATCAACAAGAAGCTTTGGCAGGAGATCATCAAGGGACTGCGGCTGCCGTCGTCTATCACGTCCGCAGCATTTACGTTACGCACGCAGTAAGTAACAAGACATACTATCATAGTCATTATGACAAATTATCAATTACCACATTCACAATCGTACTACTATTAAAACAACAAATAGAGTGGTCTCTCTTTGGTAACTCTTTCTGGTAGTTTTTTATATATGTATTTAATAAGTGTATCCAAATGGATAGATATACCTTTTTTTTACATAGGCCCAAGGGATGGTACAGGCGGCATTCACCTAGTAACATTTACTGCTGCCAAGTAGAGTAAAGTCTTGTCTCATTGCACGACTTGCTAAGAAAAACAAAGTAAGCAAGTTACATAGCCGAATTAAGACTCCTGCGCGTCTATAACTATGGGTTCTTAGATGGAGTGTAACATCAAAGAAAATTGTTCAAAACTCTAAAAAATCTGTAATGTCTAAAGGGGTAACACTGAAAAAGTTAAATATTTTAGTCACTTCCATAATACAACGGGACTACATAACCTTTTGGACATAAGGTAAAGAATCCGTTTAAAAAAATTCGCTGAGTAGGCCTTATCCAAATCAGTATCTATTATCGTATAATATAGAGCATGATCGACAAAAGGTATCTCTGTGTGGTCCTACAAGTCAGGAGCTCGCTCCATATTAGACCTGCTTTGTATCATACCCTCATTCAAATTCTCACGAGGTGGAGACAAAAGCTGGCCTACAATGGTACTACGTGAGCGTCCGACGCGACAATATGACAACTTCATAATTAATAACCTTAGCTCATCTCAGCCGATATAATTTCCCATTTATCTTTCTAGAGTTCCTTCACCTCACCTTTTGTCGGATGCCATAAAGGTGGTTTACGTTTATGATTCAAGATGTACGACGGTTACGCACGACCCGATGATTTTGAACGCAGCTTCTTTTATTTCGATCTGTTTCTGTATGCGTCATGTAACGTTAATTTTCATAGTGTTTGAAATGATTTCGTAATATTTCAAAAGATCTCGTAGATTGTTGTCCTAAATAGGTATTGTGATTCTAGAAAGCTATTGCTGAGTTTGTACACATTGCTTCATTAATGCAAATCTTCTAGCCAACAAGTTCCAATTATTATTTGTTCCAAATGTATATCATAGTCGGTGTATTTTTTTATGTCCAATGTCTAAATTATATAGTCCGACTATATAATTTATTCATGTTTCTTATTTCGAATCATTTTTAGGATTGTAATATTTTCGTTGCCGAACTTCTCGTTTCTCATTTGTCTTTATCAGTTATTTTATCGAGACAAAAGTATTTTAATGCCAAAATCTTACATCTCGTCACATTCATAAAAAATTGACTAACAGTAATGACGAATGTCGTAAATATAGATAGCATGTGACAGTTTTAAAACTGACGTTTTTATGATGCGGCGGCTCTCATTGTGTTACGCATTAAATATGTGACCGCTTAATATGACATATGGAAGGTACACACAACAATGAAGTCATATAAAATTGACACGTTACAGAATAGGATTAACAGTGTAATGGCACGTATTATACTTGAAGGATAGACTTTTGATAATAATTGGGCTTGGAATATGATTTATAAGGTTGTCAAGACTCAGGCGGAGCAATAAAGTTATCATTAGATTCGTTCGTTCTAAAGGATTAAATGGTGACATATCTTTTGATTTATTTTCTGGTTGATAGATGTGGAGATTATTTTGAATAATAATAGATACCAAATGGTCTTTGGCGGTGTCTTGAGACTCTGAACTGTTCGGTCCTTTATTCTATTTTTACTGAATATCCCCGCGTATCTTTAATACCTCTAAAATCTTATTGTTTCATTTGATTTATTTTTTATGCCATTTCAATACCAACATATCATAATGATCACAAAATACCGTTAAAAAAGCGTTAACTTTTTGATTGTCCTATGTGGCTATCTGGCCACTATCAGACATCTTATAATCAACATTTAAGAACATTCCGTATTCGTTCAAACTACTAACTAATTAACGATTATCTTGATAACATTTGTGTTTTCTTTCTAGGTACATGAAATACCTTTACGATTATGAGTGTGAGAAGAAGAACCTGTCAACAAGGAACGAGCTGGACGCTGCCATCGAGGGCAACAAGCGTGAGGGTCGCCGCGCCTCAGGGCAGTACGACGCACAAGCTGCATTAGCTATGGTAACTATTATAGGATCTAGGTTGTCGTATAATGTCTTTGTATATTAGTAGGACATATACTTACGTTATATCATTTGAGTAGTACTATATTATGAGTGTATTGTGTGGTGTGTATGCCGTGTGGTGCCGGCTTGCCGTGTGGTGCTGGCTCAGAATGCCACCACCCCATCTCCTCCCATGGGTGTCGTAAAAGTCGACTAAGGGATTAGCCGGAGATGGGCAGCAGCGTCCTTCGAGTACATTAACAACTCAACTGCGATCACCAACCCGCCTGCCAAGCGTGGCGATTATGGCAAAACCCCCCAATGAGCCCACAACACATCCATATCGGTCGTTGTGGTGATCTTTGGGGAGGCCTGTGTCCAGCAGTGGACTTCATTCGGCTGAAATGAGTACTATATTTTACAGTATGTACTTAACAGAAAATAATTTAAACATAAAAGTTTGTAAAAAAATACTTTAGGTTCTCTAAAAAAGCTCGTAACTTCATTTCTACATAGACTAACTTTCTTGCATTTATAGTAAAAAATTATTTATACATTGCTATGCATTAAGTACCTAGTCTCTTATAATGCAACTTTAATATTATAATTTGTTAATAGTTATTATTTCCTAACACTACTCCTCCCATTCCAGCCCCCCCTTAACCGCGTGCCCGCATCATTAGCCCAACTGTCTCAACACATGCAGCCGCTGTCGTTGTCGTTGGGTGGTGTTGCTCCACGCCTTCCACCGTTGCCGCCACACGCGCCGCATCTTGCTCAGCACGACATCGAGTACAGGGTGCGCGAATACATGAAGATGATTCAGCAGCAGAGGGAGCTCATGAGAAATGGTAAATAAATATTAAATAACAGTTATAAAAATGCAATGTTATCCAATCTGATCGATATACTCATTGTAATTTTTAGAAAATGTGCATAAAATAATGAGTATGTTCTTGTTTATGAATGCAATTATTCTTTGGATCCAAGACCATTGTAAATTATTCACATTTCTTATAAACTAATTTAGTTTTCTCCATAGGCTCAGAGTCACCCCCCAGCAACGGTCCAGCACCAATCATGTCTCCACGCGACGCAGCCGCGCTAAGTGCCATCGACGTCTCACGCCTCACACTCTGGTCCCTCTACAACAATAATAACAACAACAGCCCGCAACCAGACCTTGAACCACAACGGTAAGTTACGACTAAATTTGATTATCTTTTGGTATGCATTTTTAAGATTGAATTCATTGCTGGTCACAAGTGTGTTCCCTGGGGCATCCTGCCTCATTGTTTGATAATGTGGAGGTAGACTTAATCACGTAAAATACATACTGAGATACAAGAGAATTGAGGCCGTGGTCAGATTTTCTCAAAGCAGTATTCTTAGTTTCTATTTCGATTAGATGCAGTAAACAGATGGCCAGACGCAGTGTGCCCTTCTGTCGAAAATACATTCTAGTTCCATCACAACAAAAATAGGCATCTTTACATTTTCGTGATAGCTACTTTAAGGTCAACTAAGGTTGACAAAGTTCTGACCTTTTCCTTATCCTCAGTATGGGTTACAGCGAGGCTCTGAACCTGAGCGAGAGCCCCAACTCAGTGGCGAGCGGCGGCAAGCGCGAGGCGTGCCGCTCGCCCGCGCCGCCCGCCAAGCGCCGCACGCCGCGCCCCGCGTCGCCCGCGCGCGACCTGCGCTCGCCGCCGCCGCACGCGCTGCGCCTGCCGCGGCGGGACCGGGACGCTGCCTCGCCGCCTCAGATCAACGGCTTGCCTAACCCTAACGGTGTTAACGGGGCTGCCTTTAAGATTACCACCAGAGGTGAGAGTCGTAGTCTTTTGATTTTGTCGAAATTATACAGGTGCATATCGGATCACATCCGTGTAGTGTCCGGATTCACTCCATCTCCTCCCGTGGAACATGACGTCGCCTCCCATCAGTGGAACAGCTGCAGCCTGCCAAGCGTATTGAGTTGTGGGAAATAATAATAATAAACCTCAATATGATGAGACACAGCATGTAATCTGTAGTTTATGAGGGAGACCTTTATTCAGCAATGGACTTCTTTTAGCTGACATAATGATAGTGTAGATGATGATGGTGATGATAATGATGATGATGATATAGCAGTTAGTCATAGTATCTAATTTGGTTCCTGGAAAAAATCTTTCTCCTATGGGTTTGGTACCCAATAGGCGACTGAGAAATTATGTTACGAGAATGACAGCAGGGTAGGACCCTCCTTTGTGCTAATAGCAACATACTGCGAATACTGCGATCACCAGTCAATTTGCTGCGTATAAAACAACAATAAGTGTGGTCCTTATGACAATATCCCCTTTAAATGCAAATTGGAATGGTAATTGGCAGGATCATTTTTACTAGTGGACATTTACGGACTGATATGATGTAATGTGAAGAAGTATCAAAACTGGCAGGATCCTTGTGTTATCATTTTTGTCATTCTACCCAAATACTCTTATATTTTTCCGTATTGCATAATGTGTATGAAAATACATGCTACAGTTAAGATGTCTATGGACCAAGTAAGAGCAGTGTAAATGTTGAGTCCGATCCAACCAAGAGAGTTCTAGAGTCGTATTTCGACTGGACTCCTTACAAACACATCTAATCTAACACCATGTTATCTTTTTTTGTCTCTCAGGTGACGCGAGTACTGGCGACCAGCAGCTGGTGGTTTCAATAGAACTAAACGGTGTCACATACGAAGGCGTGCTCTTCCCCTCCGGCAACGGTCAGAACGGACACAGACAAATGGTGTCTTAAACACATATCCACACACAATATAGGGTAGTCATAAGCACTTGCGATTTCAAGCATCGAATATTTAATCCATTTTGTGTAGCACAAGAAATGAGGAAGGATAATATTGTATGGCTATGTTTAATGGTACTTCTGCGTATTTCTATATCATGTAAGAAGAATTGTTACTAAAAACCTCGATTGAGGTGCAGCATCATATGCAGAATGTTGCCGAATTGTCCATGTTTGGGAGGTGGAATAAGTGAGGAGGACGCGGTCACTTTAAAATGGGTAATGGCAGTTCCGGTAAATACAGCTTGTTTCTGGCTTGACGGAAATTAAATACTTCTAGTAAAATATTTCAAGATTATCCCAGTTCCATTTCTCCCCGCTTTCCTCTTCAGAGCATAGGCAGTGAATTTCGCCATCAGACTGTATATTACATTTGAGTTTATATCTTAGATATCCTATAAAAATAAGAAATGATATTCTTGAATAAGAAGTTTGAATATCTTTAGCTTCCAGCAACATCTTAAATCAGTCTGATGTAAACTCAACAGCGACTTAACAGTTATTTATCTTTTAGCTCTGAAGCAATTTATATCGCATCACTTTGTAAATATTAGGAACTTGAAATCGCATTTTATTGATTTAAAGATTGAACTCAAATTATTCGAGATAAGTACAAAATTTTCACCTTACGGATCATCCAATAAAGATATTAACTTATGTACTTAGTTATTCTTAAATGTGATTAAGTTTTTTTGTATTTTGTCAAAGTATTTATAGTTCTCAAAATAAATTACACTGCCTAAGAAGAACGTGAAATTATTTGTAAATAAAAACATTAAATAATTTCATAGCTGTTCTCTAATGGATGTTTTGTATGATAATTTTAATATTTTTTATGATGTCATACGGCAAATGACAGTTTGTGTAAATATAGTTTTTAGTTTTTACGTTATTTATAATTTGACAGATGTGTGATGAGTGGACAGCGCGCGTCTGTTCTATGTTTGCGTAGTGACGGAACCTATTTAGATTATGGTGTCCTACGTATGATCAGCTGCAGAAGTAAGTTAGCAAATTGGAAATGCAAAGTGCCATTGAATGAGATAGTTACGATGTGATGAGTACTTAATGATGTACTTATAATTTGTTTCCTTATTACTGTATCTACAAGCAGCTTATTTTTGTAACTCGACTATTAGTTGTAGCATTTTATAAATCTTTTAAAAAACTCATTAGCGGGACAAGTAACTTTAAATAATGCAAACCAGTTACAACTAATATGTTAGGTTTGTTATTACGCATATAGTTAGGGATCGTAATCTAAATATGTGTCCGCCATATTTGTATATTATTGTAAATAGATATATTATTGTGTGGAAGTAGTACAGCGTTTTATACACCATTTCGTACGTTTGTGATCCTTGATTCAAAGGTGTATATTTTAATTTGTCTATGAAGATGTCAGTATTGTACTTAGTGAGTAGGTATTTATCAAGTGTGAATTGAAACGTTGTTTACTTTGGATGGAAAGGTCAATTAGTGACGAACGAAATACCGTGTCATTTAAGTACCTATTGCATTGCGTTCTTGTACGACAGTAACGATAATTTTATTTTTATGAAAGATAACATTACAGCGCAATGGCTACCAAAATATGCGACCTATTTGTACAAAGTATGCAAATGTTTCTTTTCAAAATGTAGACGTTTATGAAAATAATGAACTTTGCTAAAATCTCTAAAGTACGCGAATTTTTTACTTTTTTATCTCTATCGAGTCGGAGTTTTATTGCATTGACAGGTATTTTTTACCTGTTTTAGACCAGATATTCAACAAATAATGATAAAATTCTGACTTGGTTCAAAAGCATTTCTCGAATAAACGTTTGAAATAGTCAAACCATATTATTTTTCAGAAGAACGAAGCTCGGTAGAGGGCCTTATGTTTGAAGAAACATAAGGCTACTTAACTCTGTCCACAAATAGTCCGTTTAGCATCACAACATGCCATTTCCTTAGTTTTAATAATTAAGTGTTATTTAAGGTACTTCGTCAAAGTGATTGAATGAAAAGTCCGTATAGCTGTGCAGTAGTAAATCGTCTCGAAGCTATGGCAGCTTGCCCCCTATTCATAAGTTTTCGTAAATTATAACAATCGTAGTGCAATAAGCGATATAAAAAATTACGAAAAAAATAATCTCCAGTAAAATAAAAAAACTATCATAGCGTTGTTGTAAAAAATATTGAAAAATGATTTTTTTGTAAATGACTGATTTAATGTTTTATATCTTTAGATAATTTAATGTATTTAATTTTAATGAATTATTGTGTAAAATTGAATTTAGGTACTATTAGCTGCATTATTCGAGCTGAGTAGTGGTAGATGTTAGTACATTCCTGACGATGTACAATACTTGTTAAGAGCAACAATATATGCTGGCCTACTTATATACGGTTAGTGAGGCCAGGGGATTGCGCATTAGCGAATTTCGTATTACACCAAAAATTTTGATGTATTCAAATAATTATACACGAATAAATAATTATGTATTACGATCTTTTTGCTTTTATTTGAATGCTTTCCATATCTAATTCCACGTTACTAAGGCTGAGATCTATAAAGTATAAAGCGTATTTTAGACTTTCATCATCATCATCATCATCTTATCGGCCAAAGGACGTCCACTGCTGAACAAAGGCCTCCCTCATAAATTTCCACAACGAAGCGGTTACGGGTCACTCTCATCCAACGACTCCCAGACTTTCATCATTCATCATTTCGGCCGAATAAAGTCCACTGCTGGACACAGGCCTCCCCCAAAGATCACCACAACCATCGATATGGATGTCTTGTGGGCTCATTGGGGGGTTTTGCCATAATCGCCACGCTTGGCAGGCGGGTTGGCGATCGCAGTTGAGTTGTTAATGTACTCGAAGGACGCTGCTGCCCATCCTCCGGCTAATCCCTTAGTCGACTTTTACGACACCCATGGGAGGAGATGGGGTGGTGGCATTCTGAACCGGCACCACACGGCAACTCCCAGACTTTGCTGACACTTTATTAGGAGTTAAGTCAAAGTCGATATTATAGAGGCCATCTTCGAATACCGCCTGAGTGCTTGCTTAGCATCTGCTAAGTGTGATGTCCGGATTAAGAATATAGCACCACTCCATCTCCTCCCGTGGATGTCGTAAAAGGCGATTATGGGAATCTAAACCAGAGGGATGGGCAGCAGCGTCCCTTCTGTGAAACGGTAGCCATACTGCGCTCACCAACCCGCCTGCCAAGCGTGGTGAGTATTGGCAAATACCCCCCAGAATGATGACACAGTTGTGAAAATCTATAGGGGAGGCCTTTGTTCAGCAGTGGACGTATAAATGGTTGATATGATTCCGCCAAAGCTCGGACCGTCGTACCTCGATCTCACGAGGTACCTGTCTTCACCCCGACTTAGCACCTCCCCGCGCCACTGTTATAACGACGCGTGGGCCCTCGCTTCTAGATCCCAGGGCGGTGACCCGGCAAGGAGGTTCCCCGCCTCGTAGGAGACCGTGCGATATTCCCTTGTCACCCTGACGGCCATTACTCGCTGTGGCCTTCGCAGCGCGGCGACGCTGGCTGTCTTCAAGGAGTCTATCAAACGCCCCCGGAAGCGCGCCTTCGCTGCTCTAGCGGAGGGAGTGTGTTTAATCGTAGACCCACGCATCCGTGTCCACCGGGATGTCAAAAGGCGGAAAACGAGCCATTTCCACAATTGTGTTGTCATTTTGCGGGGTATTTGCCCGTACTCACCACGCTTGGCAGGCCGTTTGGTGAGCGCAGTATGGCTACTGTTCCACAGGAGGGACGCTGCTGGCCAGCCCTCTGGTTTAGAGTACTTTAGTCGCCTTTACGACATCCACGGCAGGAGATGGAGCGGGGCTTTATTCTTAATCCGGATACCACACGGAAATTTATACAGATTATAATATATTAACATTGACTGAAAAAAACGGATTAAGTGCTAAAAGCGTTTTTTGTTTGTTTAAAACTGTAGTGTGGCCATTAATGATTTATTTACATACATACCTGACTATTGTCTTGCAATAGGAATCTGACATGCTGATGCTTGCGTCCTGAGCCAGCGCTCCTGGTAAACCAGTCGAGTGTCGGGAATGGTTAGCTCTTAGTTGCTATGAAAATCTTATTATCAACATCATCATCATTATTTTAGCCGAAAGACGGTCACTTCTGGACATTAGCTTCTCCGAAAGATTGCCAAAATACCAATGCTGTGTGCTGATTGGACGGATTTGCCATAATCGATTCTTAGCAAGTGCGTTAGCGATCAAAGTAAGTTGAATTGTAAACGACTAGGTACTCGAAGGGCGCTGCAACCCATCCTCCGGCTAATCCCAGTCTTCTTTTACGACATCCACGGGAAGAGATATACAACCTGTAGTTGAATTAACCCAAAACCTGAAACTGTTTAGAATCGAGAGTAGAACCGATTATACTTCCTTTTTCACAAATAGTTAATAGCTACACCACTCGAGGCTACCTATGATATACATACATGTCTTTGACCTATGCGCAACTAATCTACGCCTATTATAAAACTTGGTAGGTATAACATGTTGCCATGGAACCTTTTGAGTCACATTTATTCGTCAAAACCTTCAAAACATAGCTGAATGCTATTAATAGATCAGAATATAGATGAGATTCGCCACCAAAAATTACTAATATTTGCTACAATTATTTACAAAAATTAAGAATTATTTTCTAGATCGACGTATTAGATTAAAAATCTGTTGGGGTGTCTGATCCGTGTACCACGATCTACGCGCACCCACAAAATAGACAGATTCCTGTTGAAATATCAAAAGTGCATGTGAAAGCCTAATTAAAATTCATATAATCAGCCCATTACTGTCCCACTGCTGGGTTTTTTCTCACGATGAGAAAGGTTAGGCCTTGTGACGAAGTCAGCCTTCATCTTCATTTCAATCAACCTCTTTCATGACTTCATACCTTTTATCTCTATCACTGTCCACTTCATGATTCATTCTTTATTCAAATCAAAATTCGAATTTAGTATTGTGGTGTCGAATCGTTCATATTTTGATCATTATCATTACACATTCGATTCTGAACGCTAGTAGTTCGACACACAGCTGTCGCTCTGACCAATAATCTCCTGCAATATTACAATTACTTATTTTTAATTAACGTAAATTGTGATAGTAAGCTATTTTTTAAAATTTATATAATCATCAGCATGAAGTTATGAAGCTGTGAATAACAATATACCTGTATAACATACATGATACGTTTCATTCAATATCATTAACTGAACTCAGTTACTTGCTGCCGTGGAGAGAGCCTCCAAGTTGAGCTAACCGGGAAGGAAACACGGAGGGAGGCACTCCGCGACAGCCTTACACCCACACACAAATGCGGGTTGGCGCCGGCGGACTACATACACCATTGAGAACATTTTGGATCCCTCTGCACACCCGTGAAGGTTCAAATAACAGAATTTACGGACAATGTCAATTCAGGGTCCAAGCAATTGGCTGCCAAGCCTCTAGCTAGAGAGAACTGCCTTTTTTATTGGTCCCCAATGGAAATTCATAATGAACTTCCTCCGCTCCGGGAAGGGCGAAGGTGCATGCCAGGTTCCTACCGGTTAAAACATCACGGTCATCTTTGGCACTGAAGGGGACTCCAGGTCGTCGTAAGATCTCCTCCTCATAAGTAAAATTTGACTCTGGAAGCAGTCGCGCTTTAACTATTTGAGCCGCCTGATTTCCTACCGATAACGAGTATCTCGAATAGTTAAAGAGTGACTTCATATTAAGTTTCAGTATTCGACCGTAAGGTACCTTTTCTTTTTTTATTATTATAAAAATTCGCTGCATAATTATCATTATGTATAATAATAGATACAAATGTGGGTGTATACTAAATGTTACAAACTGAACACGTCATAATCATCATCATCATTCCGATGCTAGTACTTTAAATACTGTAGTAAATCTTTTGTAAAGTATCCACGGTAAAGGTAATGATAAAATTATGATTAGCGTATATTAGAAAAGCGCCATCTATAACTTTGTAATGAAACTGTTACATCGCGAGCGACACCTATTTTTTTATTCCAAAAATGACTAGTAGTTACGTTGTATGGCCTACTAGAAACATAAATGGTTCTCACATTTTCTATAGATGGCGTTACATGTCAATTTACTTTAAAGTTGCAGGTGAAAGAACAAATTTTGCCTTGAGGAGCTACCTATGGCTTATTTATTATTCAGCGAGGAAACTTGTCGTTAGAAATGATTAGCCCTATTAATAAGGTATAGAACAGAAATTGCATATTAATGCAATCATACCACAGCGATTTTAGAATGAATATTTGAACACTGCTATTTCCATTACCTATTATTTTATGATAGACATGGGAACATGTGTCGTTCTATTTTGTTACTTATTTCAACTCTTGCATTGACTGAAAAGGTATCGTACAAAATAATAAAAAGTATTTCAGTTACTTACAATTACCGAGCAAATCCGGGAGGTCTTTGGTTTACCATTTTTTAAATCTTATAAAAATAGTGAAATTTATTTCAAGAGGACAATAAGGAGGTTATAGTGCTCGCGTTTATTAAAAAAGCAAGTTAGTGGTGCCGGCTCAGAATGCCACCACCCCTTCTCCTCCCGTGGGTGTCGTAAAAGTCGACTAAGGGATTGGCCGGAGGATGGGCAGCAGCGTCCTTCGAGTACATTAACAACTCAACTGCGATCGCCAACCCACCTGCCAAGCGTGGCGATTATGGCAAAACCCCCCAATGAGCCCACATCACATCCTTAACGGTCGTTGTGGGGATCTTTGGGGGAGGTCTGTGTCCAGCAGTGGACTTCATTCGGCCGTTAGATTAGAAGTTATGATTCCATTTATAGTGCAATTATTTAAAAATTATAATAGGTATCTATTTGAGCACAAAAAATACTATTGCAGCGCCTGTTCTTTGTGTGGATTTTTGTAATAAATAAGTAAAAAGTTAATTTTTTGTTCTAGAATAGCAACTTTATTCATATTAAACATTATTGCAGAAGGTATAAATTACAATTCCTTTATAATAAATGCAATCCCTATATCTGGAGGATTATCTTAGAGATATACCTAAATGTTTGGCAAAATGCTCGTCCAGCTCCACAACACCACTATAACAAATGATAAAACAAAACATTGTGGACTTATTGACACTCCAGCATCAATTTATTCAGACTTTTACTTTTTTGACATTTAATTATTTGTTTTTTTTTGACATCAGGTAATATTATTGTTTTTTTACATTAATATTATTAATTATTTACATCTGAATTCGTTAATATACATTTTTTTTTACATTTAGCTGGTTTATTGAAATTTGCTACTGGCACTTTTTAAGAGGTTTAGAATTTACTATATTTAATGTAAGAACATTGTCTTCGCATAACCTGCATTTTCGAGAACATTGTACTGATAAAATATTGTAACATGATTTTAAAAGAGAACCACGTTCCAAGATGTCGATTTCCTATGGAAGAACGGGCACGAAACTCCATGTTTCCAACGTGGTTACTAAAGTATCGACGATTCATACGTGCTATTAATGGTTAAAATAAATAAAAATCTTTTATCTTATCTTTATCTTGCTGGTTGTTCCCTTGAAATAAAGTTCAATATTTTTGTAGGATGAATAAATTCTTAGATTAAAAATTATTAGTTTCATATGCAAAATATCATAGTCGAGACGACATCTAGTTTATCTTGCAACTATTTCGAGTTTTAGCTACAAGAAGTTTGGTAACCAATGTTTTATTAGAATTCATGACTTCGTTTAAAAGTTTTTTAATACAAACTATTGATATTCCGATATTGATGTCAAATAATCGTTATATAATCGATATTTTATACAATCGGTTATGGATTTCAAAATATCGGCGTTTATCACTCAAAATACATGTTTTGTCAATACAGATATGTATCGATCATCCCTAACGCGATCCTTACATGGATAGATTAATGTAAAGTAGTATTGCCATATTTATAAAATTACATAAATAGTATAATTTTTGTGATAGCAAACGAGAAGGGAGGACTGGATCTTCGGTTATTAACTCAGAGCTATAACGAGAGACGTTAAATCCTAGGGAGAAGTCAGTGACAAGCCAACTGACTTGAAAAACTGCTGTATATTATATTGTAGCCTTCCCCAAATTATATGACTCTACAGGCAGACATGAAATACAACCAGTTTACGAATTAAACAAAATAAAAATGAGCAAAGAGAAACGATTGTCTACAGCACTATTGTCTATTTGCAAGGAGGATCACATCCTAGTAACGTATTTCAAATGTCGTTCCAAAAATTATATTCAAACTGACTACGAATAGAGAAGCTTCAACTTACAACTTCGAAATTATCTAGTTCTAAGGGTACAGAATTAACATTTGAATAGGCCTTAAATAGTTAAGTTGACCCCGTGGTGCCCTTTGAACTCGGGACCTTCGGATATTCGATGTTTACTTAGGACCTCTCATTTGTATGGTTCACAAAATACATACAAAATCTCATCAGATACTGTTATCACAACGTTGTGGTTTTGATTGATATCGTATTGGTAGATTCGATTGGTATAAAGTTGTGTTATAGAGGACCTTTAGGTAATTTATTAGTAGTTGGTCTCCTATTACAAGAGTCCGGTTAGGTAGGTACTATAATGGTACGATGGTTCTCTGTATTACGAAGAAATTGGCCATAAAGAAAAAGAAAAATGTTTCCATTATTCAAAATAAGATGTACGCACGGCTACATGTCAAGCTATACAATGCCAGTATAAGCTCAGCTCGCATTGTATGGGATTTCCGTTAAATGAGAGGTCAAACTAAACTGGATATTAATTTCTTGATGTGCAGTCGTGTGTAGCTACGTTTGAAAGTGGCATGAGTGCATAACTCGACCTTTGTCATACGATCTAATGTCGCAGCAACTACATTTTCTTCATGATTAAAGTGATAAGTCTCATTATTATAACGTACTACACACGCCACCAATCCCTGTGTACCTTACAGTATGCGTGGCGATTATGGCAAAAACTCCCCTATTAGCACACAACACCCTGACTGGTCGTTGTGTCGATCTTTGGGGGAGGCCTGTGTCCAGCAGTGGATTTTATTCGGTTGAAATGATGAATCATTTTATGAGTTGGTTTTACAACTATTAAATATTGATCACGGCGAATTTTCGTGGTCCAATTACGGCCACATTTCTGTCAGCCTTTTTCTCGTTTTGGTACAGGTGAATCTTTATGTAGGAACTTTGATGGTGTATCTTGATGCAATAATATTTTGTTCTTAGCAGCAATACGCCTTCTATGACGTGTTATTGATTGTATACCGAATGTTCTGAATATTTCCTTGATTCCTATTATATACCTTTTCCGTTGCATGTAAAGCCGTTTGTACTTTTCTTCCATCCAAGTAAGTATTAGAGGCCGAACCCTTTCTTCCTCTTGTATTTACAATGCTTGTGAACCCACAAACATAAACAATTTAAGAATATCTATCAGCCTTATGATAGATATTCTAACAAAATGTAGTTAGGAAAACTCCTGTAAGGAAATATATATTATTATATACACGTATACAAAGCACTGATACAGTTTATACTGGGATAGATAGCTTTTAGGCAAAGATATACATGCCCTTTTAATTTAAATAAGCACAAAAGAGCCATTTTTTACGACTTACTGTGTACTCCATGAACCAGTGTATTACAATAAAAGAAAATATGTTGAATATACCTGTTACTGTTATACTGTTGAATATATACGGCTCAGAATGCCACCACCCCATCTCCTCCCATGGGTGTCGTAAAAGTCGACTAAGGGATTAGCCGGAGGATGGGCAGCAGCGTCCTTCGAGTACATTAACAACTCAACTGCGATCGCTAACCCGCCTGCCAAGCGTGGCGATTATGGTAAAACCCCCCAATGAGCCCACAACACATCCATATCGGTGGTTGTGGTGATCTTTGGGGGAGGCCTGTGTCCAGCAGTGGACTTCATTCGGCCGAAATGATGACCATCCCATTTCCACATTGCCATTCTATCTAAAGTGCTCGAACGCCTTATACATAATCAGCTCAGTTCTTTTCTCTGCGAGAACAGCCTCTTTAATCTCCTCCAATCCGGCTTTCGTCCTGGACATAGTACCGTTACAGCTCTGATCAATATAACGGATGACATCAGATCAGCCATGCAAGATGGCAATCTAACGATGCTCTCACTAATGCTTTTAATACGATGGATTTTGACATCTTGCTTGCAATATTGTGCTCTCTTAACATATCTCCAACGGCAATTGATGGGTTTCGTAGCTACCTGTTTAGCCGTCGTCAGCGTGTCCGCATTGAAGAAACCTTTTCTTCCTGGTGCAATACGTCTGCTGGCGTGCCTCAGAGTGGCGTTTTATCTCCATTCCTCTTCGCCGTATTTATAAATACTATCACTAATAGACTTCTTTCATCTTACCACCTATATGCAGATGATCTCCAAATTTGTTCCCAAGAATCCCCAGATAAGCTGTCGGAAGCAGTGGACATGATCAATTGTGATTTGAAACAAATTAGCCAGTGGAGCAAGGCTTATGGACTTATGGTGAATTCTTTGAAGACCCAGGTCTTTGTCGTTGGCGGCTCTATAATGATTTCAAGAGTTGACTGGACCCAACTACCCCTGGTTCTTTTTGATGGCACTATGCTTCCTGTAACTGACAAAGTTAAGAACCTAGGCATATACATAGAGAAAACTTTATCCTGGGAAACTCAAATACAGGAAGTCAGTCGTAAACTATTCGCATCTGCAGGGTCTTTATGACGACTACGTAACTTCCTGCCAATTGCCACTAAAACTGCGCTTGCACAATCACTTCTTCTTACAATTCTTGACTACTTCGACACCAGCTATCTGAATCTCACGGAGGAACAACTAGATAAACTTGAGCGACCCCAAAACTTCTGTATAAGATTTATATTTGGTTTACGCAAATATGATCATGTCTCAGAGTATCGTATTAAGCTCAAGTGGCTCCCAATACGCCTTCGTCGGAATACTCATATTCTTCAGCTTCTATACAGTATCCTGTACAACTCCTCTACCCCCTGCTATCTTAAAGAACGTTTTGAGTTCCTTCATGACACACCTTCGAGATCCTTAAGGTCATCAGAGGATCTGACATTGAAAATTCCAACACATTCCACAAATTTCGTTGGAAAATCCTTCACAGTTCAAGCTGCTCGCTTATGGAATGTGTTGCCAGTATCAATTAAACAATTATCTTTTAACATAATGTCCTACATCAATTTCATGTTTATTTTTATTTGATATGTATCTGTTATATGTATGTATGTGTATCATGTTTGTCCACTGGACACCAATACAAAGAAAAAGGTTAGTACAGAATTAAGGTCATCGTGCAAGATGATCGCTGACAATCTCGGAGTGAAGAGCACATACTGGTGCCACAAAGGACTAGTCCATTTTCTTTAAAAAAAATTTGTGTCCAGTGGATTTTTACATGAACTTCCTTCGCCCCACAGAAGGGCGAAGGGCGTACCCAGACCCCTACCGGCTAAAACCACTGGAGCGGTCATCTTTGGCACCGAAGGATTCCAGGTCCTCGTAAGATCACACTAGAGTCGCCCATTGGTGTCACTGCTTTAGGCACATCTCGGAAGGGATGACTGTAAAGCGGTCAACCCTCTAGGGGAGGGCAGGCGGCTGTAAAAAGGGTGCCCCCCAGGCACTTCTCGGGGAGGAACGCAGGACTAGTCCTGGGTAGCATTACTATTGTTATGGGCAGGCGAAACGCTTACCCTAAAGCGAATGACTTGTTCGTCTCGTTACCAGGTTGATAAAAAAAGCCGTGAGATATTATTTTTGAATAAGTAAGTAAGTAAATATTTATCAAGTAAATAGTTACAACAACACAGTATTACATAAAAGTAGCAACACAAGGACACAAAAAAAGTTTGTATGTTTACTTCAATAATAAAATATGTAATTTTTGGGAGTTATGACTTAATGGCGACCACGCAAAACAAAGAACAAACTGCGAGGGTCTGTGACCTTACCGCGATCGGGTTTTGGATGGGGACACTATTCACAATAAAATTCTTCCTTTACTCTGAGAGCATGATTCCGCCTGTTATACGAATATCTATGACAGTCGTTACAGGCAGTCGGATGTCCATTTGCATGCTTAATTACAAATTCATTTTGTAGAAATTCTCTTCTGCGATGGTATACGTACAAAGGTTCATGTGTTCATGTAAGTTATCCAAAGAATGCACAAATCTTTTTCAGAAATTATTAGACTGGGAAGGGCAGGTAACTCTAGGTCGTTACTTTAAAATATTGCGAGAGAATGTATTTCTCTACGAGATCGAATAATAAGGAGATCTTTAGAAGAACTAAAGTTGCCGACATAGATGAAAGGATAAATAAGCTGAAGTGACAGAGGGCGGTGCACATTGCTCGCAGAACTGATGGCCGTTGGGTTGGTATTCAATACATTTTAAATATATACATAATATTTAAAATGTATTGAACTTACGTATATATATACCTATACCAGCTATACCTCTCTTTCCACCCCAAGAACACTGTAGAGGCTGTAAACAGAATAAACGAGGACTTGGATAGGATTGCAGTATGGTCGAAAAGGAACTCCTTGGTTTTGAATCCCAAAAAGTCTAAGTTTCTAGTTATGGGTTCTAGGGATTCTATAAATAAAATAATTAAATACAACCTGGCTCTCCAGATTGATGGCTGCCCTATAGAACGGGTGCTAGAAGCACGCAATCTTGGAGTTGTGTTTGATGGGCTATTGCAATTTGAAACCCATATCTTGGAAGCTGTGCGCAACTGTTTTTATCGCCTCAAACTTTTGTATAATATCCGTCCCTACATAAGTGTGGATATGCGTGTAATGCTATGTGAGTCCCTTGTTTTATCCAAGCTGAACTACGCTGACACTGTGTATGGGACCTGCATTCTCAGTAGAACCAATAAAATTATCCAGCGGGTACAAAATGCTTGCGCTAGGTTCTGCTTTCATGTCCCTCCACGATCACACATAACTCCATTCCTTAATAAGGGAAATTTGATGAAGATGCTGGCACGCAGAAAGCTTCATCTGGCTACCCTGCTCTTTGATGTAATTATAACAAAAAAACCCGACTATCTTTATAAAAAACTGTCTTGGTCCCGAGAGTATAATAAAATAAATACGAGGGCATCTGCTTACCGCTTGACAACCCCAAGGCACAGAACTGCTGCGTTTCGAGGAAGTTCCAAATTCGCTGCCACGCGCTGCTGGAACGACCTACCGCCTCCGCTTCGTACTATAAAGACAGTTAACACCTTTCGCATTAAATATAAGCGACACTTGTTGTGTTTACAAAAGGAAGACGTATAGACTTACCCGAGTTATGCGCGCATGTGGTGACGGTGACCAGGGTGGAGTGTGGCAGCGTATTCTTCAAGTTACTAGCAGCATCATGATTACAATAAAACTATTTACACATCATACTACTTGTCTAAGTACACATGACACAAAACTACTTAAATGCTACAATGTATAGAACACTACTATTTACGTACACATTATATATAAGAAAACACTTGATTATAAACAGATAGTTTGATTCAAACCGAATTATTTTCATCAAAAATGTTTGTTTTCATTTTCGTTACCACAGATTACTTAGCCACCACTTTTTTACATTTTCTGTTGTTGTTTTTGTGTGAATCGTCAAATGGCTGGCAAAGGTAAGACCATACAGCCTAAACTTATGTGTGTGATTAAAAAATAATGCCCTTATCAGACGATACGTATTATATTTAACATATATATTGTTTATTCTTATATA
Organism: Diloba caeruleocephala; assembly: GCA_947459985.1. Classification (NCBI taxonomy): domain Eukaryota; kingdom Metazoa; phylum Arthropoda; class Insecta; order Lepidoptera; family Noctuidae; genus Diloba; species Diloba caeruleocephala. The sequence goes on along the minus strand of OX381621.1, from coordinate 8,757,833 downwards.
AAACATTGTAAATATTATTTAGCTTACATATTTAGAATATTTATTTTTGTATTAATATAAGTCGTAGCCGTCCGTGACATCACAACTATCACATTCGGTCCTGTCTGAAAAACAGCGCCGCGGCATTTTTCTTTTTTTAAGTGTCGCAGCATTATGTTGAGATAGGGACCTTTTTTGGCTCCGCGCAGGTTGTTTAAACTTTATTATATATCCTATCTGTACATTATCTGTAATTACCTGTGTGAGTCCGAAATAAAACTGTTTTCTTTCTTTCTTTCTCTTTCTTTCTAAAGTTAAGTGCATAAAATAATAATAATGGATTTAGATAATATTCAGAGTAGCTCATTCTTAACTACCAACTGTTAATGCGATCAGAAACACGGGCACATCTTATGCTAATCATCATATCAGCCAAAGAACGTCCACTGCTGAACAAGGCTCCCCCACAGACGGTTGATTACATACTGTGATGTAATTTTTGGGTAAATTTGGTAATACTCGCCACGCTTGGCTGGCGATTTGGTGAGTGCAGAATAGCTTCTGTTCCACAGAAGAGACGCTGCTACCCATCCCTTTGGTGTAGAGTCCCTTAGTCGCCTTCTACGACACCCACGGAGGGAGATGGAGTGGAGCTGTATTCTTGATCCGTACACCACACGGATAATGCTAATATATGTATGTATAATATACAGCGAAAAATCCGTAAAGCTACGGACAGTATACGTCTCGCCGCGTAAATACTAAATCTCACCATAATACTATAAGACTAAAGTTAGAATTAAAGTATCTAACATAAGCTTGGGGGTTGATGAGTCATTCAGTAAATCTTATAATGTACAATTTCCACTGGCCACAAATAAAAAGATAGTACCTGTACTGAATACGCACCATGTTTTATATCAAGTTTGTTACATTGACGTCAACAAAATGGTTTATTGTATTTTGTGAACCGATATGTATCAAGAATGTTTCGTGAGGCTATTGAAATTAAAACATCCTAATTTTAATAGAGAAGATGGTTGGCAGGTACCACCTCTTTGGAATCCAGTTATTAAAATAATAAAGTCCCAAAGAACATACCGCACTAAAAAACATCAAGATACTATGAGTGATTACTGCGTGCATCGAAACAATTTTTTTTATAAAAATTGTACGGTAGATAAAATAAAATAACTTTTCAAAATCTGTAACGACGCCTGTCCTTAGTCACCTTAGTCATCCTGCGACCACGAATGCTGCAAAGTATTCGAAACGTCAGGAAAAACAAAAATCTAAAATATACGCGATCTAATCCGTTTAAAATTGTTTTATTATAATGTGTAATAATCGCGAAAACCTAAGACATTACTATGTATTTTATAATTATTTTGCAACTCACGTACGTTACGCATTAAGTCCGCCTTATGTATACTCAATGTACATAAAAGTTTTAATAAATAAATAAATAAATGATTAACCGCGGGTGGATCTAAAAAACATCCACCGCTCAAGACGATGACTCCCACATACTAGTGTTGCTTAAAGTCGACTATCGATCTATCGATAGGACTACCCCAAAAATATTCATACTATCGATTGGCCTATCGATAGTATCGATATTATCAGTAGTATCGATACTATCGATTTTATTTTACATATCGAACAATACTATCGATAGTATCGTTAGTTGAATTTATACAATACTATCGATAGTATTGTTACAAAGCTCCCTATCGATACTATTGATAATATCGATACTATCGATAGGGCATGCGATAGTACGAGTGATTTGGGGTTATATGACACTATCGATTGCCTATCGATAGCCTACCGATTTTTAAGCAACACTACCACATACTTCAGTCTTCTCGTGGCCACGGTCAATACAACTTGGCTGAAACGACGAGGTTAGCCAAAACATTGTTTTGATTTATCTGTGCGTGAAAAGTCTCGAAATCATAGTCTAATATGGATAATTTTAGTATAATAAAGGGGATCAATGTAAGAAAAATTGCTTATCCGCTGTCAAGCACCGGCTACTTTTTCATATCCTTATGGTATTTAGCCGTAGGATTCCAAATACGGGACTCCGAACGATAATATTCCTAATATTTCCTCATTTGACTAGTGATACATTTTAGGTACTTAATTGAATGAATGATGCAAGCGAAGCTAGAGCTGAGAGATAACGAAGACCGTCAGTCGCACGGTTACAATCCTTAATACCACGCTTGTGCTTGTGAATGCATGTCGAGGTTTGCCAAGCGTATGGAGGCGGCATTATATTTTGCCTCAAACGGCTACAAGATTGTATGACGTCCGCGTTCAGGCTAGGGGGGAGGACATTATGCACTGTTCCTACGACGTAAGTGACGTAGCTGTTATAATGTCACAGCTACGTGCGTCAGCTGAGCTGTCGTAGCAACTAGTCTGCTACGCGTTCACTGATTATTCTGATTGATTCTGATTCAATTAATATTCTTTAGACTCGTTTAGTCTCTTTTGTCTCGTTTTACGACACGCAATGAGATATAGATATCTCATTGCGTGTCGTATATCGTCACTATAATAAAACATATATAAATGGAACAATTAATTTATCTCCAAAATTTTATTTACTATCGATACAGAAGTCGAACCCACAATTTTTGGAAAATATGTTTGTCCGTTTGCCTGAGCATCATCATCATCATGTCAGCCAAAGGACTCCCACTGCTGAAAAAGGCCTCCCCCACAGTTTTCTACAAATTCCAGTAACATGCCAGACGCATCCTATGGCTTCCAGCGACCATCACCAGATCATCTGTCCATCTCGTTAGAAGTCGTCCTATGCTGCGTTTTCAGTGCGCGGTCTCCACTCGAGAACCGTTTTGCCCCAACGGCCATCAGTTCTACGATTCTTCTAACTTATCCTTTCAGCTATAGTAACGTTAGTTATTCTACGGATCTCCTCATTCCTGATTCGATTTCATAGAGAAATACCAAGCACAACTCTCTCCATAGCTCGCTCAATGACCTAGGCCCATTGTGAGTGACCACGTCTACCTATATATCATCACTAATAAAACACGCTGGTTAATGATTTTCGTCTTAAGGCATTACGGTATTGTTGACAAAAATACGTTGCGAAGTTTCCCGAACGCTGCCCGGCCGATTCGAATTTGTCGATTAACCTCTTTCTCGAAGTTGAACCTACCTAAATGGACAATTTCTACCAGGTAGACATACTCGTCAACAACTTTGAGAACAGTGCTCCCAACGGATATTAGGATGGGCATGACAAGGGAATTTGACATGACTTTCATCTTGCCCATGTTCGTTTTCAGGCCCACCTGTTGAGATCATCGAGCAATGCGCTGAGCTCTTGCGGCGAGTCTGCCATGACTACAATTTCGTCGGCAAATCGAAGGTGAGTGATATACTCGTCATTGATGTAAATGCCCAATCCTTTCCACTCCAGTAGCTTGAAGGCATCCTCCATTGCAGCGGTAAACAGTTTCAGGGAAATGAAGTCCCCCTGTCTCATACCTCTCTGCAATGGAATTACCCCCATGCTATGTTCATGTACTCGGACTGACATGGTGGCGTTTCTGAATAAGCACTTCAACACTTCGATGTACCGATAGTCAATGTAGCACCGCTGCAGATGTAGTTTGATCGAATCGAAGGCTTTCTCATAGTCCACAAACGCTAACCATAGTGGCTGATTATACTCCTCGGTCTTCTACATAATCTGCCGCAGCATATGAATGCGGTCTATGGTACTCAAGCCACTCACAACTCACCATCGCATTGAGTGCCCAGCTTTGCGTTAAGTCCCCCATTACAACAGTGAAGTGTGTCTTGGAGGTATGTATGGATCTACTTACGTCCTCATACATACTCTTTACTTCATCATCTGGGTGTGTCTAGGTTGGTAGGTATCCGCAGTCCAGATCTCCATAACGAACTTCAGTGAGAGTGATATCCACGCTTCCAAATCGTCACGCTGCTGAAGGAGACCAACCCGGACGATGTGCCAACGTTTGTGGTGAAGGACTTCATAAGTTCCCTTCCGTTACCGTCGACCATGTCGACGTAACGAGCCTTCTGGAAGACATCGTTTTTCTGAAGACAAGCTCAGCGGATGTGAAGAAGAAGTTAGATGAATCCCATAACACCGTCACCGATTTGCGCAACGAAATGTTCGATTCGTGTGGAACGATAGTGGTAACTTGGTCAACAGCGGGTGCATCGAACGTCAACATGCGTCGCGGCGCTGGCCTCGATATATCAGTGGAAAGTTTCGCTGCTATGTATGCTGAGTCTACAGTGTGTGTACCTCGCGCGTCTCCCAACTTCCCTCCCGTCTCTCCGGCTCTTCCCTGCACCGCCGAAACGGTGAATCTCGCCAGTGCCACTATGGGCATCAAAAAGCCCATTCCTGAAAAGGCATCGAAGCAGGCTGATGAGGATGATTTTCTGTTGGTGCAAAGGAGGAAGCCCCGTCAGCGAACCAATACGAACCGCTGCGGCACGGCTCCTGCGGAGTCCAAAACAACGATACGTGTTGCGAAGCCGAACACTCCAGTGCTTATCTCTCGCCTACACTATACCACTTAGGCGGAGGACATCGTGGAGTACGTGTGTCAAAGGACCAAGTACACGCCGAGAGTGCAGCTGCTGGAGTCGCGCCGCAACGTCAACTTCAAGGCGTGGAGCTTCGGTCCCGAATAGGGATACCCTATCTCATCTCGTGGGTGTCGTAGAAGGTGACTAAGGGAGTTTGGGACCCAGTACATTCTATTTAACACTTTCAGTTTACATCCGCAGGTGGCGGGTAAACCACAAACACTAGCATACCCAAGGCAAGTTGGTGTCAGGCAGGCGCCCGACTATTAAACCGAAACCTTTCTAATATGACTCAAATATTGCGCCGACCCCAAGTTACTTGGACCAGGGCAAAAGGAAGAAGAAGGGTCGATTTATTTTGAAAATCAAATGGTACTTTGTCAATATTATTGCTATGTGATATCCACAAACTATAAAAATAAGGTCCAGATTAAATAAATATTTCCTGGAAGTGTAAAGATTCTTTAGATTAACAAGTTCCAAGTATTTGCAATATAATATACCAATCGCAAGTTAATGAAGAGATAGCCAACATTTCTGAAAATCTGACTTACTTTCCGCCCATATTAGGTAACATAAAGATAATTCAAAACTCTTCGAATGTTTTGTTAAATATATTCTATTTCTGTCAGGGTACGCAGGCCTATACATAAACGTACATACATATTATATTATTTACAAATCTATAGAATGAGAGCATAGCGTACTTCAACACAGTACTTTTGTATATCTTTATAAGTTTAAGCCTTAATTTCCTAGGCATGTACATGCTAGGTACTTCTTAGTTTTTCTTTTCGTACATAAGCGTCAGCTGCGAGGATTTATCTGTGGTAGACAATGTATTAAAATATAGGATTTGTTGATAGGTCCAAAGATCAATCTTTATGGTCTAAAAACCCGAAGTTCAATATTTAACAAATCAAGTAGGAAGAATTTGGCCATTGTTAGAACCAGAATTGAAACTGGCATCAGTGCATCTTGTACATCTACCGTATTCGTTTGGTTTGATTTATTCATCACAAAGTATTTTTATGAATTTATTATTATACCTATACTTTATATAATACTTGTCATTAGCAGAATCAGAATGCAGATGGAGCCATTAAACTAAAAGAGAGAAAGCCTATAGAGAAGTTCTATAGACAGCGCTGGGTAGTCAAAAGCTGATCTGATGTTGACGAAGACACGTATGTTTTGCTAAATTTGTTACTAACAACTAAAATAATGATTTTTTATCGGATCTTCATAATAAATATGTCGATATAAAATCACTGAGTTTGCTATTAGCAAAATATTTGCCATCAGTAGGTGATAAAACACTACCCCCGAGGGCTCAAGGCCGCTGGCCATGTTGCTCCACTTTAACACGAATTAGTTCTAACTTGATATCCGACACTATAGCCAATTATGATTATATGTATGCCTACGTAAAACGAGTACGTACGTATCGCTCTATGTGCTAATTTACTGCGCAAATACACACGTTTTGCATGTACATGTTAAATTTCGGGTAGATCAGAGTTTGGTTTTATTAGTCGAATGTTCATAGATGATTCAGAATTGTTTGTATTGTCAGTTATCCGTATGGTGTCCAGATTAAGAATATAGCACCACCCTCTATCCTCCCGTCGTAAAAGGCTAAGGGATTCTAAACCAGGGGAATGGGCAGCCTTCTGTGGAATAGTAGTTGAGTAGCCATATTGCGCTCCATAACTCTCTTGCCATGCGTGGTGAGCAGAAGTAAATTCTCCCAAAATGACAATTGTGGAAATCTATGGGAGCGGACTTTGTTCAGCAGTAGACGGTCTTCGACTGATACAATGAATTAGTGTTGTGCAAAATTATAGTGACTGTCGCGATGGCCCAGAAGTTATGGAGTCGAGTCTTAAACACTTGGTTGCGGGTACAAACTTGGCATGTACCCATATGATATTTATAATGCCGTACTCTCTTTGCCGTGTTGTCCCGGCTAAGAATCTCTCTCACTCATCCCGTGGGTGTCGTAAAAGGCGACTATGCAATTAGCCGGAGGATGGGCAGCAGCGTCCTTCGATTATATTTATAACTCAACTGCGATCGCGAACCCGTCTGCCAAGCGTGGCGATTATGGCAAAACCCCCCAATGTGCTCACAACACATCCATATCGGTGGTTGTGGTGATCTTTGGGGGAGGCCTGTGTCCAGCAGTGGACTTCATTCGGCCGAAATGATGAAGTACTTACTTTAACAGTAAAGGAAAACATTGTCAGTAAATGTAGGACGATATTGTTATTATTAATTTATTACAGTGAGTTAATCACGAAGTTTTTTTTATAAAAACTTTGCCCCACTCTAAGATTTCTCCTGTGTTGTGGGTGCGTTTTACAGATACAAATGCCACACACAATACCCCCAGATCTGGAACAACTGCCTGCAGATCGTAAAAAAAAATGTTCCGTCTCGGAATCGAACCCGCGACCCGGAGTGCAGCAGCCGACTATATTAGCCACTGCACCAACCGTGCCGCCATATGTAAAGATAATTTGCAGATATGGATTTAAAACAAAATTTAAACAGTAAACAGTGGACGTAAACAGATTTCAATACGTCAATTTGCTTGTCAAATGTCAAAGTAAAATTATTGTTCTAAGAATATTTTTAGATCGAGATAGTTTATGTTTACGGTCAAAATAATTGAAGTGTTTACAATTAGATATGTATTATATTCATTAAAATATAACACGAAAAATTAATCTTATCCGAACATGTTATATCGAAACTCGAAAGTCAAACACAGAAAATCGACGTTAGACTGTGTGCGTCCTTCCTGGGGGCCTAAAAAGGCCGCTTTAGCAGAATCATAATATGAATTACATTAGAAATCACAAAATAGTCACGTTATTGGTCAGTTAGGTTTAAGTGACCATTTTGTGATTTCTAATGTGAATCGTATTGAGATCATTATTATGCCTTATAAATAAAACCTAATACGGTCTTTTTAGGCCTTCTGGACCATTTGGTGATATTTAATGTGATTCATATTATGATTCTGCTAAAGCGGCCTTTTTAGGCCCCCTGGATGCTAATTATGTTAAAGAGCAGGTATCCAAAAAAATGTGGAATTAAATAAGAAGATTTTTACGCAAAGGTATTACTTATTGTTTTTTTCCTCTATTAGTGTCGTATGTTACAGATGTAACATAGCTATTATCACATGTGAGCTCTAATTTTTATCACCGCACATAAGCCTTTATACGTCCACTGCAGAACTAAACTGCTATGGTTATAGATATTGCCATAATCACCACGCTTGGTAGGCGGATTGGCGATCGCAGTATATTTGAATTACCACACTGGAGGACCTGTTGCCCGTCTAGTCGCCTTTACTTCATCCGTGGGTGGGCAGGGTGGTCTATTCTTTCAAACGGAAGATTAATCAATATTCATCAGCATTTAATAAAAACCCCTTGAAGACCGGCCTACTCCAAATTTTTTTTTATATTGCCCCTCACTTCATTTTCTCCTGTATCGTGGGTACAGTTTACAGACTTAAATCTCACATGCACAAACAGACCCGTAACAACTATCTGTAGGCCATACAATTTGTTCCATGTGGGTAGATCAATAAATGATCAGGGTTTAAAACTGAACCGAAATGCTGGCTTGCTCAAAGAGCGTTCTACACAATAGACGAGTTCTCTAATGAAACATATATTTATTTCTATGTATTTTTTTATTTAAATTGTTTAGTGTTAGTTGTTTGACTTTTTAATAATGATGTATTTTCGTTTAGATTTTATTAATAATCATATCATCATCATCATATCAGCCACAGGACGTCCACTGCTGAACAAAGGCCTCCCCCTTAGATTTCCACAACGAGCGGTCACATGCCGCTCTCATCCAACGACTCCCAGCGACCTTCACCAGATCGTCTGTCCACCTCGTTGGAGGTCGTCCCACGCTGCGTTTTCCGGTGCGCGGTCTCCATTCGAGAATAATAATAATAATAAACCCCTCTGGGCAAACGTTATCTCACCATGGGATAAGGTAATCCTGGAGGGCAGATTAAAGTAGCTGCTTGATTTCTTCATACCTTATGATAAAAAGAAAAAATTGTCATAAGAAACAAAAAAAAGTATATTAAGTAGCTTACAGAACGCAGGGCAGTTTGTGGCGAGCTGAATGTGAGTGGCGACACTGCGTACCCGAATGCTCCAGAGAGTCGGTCAGGGCCTCGTCTCCGCTTGCCTTTATTGGTTGGTTGGAGTGGAACCCCATGAGTGCCCGCAGGATTTTCAACTCTGGCTTGCCTTAGTTGGCCGATCAGAGGGGGGCCGCCAGAGCTATATGCTCGGGGGTGGAAGTGTCTAATGGCGTAATAACGGGGAAACCCGCTCCGAGTCTTCGAGACGCGCGATGGTGAAACCGGTGCCGCACCTCTCTACACCCCTAGCCGCTTACACCGGTGTTGCTCCTTGTCGCCTGTAGTGGTGGCCATTTTGGGGGCCCATCTTGTGAGTGGCGAGTCACAGTCTGCCACAGAATTTCACGATCAAAGTTGCAAGGCAGACGCCGTTGTTCCCGTATTTATTAGTCTTTTTATTCCATGTAACACCCATTGCAATAGACCTTATCGTTATAGTTTCCATCTCATAAAATAGCCTTACACCACCGTGGACAATCCATGACTTCATTTTATAGTGCAGCTATGGAGAGTCCCCGGTTGGTGTCCCATTACATTTTAGATTAAAATTCTCTAAAGGGCCTCTGCGTGTTGGACCTATGTCCCCGCGTAAGCCTGTCAAAAGACCGGGTTCCCCCTTACAGGGGATATAAACCCGTGAAAAGAGAGACATGTAGATAATAATAAATTAATAATGTTAAATATCAATTCCTTTTCGTATGTTTTCAATGATTTTCCAAATATGTTGTGTTTCAATTATTTGTACGAGTATTTTGACTACCTATTTTCTTATATACTTATATTCAGTAATCTATTTTCGTTGCTGGAATCATTCAAACACAAATATTTGCAATTATTTTGATAGCAATATTATGTAGCCATGTGAACTATGTGTCATGTGTGTGTGATGACGTATAATTTATATTATGAATAAAGTGTTTATCTGTTTATCTGGAATCGAACCCACGAGCTGTAGCGTATAAAACCAATTGCTTAGCCACTGCGTGCCAACCGTACATTGTTGACAAATATTGATTTCGGTAAGTGGTAGAGATAAGCTATCAAAATTTTTCGTACAGCTCTAAATTAAATGAGGGAAATATTATGCCAAAAACAGGATCTTCTTTAGATTTATTCTTTACATTTTTAATTTGAGAGCAGCATATCTGTAATTACGAGTACTACATATTTTTCTACGTAGTTAAAAGAAGTTACGGTATCGCACGCACGCACGCTGCAGAAGTCATCTTAACACTATTAGATTTAGCATATTAATGGAACAAGAATATTAAAAGTCGTCGGCCAGTGCGTTATAGTTACTGGTTATGCAAACATTTTTCGCTTGGGCGGTGGCGAGGCGATAGGGCGGGCGGGGATCTTCGTCAGTCGTCATGCACCCGTGGCCGGCGGTGCACGTCGCGTTCTGTTTTATCCGCACCCTCCGATAACGCCGACTTGTTTGAATACAAGACCTCTCCTGCCCCCCGCTGTGCGATAATCGCACGGCGACACAGGGGAACGTGCAACCTCACAAAAGTATCTCGTCAATGGACATAGTGATTTCAAAAATTGACATTTCACGAAAACTTGAATTATATTGTGTGTTTGTGTTTTATTTGTGTTGTGTGTGAAGTAGGTAAGTGGGCGTCCATTTATATATTCTCACATGTTGTTGTAGTCAGCTGATTTTTAACGATTCTAAGTTTGTAATTGACTTGTTTAAGTTGTTAAACAAATTGTTTCAGCTCATTAAATTATTTTATCTTCGTCTTCCGAGCGTTTAAAAATATTCTTACTTATCTCAACTTCGTTATTATCTTTGATGTTTTATCCTTATTCAGTGGTAATCTTAAAATATCAAATTGGAGGCTTTCCTTGTAGGTTTTAAGGAAAATCTTATAGTAACGGTTGTCACGAGCTACCGTATGATCCCCCTAAAATTAATCCTGAGTGTTATCACTGTTGGAATAAAATATATACGCTGTGTAATATGTTCCTGGCTATATATTTTAAGTATAAACCCATAAAGTCTCTTATCTGGGTGATAATTTATTACAATGTTCATGGAAAATAGACGTGGTATCTCTGTATTTATTATAGTGATTTTGATGTTAACGAACAATTTGAATATATTTGTTAAGATTATTAAGTGCAATACTCTATTCAATTTCTGCTAGAGGTCTTAAAGTAATTACGAAGACAGAATGTGAAGTCCTTTAATATATCTTTTGTCTATATTAAGCCATGTATCAAAGTTCCGCCTTTGGTCTACGGGCGAAATTAATAATTACACGAATCCAAAATATTTGGATTTGGAATTGAGGATTTGTCTGCTTATATGTTAAGTGTGTTCTTAACCCAAAAACAGATTAGTTTTTAATCTTAAATTTATAGATTTTGGATTAGATTGATTATTGATTTCGGATGTAAATCTTGTCCAGTATTATACATTGTTCAGATTGGTAAAGGAAAATAAAGGAACTAGTTGTAGAGCAACTCTATTGACGTTTTAGTCTCATGTTAGTGGATTATCTTAAAATATTTTAAGCTGTAATCGTGGTATGTGAAGAATGTGGAGCACTTAGCTATTAAGGCATATCTTGGTCTGGTGTGGGTACGTTAGTGGGGGAATTAAAGATTTATAGTCTTAGAATATTGTTAGTTTATTTAACTAAATGTTAATTTGAAGTTTTTAAATTCTTTAAAGTTCTCTGAGCCCGTTGTAGTACACTATCAATCATGTGCTCTATGTTAGGCTGCTATATTAAACAGTTGTGAAGCGATTGCTATAAGCACTAGCTTTTTCAATCACACTGGTGATCGAAATTTTGAGATAAAATTAATGTTCAGCAGGTACCTATAAGTATATAGTTTAATTGTTTACGCTGAAGTTCTTATTAGTTTTCATTATTTATAAATTTAAAAAAACAAAGTAATTTGTTACTTTATTATCATATCAGCCAAAGGTAGTCCACTGCTGAACAAAGGCCTCCCCCATGGATTTCCACAATTGTGTCGTGATTTTGGAGAAATTTGTCAGTACGCATCACGCTTGGCAGGCGGGTTGGTCAACGCAGTGTGGTTACTGTTCCACAGGAGGGACGCTGCTGCTGATCTTTCTGGCTTAGAGTTCCTAAGACGCCTTTGCCGACATCCACGGGAAGAGATGGAGTGGTGCTATATTTTTAATCCGGACAACACACGGAGATTTGTTACTTATTACTACTATATTATAGGTACATATTCATTTAACCGTGTGGTGCCAGCTACGAATAGCACCAACCCATTTCATCCCGTGGGTATCGTTAAAGGCGACTATGGGATAATCCGGATTATGGGCAGCAGCGTCCTTCGAGTACATTAACAACTCAACTGCGATCGCCAACCCGCCTGCCAAGCGTGGCGATTATGGCAGAAACCCCCAATGAGCACACAACTCACCATGAATGGTTGTTGTGGCGATCTTTGGGGGAGGCCTGTGTCCAACAGTGGACTTTATTCGCTGAAATGATGAGGTACATATTTTAATATAATAGTGGCTCTCGAACCAGCCATTTACCAGTTATATGGCCACATTAATATATAATTAACTGGTGGTTGATCTCTTATTGCAAGAGACTAGCTAGGTAGGTACGTACCAGGTCCCCGAGGGGGTGACCGCTTTACAGTCACCCTCTATGAGATGTGCCTATAGGCGTGGCACCAGTGGGCGGCTCTAGTGTGATCATACGAGGACCTGGAGCCTCCCTTAGGTGCCGAAGATGACCACTCCAGTGGTTTTAGCCGGTAGGAGTCCGGCATACCCCTTCGCCCTTCCCCGGGGCGAAGGATGTTTATGAAGAATGTCCACTGGGCACCAATAAAAAAAAAAAACACGTTCCAGTCATTTATCTATACCCCAGTATAGATTAGAAAGTTAGAAGGGCCCTGTAGCTAGTGAAATTACTGGGCTTAGAGATGAAATAACTAACAATCTAATCCTTGGTAGCATTACTATTAACATGGGCCAGCGTAACGCTTACCACCAGGTGTGTGACTTGCTCTGGGCGTCATTCTGGATTGGATAGTCATAAAAATTATCCTCTATTCATGGGCAGTTAAATGTATATTCAATTCCTTACCATTATCAAACTTGCCGTGTGGTGCCGACTCAGAATATCACCACCCCATCTCCTCCCGTGGATTTCGTAAAAGTCGACTAAGGGATTAGCCGGAGAATGGGCAGCAGCGTCCTTCGAGTACATTAACAACTCAACTGCGATCGCCAACCCGTCTGCCAAGCGTGGCGATTATGGCAAAACCCCCCAATGAGCCCACAACACACCCATATCGGTCGTTGTGGTGATCTTTGCGGGAGGCCTGTGTCCAGCAGTGGACTTCATTCGGCCGAAATGATGATCAAACTTGTGTCTATACCTACGTACACTTCAACTCAGCCACGTAATTCTTTCGTAACAAGCATGTTACTCCCAGTGCTTTTAAGTGAAGGGATTGAAACCACTTAACATTCCGTATCGACAAAACGATAAAAACGATTTTGCTTTACAGAAATCAAGAAAAAACGAATACGGTGAAAACCACTTTCGTCGTTGGTTTCCAGAATAATACAAGTATACTACTAATAATAAGCAGTTATGTTTCATTTTATGATTGGTAGTCTAAATTAACATGATGTGTTCGGACTTCCCCGTGTGGTATCCGGATTAAGAATATAGCACCACTCCATCTCCTCCCGTGGATGTCGTAAAAGGCGACTAAGGGAATCTAAACCAGAGGGATGGGCAGCAGCGTCCCTTCTGTGAAACGGTAGCCATACTGCGCTCACCAACCCGCCTGCCAAGCGTGGTGAGTATTGGCAAATACTCCCCAGAATGATGACGCAGTTGTGAAAATCTATGGGGAGGCCTTTGTTCAGCAGTGGACGTATATTTCGTTTGAAAATTTTCGTTTAGCATCGCGTCTGGTGGTTGTTTTTATTGATTTGGACCAATGATATTATACCATAGATATGTTACGTCCATATTAAATGGCGCGAAAAACTCAGTCTCACTGTATGTAGGTATATAGCTATAAAACTACACACTTATGCTGTAAGACAGAAGATACAAAAACTACGAGAGTAAAAGAGATAGGTATCTAAAATGACAACACGTGTACTCGATGGCTGCAGTAGACTTAATAGGGCCGAATGCTAAAAAAAAAAAGATGACGTCGAGAAAGAGAAAGAGAAAGAGAGGGAAATGTCGCCTGGAGGAGGCATAACGCTTTCTTCTTGCGTTTTGATTTCTGGCCAGTTCACTCTATTGTAAGCCGCATAAAAGAACTTCGTTCCAAAAAGAAAAGAAAAAAATATAATTAGAGCACGTCCAATTGAATACACGTGAAAATCTTCTCAAAAACTCACCAACTATAGCTTAGAAAGGAAACAATCGCTTACACCCGCGCATGCGCGTTACACATGAACTGTTGCATTCAAATTTGACTTTTTCCGTCATCGTGCTCAAAGAACGAGTGGAGTGAGGAACTTCGCCGGGTGACTGACATGAAATGGATGAAAAAAGCTGAGGATCGTGTTCAGTGGTATGACATTGGAGAGGCCTATGTCCAGCAGTGGACTGCTATGAGCTGTTGATGATGATGATAATGTCCAACGAAGAATCACTTCAAAAATCACAATTTTTGGCACAATAAGTCTGATATTATGGTCCTTATATTACCTTTAATATGGAAGGTATGTTTCTGAATAAAATGAAAGCAAAATATTCTGTCGGAATCCAGTCACAATAGTTTCAGCTCGTTTTCTCGTGTTAGCTGAATAAAATACACTGCTGGACACAAGCCTCCCCCAAAGACTGCCACGATGACCGGGATCGGTGTGTTGCTTGTTCATTGGGGGTTCTGCCATAATCACCTCGTTTAGCAGACGGGTTGGCGATCGCAATTAAGTTGTTGATGTACTCGAAAGACGCTGCTGCACATCCGCCGGTTAATCCCATAGTCACCTTTTAGGACACCCGCGGGATGAGATGGGTTGGTGCTATTCGTAGCCGGCACCACACGGCTATAGTTCACAATTTTCTCCAATATTTGTGTCACTGACTGAAACCGATCTTGATGAACAAATGTTTGAGTTATCTTAATGTTCATTCAGATGTGCTTAGTTCTATTGTGCCATTGTTTGGGCACTAAATCTAACAAAAGAAATATATACTTCATAAAATTCACGTACTCTATTATTGTAGGTTATCGACCCTTACCATTTTAGGCAAAGGAATTTTTTTGAAGCTCTTTTCAAGGCGGCCCGGATACGTAAGAAAATCGTTTCTTGTGTCTGTTATTGTATCGAAAATATTAAGAGGTAGGTTATTTTGACGCGTCCTTTTACTGCTTGTGAAAGATGGGTTTTTATTCTTTATGTAGTGAACATTGCAGAGAAGAATAATAACAAACAAATTTAATTTACTTCTCTTTACTAAAAGTGTGTCGTGCTGTTATGGACGCGCGTTACAATTTAAAATGTAGTGCGGCGCATGTACATTTACTTTCATCAAAATTAAATATACATCTAAGAACAATGACAACTATACACCAACGAAAAAAAAAAAACAAAATTGTGGATGCTAACTTTTGGTAATGATACTTGACACTAAGTACCAAAACAGTAACTTTTTTTTAACTTTGTGCCACACTATTATTTCTACTTTTTTTTTATTGGGCCCAGTGGATATTTTTCATGAACTTCCTCCGCCCCGGAAAGCGACGAATGGGCATGCCGAACTCCTACCTGCTAAAACACTGTGGTGGTCATCTTCGACACCTAAGGGGGGCTCCAGGTCCGCGTATGATCACACTAGAGCACTATTATTTCTCCTGGGTATAGTTTACAGACATAAATCTCACAGGCACTAACACCCAGACCCGAAAAAGCTATCTCGTACGTAGTTTATGCTCCGTGCGGGGATTGAACCCGCGACACTTAGCGTAGAAAGCCAACAGCTTAGCCACTGCGCCGACATAGCGTTAGCCGCCAAAGAAAACGGACACTTAATGACATCTAGTTTCATCATAGACCAGAGTTTCATTCTAAAAAAATATTCTACACACGCTTAAAGACGTATCATTTTAAAGGTATACGTGATCCGTGTAGCAAGCAAACGTTCGGTTAGCCAATTTCTAGATATAGGCGAAGCTAATGCCATTTGACAGCGAGCCATCTAGGTATTCCTGACGACATAAGGTTGCTGGAATGAGTAGAGGTAGAACCGAGGGACCTGGTGATATTAAGTAACTAGGGAGAGGCTAGCAGTGGATTGCGATGAGCTGGATTAATTGATACTGTCGTTTTACAAACGCAACTTTTAACTGGCATTTAGGAGAAACAATTGAACCGTACGACGTTACCGACATATTTTTTAGAATTTTTTCATTTTTGTGAATAATTTTATTGAATATGTAAAGATCAATTAATCTAAACACCGTACAACGTTGCCTTATACTTGACAATGGCGAAATTGTGGAAGATACTCTACAGAAGCTATAATCTAAGAGAAGAAGAAGAACTGGCATTTAGAGATTTCCAGACTTGACTTAACTAAAGACTAAAAACCGGCCAATGTGATAATATCAAAATATTTTATTATTTATTTTCGGCTAAATAACATTTCAGTTTTGGCTAAAAAACAACTCAGCAACTGAAATAATACTAAGCCTCTGCCTGCCCTTTATAATCCGTCCACAGTTTCGCAACCCATCGCACGCGATCGTAAAACATAAAAGGACAGTCCTGTCACTGACCTCGCACATCTATCATTCATACCGACAAATAACTTTCAGGATTCCCAATGACCTTATCCTAACAGAAAAAGAAGGGTTGAATACGGCTCAATAGAACCGACAGTTTTCCCAGCGGTGACCGTTGTTGAGTGCTTTTTCTAAACCGATATCCTTTTTATTTCGTTTCGGTGAAAATTCTCTGTTATGAGACAGATCGATGGTGAATTTATGTGTCTTTGTTCTGGCTGTGCGACGTACTCTCAATGGTGAGTAGGACGTAAAAGCTGAATCTTTTGACGGTATATTCGAGAATTAGATTATTATGAATAAAAACAGTTTTTCTGTTCTTTGCGACATCTCCCTTCTCTATTATGAACACAGATCAGAATAGGCAGAATATACTTATGATAGTTGTCTGGCAGTTTAGGTATGTTATGCTCACTCAAGTGTCCTGCTGATGATGGCGTCGTGTATCGCTTAGTTGCCCTACAAAATGGTTGAGCTGAGCGACGTTGACGCATGTTTCATGCTCTTGAACGAGTGCTGTTTATTGGGATTGGTTAGCTTAATGCTGCCATACGAATTTTATCATATTTTTTTCTAAATATCAGGCTTGTATAGAGTAGAGTTTTTAAAAAGTTTGGTAAAGGGGGTGGTGCTATTCCTCGATCCCAGCGAGGAATGGCCCACGCTCCTTTGTGGCCCCCCACATAAGTGGATACTGTAGCTATCTCCCGATACAGTTACGTCTTTGCTTCTGTGCTTCAATAATAAAAAAATGAAAGACAGAAATGGTTGAATCGGCGTATAAACAAAAGATTACCTATGGCCCTTATCTAAATAATAAGGTAAAAAAGAAAGAAAGAAAACTACTGGCAGTTAAACCAGATTGTAATATTAAATAACCTTGTTATAACATATTCCAATGTAATAAAGGCTTGTGTAATAAGATATTCAAAAATTAATTATCTTAATTTCTAATGTACGTCAAGTATGTACGTACGGTGCCGGATTGTAGAGGAAAATTGCTAAATACTAAATTGTCTATTGTTGAATTCTGTCTTGACCAATAATGCGTGGCAAGAACAAACCTAACATTGTAGTTGAAAAACCATGTTCTCTCATACATTCCAACTGCAAATGTAAGTTTGTATGCATAATTTTGAAATGTTCACCATGTTATTTTTAGATTTCTCATAGGTTTCGCTGGAATCTAGAAATAAATAACTATATAACTTACTAGCTGGGACCCGCGGTTTCACCCGCGTTTAATTTAAAAGAAATTTAAAGTACTTCGACATAGACACTCGACATAGAATATATATATATATATATGTATTGGATTTCAAGGGTTTTTTTTTGCGTGGAACTTTAATTATTTTTCTTGAATAAAAGTAGCTTACGTTATTCCTTATAACATCAGCTATATGCCAGTGAAAGTCCCAGAAAAATCGGTCCAGCCGTTTCGGAGATTACCCGGAACAAACAGACAGACAGACAAAAAATGTAATTATTAAATTTAAAGTTATTTTGACATTACACACAGACACTTCAATTTTATTTATTTGTATAGATATTGTTAAAAAATTGCGGCGCAATAGTTTCGGAGATAATTGTTGGGAATGGTTTTCAATTTTCTTCAATAACTTTTAAACTTTCTATCTATAAAAGTGACCCTCGTATTTAATATTCATTTATTTACGTTATACGTCCGTGTTTGGGTCACAGAAATACATATTTGTACCAAAGTTCAACTTAATCAGTTCCGTTGATTCAGATAAACAGATAAACAGATAAACACTTTATTCGTAATATAAATTATACGTCAATACACACATGGCTACATAAGATTGCAATCAAAATAATTGCATTAAAAATGATTATAAAAATGAGTAATTGAATGAATACGTAATTGAAGATAAATATAAAATAAATTAGGTAGTCCAAATACAAGTAATTGAGTCAAAAAACATATCTGAAAAATAATTGCAATATACGAAAACGAATTGAACATTAACATTATTAATAAAATCTAAATGATAATCCATAATTATTACAAAGTAAACAATTGAAATGAAAATTACATACAATTTAAATAATTATTTCATTTGTAAGCTCGTCTACTGTGTAAAATGCTCTATGAGCAAGCCAGCAGTTTAATTTAGCTTTAAACTCTGATCTTGTCAAGGCCGAGGTGACAGACTCCGGTAACCGGTTAAAAATTTTGGGACCCATCACATGCGTCAGTTTACTGGACTTCGTTAAGTAATGTGTTACAGTAGCAAGCTTGTTAGCTTGACGCGTGGTGTAGTTATGCCTATCTCCTCGCCTCTGGTAGTCGTTAAAGTTATCCCATGTGTACATAGCGATCTGCATGATGATTATACTCGGTAGGGTTAAAATACCAAGTGACAGAAAGTATGGCTTTGCGGAGGCTTCACGTGATATCTTCGCTATTGCTCTCACTGCTCGTTTTTGCATTCTAAATGCTCGTAATCTATCGGCAGCGTGTCCCCATAAATCGGCACCATATTGAAGGATTGAGTGCACTGTGGCAAAGTAGCATGTTCGAACCATATCCGTTGACACTATTCGAGAGAGTCTACTGAGCGCATAACATGCACTTCCGAGTCTTGCACACAGTGCGTCTATATGAGAACTCCAAGTCAAGCCCCGATCTACTTGGAATCCAAGAAATCGTGTAGACTCCACCTGTTCTAACGGCTTTCCGTCAATGTAAACATTTAATTTTCTGGATTGTCGCCCTGATATTGAAAAATGCAGAAAGTGTGTCTTATTTAGATTAAGAACAAGACCATTTAACTTAAACCACTTCGATACCTCCAATGCGGCTTCATTAAGATGTTGCTCAAGAGCGTCAATGTCAACACCACAGACAACCACCGCCACATCGTCAGCATACATAAATACTTCACCTGAGTTAACTGAATTGGGAAGATCGTTCAGTAGTAGCGAGAAGAGGATGTTCGAGATGGAAGATCCCTGAGCCACGCCCATTACGGCCATCAGTGGATCAGATTTGAGTTCCCCTCCGTCTGTAACCACTATTTGGTACCTTTGTCGCAAGAGGTCAGTCAGCAGCGCATGTGCTGAGCCCGCGATGCCGTAATATTGCAACTTAGCAGCTAAAACCCCATGATCAGCGACATCGAATGCCTTCGATAAATCACAGCATAGGACAGCTACTTTTTGTTTATTCTCACAGGCTTTGAGAACTCGTCGGATGACCTCGCGGACAAGCGAGGTCGTGGAGTGTCCAGCACGATACGCATACTGTCTATCAGACAGAGCTTCAAGCTCCAAAAGGTATTTGGTGAGACGGGCGCTAATTCCGTTCTCGAAAACCTTTGCTACCGCAGGAATTATTGACACAGGTCGATAATTGTCAATATCTTCCCTTTTTCCCTTACCCTTGTACAACGGGGATATTTTGCTCATTTTCATGGCACGTGGGTACAGTCCCGTTTTTATGCAACGATTAAAAAGATCGGCAAGGCAGGGCGACAATGGTATCACAGCACTATGTAGGAGCTCCATGGATATCTCATAGATATCTTTCGTCGGCTTAATAGGTATGCGTGATGTGATAATACGATGTACCTCTGCAGTAGTGAATGGTGTGAGTCGCAATGAGCGGTCAGCGGCGGGTCTCGCAGCATTCAGTGTACATTGCACAGTTGCTAAGTGCACGTGCGATGCGCCACATGCTTGAGCCGCTTCAATAAATCTGGAATTCATAGCGTCAGTGGCGGCTTTTTTGGAACAAAATTTAGTACCTGTGGAGTCTATAAGTATATCGGTGAAGCCGACAGTTTGTCGTACCACAGCTCCTCTTTCAACATTCACTATATGCCACATGGTCTTATTAGTATTACGACTGTTTGTTATAATCCTAGTGTAGTATTTAGACCTTTGTGCTGCCGTACATTTGTCATATTTACAGTTAAGTTCTTCGATTAGGATACTGAGTCCTCCAGTTTCAGGATACTTATTCTGTAATTTAATGGTTTCGAACAAAAGACACTTAATTATAATAATATCGTCGGTTATCCACGTTGTTTTTCTAATGCTTTTCTGTTTTAAAGGAAATGATATGCTGTACTTATTCGTAATAATATTAATAATTGAAGAAGCTAATTTTTCTAGCGACTCTGTTTGGAGAATCGTGTTCCAGTCTACACTCATGATAGCAGCGCGAAAGTTCATATAACTCACCTGTGAACAGTCCCTGGTGAGACGTGTGCGTGGTTGTGAGTCGAGTATCTGGCACATCACCTCTGCACGCACAGCACGGTGATCACTCAGGTTGGAGTCAACTGGCGTGGTCGTGACTGTTCCCCGGGGACCATTGTGGTACACATGGTCTAAACACGTCGAAGAGACAGGCGTAACACGAGTGGGGAAATTTACTTCGTTTGTAAAATTGTGTGCCGATAGTAGATCGCTTAACTGTTTACATTCGGAGTTTAAACAAATGCAGTTAATGTTAAAGTCTCCAACAATTATGCAAGTTTTATTACATATTGTACTGGCTCGCTCAAGTATACGATCAAATTGTGCCAGAAAGCTCGAAGA
Source organism: Diloba caeruleocephala (assembly GCA_947459985.1). NCBI lineage: Eukaryota > Metazoa > Arthropoda > Insecta > Lepidoptera > Noctuidae > Diloba > Diloba caeruleocephala. The sequence continues at coordinate 8,736,709 of OX381621.1, read as the reverse complement.
ATTAACTAGATTAGTTCGATATATGCATAGTACTACGATATTATAATCCACGAGTTCAATAGCAGACACTTCGCAGTATTGTTCTACAGCTAATTGGGTTAATTCAATGCATTCTACAGCTTTTATGTTATTACGAACAAATAAACAGGAACCGCCATGAGCAAGAGACTTTCTACTGTAATTCGAGACTAACGAATAATCGAAAATATTGACGCACTTTAAACAAGACTCTTTCAACCAATGCTCGGTTATTGCAAGTATATCACACTGTAGTTCACTCTGCAGAAGAACTTCTAGGCGATTCGTCTTCTTATCTAACGATGCAATGTTTTGTTGACAAATCGTTAGCGTTTTAAATTGTGGTGATGATGCGCCGCCGCCGGCCGGTTGTGTTAGTCTATGAGTCATTCGAAACAAATAGGCTGTGACAGACGGACAGACAGACACACGGGTGATCCTTTTTTTCTTTTTATTGATGTCCAGTGGAAGTTCTACATGGAACTTCCTTCACCCCGGGGTAGGGCGAAGGGGTATGCCGGACTCCTACCGGCTAAAACCACTGGAGCGGTCATCTTCGGCACCGAAGGGGGGCTCCAGGTCCTCGTAAGATCACACTAGAGCCGCCCATTAGTGCCACGCCTTTAGGCATATCTCGGAAGGGATGACTGTAAAGCGGTCACCCCCTCTAGCGGAGGGAAGGCGACTGTAAAAAGGTCGCCCCCCCAGGCACTTCTCGGGGAGTATTGTAAAGGATCCCCCCAAGCCTCGCTTTGCGCTGTGCTGCGCACACGACGGCACGTGACCACGTGCGCGCCACCGTCTTTCCGGGAGTCGCTCGGTGTGAGCACGCAGATTCCCCAATCTGCGCGCCCGCGACCCCACACGAGTGATCCTACAGGGTTCCGTTTTTCATTGGGACTTACAGAATCCTAAAAGGTTTCTTATCATACAGAAAATAAACAAGCGTTGATCACCACACTTACTCACTGCGTGTTGGCAATTTCAGACCATAAGATCTAGGTTTCCTCACGATTTTTACCTTTACCGAGAGTCAGTGGTCATCATTTCAGCCAAATAAAGTCCATGGTCACAAACCTTCCCCAATGATCGCCATTACGACCGGTCAGGGAGTGTTGTGTGCTCATGTTTTTGCCATAATCGCCACGCTTGGCAAGCGGGTTGGCGATCGCATTAGAGTTGTGAATGTACTCGAAGGACGCTGCTGCCCATCCTCCGGCTAGTCCCATGGTCACCTTTTACGACACCCAGGAGATGAGAGGGCTTGGCGCTATTTATAGCCAGCACCACACGGCCAGTGAGTCAGTGGTGCCTTAGATCAACTAAGATACTAAAGCCAGCTTTTAAAGCCGCGACCTTGTGCTCGAAGCGCGCCCGTATACCTCCGGGCCATTCACGGAAGTTACAGGAAAATAAATCATTAATAATCTTTTTTCTCAATTTCAAAATCACTAATTGAAATTAAAATTCCCTCCGACGTTGAATCGGAGTTAAACCCGAAAAATCTTTAACAATTGAATATCGCTAATCAATTTAGAAGGCAATCCGATTACTGAGCGGAATGGAGTTTCCAATTAATCTATTGGTGTTGATAAAATGGTCTGTTTACATACCTGACGGCACACATTGACGGCACGGTTGGTGCAGTGGCTGATACAGTCGGCTGCTGCGCACCGGGTCGTGGGTTAAATTCCCGCACGGAACAAATATTTGTACGATCTGCAGATAGTTGTTCCGTGTCTGGGTGTATAGTGTGTGGCATTTGTGTTTGTAAACGCACCCACGACAGGAGAAAACCTAGTGTGGGCAAGGTTAAAAAAATAAAAATAACATCGAGTCATACAGTAGGTCAAACACACCTCAACTCGTAAGCTATAGACTATGGGCCTCTCAACAAATATACCAATGAGCGGTGAAAGGGAATATTGCCATAATCACCACGCTTGGCAAGCAGATTGGTGGTCGCATTATGTTTTTATACGCACACGGGAGGATGCTGCTGCCCATCCTTTTTTCTATTGGTCAATTCTTTGCCGGAAATCACACGGAACTACAGTATATACATCGGTTCCAATTGCCGAAGGGATGTGCGGGTTATGTCTAATTGAGGATAGGCAGGGTCCTGGGTCGATAACATGTTCAAAACGAAAATTTTGCCTTTAATTATTTTTGCCTCGAAGCTAAAAAATGTTCTCAATGTTTTGCAAATGTAAATTGCTTAGGCGATTTACCTTAAAAATATCTTCGGCACTGGTCAAACCAAAAAGTCGAATAAGACAAGGATTATACTACCCCAATAAGATTAGATCAGATACTTACCTGGCAAGCTGTCCCTTGGGTTTGCCGCGTGGCCGCGTGCCGTGTGGTGCCGGCTCAGAATACCACCACCCCATCTCCTCCCGTGGGTGTCGTAAAAGTCGACTAGGGGATTAGCCGGAGGATGGGCATCAGCGTCCTTCGCGTACATTAACAACTCAACTACAATCGCCAACCCGTCTGCCAAGTGTGGCGATTATGGCAAATCCCCCCAATGAGCCCACAACACACCCATATCGGTCGTTGTGGTGATCTTTAGGGGAGGCCTGTGTCCATCCAGCAGTGGACTTTTATTTATGGAAGCCCAAGAACAATAATGTGGTAGATGTGCCATGGGGAAAATTGTATTGCCCTAAATACTTTAGAAACTCTGGTGTTGCCCTTCTACAATATAAAAAAATATTACAGTTTAAAAAACACGCTCTGTTCCACTATCCAACTCCCGGCTCCATGGTCAAACCCTCGTCATCAAGTGTAATGTATGGGACTTGTTAAAACAAACCAAATGAGTCCAAACTCTAGCAACTGTGTGAAGAATTTTAGCCACACGACAAGGCTTTCGCAAACCAGGACCACCTGATCACAAATACTATGTCATCCTTTCGAAACGCGAGGAGAACATCTGTCCTTAATGGCAAGGGGTTTACTAGCAGCCATTGAGTGTTCCACTATCCACCTCCTGGCTTAATCATCAGATGAATTTGATGGTATCAGGTCATCCGCATTACATATACTTGCAAAATTACAAATCTATACGACAATCAGAAGTAGATTAAAATCGACTTCCAAGATTTGTTTACATAGTTAGTTACAAGTGTATGGTATGATAGCCTTTTTTTTATTTTTTTATTGATGTCCAGTGAAAATTCTACATGGAACTTCCTTCACCCCGGGGAAGGGCGAAGGGGTATGCCGGACTCCTACCGGCTAAAACCACTGGAGCGGGCATCTTCGGCTTCTTCATCACCGAAGGAGGGCTCTAGGTCCTCGTAAGATCACACTAGAGCCGCCTATTGGTGCCACGCCTTTGGGCACATCTTGGAAGGGATGACTGTAAAGTGGTCACCCCCTCTAGCGGAGGGAAGGCGACTATAAAAAGGTCGCCCACCCCAGGCACTTCTCGGGGAGGATTGTAAAGGATCCCTCGCTTTGCGCTGTGCTGCGCACACGGCGGCACGAGGCCACGTGCGCGCCACCGTCTTCCCGGGGGTCGATCGGTGTGAGCAATGGATTGATAGCCTAGTGGTTAAACGCTTGCCTTCCATACATCCCGGCTCGCACCTCTGACTGACAGAATTTGATTATCACTTGCGTCATAGGTGAAGGAAAACTTCGTGAGGAAACCTGCACACCTGAGGGGCTCCACCAACCCATACTAGACTAGCGTGGTGGACTGAGGACTAACTTTTCCTATCAAGAGAAAAGGCATGGGCCCAGCAGTGGGACAGTAAAGGTCAGTTTATGTAGTTCCAAGAGCAGCTAATAAAAGCGTATTAAAGGAACACTAAAAATCTGCCACATGCTTTCAATTAATATTTTGATAGCATGATCTTACGCATGTAATCGAAATGGAAAGCAACCAACCTATATTTTCCCCGTAAACCTACCAAGACGTCTAGTACACATCCAGCGCAAATACGCGTTAGACGTAAAGTTACAGTGGAGCGCAAACATAAATCGAGGCCACGCTAACTATTTCGTCATGCTGATTGTTGACATAACACGTTCGGGACTTCCTGAATTAATAATACCTCGCTACGGGCTGCTTCAGAACCTTAAGATATTGAAACATGTCTTTCCGGTGTAAAAGATAATATTATTCGATTAACAATTTAATAATATAAATAATGTCTTAGATTTTCGCGATTATTACACATTATAATAAAACACTTTTAAACGGATTCTATCGCGTATATTTTAGATTACTGCAAAGTATTCGAAACGTCAGGAAAACCAAAAATCTAAAATATACGCGATAGAATCCGTTTAAAAGTGTTTATTATAATAATAATATAAAGATAAAACTACAAATCGAACAAATATTTGTATAGCTTATAGGGGTGTAGAGAGGTGCGGCACCGGTTTCACCATCGCGCGTCTCGAAGACTCGGAGCGGGTTTCCCCGTTATTACGCCATTAGACACTTCCACCCCCGAGCTCTGGCGGCCCCCCTCTGATCGGCCAACTAAGGCAAGCCAGAGTTGAAAATCCTGCGGGCACTCATGGGGTTCCACTCCAACCAACCAATAAAGGCAAGCGGAGACGAGGCCCTGACCGACTCTCTGGAGCATTCGGGTACGCAGTGTCGCCACTCACATTCAGCTCGCCACAAACTGCCCTGCGTTTTGTAAGCTAATTAATATACTTTTTTTTATCATAAGGTATGAAGAAATCAAGCAGCTACTTTAATCTGCCCTCCAGGATTACCTTATCCCATGGTGAGATAACGTTTGCCCAGAGGGGTAGAGACATATAAAGATAAAACTACAAATCGAACAAATATTTGTATAGCTTATAGGCAGTTGTTTCAAGTCTAGGTGTATTCATTTACAATTTATGACTGTAAACTGTACCCACGACACAGGAGAAACCGTGGTGGGGGAATTGGTAAAATCAGAATGATGGGTATCAATAGAATTGGCAGCGGAATCCTTCTGTAGTATGATGACAATATACTGCGATCTGTTCGCGTGCCATGGGATAGTTACGCACGGCTGACAACTGTCAAAACATTGAACTGGTCGAAATTTTGAATCTGCGCAAAGCAAATGTGTTACTTTCGCAACACTAAAGTTAAATAGGGTATCGCAGTCATTGGCAATAAATGATCAAGCAACATATAGTTGGGAGTTATTTATAGTAATTATAAATATAGTTATATACTCAACATTAATTTTACTTAACATATTGAAGACTTTATTTTGTCTCTACAAAACACGTTTTTAAATTCATCAAACAATCTGATACCAATGCTTCTGAATCAACTATCGGTGGGGTGAAGGACACATTTATTTGAAATCCTTATTATTTACACGTACATACCTCATGTTTGTGTCTTAATCAGTATAATGTAAAATTAAATTAAGATTCCAACTTTATGTTATGTTATCTATATTTTGTATAGGGCTCTTCAGAACCTCATATGTGTTGTCAGCTTGGCCAAATAATACGTCAAAACCATCGTGCGTCTTGAAGACTCGGAGTAGGTTTCCCCGTTATTACGCCATTAGACACTTCCACTACCGACCATATAGCTCTAGCAACCCCCCTCTGATCGGCCAACTAAGGCAAGCCAGAGTTGAAAATCCTGCGGGCCCTCATGGGGTTCCACTCCAGCCGACCAATAAAGGCAAGCCAAAGACGAGGCCCTGACCGACTCTCTGAAGCATTCGGGTACGCAGTGTCGCCACTCATATTCAGCTCGCCACAAACTGCCCTGCGTTCTGTAAGCTTCTTAATGTACTTTTTTTTCTAATGATATACTTATTTCATATCAAAAGGTAGGAAGAATTCAACAGCTGCTTAAATCTGCCCTCCAGGATTACCTTATCCCATAGTGAGATAACGACTGCCCAGAGGGTTTTATTAATATAATATTCTTAATCCAGACAGCACACGGACAACATAATATATATATAAACTCGTTAATTTGCACAACTTTTCACTTTCGCACATACACTTATAGTCAGTGAGGCAATATAACTTTATTGTTATGTACTAGGAGCGGCATTTAATTGTGTTATAAACGTTATTTAAACACAAATGTTTGTTTTGCAAACTCGTTCGCTCACACCCGTGATGTGACCGTGTGGTTTGTTTATTGTTATTGTTTTACCGTGATAACTTTTGTTTTACTTCTAGAGTTTTTTTACATTCAACGAAAAATCTGACGCATTAGTTGTCTTTAAGCATATTTTGAGGCCAATCTGAGGCCTTTGTTCAGCAGTGGACGTCATTTGGCTGATATTATGATGATGATAACATAAAAATAACTACTCAACTGGTTTAAAACTTTTGCAATTGTTGACCGGGTGACATTTCCTCGCATATTTTATAAACTGTATTCCAAATCAAATGAGCGTCGAGCTTATTTAAATTATCATCAATCAGATTTATTTTTGATACACACATCTACACTAAACACCCTGATATCTATAATAAACGTGAAAACATACAAACCAAAATTATACTTCGACACAAAAATTGATTAAATCTACCAACTTCTCGACTAGCTATGCACTCCTCGGGTCCTTTGGTGATGTCTATAAAAATATATAACAAGCTACCAAATGTCATAAAAACTGAAAACGAATTTAATAATTTTGTATACCAATTTAAAAAAAATTGCTTAGCAAAAGCTACTATAGCATAAAATAATTCATTGATGATACATTTTAATTACAAGTTATTATTAATCCTCTTCCTCTCTCCTAATGATCTCCTATGCTGTGCCCAATAGGGTCCATAATACGTGCATAGATATAAACCTACCATCTGTTTTTAAATAATTTATGGAATGCAATAAAGAATTGAATTGAATTGAAAACTATTTGTAAAGAATAATGTTATGGTACACAGGCCATGATAGTCACAATTTTTACCTGACAGACGAACACCGTGGAGCATTTAGTTGAACAATTCTAAGCTTATCAGCTCATACGATTTCAGCAACTGTCGAGCACCATTGACCCAAATCGCCGTCTGCCGTATGTTGTTTCGTGTGGTCACCGTAAGAACTAAATTACCGGATGTTGCTCCGATTTGTACATTTTAATTACCCGTGTATGTATGTCCGATCTTAATATATGTTAGTTACAAGTATATTCACCAGTGCATTCCTCTCGAGGTATCAATCCAAATCCAAGATGGCCACCGAGTGGTTATAGACCGAAATGTATTATCAATCTAGTCGAAAATCCGATCCCAGATATATAGAAAGTCTTCAATGTTGCATTAAATTGTAGTTAATTTAACTAATTGTCCACATAGCTTTAAAGCGGTGTCTATGAGTGTAGAGCACAGTCAATATTTTTCAACTTACAATAAATCAATGTGGATTGCTGCTCAAACAGTAACTAATTCAGTGTAAAAAGACTAAGTTATTGTCCTTATTATGGGTTTCAGATTGCGAAAGACGCGTTTTATTTTTAAATGTAACGCCAATAAGGATTATTTTGTTGTTTTTAATTAAAATTATAATTTTAATAAAGAACGTACATTCACAATCCAAGATAATGTATGTATTATTAGATTCATTTCAGTAAAAATGGCCACCGAGTAGTTTAACGGCCGAAATTTATAATCAATCTAGTAGAAAAGTTTTGGATTTGGGATAAAGGATTTGTCAGTTTTTGTGTTAAGTATGAACTTTTTTGGATTAGATTGATTATTAATTTCGGCTATAAGACGATAGGGTCCGACATTTGCCTTCGTCCTATAATTTGGTACGCACAAAAAAACGAAGAAGAACTGAGGCCATTGCAGTAAGACAGACAGGATTGTAAGAACTAATTAAGAAATGAAGAACATTTCCTCAGCTTCATTAAATGAATGCGTCGATGTCATGCAACTACGAGAAAATATTGTGTACATGTAATAATGTTTGGGAAAATGTTTGTTATATAATCACGGCGGAACGGCTGGACCCGATGAAATTCGTCCTCCGCATCTCAAAAACTAAGCACTTTTCACGCAGGTGAAGCCGAGGACACATCTAGTCAATTCATATTTTATACATTAATAATAGCTGTCATTAAACTTTTCGATCGAATCAAATATTCATAACTATTGCAAACTTTTTGATTACAAATAATAAGTTTCGAAAAAAGTTGAAAGTTTATAGCTGCGGGCTCTTTGCGACTTCGAATTTTCTGCGATTCAACGAATTGCAGACGAAATGTGTTTGAAATCATTAATATATAAACGAATCCGAATCAAATAAAAAATTCTCGTGAGTTCAGATAAATAGACTAGGTGTAAGGACGTTCAGGACGAGAAAGTTTGTATTAGTCAAACATACTCACACTTCAGTCCGTTAACTTCCATTGGTGAACATGGGCCTTCTAATGATAACTGCGATGTGTCATAGGGGAGGTTCCCATAATCATCACGCTTGGCAGGCGGATTGATGATCGCAAAATAGTTATTACTGGCACACAAGAGGACGTTTCTGCCCACTGGCCCACAGGAGGTTATTGCTGGCTATTCTCTTGATATTTATATACCTAAAGGGTTTATATTGGGGAGTCTGCGTGCTCGTACCGAGCTACCCCTAGGAAGACGGTGGGGCGCACGTGGTCACGTGCCACCGTGTGCGCACAGTGAGGCTTGGGTGGAACCTTTACGATCCTGCCCGAGCAGTGTCTGGGGGCGGCCTTTTTACAGTCGCATTCCCTTCGCTAGAAGCTGTTCCAGTGGTTTTAGCCGGTAGGAGTCCGGGGCACTTTGCCCTTCTCCCGGGCGGAGGAAGTTCAAGATGAATTTCCACTCGGGACTAATAAAAAAAGGGTTACCCTTAGACGTCTATACGAACCCTAGGGGAGGAGAAGGGTGGTCTACTCCTTACCACAAGTTGCCAGGAACTAAATGGTATAGTCAAGTATCTTCATCTTACGCTTTTTGAACACTTTCTACTTCAATATCAGCTAATACATGAACAGCACTTAATATTTAAGACCCTCTCGATTATTTGAGATGTTATTACAGTTTCGGTAGTACGCCAGGCATACCAAATAGCTGAGAGGTTTATAATTGACGGCATTTTGTATTCAGCAGTAACTGTAGTTAGAGGTCTAAGTCTAATGGTAAGCTGTATAATGTACATAGCTGCCATTTTATAAAAGAATAAGTATCATAGAGCTGATAATAGATGGATAATACGCATAGACAGAATGTAGGAATACGTTGAGCTTTAATGTTGAAGCGATCGTTTCACTCGACTGATTTTGGGACAATTATGCGTATGAGCACTCCATTGACATTAATTCATGCGAGAGAGCAGCACGATGATATGAGGACAGACCGAGAAACCAACAACTGAGCGAGATTTATTTATTTCATCTACCAACAGACTTAGCCGATTTATTTATTTAGAATAATAATTGGATTAAGATTTTTTTCTTTATATATTACATAAGTCATTCACCTCAGAAAATACATGTACAAAGCTATAACCTTCAGAAAAAATCTATAGGTACAGCCATTCAACAGGTAGTACAAGCATTAGTTCTAATACATTGTATATGATAAGCGGTCTCTTCATTCGTTATCACAGCGATAAATAAAGATAAGAGGGTATGGAGCACTTAGCTGAGTTATCTCGGGTCACACATAGTCTTAAAATAGTCGGGCAATTTGTGACGTGCGACTCGCGGCCTAGAGGATGTATTACTTACATTATATTTTCAGCCATTTTGATTGTAGTGCCTACATATTTGTTAGGTTTTTGTCGATCGTAAGATCACTAAAGTTGTTTACGCAGCCGAAAATATTTTCAAGTTGAAGTGGCAATGGGCGGGGCACATAGTTCATAGAACTGATGGCCGTTGCGGCAGAAAGTTCTGGAAACCATTTACCGGACAATGCAACGTGGGACGGCCTCCTACGAGAAGGACATGACCTGGTAAAGGTAGCTAGGGGTCGTTAGATGCGGGCGGCATGTAATCGGTTGTTGTAGAAATCAATGGGGAGGCCTTTGGTTAACATTGGACATCCTTTGGCTGATATTATGACGATAACGATGAAGAGTAATATGGCTGTATATTCCATAGAGTTGGACAGAGTCTGATCTCACACCTTTTGGTGATAGCTATTTTACGTCCTAGGTGTAATTTCGTGTGGTTACTGGCAAACGATGGAGCACCTATGAGTGTTTAAAAGGCGATAAGGGTTGATATCAAGAGGATGTGCAGCAACATTCGCTTGTGTGCTAACAACTATGTACGCCAATCCGCAGCGCAGGCGCCAAGCGTGGTGATCAGGTATGGCAATATCTATGACCGCGCATTGTAGTGATCATTGGGAGTGGACGTTTACAGATTGATGTGTGTGTGTGTGTGTGATTGGGGTGCGCTTTTTTCCATTTACTACTGAGTATCATCATATCAACTTTTTAAACTTTTTATGTATCCACTGATGAACAAATGCCTCCCCATAGATTTCCATAATCGTGTCGTCATTTTGGGGGGCATTTGCCAATACTCATCACGCTTGGCAAGCGGGTTGGTGAGCGCAGTACCTATGGCTGCTGTTCCATAGATAGGTCGCCTTTTACGACATCCAACGAGAGGAGATGGAATGGCGCTATATTCTTAATCCGGACACCACTCAGTATATCCTTACAAAAATTCTAATAACACTGCCCGAACTGATAATCGAACTCAAGTCCTCACATTCCGCAGCCGCAATTGCGACCACTAAACAAATGAGCCGATCTGTAACGTAAGATCATACTAAAAAATATGACATCTGATCTAAACATAAGTAAGATACTCGAGTTGCAGCGGTCAACGGGTTATCACTCCGATATGCAATAATCTATTAAGAATTCCAGCCGACGTTTGGAAAAGCTATGATAATAATAAGAATAACTTACGTTTAGACAGTATTGAGTAAAACTTAAGGAAAACTTGATTATCATTATTGAGCGACACGAATTATTGACTAATCGAGTAATTTTTTAGGTACAATAATTTTGTCTATCCTAATGTCGATCGACAATATCGACTGAAGGCCGAAATTAATAATCAATCAAATCCAAATACTTTTGATTTAAGATTTTGAACTTCATCCGTTTTTTGTATTATATTTATGTGTTATTTAAAACAAAAAATAATAGTATAAGAAAACTAACAAACACGCTTTTGTAGATAACCGAACTGAAAAGTATATATAGATATAGAACCCCACGCTTTTTTACAATAACTTTTTTTTTGTTAATCACTATTTCTATTTTAAACTTATTGAAAATTATTTTCTACTTTTTAGTACGGTTATCTACAAAAGCATGTTTTTTTTACTATTATTTATTTAAACATTTTTAGTTCAGCTAACTACAAAAACGTGTTTCATTTGTTTTCTTTTTGGAACGATGTTGCATTGTCATCGGTCCGTGATAAGTGTGCGAAGTTTCAAATCAATCCGACGTTTTTAAGGGGATAAAAATCAAGTTCAAAAATTCCGTTACATAGATACATACCAAGCTAATAAAAGCGTGTTAAAATACAGACAAATCCTTAATCCAAAGATATTGACTTAGATTGATAGTTAATTTGGGCCGTATATCGATCGTTAAATCGTGCCAATATGCAGGCACCATTATTTTAGACCGTTTGAATTAGAGTCACGCTTTGATAACCGTTATTGTGATTAATGGATTTTTTATCTATAGAACCCTAATGTTAGTGTTGTTATGACGTTCGCGTTGTAATGGCTGTGAACTATTATCTATTCTGTGCATTGGGCTCACTGGCCACAGGTCGCGCATATTTGAAGAACATTTGTTTCTCTACCATTATTGAGGTCTTGCGTACACATAACACAATGGACGTGTAAGTGTTATCTTGAGACATTGTGTATCAAAGACATACTTAACTGTTGGCGATTGATGTTTCTTTTTTATAAATAGATGGAATAGTGCACGTAATGGATAGCACGTGTAGCTCCGGTCACGCATAGTAGCCCTATCCATCCCATCTCATTCCGTGGGTGTCGTAGAAAGCGATTTAGGGAGTTTGAAACCCGGTGCATAGCATTAAGGTCTTTTGATTACCTGTAGGTGGTGAGGAAACCACCAAAACTAGCATACCATAGTCATAATCATTAAATAACATGTTAAAATAATGTCACGCTTTTACATTTTCAAATTTTATTATTTTTGGAACAATTAATTTTTCGAGTACATCATGTTTGTTAAGAGTAGATCTTTTACTTTTTGTTTAAATTTTGGTAGAGGGTCAGAGAGGTTCAGCTGTAGGTGCCATTTGGCTGATATGGTATAGTATTATAAACGTGACAGGTGCTTAACGTCGCTTAACGTATCGGCTTTCTGCGGTACGTGTCACGGGTTCGATCCCCATCATTTCGGCCGAATGAACTCCACTGCTGGACACAGGCCTCCCCCAAAGATCACCACAACCACCGATAAGGAAGTGTTGTGGGCTCACTGGGGGGTTTTGCCATAATCGCCACGCTTGGCAGGCGAGTTGGCGATCGCAGTTGAGATGTTAATGTACTCGAAGGACGCTGCTCCCCATCCTCCGGCTAATCCCTTAGTCGACTCTTACGACACCCATGGGAGGAGAAGGGGTGGTGGCTTTCTGAGCCGGCACCACACGGCAAATTCGATCCCCGCACAGAACAAATATTTGTATGATCTACAGATGGTTGTTTCGGTTCTGGGTGTTTGTGTATGTGAGATTTGTCTGTAAACTGTTTACACGACACAGGAGTAATCCCAGTATGGGATATAGTAAATAAATAACCGGTGTTGTGGAGTTGAACTCGCGTGGAGAGGGTTCCAAAATTGTTGAATGTATTGTCTACTGTACTGCAATAATCTATCCCATGAACAAACTTAAAATTGTTATTGATAAACATGTTTTATACATTCCAAAAAATAAGTTTGTACGCACATTATTGAAAGATTTACCGTGTTATTTTAAGACCATAGACTTATTATAGGTTATCATGTAATCTATAAGTAAATACTCCTACCTACTACTATTATAATTTTCCGAAATAAACCCCGAATAATATCCCACCCCGAGAATGGTCAATTTTCATCTATTTTAAAACCGTTCATTTAAAAATCATAAAAGAAATATATTTGAGACCCTCACAACAAGCCCTTCCATTTCATATGTTACACGGTACAGTTTGAAAAACTTTATTCTTCAATTTTCTAATTCGCCCCCCAAAGGTGACCCATATTCAAAATTAATTTATTTGCGTTAGACGTCCATGCGCAGGGGCGCATAAATTCATATGTGTACGAAATTTAACTTATCGGTCCAGTAGATTCGAAGTAAATTGGCTGTGACAGACGGACAGACAGACACACAAGCGATCCTATAAAGGTTCCGCCGTTTTTTCAAGTGGACGTTCGGAACCCTAAAAATACCTGTGCACATCAAACGAAAACATTTACAAAGTAAACAAACACCAGTGTTGCCATCTTAACACTCTGGACAAAGCCAAGCATTTCATCGAGATACTTTGCAGTGACGAAATCCATATTTCGTGTAGCGAATCTAAAATATTCCGCTTATATTGTCTGACGTCATATTATAAATAACTTTCGCTGTCCGTATATTCGTCAGCGTTCACTGCATGTGAACGAGACTGGAACGGGCATTCCCGATCCGATTTTATTATTACGAATAATGAGATGTTTTTACAGTTTCGTTTTTAGATTATTCCGGCGCATCATAATGGTTTTATTTCACTTATCTACTTTTATGTGGAGTTCAGAAGTCAGGAATACAAGCGCGCGAAATCGAGGTATATTTTGTAAGTTTATTTATTTTAATATTTATTATGGTGATATGCGTGACATAATCATTTGTGTAGTCCGAGCAATGTGCCGCGCCCATTACGACCTCAGTTTGTTAAACTTTTCCTTGTTCGTAGAACCGATGGCCGTTGGGGTAAAAAAGGTTCTCGAGTTGAGACCGTCCACAGGAATACGCAGCGTGGGTGGACCTCCAACGAGCTGGACAGACGACCTGGTGAAGGTCACTGGGAGTCGTTGGATTAGGGCGGCATGTAACCACTCGTTGTAGAAATCTATGGGGGAGGCCTTTGTTCAACAGTGGACGTCCTTCCATCCTTCCATCAGCACAGAAGCATATTATTGTAGCACTAGTTGTACGAAGAATGAGATTTTATTTTATTTATTTTAGCTACGCATCCACAGTTATTACATATGACTGTCAAATGTACCTACTACATATATAAAATCTCCATGATCACAACAAACAAAATATTCTTTCTTTAAATTGACTCGGTTGGATTTCTTCTATTATTATAAGAAGGGAAAATCAGGAGGCAACTATGAATTATTAGAACTAAGATTATAAATAATTACTTGCAAAATAAAATGTAATAATTGGAATTGGAGTGGCTTCTTTTTTACAATATTGTTGTGGGATATGAATATTATACTATCGCTTGTAGTATTTTTGTTATGTATGACGATAAACGTAATAACACTAACAACGCAATCAGTCGGCGGTGGGAGCTATCGCGTTATCGCAAGCGCTGGCGTGGGCACGACCGGACGAAATTATTTTTATTTTTATTAAGTGCACTATGCGTGGCGAATGACGATATTCTCTTACGGTGGTCAGTAAGCAATTAAGCGTCATACCTGCCCATATTGATTGTAATGCTGCTCAGGTCTAATCCTGCGTGGCACACAGCGCTCGTCACCTCGATACATGAAGTTGTTTAGTCTATTATACCCAGTAATTTCACTAGCTACAGTGCCATCCTAATCGGAACGCAGTAACGTCTAAAGTTTAAACACTATTACTTAGCGGCGAATATCTGATAAAACGTCATTTCTACATTTTACTTTTTGCTGACGGTACATTTGTCTTTCTGTAGTGCCGTGTGGTTCCGGCTACGAATAGAACCAACACATCTCATCTCGTGGGTATCGTAAAAGGCGACTATGGGATTAGTCGGAGGATGGGCAGCAGCGCCCTTCGAGTACATCAACAACTCAACTGCGATTACCAACCCGCCTGCCAAGCATGGCGATTATGGCAAAACCCCCCAATGAGCACACAACGCACCCAAATCGGTGGTTGTGGTGATCTTTGGGGGAGGCCTGTTTCCAGCAGTAGACTTGATTCGGCCGAAATGAAAAATGAATGATCTATATTTGTTAAACAAGAGTGTAGTCGAAGAATAGTTGAGGAAGTGATTGCAACCTCGATGTCTGATATAAATGCTAACCACGTGTCCGATGGGACAGGTACGTTTGTCACATTGTAATTTACTTTCGCTTACCACTGTATGCTGTGACTGGCATAAATTGACTGTCTACAGTCTATGGCGCGTGTGCCGACAAACACTTATGTTTGTAATTGTGTCTATATAAGATATGTTTTGTTGCAAATCAATTGCTGTCATTGAGTATCATTAAGTAGCCAATCTCAGTCGAACCCTTCACATAGAGCTCTACCCAACAGGAACATTCCATAGAAGACTTTGTTGAACAGACTACAGTTGAAAAGTCTTTTATAGAATATTCCTGTTATAGTAAAGTTCCATGTGAAAGGCGGTACTACAGTTCTATTATTAATTAGTATATTATTTCAATCGTCATTACAACTACGTGTAATCGTAGTTCTTTTCCACATGAATGGTAGGAATAGCCAGTGTATTTACTCGAACAACAAGCATTCCAACTAAACCTTAGATCGGCAAGACATCGGTAATCACTATTGCTGATGTAATCATCATCATCAACATTTCAGCCGAATAAAGTCCACCACTGAACACAGGCCTCCCGCAAAGATCGCCACAACGACCGTTCTGGATGTGTTGTGTCCTCAAGGGTTTTGTCTTAATCGCCACGCTTGGCAGGCGGGTTGGCGATTGCAGTTTGTTAATACACTCGAAGCACGTTGCTGCTCATCCTCCGGCTAATCTCATAGTCACCTTTTACGACATCCATGGGATGAGATGGGTTGGTGCTATTCGTAGCCGGCACCACACGTGCGGCTGATTTCAGGTAGGCTGTTACTCGTATACTGTACCTTATATGTAAAAAGTAAGGTATTGCCCACAGTGAGAACCCTTGGCCAGTAATTTAGAAATGTTACGCTATAGGTGCCACCTATATTTATAAAGTATCCTCGTAACTCGCAACGTCATTGAAGCACAGTTCCGTTAGAAGGCGTCAACATGGACACACTCTTATCTACTTCTTACTTACTTACTTCGTGCACCAGCACATTGCAGACGCCGGTCTGCAATGTGCTGCTCTATATTTTAGTTATAGTTACATACCAGAGAAATTTCAAAAAAAGTTCTTTATTTTGCAACCTTATAGCCTTTTCTGGAAGGATTCGTTTCGGGGAGCTAGCAGTATACTCACATTTTGGTGCTAATATACTCAAAGTCAAAGTCAAATTGTTTTTACTCATGTAAACCATTTGCTGGCACTTACGAATAGTCAGAATTTAAATAGTTGCACGGTTCTAAGTCGTTGATCCTATGGAGAAGAACCGGCAAGAAACTCCATGGTTATACACTTTTGAAATAATATTTGAAAGTATTACAGTCTTCAATATAATCGTAAAAACTATGTGAGGATAATGCATGCCTATGTGTGGGATAAATACACACATACTTATGCACAATGATAATCAAATGCGTTACAATTAGATTGTTATAACAGTTATAAGCTGACCAGTCCCGAACAGAGAACACCCGTTCACGGGCATAACGCATGCATCAGCATAGCTCAGCTCCACCATAATACAGGGAACTTAGCCACCTAACACATAACGCTACCTTCAACAAGACTCAACAAGACATTTTAGTGAGCATGACAGACTCATACTGCCAGGCAACAAGCTACTACAACCTTTATCCGCCTACCAAGCATGTTCAAGGCGTTGCTTAGCGTCAGTGATCTAGGCTGTGTCAAATATTTCATTCTAAGATGGTCCCTCGTAGTGACTTCGGGGCTCTCTTATTACCTGCATGTTCATTGATGGACCTCAATAAAAAATGCCGTTAGAAGTAGAATCGATTGCTGTGCTGTCTATGATATTTATGTTCGGTACTGAACCTACATTTACGACACCATACGAAGAAACCCAAAGATTTCCTTTAGATCAAATTTAAGGGCGTTGTTCCCTGACTAGAGCAAGGCCCGAGACGATGGCGCGTCGTGTTCCGCACGTGCCTCTCTAGAAGATTGTGCAGTTGTCTTTATCCGCCTACCAAGCATGTTCAAGGCGTTGCTTAGCGTCAGTGATCTAGGCTGTATCAAATATTTCATTCTAAGATGGTCCCTCGTAGTGACTTCGGGGCTCTCTTATTACCTGCATGTTTATTGATGGACCTCAATAAAATATGCCGTTAGAAGAAGAATCGATTGCTGTGCTGTCTATGATATTTATGTTCGTTACTGAACCTACATTTACGACACCATACGAAGAAACCCAAAGATTTCCTTTAGATCAAATTTAAGGGCGTTGTTCCCTGACTAGAGCAAGGCCCGAGACGATGGCGCGTCGTGTTCCGCACGTGCCTCTCTAGAAGATTGTGCAGTTGTCCAGGCTGCGCAGGAGAGTGGGGCCTGCCACAGTGAGACGTAAGCCAAGACCTGCAAGGGGGTAAATAAGCAAGTCCCTTGTCCCTGGCACGTAATAAGGTTGGTAAGCGCGGAATGGCTGCCGTTCCATAGAAAGAACGCTGCTACCCATCCCTCTGGCTTAGTCACTTTTTACGACCTCCACTGGAAGAGATGGAGAGATGCTATACTCCTAATCAGGACACCATACGAAAATTTCTAAATAACATAAATGAATAACTAGATTTGCTGAACAATTAATTTTTCCTATAGTGCAAAAGGACAAGTACCTATCCTAAGTAGTGTCAATTATACCCAGGGTCCTTACAGCACTGGTCAAAGCAAACATCGTAATGAACCTCCATTAAAAGCAATTAATAATTCAAAAGCAACCTTTGTCACCCGGTGACAGGGGGTTTAACCACCGTTCTGTTTTACTAACGCAAATAAATAAATTAAGTTCGAATTTTCATCTTTATTTCATGAGTTTAGGGACTATTTTGTCTTAATCGTTGGATAGAAAAATTTATGAATGGAATATCCCGTGGGTATTTCCCTGAGTATTATTGAAAATTAAATGCTCTGGGACTGGTTTAAAATTGCCAAAAGTCCTTGAATGAGTATACATGGTTGGTTTATTTAGAAAGACACCAAGCAGAACAAGACTTGCGTTTTTTATACCAATTATGTAGTTGGGAAACATGCATACGGTCGACCTGATGGTAAGCATGTACCGTGACCTATGAATGCTTGGAACACTAGAGGTATCATTCGCACGTTGCCGACCTGTAAAAATCTTTTCACGCCCTTTTTGAAGATTATCCCACGCTGTAGTTAATTAATTTTAACAATTTAGTAACCTAACTTTAATTTAACAAAATTACGTATTATATCTTAATACGGACAAATCATAACTTGACCTAGAGCTCAAAAATGGACTGGCTCGTCCGGGGAAGTACTACGTCGTCGCAGAATAGCACCGCGTTGTAGCAACATTGTTGGTAGCAAAAGTGTTGCTGCGTTTCATACGGTGAGTGACGAATCGAGCACAAACCCCAAAAACATGGCATACATACGACATGGGGGCCTTCAAGGTTAAGTATATGTCTGCCATAAACACATTATCGACTTAATTACACACAGATACATACCTTAACCTTACTATAAACAGATTTACTTTTTTTAAGATTTATTTTTGTCTTTCCCAGAATAGTTTTTGATTTTACCCTTATTTTGCCTTTGCATGATTTCCTTTTTAATAACCTTTTTGTAATCTTATATTTGACATACTCCTGTAACTTATTTTTAAGGGGAACACACTGGCTCCTGTAATACAGTAATTATACTAGCGCAGGAGTCTAGGAATTCTTTAAATGTACAATATCTATATGTCAATAAAGATTCTTATTCTTACAATTAATCGCTTACGGCCGAAATTAATAATCAATCTAACCTGAAATATTTGGACTTGGAATTGAGGATATGTCTGTTTTTATACTGACATGAAATGGAAGTCTAACTGAAATTGATAATCAATCTAATTCAAAAACTTTGTAATTGGGATTAGGATTTATCAATTTATTGTGTTAAATTTGATCATAACACAAAAACAGTTTATTTTCAACATCTTAAATCTAAAGATTTTGGATTAGATTGCTCATTAATTTCGCCGTTAGGTGACCCGCATGCTCGTTTGAATTCCTATACATATCTTTTATATCTTTATATTAATACGTGCAGAGAAAACTCTGAACCCCTTTTTCCCGGAGGAACACTTCTCCACTCATTCTCAATATAAACTTTCACTATGCCAAAAAGCGTGTGCTTGCTTTGGCATAGTTAAAATTTACATTTGAGAATAAGTACAGAATTCCGGTCGAAATTTGACCACTCGGCGACCACAAGTCTACAAAAATCGATGTGTGTATGTATGTTCCTTATGTACTCTAAAACGGCTGGACGGATTTTAATGAAATTTTCAGGCAGTTTTCAGATTAGGTCAGCGGATGATCCTGCAGTTTTATAGCGATCGAATTAACAGATTTTTGTTTTTATTGGCTTTTTTGCAATTTAGTGTCCTTTTTCCATAATTAGTGCTACCCGTGCGAAGCCTGGGCGGGTTACTAGTAAGCAATAAGCATTTCTTCACTGAATTGTATAAAAATCTTCTCAACGTTAGGTACGTGATAGCTGTCGAAATATTTTTCTAGAATACATTGTGATAGTCGTGATAGTGGGAGTTCTATTTGAATAACATCTCTTGAATCAATTTAATAAATGTAACGTTTTTATATTCTTTTCTGTTGAAATTGTTCTTTGAAGCAATATGTATTTTTTAGCTTCATTTTAAAAGTAAGTAGTATATTTTTCTTTAATTCAGCATAATATTCTTTGTTTAAATAATAAAAATGTACATCTGTTTGAGATTAATAGACTTCGACAGTTTCAGCAACCACCATGGAAGTAGTCACATAATTACATGTATCTTTTCATGGAGAAATTATACTATTAACTTGGTTGCTACTCTCCACTAGATGGCGTTCTAGCATATCCGTTCATCTGATCGACATGAATAAGGCAGGAAGGGGTAGTATATATATATATGTATATACTCTTATGTGCTACAATATCTATATATATAAAAAAATATGTTCGTTTATTCAACATCGCTAATCTCCTAAAGTTCTTTACCGATCGTTTTGAAATTTTTCTTCTTCTCTTAGTTTATGGCTTCTGTAGAGTCTCCTTCCACAATTTCGCCAATGTAAAGTATGAGGCAACGTCGTACGGTGTTTAGATTAATATATCGTTACATATTCATAAAATAATTATCAAAAATGAAAATAATTCTAAAAAATATGTCGGCAACGTCGTACGGTTCAATTCAATGATCCTGAAATGTTTACACATCGTTGTATTCATATACGCGCATGTTTTTATTATATCAGGAGACTCATAATCTATCTATATATATAAAAATATATTGTTCGTTTGTTCAAAATCGTAAATCTCCTAAAGTTCTTTACAGGTCGTTCTGAAATTTGTACATATCATTGTATTCATATACGCGCATGTTTTTATTAAACCAGGAGAGACATAATTGTTTTTTATTATTCAGAATCGAAATCGTGTTACGTAATAACTTACGTGCATTTAGCTACAGCAACGCGTGGCAGGGTAAAACTATTTCTATATAAAATGGATTCCCCAATTGTGTAGGTATTGAACCTTTTTTAACGGACTAGTTAGAGAATGTTATAAAGATGTTTCTAAAAAAAAACAAATGACTTCATGGATGTAGTTAGTTTTAGGTACCATAATAATAAATGAAGACAAACACTATAATAACTTATGCAAAATAAGGTCCCGTTGTTGAAGGGGTTCAATTTTTACTGTGTAACTCAATTGGCCCATATTCAATTTGCGAAGTTGTTTTAGCTTTTCCAAAACTTTGAATGGCTTTTTGCCCCGCTGTGTATGACTTGATTTAATCAATAGTAGAAGGTATAATAACTTATGTGTTGCTTAGTTCGTTGTTTGTTTTGAACGTTTATTTATCATCATCATAATTTCAGCCGAAAACGTCCACTGCTGGACATACGCCTCCCTCAAAGATTACTACAATTATCACTATGGGTTTGAGTTGTGTGCTCATTGATGGGTATTGCCATAATCGCTACGCTTGGCAGACGGGTTGGTAATCGCAGTTACGTTATAAATATAGGTACTCAAAGGATGCTGCTACCCATCCTCTGGCTAATCCCATAGTCGCCTTTAACGACACCCATGGGATTAGATGGGGTGGTGGCAGGTGGTGGTATTCTTAACCGGTACTATACGCGAAAATTTATAACGACCTAATATTTAATAGGTCTTTACCTATGAAATTACTGTTCTGCCTTCAGTACTGCCAGTACTGGCCATTTCAAATAAAAATATTTTTGATTGGTTATTAATTCTAATTTCAAATTTATTTTATTTTATAAACTTTGTGTTCATTTTCAAAATCAGTTTTTATGTGTATTGATTAGTGTTATGTTTTCCTCACGATTGAATCGTTAACGTCGTCATGGATACCTTGAAAACCAGAGTATATATAGAATATGAGTACCATCGTGCAGCAATGCGGCAGAAGCGACATGCAACATCAACGACGCTTACGGAGCGAACACTACAAATGAACGCACAACTCGTTATTGGTTTGCCCGCTTCCGTTCTGGAAATTTTGATCTGAAAAATGAGCCCCGTGGTCGTCCTAAAACTGTGGTTGACAATGACGAATTAAAGGCGATTCTGGAAGCTGATGATACTTAAACTACGGCTGAATTAGCAGCAACTTTCGACGTAGCATCAAAACAATATTGGCCCAGTTGCATCAAAGTGGCAAGGTAAAAAAGCTTGATAAATGGGTGCCCCATGAACTTAACGATCATCAGTGCAACGTGCTGCCTTGCGCTTCTCAACAGGCACAGAAACGAAGGAATTTTGAACCGCATTGTTACCTGCGACCAAAAATGGATTCTGTTTGACAATCAAAAGCACTCAGCTAGTCGGTTAGATCCTGGTTCAGCACCTAATCAACGCCCTAAACGAAAAATGACCCCTAGAAAAGTGATGGTCACTGTTTGGTGTTTGTTTAGTGGTCTAGTGCTGGTGTGATCCATCAAAGCTTCTTACTTACTGTGAAGAATTGAACACTATTATGGAGAAGCTCGCACATCCGAGGCCTGCTTTGATCAATCGCTTGTCTCCGCTGCTCCTGCATGACAACACGCGAGCCCATACTACACAACAGACGAACTCCAAGCTACAAGAGCTGGGGTTGGAATCTCTCCATCATTCGCCGTACTCTGGTGAGACCTTGCGTCTACAAACTTCTACTTATTCCAGAATTTGAATTCATTTTTGACGGGAAAAAAAATCATTACCCGAGAGGCAGTACAAAATGCCTTTGAAGAGTCTGTCGCCTCCTGTCCATCTGGTTTCTTCAAGAAGGGCATCGATAAAATGCCACTGCGTTGGCAAAGATTCATCGATTGGATTGGTGATTACATTGAGTAAAATAAAAAAGATAATAACAAAAATTGTATACGTACTTTATTTTGTATATAAAGACCTTCTATTTTCTCAGTAATGTTTTAGGATAAATGTTTCGCTAGACAAGAAACAATATAATTAGCCGAAAAACAAAACTAAAAAATAAAAACTCTTCTTTCCTTCTTTCTATCTGTAAATTGCTGCAATATTTTATATTTAGGTAGGTTACGACACGTCATAATACAATGTAATTTCTATGATAGACGAATTGATGACATCAAAACAATTGAACAGTACGACGTTGCCGACATATTTTTTAGATTTTTTTCATTTTTGAGAAATATTTTATGAATATGTAAAGATTAATCAATTTAAATACCGTACGACGTTGCCTTATACTTGACATTGGTGAAATTGTGGAAGATATTCTACAGAAGCCATAATCTAAGAGAAGAAGAAGAAGACATACAACGCACAAATAAGAAAATAACATTCTCTGTTATATAGATAAATGATTACATTAGCTTTTGAAATTACACAAGAAATCTTATTATTTTTACCTAATAAGTAATGGATACCGTAGGAAAGCTCATCCATGAACAAAATCGATACCAAATGACCTGAACATAAATTACCCATCTGTTTCATCTTAATGCGACGAAATAATCAGCTAAAACCTTCGGCCTAGAGATACTCTTGCAATCTAAATTATTTTCAAATAATGACCAACGAGGGAAAACTAATGTACGAAGACATCACATCGCTTATAACAAACGAACTAGAGCCGCTCTCCCTAGCGGTATTAACAAAGATGTGCTGACTCGACTAATTAAGCTGTCTAGTTAATCGATATGTTAGTGAATTTATACTAATTACTTAATTGGCTGCATTTAAAGTGGTTTGGTATAATCGATAATTTATCATCGGTCATTAATAAGCTGCGTGTTATGTAATGTACGTGTCTTATGTTCCGTGTGGTTCCTGGCATATATGATATTCATCATCATTTCATATCAGCCAAACGACGGCCACTACTGAACAAAAGCCTCCCCCATAGATTTCCACAATTAGCGGTCATATGCCGTCCGCATCCAACGACTCCCAGCAACCTTCACCAGGTCGTCTGTCCACCACGTTGGAGGCCACGGTGGGTTTTCCGTTTCGCAGTGTCCACTCAAGAACATTTTTGCCCCAACGACCATCAGTTCTACGAGCAATATGCCCCCCGCCCATTACCACTTCAGTTTACTAATCCTTTTAGCTATGTCGGCAATTTTAGTTCTTTTACGGATCTCCTCATATTTTATTCGATCTCGTAGAGAAATACCAAGTATAGCTCGCTCGCTGAGTGACCTTGAGCTTTCTTATGAGGCCCATAGTGAGTGACCACGGCTTTGTCCCTTTCCATACATGGGTGTCGTAAAAGGCGACTAAGGGTTGACATCAAGAGAAACTGCGATCATGACATCACACCGATCCTATGATCGCTCATTGCGGTGATCATTGGGAGCCTTATGTCCAGCGATAGACGTTCATGGGTTCACGGTATATGTGAGTGTGTGTTTTGTAAGCATTTTATATGCGTATCAGGGATGTACTTAGGGTTCCTTCAGTAGGGTAAGTTGGCAATTTGAACTATCTAATGGTCTCTTACGGCCGAAGTTAATAATCAATTTGATTTCGAAGGATTTCGGATACGGATATGACTGTTTTTAACACGTTTTTATTAGCTTGGTGTGTATCTATGTAGCGGAATTTTTGAACTCGATTTTCATCCCCTTCAAAACGTCGGTTTGATTTGAAACTTCGCACACTTATCAAGTACTGATGACAATGCAACTTCGTTCCAAAAATAAACACACTTTTGTAGTTTATCCGCACTAAAAATAGAAAATAGTTTAAAAATACACTCTTTTGTAGATAACCGAACTAAAAAGTAGAAAATTAATTTCTAACAAGGAACAAGGTAACCGTCGTTGCTATGTAACTCTAAAAATATCGACATATTACGTTCCTACCATCTTTTTGTCGTTATACGGCCATTTATTGCTTGGTCTATAAAATATTTATTCGAGGAAGCACGGCTAATTTGTGGTAGTAGTACTTACACTACACTACTTTTTGTTTTATACTACCAAGACAAGTAAGTCATTCGCCGGGTAGTAACCTAACACCTGCCAATGAAAAATGTATACCCAGGAGTTGTCCTGCGTGGCACCACAGTGCGCTCGTCACCTCGAGATATTAGTTATTTAGTCATATGCTCCACTCTTATGCCATTCAGACCGGAACACAGTAATATTAAAACACTACCTGCTTGGCAGACTATCTGGTTCCTGCCTAGCCGGACTCAGGCAATTATTATAATTTGTTTGCATTAACTCCACGAAGGTTGACGAGCTCGTGGAGTACATACAAATTAAGACAGAGTGGACATTGGGGGTCGAATAGTTGGAATCGTGCCATAATAACCACTTAAGTCGGTTGGTTCGGGTTTATTTATTTATTATACTCTTTATTGTACACAATCGGTAAAAGATACTAAAAAGTAGCGCTTAAGAGTATATTTTAGAGTACAATGGGCGGCCTTATCGCACTCGGCGATTTCTTCCAGGCTACCTTAGAATGGAGAAATACTAAACTGGATAATATATGCGGCAGTCGATGGTGCGCACAGATACATAATGATATAACAAAATATCAACCTGTAAACATCCAACAATACTAAATATGGGCTTCCCAACTATCACTACAATAAGCCATCATATTGTCGTAATCACCACGCGGATTGGTGATTGCAACAATCATATGTTGTTATTAGTGCACGATAGCAGATAGCAGTGATAGCCTATTGATTGACGCTTGCCATCCATACAGGGCAGTCTGTATTCGATTCCGGCCCACACCTCTGTCTTTTCGGATTCATGTGCGAATCAGAATTTGATTATCACTTGCGTTAAACAGTGAAGGAAAACATTGTGAGGAAATCTGTACACTTGGAAGGGCTCCAAAATGTTCTCAATGGATATGTAGTCCGCCAACCCGCACTGGGCCAGTGTGGTGGACTGAGGCCTAAGCTTTCTCATCGTGAGAAAAAGGCATGTGCCCAGCAGTGGAACAGTAATGGGATGATTATGTATTAGCGCACGTCCTGCTGCCCATTCTCTTGATATCATATGTACGCAATATAAGATGAAGCATAATTGCCAGGTATTCTAAGAAGATACATATTCATTCGCACGAATATTTCTATTTTCTAGAAACATCTTTAGTATAGTAGGTCTAATACGATCCGCTCTAGTGTGATCTTACGAGGACCTGAAACCGCCAGAAGGAACCGGAAGGGGGGCTCCCTTCGGTGCCGAAGATGACCGCTCCAGTGGTTTTAGCCGGTAGGAGTCCGGCATACCCCTGCACCCTTCCCCGGGGTGAAGGAAGTTCCATGTAGAATTTCCACTGGACATCGATAAAAAAAGGTCTAATACGATCCGCCACTCCCGTCACAATTAAACTCAAATGTCAGCAAGTGTAAGCGTAAAAGTAGAAGCGAGAACTCTTCAAGTTAAAGCGAGTGCCAAATCTTGAGAGGGCTTTACAGGGATATTGGAATTTTCTACAGGATTCAGGTAGGTACATAGCTTTTTGTTTATTAGGATTACTCCAGCGAAATGAACTGCGATTTAGAACTGTAATTTAAGTAGTTTGAGGTATTTACATATGAAACTAAAAAAAAAAAATCAAAAGATCATTTTTTTTTACTGTCTTAATTAATCAGAAATATTTACCTAAAGCATTCAGGCTCTTGCGATTGGAAAAGCTGTTTGTTGTTGTACCGTATGTATGATGTACCGTGTGGTATTAAGAATAACACCACCCCATCTCATCCTGTGGGTGTCGTAAAGGCGACTAAGGGATTAGCCAGAGGATGGTCAGTAGCGTCTTTTGAGTAAAATAATTACAAATCAACTGCAATCGCCAACCCTCCTGCTAAGCGTGGTGATTATGGCAAAACGGCCAATATAAATACAGACTGGCCATTGTGACGACGGAATCGACTAATTTTAACATGCATTAATAATTTTTTTTTTTTTTTTTTTTTGTTGGGCTTCTCGCATACATTTCTGGGAAATGTGGTTGCTTAACCGGTCATTTGCTGGCGAAGCCAAAAGAGGCCTCCAGCCAGGCTTAAATTAAATATTAAAAACTAAGCAACTTTCGCTAAGGGCGCCCCCTGCGGGACACGGACCTCGGCTTAGGGCGTTGCTGGGGACAACAAGCTATTGTTTTGGGGACAGCTGGATCGGTATTATTTAAGTTGTTTTAAGGGACATTTAAAGCTACAGGCACGGGCCGGCGCGAGCAAGAGACGGGAGGGAGAAGTGCTAACTTGAACGGGAAGGTGACGCGGCGATAGGCCTCCGCGACGTCGGTGAGGCGGGCATCCTCGGCGGCGAGGGCGGTACAGCGGTAAAACACCCGACGTTTAGTGAACGAGACAACGCGAGTCTCTTCATGTGATCTAACGTGATTTCATCGTCTGGATCGACCAGAACGTGCCTCGGGCGGCGTACTCTACTGATACGGGAGGGTTCGTAGTCGGCGGCTGATACCACAAGGGGATTTGGGTGGGACAGGGCATAATGCATTAATAATTCTCAATTTCCTATTGTATATAATCCGTACAAGCAATCGTCTGTTATTATTATTGTGTATTTATTTATTTATTTGACACAATAATCAAAATAGTAATATATCAACATGGTCGATAACATATTCATCGTACGGAACCCTCTCCACGCGAGTTCAACTCGTATTTGTCCGGTTTTTATTTAGCCGATTTGCCAACATCACGGTTGCTCACTGCGTGTTGGCAATCAGAGGTATGATTCTCGTAATTTAAAAATGTTCAAAATATAGTTCCAGTCTAGTCTCAATATCGTAAATGTCACAAATGGTATTCTCCTAAACTAATAAACAACGTCAAACGTGAATTTATACTGTAATGATATCGAAAGTTGATCCAAGCCAAAACGGTATTCTGCTAACATTTTAAAATGACACAGGTACTAAAATTACTATTAAACAAACGTCAAAATTGACTTTGAAATAAAACAAGATTGAGATCATACAGAAATCTGATTGAACTTTAAGAGCTAAATATAGTAAATACAATTTTTTTTGACAATATTAAATTTAATCTCAGTTCGCCACTTTTCAGTCTGAATGTAAATTAATTACGAGAATTTGCGGGCAGGCCTCAAAGCATTACTTACATCCAGGTTTTCTGATGATTTCCTTTACCGGTAAAGTTAGTGGTGTCTTTAGATTAGTTAACTAACTATACTAATACGTATGATATTGAAAAGTCACATTTGTACAACATTTTTTTAAATTTGTTTTTTTTGGCCCACACTAGGATTTCTCTTGTGTCGTGGGTGCGTTTACAGACACAAATTCCACACACAATACACCCAGACCCGGAACAACTACCTGCAGATCGTACAAATATTTGTTCCGTGCGGGAATCAAACCCACGACCCGGTGCGCAGCAGCCGACTGTATCAGCCACTGCATCATGCCACTGCAACATGCCAGGCTTGAACTTGAATCCAGCGTGTAAGAAGCAAATCCGTAAACAACCGAACCAGCATGACTTTCATCATATCGGCCATTTATGCGTCCACTGCTGAACAAAGGCCTCCGCCACAGATTCCACAACTATCATTATTTCGGGGGATATTTGCTCACCACGGGATACTGCTGCCCATCCCTCTGGTTTAGATTCCCTTAGTCGCCTTTTACGATATCCACGGAAGGAGATGGAGTGGTGCTATATTCTTAACCGGAGACCACACGGACTATCCGGACACCACACGGATTAACATAATCTAAATGTATAAAACGCCTTTTCATGATTGGTTCTAGAAAATTATCGAGGTTCTCCACGCAAAAATATTGTTTTAGTTTTATAATAAACTGTAACAACCTGTTCATAAAAAAATCTTATAGAAACACAAATTTGTGTCGCGTCGATTGAGAAATACAAGGATTACTATACGAGGAACGGTGACGCTCTCAGATGCTTGACCTAGTTCTGATAAAAATGATATATATCCGTTGCTTTGGTATGAGCCCCGTGTTTTGTAAAATAATTCGAGGTGTCAGTTCATTGACGGCCCGAAATTTTCTGTGGTAATTTAAATAACACAGTGAAAATAAAATAAAATAATCTTGACTTGAAATGGTATGAATTCGGGACAATATTTAAGTAATGCGTTTCATCATGTTTTAAATATACGTCATACAAATATCATCGTCATCGTTTCAGCCGAATAAAGTTCACTGTTCACTGTTGTGACGAATTTTGGGGGAAGCTTGTGTCCAGCAAGCTTCCCCCAAAATTCGTCACAACGACGGTACTGGGTGTTCTTGTGTTGGCTGGCGGGTAGGCGATCGCAGTTGAGTTCTATGTACTCAAAGGACGCTGCTGCCCATCCTGCGGTTAATCCCATAGTCGTCTTTTACGACACCCATGCGATGAGATGGGTTGGCGCTGTTCGTGCACCACACGGCACAAAATACAAAATACTGAACTATATTTTGAGAGACAATCAGTGGTATATAGGGATCACGTTTATTAATAAACAAGAATTTGGATTGTCGTCTACAATAATCTATATAGATATTAAAAAATCGATGTGTGTATGTATGTTCCCTATGGACTCCAAAACGGCTTGACCGATTTTGATGAAATTTTCAGGCAATCTTTAGATTAATCTAGAGGGTGATCCTGTGAAGTTTGGTAGCGATCGAATAAAAACTTCTTTGTGGTTTCTTGGCAAGGTTGTGTCATATAAGTCATCTGATTATAGATAATTAGTGCTAGTCGTGCGAAGCCGGGGCGAGTCGCTAGTTACTAAATTAAGTTGATAAAGGAACCAGTATTTTTTGTGTTGGAGTATCAACATCAAATTTATTTATAATTGCATTAAAATCATGTAAATAATAACTTACTTTGAATGTAAACGAGTTATATATATCCTTTTTTATTTCACTCCATGGAAATACACCATACTTCCTTCGCCCAGGGGAAGGGCGAAGGGGCGTGCCGGACTCCTACCAACTAAACCCACCGGAGCGGTCATGTTAGGCTCAGAAGGTGTGCTCCAAATGTCGCAAACGATCACACTGGACCGTCAATCTTCCGCACATATTTTTTGTCCTTATTGATACTAATATAGAAGATTTCTGTGGGAACCAATATAGCCGGAACGTTCGTTCATAGTGTAACGTACATATATGTATGCATGCAACAATCCGACACAGAATTCTTTTATTTGACGACGTTTAGAACATTGAGCCAAACCATAACATTGTTTTATTCCGAAAATCCCTCCGATTTTTTGTATGAATAATTATTATCTACTAATATTTTCGTTAACTTGTCCAATTAAGATAATTCAAAACCCGAAGGTCAGCTGTTTGGTCATGATCTTACAAACAACAAGCAAGTATTATCATAGATTAATTACAGTTTTAGTAAAAACTTAAAATTATACACTTGCTAATTGATTATATTACCTTATTTATTAAATAATGATCTTGGACTTTGTTGGTTTTCAAAGAACTTGAACAAAGAACAAATCTTGAACCGGTACATATTTTATATAGATAATACTGATGATGTTTGTCATCATATCAGTCAAAGCACGTCCACTGCTGAACAAAGGCCTCCGCCATTGATATCCACTACTAGCAATACACGGGAAATTTGCCATTATTCACCACGCTTGGCAAGCGGGTTGGTGAGCGCAGTATACCTACTGTTTATGCCTCATCATCATCATCAGCCAATCGCAGTCCACTGCTGGACATAGGCCTCTTCAAGTGCATGCCACTGATCGCGATCCTCGGCTACTCTCATCCAGCTACTGCCAGCCACTGTTTATGCCTAAATATGTTTTATTTATGTATCCCTTCACGGACTCTAAACTTCTGCAAGGAAGAACCCGGTACTTTGATAAATAGCCTCATTAAACGT
This sequence comes from Diloba caeruleocephala, assembly GCA_947459985.1. Classification (NCBI taxonomy): domain Eukaryota; kingdom Metazoa; phylum Arthropoda; class Insecta; order Lepidoptera; family Noctuidae; genus Diloba; species Diloba caeruleocephala. The sequence continues at coordinate 8,705,984 of OX381621.1, read as the reverse complement.
ATAGTTGCAATCCTTTGGCCTAAAGTAACAACATTTATTTAATATTATTCTTTATTTTTACTTCAGACTTTTCCAATGATTTCTTTCTTTGAAATATTCAACACACATGTTAGAATCCGCGCGACGTGTCGACCGTATTTCTCTACCACCGCGCTTATATTGTGACAGCGGAAACATAGACGATTCCCTGACAAGGATAGCTTCAGACAGAAGGAAAGTGTAACTAGGACACATATTATGAAAAATAAGATTAATTTATTTCCACATATTAAAGTGATATTTAAGCTTGCCGCACATTAGGATTTCTCCTGTATCGTGGGTACAGTGACGTGAATCTTACGCACAAAGACCCAGACTAGAAACGACTATCTGTAGGTCATACAAATATTTGTACCGTGTGGTAATCGAACCTGGTTCACGTAGCTTAGAAAGGTAATCTCTTAGCCCCTTTTTTTTTTATTGATCCGGTGGAAATACCTCATGTACTTCCTTCGCCCCGGGAAAGGGCGAAGGGGCATGCCGGACTCCTTTTTTTTATTTTTTTTTATTGGTGCCCAGTGGAAATTCTTCATGAACTTCCTTCGCCCCGGGGAAGGACGAAGGGGTATGCCGGACTCCTACCGGCTAAAACCACTGGGGCGGTCATCTTCGGCACCTAAGGGAGGCTCCAGGTCCTCGTATGATCACACTAGAGCCGCCCACTGGTGCCACGCCTATTGGCACATCTCGGAGAGGGTGACTGTAAAGCGGTCACCCCCCCAGGGGGATTGTAAAGGATCCCCCAAAGCGTCCCACGGCAGCGCGTGACCACATGCGTGCTACCGTCTTATGCCGGACTCCTACCGGCTAAAACCACCGGAGTGATCATCGTCGGCACCGAAGGGAGGCTCCAGGAACTTGAATAATCTCCATCTAGAGCCACGCGGCACGCACGTGGTCAAGTGCCGCCGTCATGTGCACAGGACGCGCAGCGAGGTTTCATGGGGATCCTTTACAATCAGATGTGCCAGAGGAGGTCGCTTCTTTATAGTCACCTCCCCTCCGCTGGAGGGTCTGACGCTAATCTATGAGGGAGGCCTTTGTTCAGCTTTGGACGTCCTTTGGCTGAAATGATGATGATGATCACAAAAAGATTTATCGTAGATTTATCGGGAACTGTTTATTTTCGCGAGATAAAAATAAAATAAAGCCCACATTTAAATCTCGGTTATGGTCTAACTGTGGCAAATTTCATCCAAATCCGTTCAACTGTTTCAGCGTGATAGAGTAAGAAACACCCAAACATCTTCACAAACTTTTATATTTAGAATATTAGAAGAATATAGGTCTATTTGGCGGTATGCAACTTCGCAAACCTACCACTGATTGAGTCATTGAGCCCTTCAATATCTGTGGCGTCCACTGGACTTTGTATTTTCTCTAAACATAAACTTCATTTAATATCGACCGGTTCCCATTACGATTCAGTGAATAGCGTGCGAGTTAGTAAGCAATTAGAGAATATAACATTTAATTAGCTCAATTAGTAGAAACGTATTGTCCTTGCCAATGTTTTTTATAGACTACCTACAACCCTACAGCGTAGACAAAGATGCTTTCAGTAATGTATTTCTCGCCACGTGTGCAATATCGATTTAATGATTGTAGGTCCGCACTGCACCGAGTCATTAGTTCGGACTTTGATAAATCTAGTGGAAAATACACGCAGTGAAGTCTAATCTGACTTGCAGACAGGAGGCAATTTGCCAGTCGTTTATATGCGATGTCCACATATTTAGAAGACTGAAATATATTTTGTTGTGTATTTTTTTCGAGTTGGAGCTTCGAATTTCGTTTTGTGTTTAGAACTAGCATAACCATAATCATATATGTTTGTGTATTTATATATCTATATTGTGTATAATCTTCCATTATTTATATATTTAGTATAGTATACGTAATTTAGTTATTTCATTATGTATCTGTGTGCACCATCAATTGCCGCATATATTATCCAGTTAAGTATTTCTCCATCCTAAGGTTGCCTGGAAGAAATCGCCGAGCGCGATAAGGCCGCCCATTGTACTCTAAAATATACTTATAAGCACTACTGTTTTTATTACCTTTAACGATTGGTGTACAATAAAGAGTATAATAAATAAATAAATAAACCTCATGAGTTTGTGAGTTCTTTTTTTGGTTACTCAGTAGAACTTAACAAACTGTATACGTTTCTAAACGTGAAATTTCATTTCATTCAACGAAGTTCTAGGCTTCAAGAGGATCTGGCCAAGCTAACTCTGCTTAGAAATTATGACAACACCGCAGACAATAACTATTAAAATCTTTGCAATGGTGATACATTCCAATGCAGGGTTAGTTTTGTCAGAATAAGAAATTAAGTACCTACACACCAGGCAAATATAACTCTGCATTGGAATAAAAAGAACACTCCTGACATTTTGGTACAAAGCCCCCGGCTCTGACGGTATCACCAACAAGGTGATTAAACTCTTCCCCGAACGTCTTATCGCCTTAATGACCGTCATCTTCAATGCGGCATTAAACAATAACCTCTTTCCGCATACGTGGAAACAGGCCACCGTTATCGGTATTCCCAAACCCGGTAAGCCCAAGTGCGAGCCTTCCAGCTATCGCCCCATAAATTCTCTTGCGAAGATTTATGAGCGGATTATCTATTCCCGACTAAAGGATTTTGCCAATTCCAAGAAACTCATTCCCGACGAACAGTTTGGTTTTAGAACCAAACACTCGTGTGTACAACAAGTCCACCGACTAGTTGAACACATCACGTTCGGATTCTCACGCGGCATGATGACGGGAGTCCTCTTTTTCGATGTTGCGAAAGCATTTGACAAAGTCTGGCACAATGGCTTATTATATAAGTTGTATCAACTCGGAGTGCCTGACCGTCTCGTTCTCATCATACGAGACTTCTTGTCAAATCGCAGTTTCCGATATCGAATCACGGGCGCTCTCTCTTCCCCCCACCCCATTAGAGCCGGAGTCCCACAAGGATCCGTGCTAGCCCCACTATTGTTCACACTGTACACCAGTGACCTCCCCAAAAGACCTGCTAATACGACCCAATTAGCACTCTTCGCCGATGACATGGCCATTTTCTACTCTGGTTACGTTCCCGATAGTATAACTAAGATCCTCCAAACCACAGCCAACGTCTACGGTAAATGGTTTAGGAAATGGAGGATCGAAGTTAACCCTATCAAAAGTAAAGCCGTCCTATTTTGCAAATTAGGCGACGACCACCCACGCTTCAGGGAGATCTCGATGCTGGGCCAATCGGTTCCTTGGGAACCGCACGCCAAGTATCTTGGAGTCACCCTAGACAAAAAACTGACCTTCATTCCCCACACAAAGACGGTGCGTGCCCGCGCTGCCTTTGTGCTCGGTCGCCTTCACTATATTCTGAACGCTCGTAGTAAATTATCCCTTAGAAATAAGGTGAGAATTTACACCACATGCATTCGACCCATCATGACCTATGCCAGCCCAGTGTTTTCACACGCTGAATCATACCCACTCCGTAGATTCGAAACCCTCCAAACCCGTTTCATGCGCAAGGCCACCGGAGCGCCTCTGTACATGCGAAACGACCAACTCCATTTCGACCTTAACTTGCCGACCATCAGGCAATTTATGAAACAAGCGTCTAAACGCTACCTCGATTCTGCCCTGTCCCACCCAAATCCCCTTGTGGTATCAGCCGCCGATTACGAACCCTCCCGTATTAGTAGAGTACGCCGCCCGAGGCACGTTCTGGTCGATCCAGACGATAAAACCACGTTAGATCACATGAAGAGACTCGCGTTGTCTCGTTCACTAAACACCCGACCGTTGTACCGCCCTCGCCGCCGAGGATGCCCGCCTCACCGACGTCGCGGAGGCCTATCGCCGCGTCACCTTCCCGTTCAAGTTAGCACTTCTCCCTCCCGTCTCTTGCTCGCGCTGGCCCGTGCCGAGCCTGTAGCTTTAAATGTCCCCTAATAGAATTTAAATAATACCGATCCAGCTGTCCCCAAAACAATAGCTTGATATCCCCAGCAACGCCCTAAGCCGAGGTCCATGTCCCGCAGGGGGCGCCCTTAGCGAAAGTTGCTTAGTTTTTAATATTTAATTTAAGCCTGGCTGGAGGCCTCTTTTGGCTTCGCCAGCAAATGACCGGTTAAGCAACCACATTTCCCAGAAATGTATGCGAGAAGCTCAACAAAAAAAAAAAATTGTGTGCTGTCATTATTCCTATGTTCAGTTAGCTTGAGCAGAATATATGAATATTGTGTGAATGCAATAAAAATCCAACGAAGAGAAGAATCTGTATATTTTGTATCAAAATACTATACCACGGAATATTAAAAATAAAAACGTACATTGCGAATACACCGTTTGGTTTACAAAATACGTTACGGTAAACAGCCATAGAAACCTGATTATTGACAGATATACCGGATATCGAAATTGGCATCTGAATAAATCGCAACTAAACCTACACAAATCAGCGATTTAACAAATCGTACGGTACGGCTCAATTCATTAATCTTAACACGGCTTCTGCTATTCATAATTATTCAACATAATTCACTAGGATTAAGCCAGAAACACATTTGTCACACCGCGCGCGCGCTCACTGTACGCTTGCTGAAATATGTTTGGCCATAAAAGAAATGCTATTTCGATGAGTGACGTAAAGAGCGACTCTTTAGTCGTTATGTCAAGTTATGTTAGGTAGCATAATTTTTGTGTTCACTTACTTCCACGCCAATACGTTTGTTTAACCTGGTGATGGCAATATTCCCCAACTACTATACATTCGAGTAATAGCACCTAGAAGCATAGTCTCTTGCAGACGCCTACATTAGCCTAAGCAGCGTATGTTTACTTTCACTGTTACACACATAAGCGCATCAGAAAGGGAGTCATAGTACTAATCATTGTGAACAACTTTCAATACGAGACCAACCCCGAAATCGCGAAAATACACTGCATAAAAAAATTACGATGTTTCTAGACAAAATTTATGGATCAGCGGATTTTGTTTTTGCAATTTCAGGGTTAATATTTTTCTGTATTAAGGTTTATAATCAACTGCAGTTGTTATTACTCTTTCTATATTTAGTAATAAGAAATACAAATGTATACGTATATGTAATCACGGCCACTTTAGCGATGTGCTTTTGTTCTGGATTGTTAATCTAATAGTATTGTTGACCGAAAGGAAGGTAGTCATTCTGCGTTCACAAACCCGCCTCCCATGCATGGTGAGTATTATAAAATTCCTACTAAAATGATGACACTATTCCTTTGGCTGATATGGTGATGATGGTGATGACGCTGATGTATGCGTTAGGCTCATAAACAAGTACCGTTATAACTGCTATAGCAATCTTGTTATATGACAAATTAGTTCGTTTTGTACTTGAGTTTTATATTATTTCTCAGATTAGCCGATATTATTCTCGCCTTGTTTCTAGCACGTTTGTAATGAGACACAACATGTAATATATGTGGGTAATGTACACTTTTTCAAATTTTAAAACAGTATCGTTGTAGTTTCTTCCCGGCTCTTTCCCAATAAATGGACTAACTTTAATTCATCGTGTATCTAGGTGCGTCTCATCTGATCTCATCAGCCCGTAGATGTCCACTGCTGAGCATGGGCATACCAACGATGGCAACGATCACTACGTTTTGCAGCAAGTGTCTCATCATTGCAGCCGAATAAGTCTATTGCCGAACTTGAAGTGTTTAAAAATCCCACTGGATAATTAACAGCTTTATCTTTATTTACTACTGAGTCTATGAATTTGTACACCATTTCCTCTCCCTTAAATAATTGCAGCAACAAGTCAAGCTTGATATCATCATTTCAGCCGGAAGACGTCCATTCCTGGATATAAGTCTCCCCCAAAAATCACTACAACGACCGGTCTGGGTATGTTATATGCTCTTTGGAGGATTTGCCATAATCGCCACGCTTGGCAGGCGGGTTAGTGATCGCAGTTGAGTTGTTAATGTATTCGAAGGACGCTACTGCCTATCCTCCGGCTAATCCCAAAGTCGCCTTTTACTACACCCACGGGATGAGATGGGTTGGTGCTTTTCGTGGCCGGCACCATACGGCTAAGCACGTGTCAACAATAATGTATTGAAATTTCAAAAAATAGTTTGATGATGTCATAATAAAATGAGCACGCATAATTCGCATGGCGTGTTACAAATGTTTTCTTAGCTGTATGCTCTAATAATAATAAAGTTTGTGTTGAAACGCGACAGATCATGACGCAGATCGTCACCGACTCAAAGCTTTTTCTTTTATTAATATTAATGTCTGTCGGTGCGTCGAAAGATTTAACTTTTCAAACGACTGCCAGTAGAGCAACTGATCATTTTTATGATAAGAAATGGTTCGTCATTTTATGCAATTACATATTATTATATTTAAAAAATTTGCATAATGTTTTTAAATAAATAGAATATTTTGTAAAGCTGTTTTACGTCGGAATCTTGCATTACATTGTATCGTTTCATAGCTGGAGTTATGGAAAAGAATAACTATCGTTTATTAAGACGATTATACGATTATATGGATTATACGGTTGGTGCACTGGCTGAAACAGTCGGCTGCTGCGCTCCGGGTCGTGGGTTCGATTCCCACACGGAACAAATATTTGTATGATCTGCAGGTAGTTGTTCCGGGTCTGGGTGTATTGTATGTGGAATTCATGTCTGTAAGCGCACCCACGACACAGGAGCAATCCTAATGTGGTGCAATGTTTAAAAAAATTAAATATATATAAATATATATATATATATATATATATATATATATATATATATAGCACCACTCCATCTCCTCCCGTGGATGTCGTAAAAGGCGACTAAGGGAATCTAAACCAGAGGGATGGGGAGCAGCGTCCCTTCTGTGAAACGGTAGTCATACTGCGCTCACCAACCCGCCTGCCAGGCGTGGTGAGTATTGGCAATACCCCCCAAAATGATGACACAGTTGTGGAAATCTATGAGGGAGATGTTCAACAGTGGACGTATAAATGGCCGATATGTATGCGTGTATTAAGACGAAAATTCAGATGGCAGTCGCTTCCTTAAAGCTAGAAACTTGGCATATCATAGATGAAGAGACTTCGCGATTAGTTTTTTTACTACAAGCAGATAGACTACATTTGAACTAGTTAGCTTACATTAAGTTGCCACAAGTTGACTTGACTGCAAGGTAACCGCAAGTTGACTTGGCTGCCAGGCAACCGCAAATCGACTTGCCATTAAGAAAGTAATTTTTATCTGGTGGATGGCTTCTTGTGGGCTTCCATATGGTGAAATAAAAAAAATCCTTTTTATTGCAATAGTCCGGCTAGGTAAGTCCCTCCGTAGTTCCAGGTATTCTGCTGCCAAGCAGTAGGGTTTAAGCTTTAGACATTACTGTGTTCCGGTTTGAAGGCCAGCCGGTTTGAAATTACTGGCAACTAATGACTACATAACTAATATCTTGAGATGACCAGCGCAATGTGGTTCGACGCAAATCGAGTGCTGAGTAGCATTAACCTTTATTATGGACAGGTATAGCGCTCACCACGGGGCAAATGCCTTCGACGCGCTCTCAAGAAGTGGGGACAATGCCTTAGGTTGCGGTTTGCAACCAAGCGTGTCGTTGAGGCTGTTCTGCCACTATTCCGAGCCTGGCCCAAAAGAAGCGAGCGCGTTATCTACTGCCTGACGCAGGTACTTAAAGGACACGATTGTTTCAGTGTGTGCCTGCACAGGGCAGAACGCGAGGTCACGGCACAGTGCCACTGCTGTGAAAACGTTCAGGATACCACACAGCACACGCTACAGTCATCCTCTTCAAGATGTGCCTAAAGGCGTAGCACCGATGTGATTGTATCGAGGACCTAAATTCCCTGTCGGTGCCGAAAATGACCGCTCTGGTGGTTTTAGCCGGTAGGAATCCGGAAAACATGTATCGGGCCATCATCAGGTTGTATAAAAAATACAGACGGACAATCTTGCAGGGATTAACAGTTATTAAAAGATCTTCCCTATTAACTGGCAACAACTTGCCTCGTTCTTCTACAGGGACATAAAGCTGCAAAAACAATGCCGATAAAAAGACACAGCTTAAATAAGTTTGATTCAGACATATTGCTTTTTTATGTGAATAGCTCATGAAAATCATTGTATACATCGACAGGTTTATATCGGAGCTACGTGGGCGGTCTCTTATACTCTCTCTAGATTGACAGCCAGAATAATAAACAACCCACATTTACACCCCCCCATAAAATTTTAATTACGAATCACCATCACAAATGTAACGCAAAGAAACTGAATTTACTACCAATAAAATTGTGCAAAGAAATACATATCACGTACTAATTTAAGTTTAGTGTTAGTTCTACGAAACAGATGGGTCTCGTTGTTTGTGCGAGTTGATTGGTCATCGTCCGAATTAATTATGTTATAACACTGACGTCAACAGGTCGGAAAAATACATGTGAAATTCATAAAAACTATAATGCTATTCTTAGCAAACATCTTATTGTCCCTGTAGTTCCTAGCGAAGAATAGGTCACCTCTCTCCATCCATGGGTGTCGTAAGGGCAACTGAGGGCTGATGAGAATATGGCGCCACTCCATCTCCTCCCATAGGTTTCGTAAAAGTTGATTAAGGGACTCTAAGCTAGAGAGATGGGCAGCAGCGTCCCTTCTGTGGAATAGCAGCCGTTCTGCGCTCACCAACCTGCCTGCCAAGCATGTCAAACTCCCCAAAAAATGAGAATGCAATAGTGGAAATCTATGGAGTAGGTTCCCCCGGGGGGATGACCGCTTCACAGTGACCCTCTCAGATATGTGCTTATAGGCGTGGCACCAGTGGACGGCTCTATAGTGATTTTAGCCGGTAGGAGTCCGACAGGCCTGTGTCTAGCAGTGGACTTCATTTCATTCGAAATGATGATGACGATGAGAAAGAATTGAATTCAGTTTACTTTAGTCGCACGGACGTTACATGATTGAGTTGAAAACAAAGAAATAATAAATATCTTTTGAACGCTTTACATCGGGAAGGGATTTTTTTTCACGTTTCGTTCACTTTGCAGCGTCCGTGATCGCAGGATATCCTTTAATTGCTGAAAAAAACTAATGGCATCCTCTAGAAACTGTTATGACGCCTTTTACGAGAGTTACATGCGAGAACCAGCTCCACATTCAAAGTCAAACTTAAAGTGTACTTGTTACAGTATCAAAAACAGTACGAAAACATTCAAGCTAATTCATCTGTTATTTGATTATTTATGTATTTATTTAATGTATATTTACTGATAACGAAGTCACTGCGTACAACCGATTGCTGATGACCAGCATTGACAATGGTATTATCATTCATGGAAGATCGCAAGATACCTTACTTTTATATATATAAAGTCAAATAAGTACAGATTATATTCCTTTGCCTATATTAGTAAAAGTCTTTCTTACTTTGCACACTTACAATATTTACACGTCACATGTATACATAAAAAACTACACGATACAACAAATACAGATTAAAGAAGTAACGTGTTTTGGTGTATTCGAGCGTAGGCTCTCGTGGGTTGCAGCTGAAAACCAGCGTTAGGTGGCCAGTGCTCTGTACTGACACCTAACATAATGCTGAGCTGTTCGCCCCTTTGGCACTGAGGTATAAAAATGTAAGACATCAAAGTTTTTCTATTTTTTTTTTTTACTATCTTTAATATGTTTTTAACCACTTGTTTAAAATGTTTTGTATGTGCCAATAAACGATTTTTCTTTCTTTCTTTCTTTACATCTTAAATTGAGAGAAGCAAACGTTTTCAGAATTATTGTGTTGATAATAGGTTAAATTTAAATGTTATGTATGTACGTGGTTTAGGTGTGTTTTGTGTATTGTTCGCCATGTCATCATATCAGCCATTTATATGTCCACTGCTGAACATCGGCCTCCCTCATAGAACTCCACAACTGTGTCGTCATTTTAGGGGGCATTTGCCAATACTCACCACGCTTGGCAGGCGGGTTGGTGAGCGCAGTATGGTTACTGTTCCACAGGAGGGACGCTACTGCCCGTCCTTCTGGCTTAGCATCCCTTAGTCGCCTTTTACGACATCCACGGGAGGAGATGGAGTGGTGCTATATTCTTAATCCGGACACCACACGGATATTCGCAATGTAGCTCTCGGTAAAGAATGGACTACTCCCCATCCACTCATGAGTGACAGCAGCATCCTCCTGTATAATTATAGCAATATACTGCGATCACCAATGCGCCTGCCAAGCGTGGTGATGGCGCATCACCTATGACTGCTTATGTATTGGTCATTGTGAGGCCCATATTGAGCGGTGGATATTTCCGGGCTGAAATTTGTGTCTAACAACAGCTGAGCAAGTGTTTCTGGTATAGATTTGCTGGTTGATCAAAGTATTGTATTCTTCTTCTTCTTCTCTTAGATTATGGCTTCTGTAGAATATCTTCCACAATTTCGCCAATGTCAAGTATAAAGGCAACGTTTTACGATGTTTAGATTAATTAATCTTTACATATTTGTCAAATATTTACGTATATATAGTTATCCCAAAACAGCTATAGAATTTTCTTCAAGAGGCCATTCCAGACATAGCCCTACATTTTTCCCAAATAATGTTCTATGTCTGGACTTTAAAACACAAACTTTTGAGTTTGTTTCAGCATTTCTTCTGAGATGAAATCAGTACAAAGTGCCGGTTGCATCTTAATGGATTGACGAGTGAACGTTTTTTTCTTCTAAAATAAAAATCATTTAATTCCAATGAACAGTCCCTAAATAAAACAAAAAAAAAAACTTATTTAAATACTAAATACTAAAATGTTTTTTATAAGTGTCTCTAACGTTAGCTCATCTAGCGTTGCCCGCGCTCTACGATGGTCCCATGAAAGCCGGAGTTCACTTTGTCACGCACCCACACCGACCAGTGTCGTTGCTCGACGTGAATCATAAGTGTAATTCAGCAACATATTGCGAAAATCATGCCATCCTGTGTTTATAGGCGATGCACGAAGTATATACTGCTGTTATAAGAGAGATAGACGTTTTATTTCATAAATACATAAATACGTAACGTAATAAAAAAATTGCATCTTGTTTTATTTTTTACTAGCTGGGACCCGCGGTTTCACCCGCGTTTAATTTAAAACAAATTTGGAGTACCTCGACATAGACATTTGACATAGAATATATACATATATTGGACTTCAAGGGTTTTATTTTTTTGCGCGGAACCCTAATTACTTTTCAAAAATAAAAGTAGCCTAAGTTATTTCTTATAACATCAGCTATCTGCCATTGAAAGTCCCGTCAAAATTTACTTCAATTTTATTTATTTGTATGTATAGATTACGCGATCTAATGGCGGCCGGCGCCCCGTTTTGTAATGCTATAATGTTCGTGTATGGCGCGTCTATATGTCAAATGTCACTGTACTAGTACAGATATGCTGGCAATTACCTGCGGCTTCGTCTGTGTACGTAAGGCAGCTTACTCTCCTGTGTCTTATTCCACAACATAATTTGCCTGTGCCAAATTTAATTAGAATCTCAATAGACATTTTCTGAGCGTGGTGGAGCCTCATACATTGAAACCAACTTTCACAAATGGTAGTAAGATTTAAACAGACATAAGGAGCTATACAAAAACCATTCTAGTGTCACTCATGTCTTCATGTGTCCAGAGTCCATTATTAAGTCGACCAATAACAATGACGTTGCGGTACCGTTCACATCCTAAGATTCATTTTACTTGTCGTATTCTGTGGTTAAGATTTTATCACTGCGTTTATAGAGTCCGTGATGCGAGTAAGTTTAGATAAAACTTTCTCGTTGAAGAATTTTGGACACCCGGATAAAAAACTGTGAGGTTCTTTTACTTGTTAGGCAAGCAAGATTATCTTTGTTACTTTGGTGACAGTTATAAATAGTACTGTGTTTGATGAACTTGTTTTTCGGAAAACGTCCATTACTGGATGTGGCCTCCGGATGACTGCTATAATGATTGTCCAAGGGATATTGCTATAATCACCACGCTTGGCAGGCGGGTTGATGATTGCGGTATATTGCCATTATTAGCACGCGGATGAATGCTTCTGCCTATCCTCTTGCCATCAACCCATAATCACTTTGTTGTTTGGAAATATGTGGCAATGGGAGGCAAGAAAAGATTTATTCATATTGTTTGCTTAAATAAAAAAATAAGTTAACATAACACAGCATTTCAAAAAGAAAGCGACGTCTCACTCTCCTGTATTGTGGCACAGTTTATAGACAAACATAAATCCCTCGCACAAGCACTCCGAACCGAAACAACTATCTGTAGGTGATACAGTTATTTTTATTCATGCGGGGATCGAATCCGCGAAACATAGCGTAGAAAGCCAAACGGTCAGTCTCCTACGCTAAACGTGCCGTCAAAATGCCTTGCCGAGAAAAAAAGATAAAGATAAAAATACTCCACTCAATAGTTTTATGTATATAGTTTAGTTGCAGCGTTCAATTATGTATTTCCATGGACAAGAACGGGCTAGAAATTCCATGGTTACACATTTGAAATAATAATATATATTACAATATGTATGACTACATTGTTCCCGAAATAAAAGGCATGTGAGGACAATGCAGGAGTAAATATTTTCAATAAGTCTACATTAAACAAGTATGGTTTCAATATTAATTAAAGTATAATTATTAAATTGTCGTGACAGCATTAAGCTGACCAATCTCACCAGACGGCACTTGTCCACGCGGATGACGTATGCACCGGCGTCGCACAGCTCAACCAATAGTTATTCAAAACGTTAAAAGCGAGAATCCAATTAATGCAAGTAGGAAATTAAACACTGTATAGCTTATGACACATGACTAATGGCTAAATCGCCTCTCATTATAAATTCAGCACTTGCTATTTTGCCCATTAATCCCGACGTCGCGGAGGCCTATCGCCGCGACACCACCATTGCGTTCTTTTTTTTTTTTCCTTTTTTAAAAAACGTTTCCCCACACTTCTTTTCATGTTTCATTTCTCCTGTGTCGTGGGTGCGTTTACAGACACAAATTCCACACACAATACACCCAGACCCGGAACAACTACCTGCAGATCGTACAAATATTTGTTCCGTGCGGGAATCGAACCCACGACCCGGTGCGCAGCAGCCGACTGTATCAGCCACTGCACCAGCCGTGCCGTCGTTCAAGTAACTACTTCTCCCTCGTCTCTTGCTCGCACCAGCCCGTGCTGAGCCAGAGAGTAGTTTTAAATGTCCCTTAATACATTTTTAATAATACTGATCCAGCTGTCCCCAAAACAATAGCTTGTTATCCCCAGCAACGCCCTAAGCCGAGGTCCGTGTCCTGCAGGGCGCGCCCTTAGCCCCCTGTCGTCTTTATAAGGCAGGGGGTCTTGGGGGTCGAGCGCGCTTATTTGGGAAATCTGCGTGCTCATACCGAGCGACCCCCGGGATTACAGCGGTCGGCATGTGGTCACTGTGTGCGCAGCACAGCGCATAGTGAGGCTTCGGGGGAATTTTTTTCAAATCCCCCAGAGAGATGCCTGGGGGGTGGCCTCTTTACAGTCGCCTTCCCTCAGCTAGAGGGGATGGCCGCTTTACAGTCATCCCCTCTGAGATGTGCCTAAAGGCGTGGCGCCAATGGGTGGCTCTAGATGGAGATTATTCGAGTTCCTGGAGCCTGCCTTCGGTGCTGAAGATGACCACTCCGGTGGTTTTAGCCGGTAGGAGTACGGCATGCCCCTTCGCCCTTTCCCGGGGCGAAGGAAGTATACGAAGTATTTCCACCGGATCAATAAAAAAAAAAGCGGGGGCGCCCTTAGTGCAAGTTGCTTAGGATATAATATTAATTTTAAGCCTGCCTGGAGCCCTCTTTTGGCTTCGCCAAAAACGACCAGATAAGCAACCACATTTCTAGGAAATATCAGCGAGAAACCCAAAAAAAATGTTACCCATTACACAATGAACACTCACGTTGATCACATAAAAATATTTAACAACTAACAACAAACGCATAAAAAATAACGGTTCCTTCACCTGAAAACCGTTAGTCAATATTCACAATAACCCGAAGACGAACCTGCCAAGAATAAGCTATGAGAACAATTGCGAAAGAAGTTTGGTGCGGAACCTTGGCGCGTGAACCTGTGCCCCAACGACATGTGAACAGGAACTATATCGTGCATTTTAATAGCGTATTAGTATGGACTTTACTTCCAAACTTCGTGTTATCTGATTAGCTAGTACATACTTTTGAAAGCTTTCAAAATGAATAGTACATTTTCGAACGACCTTGATAATGTATGTCTTCTTTTCTTTTCCGGTAAATCATATTTTACTGTGAAATGGCTGCCGATTTTACCATACCATCAATTAGAGGTGATTAAGGATTCCGGATTAAGAATATAGCACCACTCCATCTCCTCCCGTGGAGGTCGTAAAAGTCGACTAAGGGACTCTTAACCAGAGGGATGGGCAGCAGCGTCCCTTTTGCTGAGCAGTAGCAACTCTGCGCTCACCAACCCGCTTGCCAAGCGTGGTGAGTATCGGCAAATTCCCCCCAAAATGACAACACAACATAAGCACCGGCCCCCAGTTCCCGGCAGCCCCGCCATTCCTGGTCATGGTAGCGGCCACGGAAACGGCGGGGCAGGGGGTGCTAAGAATCTCCGGATGGGATCCGGCTACCACCCAAACCGAAAACTGGCCCTGGTGACATATAACACACGCACACTGAGGGCAGACGAAAAGATTGTTGAGCTGGAAGAAGAAATAGATAAGTTGCACTGGGATATCATGGGTCTATCAGAAGTCCGAAGAGAGGGGGAGGACACGATAACCCTGAAATCCGGCAACTTATTCTACTACCGGGAAGGCGAACATCTGTCTCAAGGTGGTGTCGGGTTTCTCGTCCGCAGGTCCCTCATTAACAGTATAGTGGCCATCGAAAGTGTGTCGAGCAGGGTAGCGTACCTTATACTCAGAATATCCAAGAGATATTCGTTGAAGGTCATACAGGTCTACGCACCGACCTCGACACACCCAGATGATGAAGTAGAGAGTATGTATGAGGACGTAAGTAGGGCCATACATACCTCGAAGACACATTTCACTGTTGTGATGGGGGACTTCAACGCAAAACTGGGCACTCGATGCGATGGTGAGTTGAGAGTGGGGCAATTTGGATATGGGCAACGGAACCCCAGGGGACAGAGGCTGGCCGACTTTTTGGAAAAGGAGGGACTCTTTATGATGAACTCCTTTTTCCAAAAGCCGCCTCACAGGAAGTGGACCTGGATGAGTCCCGATGGTTCCACGAGGAATGAGATTGACTTCATCATGACCAATAAAAGACAAATATTCAATGATGTCTCTGTGATCCACAGGGTGAAAACCGGTAGTGATCACCGAATGGTAAGAGGCACATTGAATATTAATCTCAAAGTTGAGAGGTCTCGTCTGATGAGGTCTACGCTCCGGCCCTCTAGTGCTCATATCCAAAACCCCGAGAGCTTTCAACTCGAACTCCAAAACCGCTTCGAGTGCCTGGAACATTGCGTATCTGTGGACGATTTAAATGGTAGGTTTGTAGAAACTGTCCAAACGGTTGGCTCTAAGTTCTTTAAAGCCCACCGTAAAGGTAGACCAAAAAAGTTCTCCGATCACACTCTCGACCTTATGGCAGAAAGACGCGCCATGACGCTGCAGTCTTCCGATGATGCTGAAGCATACCGACTGCTCAATAGACGGATATGGAAGTCCTTGCGGCACGATATCCGCACCTTTAACACTAACGGTGTTAAAGAGGCGATTGAGCGGAATCAAGGCTCCAAAGTGTTCGCAAGAGACAAGTCTATTGGGCAAAGTCGTATTATGAAGCTGAAGACCGAGGACGGCAGTGTAGCGTCGACTAAGCCAGAGGTTTTGAGAGAGATTGAGAACTTCTACCGGCAGTTATACACCTCGGTTACTATACCTACCATTGGCTCTGACAAAGACCCGCGAGCCAAACTAACCCGACACTATACCGAGGATATCCCGGACATCAGCCTGTACGAGATTAGGATGGCCTTGAAACAGCTTAAAAATAACAAGGCGCCGGGTGGAGACGGAATTACGACAGAGCTTCTGAAAGCGGGTGGAACACCGGTACTTAAAGTCCTTCAGAAGCTATTCAATTCCGTCTTACTCGAGGGCACAACGCCGGAAGCGTGGAACAGAGGTGAGGTGGTGCTCTTCTTCAAAAAGGGTGATAACACCCTATTGAAGAATTATAGACCCATCTCACTTCTGAGCCATGTTTATAAGCTGTTTTCAAGGGTCATCACGAATCGTCTCGAGTGCAGGTTTGATGACTTCCAGCCTCCCGAACAAGCCGGTTTCCGAAAAGGTTTCAGTACCATAGACCACATCCATACGCTGCGGCAGGTTATACAGAAGACCGAGGAGTATAATCTGCCACTATGCTTGGCGTTTGTGGACTATGAGAAAGCCTTCGATTCGATCGAAACCTGGGCAGTGCTGCAATCTCTGCAGCGGTGCCAGATTGACTATCGGTACATTGAAGTGTTGAAGTGCTTATACAGAAACGCCACCATGTCGGTCCGAGTACATGAACAGAGCACGGGGGCAATTCCATTGCAGAGAGGTGTGAGACAGGGGGACGTCATTTCCCCGAAACTGTTCACCGCTGCAATGGAGGATGCCTTCAAGCTACTGGAGTGGAAAGGATTCGGCATTAACATCAATGGCGAGTATATCACTCACCTTCGATTTGCCGATGACATCGTAATCATGGCAGAATCGCTGCAAGAGCTCCGCACAATGCTCGATGATCTCAACAGAGTTTCCCAACAGGTGGGCCTTAAAATGAACATGGGCAAGACAAAAGTCATGTCAAATGTCCATGTCGTGCCCACCCCAATATCCGTTGGGAGCTCTGTTCTCGAAGTTGTTGACGAGTATGTCTACCTAGGACAAACTGTCCAGTTAGGTAGGTCCAACTTCGAGAAAGAGGTCAATCGTCGAATCCGACTCGGCTGGGCAGCGTTCGGGAAACTTCGCAACGTCTTTTCGTCAACAATACCGCAATGCCTCAAGACGCAAGTCTTTAACCAGTGTGTGTTACCAGTGATGACATATGGAACAGAGACGTGGTCACTCACAATGGGCCTCATAAGAAAGCTCAAGGTCACTCAGCGAGCTATGGAGAGAGCTATGCTTGGTATTTCTCTACGGGATCGAATCAGAAATGAGGAGATCCGTAGAAGAACTAAAGTTGTCGACATAGCTGAAAGGATTAGTAAACTGAAGTGGCAATGGGCAGGGCACATTGCTCGTAGAACTGATGGCCGTTGGGGCACAAAGGTTCTCGAATGGAGACCGCGCACCGGAAAACGCAGCGTGGGACGACCTCCAACGAGGTGGACAGACGATCTGGTGAAGGTCGCTGGGAGTCGTTGGATGAGAGCGGCATGTGACCGCTCGTTGTGGAAATCTAAGGGGGAGGCCTTTGTTCAGCAGTGGACGTCCTGTGGCTGATATGATGATGATGATGATGAAGTCTACAATTCTCGAAACGAATCGGTAAAAAAATAATGCTATTATTTTTCACTAAAATATCCACGTATTTTCTAATGAATCAAAAACAGCTGGTGGGCAATAGCCTCGTGTACCTATTAAATGGTCAGGTACCAAACATCTCCACAGTGCCCACCTCTCGCTCGGTAATTCTACGATATGGGTGTGTATGTAAATTGCAAGTGCTTTGGATAGGTACTAATACCATTACCGCGTGTTTTTTTATTGTTGGTTGAGTTTACAATTTTTTTTTATTATTAATGGGTTTAGTTCTTTACCATATTGGAGTATTTAACGTGACTAAAGACTAAATCGCTACCCAGTATATTTATTATTTATTCGCCTACTTATGACATCTAACGTTATATTGAATTTTGTTAATAATTCATACATCTAATGCGGTACCATTCAGGGTTGTATCTACTTTCAACTTTTGCAAAAGGTCGGGAAAAGGGCCAAAGTTGGTCGCCAAAAAGCCATTTCGTTTTATGATATATTAGTAGGTTTTTAACGCGACCTTACCTTTTCACCCCTAGTACCGATTATTACAGGTAATCCATCCAGTGGAATATAGGTTCAAGGAGACATCATGAGTTAAAACCTATGCGAGACCCGGTCTCCTAAACTACAGTTTTGAAGATTCGAAATGCCCTATTTTGTTTTATCTTTAACACATAAGACGGCAACAAGATACAAGTAGGAAACCGCAAAATAGCAAAACATAATTTTTACTAGATTTCAGTCTATATACAGCGATGGGCTGAATATATTATTACTATACGATACTCTAATACTCGTTTGCTCTAAACGATAAGTTGATACCTAACTGTTCGGGAAACTCAGAGGACGTCAGAGAGACTTAGGAATTGTTTAGGAGTTGTCTAGTACAAATGAGCATAGAATCCTCAAGCGTTTACGTAGATTTTAGTTGTTATAGAATCCTATAGGCTTAACCAAATATTAAATTGATATTAAATGTATAAACTGTATTACATTTCATTAACAAAAATGCAGATAACCTCACACTAAACAGTTCAGAGGTTTTCAAGATATGCGTACTTCATACGAACATTACAAACGAACGCGGAGATAAACAATCACTTCCTTTTATAACAACCACAGATAAGTATTATAACAACAGTTCAAATGATTGATTCGTGTTAGCTAAGCAAAACACAAAAACAATAGCTGGCTTCAAGGTCGCGCTTCAAAAAGATGTCTGTTATAAATTTTAATTAGTAGCTGTCATTAGAAACAGATTTTAATGTAACTAGCATGCAAATTGTTTGACAGTATTCGCATGAGGAAACGCTGTGTTAAATGAAACTATTGTTAGAGAATTCTTGGCTCCCGTGGAATATTGTTGTTGTCGGTAACTTGATATATATTGTCGCTCATATTATTGGTATGAATAAGTTATTCGTGTGACGAATGCTCTAATTTGACAGGCGTGACGTGCACAGGTCCTTGACACACTGTTCCGTCGTTATCTCTCGGTGGAGAGGTTCACTTATAGTCACTCGCGATAACGTTGTGTTTGGCGAATTTATGTTGATATTTTGCGTTTTACATTAAGTGTGGGTTATGTGAAGTAACAGTTACTCGATTATTTTTATAACTTCGTATGGGTTGACGTTCCTCATCTGCTGAACCACATATCAGAAAATGTAAGCGTATTATGCCTAGAAAACGTCATGTGTGATCATATGACGTCCTGGAGCCTAACCTAAGGGGAGGTGCCGAAGATGATCACTCCAGTGTTTTTAGTCAGAAGGAATGTATACCCATACCCTTCCCAAGAATTTCCGCTGGGACAAACAAAACTAAATAAGTAAAAGGCCTTTTTATTGATCCGGTGGAAATACCTCATGTACTTCCTTCGCCTCGGGAAAGGGCGAAGGGGCATGCCGGACTCCTACCGACTAAAACCCCCGATCCCATGATCATCGTTAGCACTGAAGGGACTCCAGGAACTCGAATAATCTCCATCTAGAGCCACCCATTGGTGCCACGCCTTTAGGCACATCTCGGAGGATCCCCCCCGAGATGTGCCTCATTATGGAATTTAGAACGTTCTTTAAGGTAAAGGGGGTTATAGGATTAAACAGAATACTGCAAAGCAAGGAAAGTCTGATCGGAGGATGGGCAGCAGCGTCCTTCGAGTATATTAACAACTCGACTGCGATCGCCAACCCGCCTGCCATGCGTGGCGATTATGGCAAAACCCCCCAATGAGCACACAACACCCATATCGGTCGTTGTAGTGATCTTTGGGGAGGTCTTTATTCGGCTGAAATGAAGGAAAGTAAAGGAAACGTATTGGAAGCCAGCCCTCCTTGGGTATGCCAGTGTTGTGTTTTTTTTTTAAGTGGATCTTCGAAACGAAAATGTGTAACGAAAGAGAGACAACTATAAATGTATTTATAGGGTTTAGGCTGTGAAATAATGAGGTAAAGCACGTTTCTATATAGTTTCCCTATTGTCGATCAATCGCTCTCACTTTCTATCTCTCTCTCTCTCTCTGTTTACCACCTCCATAGTTTATTCATCTCATTCTCTTACAAATTTAACCAAAATATCAAGTTTCACTTCTACCGCGTGTGAACTCACACTCAAGAAATTTTTTTTAGTTGCTCACTTTCTCTTGCCTCATAAATATGTTTCAGCAAAAAGTCTATTGGTCGTGCGGGGGCTGTTTAACTGTTTTGTTTGGAACACGGCACGAGAACTTGTTAAATATTGCAATAAGGTGTTTTTTTAAAGTCCAAGAGCTGCTTCTCGTCTATGCTATTCGTGCCTCAAAGTTGAATTAATACAATATATACCTTTTTGTCTATACAAATAGATCTTAATTTCCGACAACTTTGATCAATATAGTGTTAGTGAAACAACCTTAACATTTTTTTTTTTTTATTGGTGCCCAGTGGAAATTCATCATGAACTTCCTTCGCCCCGGGGAAGGACGAAGGGGTATGCCGGACTCCTACCGGCTACACGCACGGGAGGAGATGCGGTGGTAGTATTCTGAGCCGGCACCACACGGCAAGCATTTTTATTGGTGTCCAGTGGAAATTCTACATGGAACTTCCTTCGCCCCGGGGAAGGGTCAAGGGGTATGCCGGACTCCTAAAGCTAAAACCACTGGAGCGGTCATCTTCGGCACCTAAGGGAGGCTCCAGGTCCTCGTATGATCACACTAGAGCCACCCACTGGTGCCACGCCTATTGGCACATCTCGGAGAGGGTGACTGTAAAGCGGTCACCCCCCCAGGGAAACAACCTTAACCTACTTTATGTTCATGTCGATCACAGTTAGAAAAGTATGGATACTATTTCCTTCATAACATTTGTATGAAGTTATATCCAGTATCAAGTGCATCGCACTTTCCTACAAATAGCACAATGTGCTCAGGTATAGAGATGAGTGCAGACAGTTGTAAAACTAAGCACCTATATTCCGTGTGGTATCTAGATCAAGAAAATCGCAGCACTCTATCTTATCCCGCGGATATCGTAAAAAATTACTAAGGGATTCTAAACTAGTGAGATGGGCAGCAGCGTCTGGCTGGAATAGTAGCCATACTGCGCTCACCAATCCGCCTACCCAGCGTGGTGAGTACTGGAAAATTCCCCCAAAATTGTAGAAATCTATGGGGGAGGCATTTGTTCAGCAGTGGACGTTCTTTGGTTGATATGATGATGATATTTTTGAAGGGCTCTTAGTAGGTATATTACACTTTCTAGAACCACTTTAAACATTAATGGATTTAAATCCTTGCTCGGCAAGAATTAGGAATTAAGCAGGCAAAAGATCCTTCTCATTTTCCTTTGCACCGGGAACAGCATGGAGGGTACACACAGTGGTCTTTTAGTGTCTAAGAAAACTTTCAAGGGTGTTAAGACTCTTTAAAACTATTAACTTTTGTCAACGGCTTCAAGAAATTTAGAAATAAATATAATCAGATTAGCAAGTTTCAAATATAAGAATGTTGAAGTTACAGTCGAAAGAAAACTTTTTAAAATGATTTCTTAGCTCAATCAAACGTTGTTTAACTAGTATATATGTTGCAGGGAGATAATAAAAATCGATTCGATCAAATCCCTCAGGTAGATGATCAATTCACGGAAGTTGTGTTGTTTTGTTTACCTAAAGAAAGTAAGTGATTTCATTAAATCCTTTAACTGTTTATAAAGTATACCGCCTCCGATCTGACTCAGATAATTTTGGTCAAAAAACACAAATCAACCCATAAAGGTCCACTGTTGAACACGGAGCTCGCAATGATTACTACAATAGTAAAACAAAGACATGAAAAATTAAAAATAAGTTTTGATAAATCGTCAATATTGGGTGTACCAAAGCCATAAGTCACTTTTTACTTGAACAGCGAGTCTATTGTTATATCAAGATGTTGTCTGCCGCGAAACAACTTCAACTAGTATCGGGGCCTGATATAGTGATATCAACGTATTGGAGAGTATTCATCAAGAGAACTTTAACAAGAGGAAACAACTTGATAGAATTAGATACACGAAGAACAAGAAAGCGGAAAATTTTCGCTTGGCACAGTTTATGAAACAGCATTATTGGACTTCTGAGGTGGAACGCCTGGTGACCTGAAATACAGGCTTTACTAGTTTAGGCACCAATCGCCCACAGTAAATTTGAACAGAACTATAATATTTTCATTATTATGGTGAGAAAAAAAAAATGAACACCTTTAGTATATTGCCTTACGGCTGAAATTAATATCAATCCCAAATCAAAAAAGGATTTGGAATTGAGGATTTGTGTGCTTTACTGTGTGAAATGTGATCCACGCTTAGCAGACGGATTGGTAATGCTGTTATTAGCACACGAGAGGATGCTGCTTCCCATCCCCTTGATATCAACCCTTAGTTGCATATAGCCAAACTCATGGTTGGAGAGGGGTGGTTTATTATTTGCCGTGAATCACACCTTTAATGTAAAACTAGTTTAATCACCGCAAATACTTCAATTATTATTCATAGCTCCATTAAAATGCGTCTACAGGTTTTCTTCATTTTATTAATCAAAATATTCACTGGGTGAGCTGTGGGCACCCTGATTAACTAAAAACAGCGACAGCAGCTGTCGCGCAGCCAAAGATCCGGTGGCAAATCGCCTGAAATTGAAAGGCAATTTTTGCGAAAGAATGCAATTTTTAGTTCATTGATCGTCCAACAGATTGTGTGTCAAAGATTTTTTCCTGTCTAATCGCTCTCGGCAAAAACACGGTACCAAAATGACGTTTCACAGCCTGCGCGATTTACGCCTGTCGCAAACCGTCTGCGGCATACGTAATCAACCCGCGGGCTTCGTAAACGAGCTGGCACCTAGTCCCCGAGTGACACTCGTATCATGAGTGACGTGTGATGTAGGTACTCTGATAATGAGCTCTCAATGAGCTGCGGAGCATTAACCTGGTTCTGAATATCAACTAACTAGCGAACTTTATTTCTATTTCTATGAAATTAATGATCAATTTAATCCGAAATCTTTCGATTTGGGTTAATCCCATGGCTTAAATGTGATACTAATACAAAAACAGGTTGGTGCAGTGGTTGATACAGTCGACTGCTGCGCTCCGGGTCGCGGGTTCGATTCCCGCACGGAATAAATATTTGTATGATCTGCAGGTAGTTGTTTCGGGTCTGGGTGTATTGTGTGTGAAATGTATCTCTGTAAACGCACCCACGACACAGGAGAAATACAAGTGGGGGCAACGTTATTTAAAAAAAAAAAGGTGAAGTTCCTAATCTTAAATCTAAAGATTTTGGATTAGATTGATTATTAATTTCGGCCTTTACCTAATCTGAGATACCAGAATGTTCAGACCTTGGGGAAGGGAGATGGGGACGGTGGACACGGGCCGCGGGCAGCGAAGTACAAAGGAAGGCCTGCCGGCAGTCTTTATATATGTACTGTGCACTAAAATTGACTATTTCGCTGAAATAAGGTGTAGGGAAATAAACCTTTAGATTTTAGATTTATAATTTTATTACTTAGGCTTTAGTACCTTGATGGATACTAAAGCCGTACCTACGATTTTACCATTTTGCATGTAGATCCTCACATATCAAACTTCACTATTAAAGCAGATGGTATTTACAAAGTAATCTAAGGTAGCACGAGGTAAAATAGACTGAACTAAAGTGGCTTTTAGCCGTGATATAGTTTGTATCGGTTTTCAATCTCGCCCACTTTGTGACCGGTGCTCGGTCATACTGATAGTCAAATCGATAGAAACTGCATATTTTATCAACTTACTCCTTGGTATTACTCGTACCAGTTTTAGCTAGGTGCACTATTGTTAAGTATTTGCAATAAATACTAATAGAAGGTACATTAGATTTGTGTCAGCTATGCTGGCAGAGCATGAGAATTGGAGTGCAGTGGTCTCTTTCTGTGAGAGCGTCATGCACCAGAAGGAGACTGCAGAGCGGGATCGGGAGAAGGCCGATCCTGCACGGAGAAGGACGAGACGGCGCCGGGTTAGCAACCGCCCCGGCTCCCAGGACCAACACGCCTGAGCCGCTACCGTCGGTATATGGTGGCGGGCCTCAGGGCTCGCGGGCGCGCAGATTGGGGAATCTGCGGGCTCACAGTGAGCGACCCACGAAGAGACGATGGTGCGCAAGTGGTCACGCGCAACATAGCACAGTGCACAGCGAGGCTTCGGGGGGTTCCTTTACAATCTCCCCGGACAGTGACCACTTTACAGTCACAGTGCCTTTGGGTTTGGCAGCAGTGGGCGGCTCTAGTGTGATCATACGAGGTCCTGGAGCCCCCTTAGGTGCCGAAGATGACCGGCTTAGTGGTTTTAGCTGGTAGGAGTCCGGCCTTCCCCCTTCGCCTTTCCCCAGGGCGGAGGAAGTTCATGAAGAATTTCCTTCTGGGCCTTGTATGATTTACACTAGAGCGAAACTATATAATGTTACTACCGATAGTGATGGTACCTACTAGCGACGTTATAAGTACTGTGGGCAACGAAGTATGGCTGAGCTTAGTATCGGGTTTTATGTAAATTAAAAGACTTCTTGTAATTATTATGAATCTGATATTTAATATTATTCCTTGTTATTTTTTTATTTTTTATTTATGAAAGTGGAACAACAAACAGCTACAATATAAATTATTAAAAAACAATTTTACACGAAATATTTCAACAACATTGTAGCCCACAGCGCTGTTCACAGATTAACTGTAAATTACATAGTAGTGGTGTAATCACTAGGGTTATAAAAATATACCATACATATGTATGGTATATTTTTACTTAACTGTTACATTCAAAATGTGAAAATAAAATAGAATAAAATACTACAAAGCACAGATACAAATCTAACAGAAACAAAATTCATATAATTAAAAGTGTTTTTTGTTATAACGTCTTTCATTTTAAATTCACAAGGCTTAGAATTCATTATATTCCCGATATGTGTACGCATAACCGAAACATCCTGTTAGAGCATTTTCAAAAAGGTAGGTACTCAATTCGAATCGTATACCTACTTTTTTAAAGTGGTCAGTAAAG
Organism: Diloba caeruleocephala; assembly: GCA_947459985.1. Lineage (NCBI taxonomy): Eukaryota > Metazoa > Arthropoda > Insecta > Lepidoptera > Noctuidae > Diloba > Diloba caeruleocephala. The sequence continues at coordinate 8,680,765 of OX381621.1, read as the reverse complement.
TAACACCAAAGAGGCGAACATCATTACAGTACTATTTATTAGCCTATAGTCTTAAGTATATTAGATTATGGAACATTTTGACTTTACTGTGGTAGTTATTTCCTAGCAAATGTGCAAATTATTTTTAGGAACACATACAATTGCTAGGAAATAACTTTCACAGTAGAATAAGGAGCTTCTGGGATGGTCCTTGCGCCACCCCGAAGCCGCGAACATATGGACAGCTTACCAAATTATAGGTTCCTTAATGGTACTATCTAGTGCCACGGGTACCATTAATGGTACCGTTCAGTGGTACCAGAGATATAGGGCCTTTTATGTTCCACTGCATTTCGTTTTGTACATCACTTATCTTTATTAAATTTCAAGCAGGCCACATTAGATAATTTCACTTCTGTTATTGTTATGCTAACGGAAAACTTCCCGTATTTATGAGGAAAACATCAATAATTTGTAAAATTACTTTGTCTCATAAAAAAATGTTTAAATGGAGAAACAAAATATTTTCTTCCTTCTGCATCCAGTCTATGCTAGCCAACTTTTTTCAGTACGAATTTCTTTTCACAATCGCATCGTAATAGTTATAATAGTAAAACAGATTACTAGGGATATCGATATAGCAATCGAACGTGGGGGTCGCCTAAGAGATCACCGCCGTCCAAAAACATCTGCAACACCATAGGAGTCGCTTATGTGTTGTCGACCTTAAGGGCAGACATACACTTTTTCCTTGCCCCCATGTCGTAGTTATATTTTACAATATTTTTAGGCATTGGTGTACGTCACTAACCATACGAAACGCAATGTTGCTACTTCCCCCTGCTGAGAAAACCCACTTATGAGCTAGGCTGTCCCACGCTTTCGAGGCTTAGGGGAATACTTTACAATCCTCCCTGAGAAGTGCATGGGGGTGACCTTTCTACCTCTGCTAGAGAGGTGACCGCTTTACAGTCATCCCATCAGAGATGTGCCTATCAATAGGGGCTCTAGTGTTTCTATTACGAGGACCTGGAGCTCCCTTTCGGTGCCTAAGATGACCGCTCCAGTGGTTTTAGCCGGCAGGAGTACGGAATGCCCCTTAACCCTTCACATAGAATTGGCACTGGAACCCAATAAAAAAGGGTTCACCCACGCTAAAAGGTTTCATCTTTTCTCTCCTAAGATTATTCGATCGATTCGGTCAATTCTATTCAGGTTCGTGATTTATGTTTATAACGACACTCACGACACAACATATTTTAGCATTGCTTCGCTTGCAGAGCGATTATTATTACGATTTCTCGGGTGTAGTGCATAGCAAATGTTGCGTTCCACGCCTAAATCGTATTTTCATAGCATGCTTGTCAGTTATGATGCCAAGGTTCCACCAAATTCACTGAAACACATTCTGTTGTTGAGCGATCTCATAAACAATGTCCAGGTTTATAGTTACAAGGCCTTCCTTGTCTATAAAAAGAAGAGTCCACTAAAAAAGATGTATGTCAAGGATTATTGCTCGTACTTCAAGGTACGGAAACTTCCTAGGATCATCATATCGGCCACAGGACGTCCACTGCTGAAAAAAGGCCTCCCCCTTAGATTTCCACAACGAGCGGTCATGAATTCCTAGGATACTGACATGAAATGGAAGTCTAACGGCTGAAATTAATAATCAATCTAATCCAAAATCTTTGGAATAGGGATTAAGGATTTATGAATATTTTGTGTTAGTTGTGATTTTAACACAGAACCGGATGAATTTCATAATCTCAAATCTAAATATTTTGGACAGAGAGAGAGAGAGAATATACTTGGTTGATCCAAATGGTGTACAATAGTACACCATTTGGATCTTAAAAAGAAAACTTAAAATATTAATACAATGTACAATGGGCGGTCTTATCGCTAAAAGCGATCTTTTCTAGACAACCTTAGGATGGACAAGAAAGTCACGAAAAATAATAAGGGGGTAGTCCGTGGTGTACGGATAAGTAGATGATAGTACTAAATATTTAAAACAAATCTCAATATAATATAATAGATACATATATAAATACATACATTTTAGGTAATTATGAACACAGAAAAGTGATATAGTAAAATAAAACGCAATGTGACAATGAAATAGCATAGACAAATTACTCGTTTAAGAGGACAGATAATGTTCTTCTATTAAGTTTTTAAAGGAGGGTAATGATTTGGCAGCTCTCACTGACACTGGCAATGCATTCCACAACCACAATTTGGATTATTTTGATAATTAATTTCGGCCGTTAGATAACAAGTTGAGGTTAAAGATTTTATTAGTAAGATTTCTGAGTGAAGTTCGAAATGGTCGTTGTATAGAAAAAGTGGCGATACATCTTCTTCAGAAACAAAACCATCATTCGCCATTGTTCTACAAAACTTAACTCTGAGTACATTCCCATCAAATCCCGAGGGCAACTGTAATGTTGCGTATAGGGTTGCTGACGTTAGCTGCGCAAGATCAGAGATTTTCTATCAATATGGATGAAGAAAAGGTTTTTACTTGTGAAAAAACGACATCAGATGTAGCCTGTTCTTATAAATTATTGCTGGAGAGGGTGACCGCTTTACAGTCATCCCCTGCGAGATGTGCCTAAAGGCGTGGCATCATGGGTGGCTCTAGTGTGATCTTACGAGGACCTGGACCCTTCGGTGCCGAAGATGACCACTACAGTGGTTTTATCCGGTAGGAGACATTGCCCCTTCGCTCTTCTCCGGGGCGGAGGAATTTCATGATGGACACCAATAAAAAAAGGTATAAATGATTACATCCTTGAATATTTTGTTTGATTCGATCGTTTAACCAGTCATTCTCAATATATGAACAGGTGAACGAGATCAGGTAATATTTAGGAAAACGGAAAATATTGAAAATATGGAACAATAGAAAGAAAAAAATATAGAAAGGCAGAAAGAAATAACGAATGAAAGAAACTGAGAAACCAATAACCGTATCTGTGGGTCATCTTAAATTGGTTGGTTATTTTTTGACGAGTCGGACAGATAAAAATATAATGACTTGTTATTGCAATATTCTCTCCACCCGATTAACGTTAAAGTCGCCCCCCCCCCGACCCTTGCTCGCGCCGGCCCGTGCCGTGAAATCGAGTAGTAACAAAAGATCCCTTTAAACCCCAATTAACAATTGATCCAGCAGTCCCTTATGATCATTACTGTCCCAGTAACTCCCTGAGCCGAGGTCCGTGTCCCGCAGGGGACGCCCTCAGGTTTGCCCGGTTAAGCAGATATATCCCCCTTGGGATTACTGCGAGAAGCCCTACATAAAAAAAAAACAATATTCTCTCAGGACTGTTTACAGATAGTGGTGTATTTTATCGATACGCCCTTGATCACAAGTAGTAGTAGTAGTAGCCACTACAGGTTGAAAAAGAAAAGATTAAGTCTATAAACGCGAAGGCCAATGAATGTATCCAAACATGTTGTATTCATTCATTGGATATAATAACAAACTGAAGAATGCACGGAGAAAGTCCGTCGATCATGCTATTGGGAAATTCTCAGTTTTATACAAAATTGAGAATTTCATATGTTACATCCATTTAGTTACATATCTTATGTGTATTAATAGAAGCCTGGAATTCTGTTTATTCTTGAGTTTTGTAGACGGATTATTGATTTAGTGGTTTTTTACCAACATATTTTGCATGGTCAGTTTTATTTGTATTAAACATCTCGTCCATGATTGACGGCACAGTTGGCGCGGTGGCTAAGCTATTTATTGGCTTTTTGCGCTACGTGTCACGGGTTCGATCCCCGCACGGAACAAATATTTGTATGATTTACGGATAGTGGTTTCGGGTCTGGGTGTTTGTGCATGTGAAATGTGTCTGTAAATAGTACCCGCGACACAGGAGAAATCCTACAACACGTTGTGGGGTAACGTTCAATAAAAAATAAGTTTATAAATTTGCATGTTATCTCTCTCACTTTCATCAGCTTGTGTGATTGCATGTAACGTTAGCGTTTGTACTTGTTTTTAAACGATGCCCCACACTATATTATAGTTTGTCTTCTGTATCGTGAGTACAGTTTCATCGACGTGATCATCATTGTTTCAGCCGAATAAAGTCCACTGCTGGACACAAGCCTCTCCCAAAGATCAGTAGATCACCACAACTACCGGTCTGGGTATGTTGTGTAATCGTTGGGGGGTTTTACCATAATCACCACGCTTGGCATGCGGGTTGGCGATCGCAGTTGAGTTGTTAGTGTATACGAAGGCTGCCCATCCTCCGGTTAATCCCATATGGGTCGGAGCTATTCGTACTTGGCACCATACGGAAATTATGTTTACATCTCTCATGCACAAACACCAACAACAACTTGTAGGCCATACAAATCTGAAGCCAATACTCGTAATTAAAAATGTTCAAAATATAGTTCCGATCCAGTCTCAGTGTCGTCAATGTCACAAATGGTGTTCTCCTAAACTAAAAAACAACGTGTGTGTGGTGCCAGCGGTGCTTGCTAAGAATACCACCACCCCATCTCATCCCGTGGGTGTCGTAAAGGCGACTATGGGATTAGCAGGAAGATGGGCAGTAGCGTCCTTCGAGTACATTTATAACTCAACTGCGATCGCATTAATCTCATTTCGGTCAACTGTCAGTCGCAGTGTAAATTAATTACGAGAATTGGCCCTCAGTTCCGTTCTGGGATCGAACTCTCGACACGACGCGCCGAAAGCCAATCGCTTACCCACTGCACCAACCGCACCGCCGTTACACTCGTGTATCAAAATCAATTATTAACCGACGATATTTTTTACCACCATATCATAACCCTGTAAGTGCGTACCGCAGTTCTTTACCTCAGAAGTATACCACATTAGGTCATCATCATGTCAGTCGAAGAACGTTCACTCCTGAACAACGGCCTACCTCATAGCTTTTCACAATCGTTTGACCTCTTTTGGAGTTTGCCAGCACTCACCACGCTTAGCAGGCAGGTTATTATGCGCAGAAAAACTGCTATTCTACAAAAGAAACGCTACTGTCAATCCGTTTGAATCAGAGTCCCTGATACTAAGGGTGAGATCCAGAAACGAGTCTAAGCGTGAACTTACGCTTCCATCTGTCAAAATTAGGGGCGTAAGTAATGCATTTTGACAGATGGAAGCGTAAGTTCACGCTTAGACTCGTTTCTGAATCTCACCCTAAAATGCTTTTATAAGTGTAGATGCGTTGCCCGTGCTCTACTGTGGTCAATATGAAAGCGAGGTAATTGCCCGGAGTTCAATTAGTCACGCACCGACCAGTGTCGCGGCTAGACGTGAATCATCAGCGTAATTTAGCAACATATTGTGAAAAACTAATGCCGATATGTGTTTATAGACGATGCACGAAGTATACTGCAACTGTGACATAAAAAGACGTTTTATTTCATAAATTCGTAACGTAAATCGATATTGTAAATAAAAGATAATATATTGTTTTATTTTTTATTACGCTGTCTAAAGGTGGCTGGCGCGCCGTTCTGTAGTGCAATAATGTTTGTGCGTCTATTTGTAAAATGTCATTGCCCTGAAAGCGCCTTTTACGACACCCACGAGAGAAGATGCAGTACCACACGAAGCAACGTTGAGTGTCAAAATACAAATTTTGCGGGACTGCAAATCGAAACGTTAGGAAAAACAAAAATCTACAAAATCATCATCAAAATAATCAAAATACAAATCTTAAAACTGTTTAATTGTATGTCGTTTATTTAAATATATAACTGGTTATTAGGTTTAATTGGCACAAAAAACAAGATTCAGTCAAAAAATTGTACCTCTGAGGAAAGTACAAAGTTATTGTAACGGGAAGATAATTGTCCATGACGCCATTAAACACCTGCCAGAATGCACAAACATTGTGCAAATAAAAACCGAGTATGATGTAATGGCAATAGAGTTGATTTTAATGTGATAATCGGTGCGAAGATTCTAGAAATTATCCAACGGTGTATGGGCTGAACTATTGGTATGGTTCCCGGAAATTATAGACCACTCCTCTCCATCCATTGGCGACGAAAAAGGCGACTAAGACTTAATATGAAGATGATCAGCAGCATCTTCTTCCCGTGTACATACATAACATATAAAATATATAATATTTTATATGTTTATGTTTTATGACTTAGTTAGTTGGCTGCTCTACGTGCCGGCGGATTCGATCCCCACACGGAACAAATATTTTTATGATCTATATATATATATATATATATATATATATATAGCTGTTTCGGTGCTAGTTGTTTGTGTATATGAGATTTATGTATGTAAACTGTATGCTCGATACAGGAGACATGTGACAGTGGTACATCATATAAAAAAATACCTTAATTACTCAGCAAATAATACTTTTATCGCGTAAGCGTCTGCTTGCGTACAAATTCTTTCATATATCTTTTAACATTTGTTTTTTACTAGAATTGGAAATATATAAAAATGTATAATATTTTATATGTTAAAGATAACAACATACTGCGATCACAAATCCGCCTGCCAAGAATGGTGATTATGGTAATATCCATTCCCCTATGACAGCTCACTGTAGCAATCATTGGGAGGTACCTACATTGCCATATATCAACCATAATTCCAAACACGGGGCTGCAGTGCGTATTTCCAAACAGAAAATTCATTAATACTATATCCGAACAGGGAATCCAATGTTGGACCTGACGAACGACAGCGGTCTTTGGTACAACGACCAACGAGGCGGTCTAATGAAGACTTCCTGTCTTGTATGATCACAACCCAGTTGCGCCCATGAACGTATCTTGACGGCATTCCCTGTATTCTCCATGTTGGATAAGATATTTGTTATAATAAATAAGTAGGGGAGAGGGGGGTGTCGGGTTCCACGTGATTGATCATTTTCTCCGACACATCCTGAGATAATGGGCTAGATCGATGATACTTTTTGACGAGAAATTCGGGACATTAAAACTAAGATCCAACATGGATTTTGTTTCAGATTTCCAATTCTAGTAAAAAACAAATGTTAAAATATATATAAAAGAATTTGTACCCAAGCAGACGCTCGATAAAAGTATTATTTGCTGAGTAATTAAGGTATTTTTTTTATATGATGTACCACTGTCACATGTCTCCTGTATCGAGCGTACAGTTTACATACATAAATCTCATATACACAAACAACTAGCACCGAAACAGCTATATATATATATATATATATATATATATCATAAAAAGATTAGTTCCGTGTGGGGATCGATTCCGCCGGCACGTAGAGCAGCCAACTAAGTCATAAAAAAGAAAAAATGTACAATTTTAATGCGCTACTAATCCGTTCGCCTGTCCACGCATCTTTATAGGCAACTAAGATATTACCTATATCAAGAGTATTGGCATCAAGCTCTCAAGCGATCTAGAACCCTTAAGTCTGAGGAGAGACTTTGCTTCCTTATGTATTTTCTACCGCTTGTACAAGGGACAGTGTTCTAAGAAATTGTTCGCTATGATGCCAACGGCTATTTTCTACCATCGCACCTCTCGCCATCGTCGGGGAGCTCACCTGCATACCCTAGAGCCAAAATGGTCTCGTTCCATACGGTTTCAGAGGAACTTCCTCCCGCGCACGCTCAGGTTGTGGAATTAAATAATTCCCTACCGAGGTTTTCCCAAGAGACTACAGTATCCCTTCAAAAAGGGCGTGAAAAGCTTTTCACAGGGTCGGCAATGCGCGAGTGAAATCTCTGGTGTTACGGCAACTGCTTATCATCAGGCTAGCCGTATGTTTGTTTGCCACCTTAGATGTAGAAAAATAGCAGCGTCCTATGGACTACTGAATAGGGTTGTAATGGATATTCACATCTGCGGAGTTATTAGGATACATAACTTTCAATATCTAAAAAACATTCACATTATCAACTTTTTATTTAGAATACTCCGTACGCTCCTCATAATTAAAAATGTAATAAAATACAACGTTAATTAAAAGCAATGTTTTTATACAAAATATACTATTACACATTTTACTTAAAATTAAATAACCACACGATTCTGTGTGGTGTATGGATTATGAATATTACATAACTCCATCTCCTCTCGTGGATGTCTGAAAGGCGACTAGAGGACTCTAAACAGAGAGATGGGCTGTAGTGTCCCTTCTGAACAGAAACTATAGTCCTGGTAAATTCCCCTCAAAATGACGACACATGGTATGTAATCAGTCGTTTATGGGGGAGGCCTTTGTCCAGCAGTGGAAATGTTTGAGACTGATGTGATGATGTTGATGTAGTTTATTTTTGAATGTTATTCGTATCCATCGTACATCTGCATCCTCAAAACTAGAACCACACCCTTCATTTCAATATGATGATAGGAGCCGCTGACCGAAACCTGTTAAAACTTAATTACTAACAACATACTGCGATCACCAACCCCTCTTCCAGTGGTGATTATGGTCATAAGAAATCCCATGTTCCTCTATGGACTTGTACTAGCTGTTGTAATGTATAAACGAAATATCTTGTATGCAGTTGTTAGTGACAAAGTCGTCACGTCCCATACTCGGTCTTATCGACCCATCATTGAGTCACTCGCCTACATTGAGTACAAATCTCCGTTACATCATACCACATCTAGGAATCTACATCAACGTCATAACGATAGATTACGAATTTCGGAAAAACGGTGTTTATGCTGCCGAAATAATACACCACAATAGTTAACTCTGTAACAATAGACCAAAGGTTGAAATTAGTTTACATACACCTGGCCTTGTTAATGTAGCGGCTAAAACGCGGTGGTAGATAAACGCGACATAATCTAGATAATCTTGCGGTGGCAGGCAAACAAGCAACGAGTTAGAATCGGGTTATTAGGCTATGTCGCCTAGCCCTTAGTCATATCAGTAGCTTCAAAATAATTAGGGGTTTTACGAAAAGTGGTGGTAGAGCGTAGTTAATACGAGAGTTATATGTGGAGGACTCGAGTGCGGAGGTACTACCTTTTTTTACCCACCATAATAATTATGTCCACGGTTGACGCAGTGGTTTAGCAATTGGCTTGCTTCGCTACCTGTCGCGGGTTCATCCAACAATTATTTATATGTATTTGGGTCTGGGTGTTTGTGCATGTGAGATTTGTGTCTGTAAACTAAACCTACGACACACGAGAAATACTAATGTGGGACAAGGTTACAAAAAATGTATGCTTAGCTCTGTAGGGGGTGAAGGATAGGAAGAGCCAGTGAATTCACAGGAACGAAAGACATTGCAACATAAGCTCTTGGTGGACGACGTTTTAATAACATTGGGGGGCAGCAACAGAAAAGTATATAACATTATAAAAATAAATTAAAATTACAGTATGCGTATTATTACAGAGCTAAATAATTATTATCTATAAATTATGACAAATTTCCAGCGGCGAAAATACTCACAGTATTTATTTTACTTTCAGAAATGTCATAAGTATAAATAGATCCATGTTTGTTATTATTTATTGTTTATCATATAAAAAACAGTTTTTATTATAGTAAAACACTTTTAAACGGATTCTATCGCGTATATTTTGTTTGTTGTCAGTTTTTATGTTGTAGGTACCGTATATACTTTCATATGCATTTATTAAAAAGCTGTTATTTTGACATTAATAACAGACACTTCAATTTTATTTATTTGTGTAGGTTAACATAGAGATGATTCTGCCAAAGAATTGAGGAGGTATTTAGGTACGTTGTTTACATTCAAATAAAAGAGTAGCGACTTTTATCTTTTTATCTGTCATGTACTCGTAAGTTTATTCACATGCATAATCGCTCGCAAATTAATCTTTTTTAGTCAGCAAGCATACGTGCTTGACGTCAGATTACTTTGTTGCGAACATGTTCTTTTTATGGATCCCTGGCGCTGTCGTTGGCTGCTGGTGCTGCGTTACCTACTTTGTGAAACCTAACCGACTTTAACGTCTTTAGACAATATGGGTGACGTTGAGCCTCCAGGGGGAAATAATCTTTTTAGACGATAATGTGTTATGATGTTAAAAGGATTTTTTTTATTATAACTTAAGAAGAACTATAATATTTTTGGTCTCAAATTAGGATTTGATCGACTACATATTACCCGTGTTAGAGTTACCTGAATCGTATATACCTGTAATTACATTATCGTTGGAAGCATAAATTCTACGTACATGTTTACTTGACGCTGCCGTGGCAAATCGCTGTCTTTCTGAGCTGCGCGTTGCGGCCTCTATCCCCGCACGTAACAAAGGTTTGTATGATCTTTGCCTTTATTGGTTCCCAGTGGAAACTCGTCATGTACTTCCTCCGCCCCGGGGAAGGGCGCAGGGGCTTGACTCCTATCGGCTAAAACCACTGAAGCGGTCATCTTTGGCACCGAAGGGGAGCTCCATGTCCTCGCAAGGTCACACTACAGCCGCTCATTAGTACCACGCCTTTAGGAACATCTCGGAGAGGATGACTGTAAAGCTGTCACCCCCTCTGGCGGAGGAAAGGTGACAGTAAAAAGACCGCCCGCCAGGCACTTCTCCAGGAGGATTGTAAAGAATCCCCCCAAGCCTCGCTGTGCGCAGCATATCCCTCCGCCCTTTCCCAGGACGGAGGAAGTACAAGATGTACAAGATTTCCACCAGATCAATAAAAATAGGTTTGTTTGTTTGTTCCGGGTCTGGGTATTTGTGCTTGAGGATATATGCATGTAAACTTGTACCTACAACACAGGAGAACCGCTAGTGTAACAGTAAAAAAAGATGTATATTGAACAGCAAGACATTTCATCCTGTGTTCTGTGTACTGCTAATTTTTAGAAGTACAATGTTGTTTATCCAGGCAATAAGTTATAACTATCTTCGTAGCTGCATAGTAATTAGAGCTATAAATGTCAGCGTGTCGTTTAGAAAAGAATACCTCTTTCACGGTAAAAAGTATTATATCTGTCCCCAGCGTACCTTTGAACATTAACAGTTCGATAAGCTAGAGTAAACATACAAGTTACATACGTATATATAGATACGCGTACTGCACTATCTATTAGCGTGTCAGTTTGTTGTCAAAGTTTCCTACTCTGGGGCGTAGTACGCGAAGTATGTTTAACGTCGTATTTAGTACCGTAGTGGTACAAACGAAAAGTTTTAACACGTAAGTAGGCAATGACGTAGCGAGAATTAAGTAGGTCGTTCAGTGTGTATTAGTATTGGCAGGTATGAATAGTATGGAAATACGCTGAAATGCAATCTATGAAATGTATTAAAATAAGGATTTTAGTGGCGCATTTCAACTCTATTCGTTTATAATAAAACTAGCTGGGATCCGCGGTTTCACCCGCGTTTAATTTAAAAGAAATTTAGAGTACTTCGACATAGACACTTGACATAGAATATGTATATTGGATTTCAAAGGTTTTTTTTGCGCGGATCCTTAATTATTTTGCTAAAATAAAAGTAGTCTAAGTTATTTCTTATAACATCAGGTATCTGCCAGTAAAAGTCCCGTCAAAATCGGTCCAGCCGTTTCAGAGATTACCTGGAACAAACAGACAGACAAAAAAATTAAAAATAGTTTTTTTGTTATATGTACCATATATAATTTCTTAAGCATTTAGTAAAAAGCTGTTATTTTGACATTACAAACAGACACTTCAATTTTATTGATTTGTATAGATGTATTTCAATGTTTGAGGGACTCGGGGCAATGTTGACTGGAGTGTCGGATTGTCTGCTCTACCAATTGGACCGGTGTCCTAAATTGTCTAGTTTCGAGATTTCTAGTGTCCCAAAATGATACGTATCCACTTCCTACAATGCAAATATTGTCAGATAGTCTAGGTATCACATTATCGAACTCCTAAAATGAACGTAGTGTCTGATTATTTGTATTATTTTGGGACAATGGACATTTTGGAACTTGATGATTTGAGAAGTTGGTCTGTTTTGTATAGTAGCTGGTTTGACGCTCTAGTTAATGTAGCTTGGAGCCGTTTGGGGTTCCATCACGCTGAAATGGCTAAAAGCATAGTAATTAAATTTGGTATATAGATTATATGTAGATTATGTCGTGGAATAGGACATAGGATACCTTTTAATAGGTTTTAATTAGACCCCTCGCGGAAGAATCACGGATATTTATAACAGTTTGTATGGTGGCGGTTGCACCCGCTTTTAATTTAAAAGGAATTTAGAGTACTTCGACATAGACACATGACACAGAATATATATATTGGATTTCAATTTATTTTGCGCGGAACCCTAATCATTTTTCTAAAAGCAGCCTAAGTTATTCCTTATAACATCAGCTATCTGCCAGTGAAAGTCCCGTCGAAATCGGTCCGCAGTTTCGGAGTTTACCCGGAACAAACAGACAGACAGACAGACGGACAGACAGACAGACAGACATTTTTTTAATATTTACCGTATATACTTTCATATGCATTTAGTAAAAAGCTGTTATTTCGACATTACAAACACTTCAATTTTATTTATTTGTATAGATAAAATATCCCAAAACCTCAGACACCTCAACTGATTTTTAATCTAATAAGGCTTTGCCGTGTGGTGCCGGCTCAGAATACCACCACCCCATCTCCTCCCGTGGGTGTCGTAAAAGTCGACTAAGGGATTAGCCGGAGGATGGGCAGCAGCGTCCTTCGAGTACATTAACAACTCAACTGCGATCGCCAACCCGTCTGCCATGCCTGGCGATTATGGCAAAACCCCCCAATTAGCCCATGACACACCCATATCGGTCGTTGTAGTGATCTTTGGGGGATGCCTGTGTCCAGCAGTGGACTTCATTCGGCCGAAATGATGAAGTTAACTCAGAAATAACTCTTTATTTTTGTAAATAATGGTAGAAAATATTTGTAATGGTGTTAATGTAACGGTTCTACTCTCGATTCTGAGCAAACTTATTTCAGGGTTTGAGTTATTTCAATTACACGTTGATTAAACTCAAACGGGAAAATTTATAGGAACAGGTACTCGGGTACTCATGTAAGGGCTATTTGGCCGCCAGTTCATCTCAAAAAATATTTGGGAAATGTAGAATCATGAAATTCAGCATCATTATATTGACACGCATTTTTTCATTTATAAGCTCACAGTATAATAGTTGAGCCGGTTTCTTTGGTTTGTATTACAAGATATTATTTGAAAAGGTTTTATTTAGAGTACATCACAATAATAGACGATGTAATACGACGATAACACACATATGTAACTTTGTGGTTGGCTAAATTAACTTTGTTCGGTACCTCCATACGATTCGAATTCGAACAACCGATTATATTTTTACTATAAACTTATTTACTGTTTTGAATTTTCAGGTTAAGTTTAAGTGCGACCCTTTCAGCTATTCGATTCATCGATCATATTAATGGCAGAACCCAAACAACCAAAACAAATGCTTTTAAATATTTTATATTTGCAAACAGATTCTCGCGTTTAATTTGGGATCCGTGTAAAAATATCAACACGTATATATAACTAAGGTCAGCGAGATACCTTACTGAGTTCGTTTTACAATAACGCTTATCCATTACAAACATGAATGACGTTGTAGAAACGGCGCAATGAACTGCAAACAATAGCAACTATGATTACATTGGCACGAGATCAAGGGACTTTACAATGAAAACATTTAGTATTTCTTCATTAGAAATACTATTTTGTTCTGAAAGGAGGGTACGAGAGCAGTTTACGAAACTGTTCTGTAATGAAGTTTTTTCCACTATTTTGGTTTCCAAAATAGAATAGAGCCGCTACTCAAAAACTCACACTTTTGACACGGAAATATTTCGCGCTGTTACATATATCTTGTTAATATACTGATATTTATACGATAGAAGTCTGCTGTGCTTACCGTGTGCTATCCGTATTAAGATGATAACACCACTGCGTCTCTTCTGGATGTCGCAAAAGGTGACTAACAGCCGATTACTGAAACGCCAGTTAATGTAAAGTCCCCGCTTTAACCATTTGAGCCGCCTGGTGAAAATAGGTTTGTCGAATCGTTAAAGCGGGACTTAATAATAACTGGCGTTTCAGTATTCGGCCGTAAGGGAACCAGAACCAGAGGGATGGGTAGCAGGGTCCCTTCGGTGGAAGGGCCATGGCCATACTGCATTCACCAACCCGCCTCCCAAGCGAAGTGAGTCCGTGCTCACCACGTTTGGCAGTGGCCAGGGCAAATTGCTCCCATAATAACGACGCAATTGTGGAAATTATAGGCAGAGGCCTTTATTCAACAGTGTAGGTCCTTTGGCTGATATAATGGTAATGAAGTCTACTGTCACCATTTCTTTTCGTAAGTATATCCTATTGGACTACCTCTGCTCTGGCGAACGCCGAGGTGTGCGCCGGGTTCTTACGGCTAAAACCACGATGTTCCTTCCTATCCTATCTTGAGCTGGTGCTTTCACTGCATCCCCAGCAGGTTTTGGCCTGCCACTCATTTTCGTGAACCCCCACTCCCTTGCGCGACCTGGCCAGCTCCGCAATCCTCTAGTGAAGCGAGCGTAGAACACTATATGTGGTGATCTTAGGCCTGTCTTTGTTTGGACGACAGACTGTCCCAAGCCCGCCAATCAAAACGGGAAAATAGTAAAAAAATGGAAAGAAGAGAAGGAAAAACAGTTTTTGCAGCAAACGTTGATGCCCAAAACAAATACACAAAGAGGCTATAATTCTACCTATTATTATGGCATGACTAACCAAACGCTCAAAATATAAACACTATCTAATTACTAAACGCTTAAAACTAACACAACATTACACCTAGTCCAACGCGTATTCGCGCTGGCAACCCTGAAGTTATTACTAATATATTTTTTCTTATCTATGGTTGAGAACCAGAGAGGAGTATCTTTGGGAGATTGATAACTCCCATGGCCTACGATTACATAATTTACGGTTATATGTGAAAATTGTGCGTCGCATACACATATATAGGTGCATAGGTCGTTTCTTAGCTTAATGCTGTGACTGTGAATTTTGGTACCATACAGGCGCTCCATAGAGGGCCACGGATCGCACGACCCCCCCCCGTAGAGACGGCGAACTTCCTAACATGGTCCCCCGAGATTAGCATCAGGATGAGCTAGCAGCGCTGATTTTCATGAATTTATTTTCAGTTTGCTTGAAAGCATGTTGTTCTTATGCACTTACTGTATGTTAGTTAGATTTAAGTATGTACCGTGACAAAATTCGTAAGTTATTTCAGGTTTTACACTTTCTCTAATATTATTTCAACAAGAAACTATTAATATTATGTTGTAAACTCGTCCTTGGTTACCTCAAAATTAGAAAAGCTTTACTTTTTTATTTGTTCTTAAGCCACATAGAAAAAATAATACATAATACACAAATACAATAAAATTGTAGGGATCTTGGAAAGAAAGCCCTTGTTGTTTTAATTATTTGTTTATTTTCTATGGTCTGAGGTGACAAATTGATCAATGATCACAAATCGTGGCCGCTTAAGTTCTACGACACTTTACTAAAATGAGAGCCATAAATTTTGAACAGTTTTTTGTACCTAGTTTTCATTATCAAGACGACATATTTACATAGTCCAACGCGTGTTAGCGCTGGCAACCCTGAAGTTATTACTAATATATTTTTTCTTATCTATGGTTGAGAAAGGAGTATCTTTTGAAGTTATCAAGGCCTACGATTACATAATTTACGGTTATACCTATGTGAAAATTGTGCGTCGCATACACGGGTCGTTTCTTAACTTAATGCTGTGGCATCAGGATGAGCTAGCAGCGCTGATTTTCATTTTGCGTGAAAGTTTTTTACCATTTTATTGTTCTTATTTACGACATCAGTATAATAAACAATGCCTCACACGTACTCAGAATGATTTTGTCTTCTGCATGTTTATATAGCATAATTTAATCAAAACAAGGCTTTCAGCGATAAAACGTTACGTATGTTACCTAAAACTCAACGTTTAGGTTGAACTACGAGTATGTACGTTCAACCGAAATGACATATTTACTATTGATTTCTGCATACAAATATCAATATAGCTAGGTCCCTGATGTCATAATCTGTAAGTGCTTCACTGATTCATTAAATTATATTATATGTAACTCTAACTTTTAACAAATTACATGCTATAGAAACAAATATTCAAAGTACAACCCAACTAAACAAATTACGAATTACATAATTTAATAATAAACAACAAATAGAGATCAACCTTATTACATTTACCACGGATAAAATTATGGTTGGATCACTGTATGCACAATCACTTTATCCCAGTGGTTTTTACTCATCACGATAGTTTATTTATTGTTCATCGCCATGAAAAATCTCAAATTAATTCATAAAAATATCACGGGACTATTAAAACTGAAGCACATGTAGTGACGGCGTTATGTCTAGCTTAACAGCTACACAGAACTGTGTCGCGTATCCTACCGCGGAGACATCGGTAAACGATACCCTACGGTCAACATTCTTCTTTTAAGAAGGTGGCTAGATGTTGAGTTACAGCCCACACTATAAACGCCTTGAAGTTCTTGTTATGGCATGACTCCAACTTTTCGCCCCGCCTCCACGATCTCCGCAACCTTCGTGGAGAGATAAAGATGGGACAATTAGAGCAGCGTGTTGCACTGCCACTTGAGAAACTCAAACTGGCAGCTGTTTTATAACAGTGGTGAAGCTAATGAGCTCATTATGGTAGTAAACATCCCGATATACATATGTGGGCTATAAAACATACTGCCATACTGTATGCAGCTCGTAAATACACAAGAATTCTACGAAAAGACGGGAATAGTTACCACATATACATCTTACTAATAAATAATAGCTCTGAAGATTTGTAAGCTTGATTGGTTATTAATAACCAACTGATTTGTTCTTAGAACATCGTGATTTTGAGAAAAATAATTTAGATTTCATCTCCATTTTATTTCTTGTTCAAACAAAGAAACGAATCAAATTTAAACAACATTCTATAACGTATTAGTGGTTGTGTATGGTATTATGGTATACTGGTATGTGAGGAATCAAATCTATCATCATCGTCATGTAAGCCAAATAATCCCCATATTCCCCATAGATTTGCCAGTACCCACCATGCTTGGCAGGCGGGTTGGAGAGCGCAGAACCACAAGGGATGCTGATGCCTATACCTCTGGTTTAGAGTCCCTCAGCCGCCTTTTACGATATCCACGGGACGAGATGAAAGGGTACTATATTCTCAATTTGCACGGAAAATCTCCTATCCATTGAGTCATAACGATGTCCACATAAGTAGGCACTGCACTGTAAGCCGAGCATTGGATGGTGTTCATTTGATAGTTCCTACCAATTACTTAAGAGATCATCCATCCTCATCAATATTTGCTCGTCTTTTTAAAAGGTAACTAGACAAGTCCTGGACGCCTATCTTTATGTTTACTAGTTATTAACTACCGCTCATAGCCTTATCTTAAGGCTGTTGGGATCGAAATTGAATATAACTAGATGCGGCTGATTTTTAAAATAGCTTAACCAAATTATGCATTATAACATTACGTGAAAGTTACGTATAGTCGTGTAACCAGTCTGCCTCCAAGCGTGGTTCATCATCATAATACCAATTATAGTACGTCCACTGCTGAACAAAGGCCTCCCCTCATACCTCATACATGCCGCCCGCATCTAATAACTCCCCGCGACCTTCACCAGGTCGTCTGTCCACCTCGTCTGTCCACCTCGTTAGAGGTCGTCCCCCACGCTGCGTTTACCGATGAGTGGTCTCCACTCGAGAACCTTTTTACCCTAACAGCCATCAGTTCTACGAGTGATGTGCCTCACCCATTGCCACTTCAGCTTTTTTGTAGAACAATAATATTTATTTCATAAGACAAGAACACATGCTCTGTATACTTTGTACATTACACAATTATTATGTTTTCTAAGACTTTCAGCTATGTCAGCAACTAAAGTTGAGTCTAAAGTTTAGTTGATAAAATAAAGTTCTTCTACGGATCTAGTCCTTTTTATTTTTCAAACGTGGTCATGACAATATCCCTTATGACCGTGCATAGAAGTGATTTTTGGGGGATAGTTCAACAGTGAACGTTTACGGGCTGTTACCTATAATGCACAGTGACGTCATCCACGTTGATACGTCAGAGAAGACTGATCTCTATCTAAAATCGAAACTAAAGTAATTGAAATAGGCAAACCGAACATGTCTGCCTATTTGAAATGCCTGGAGGCAATATTTAGGCGTACGTCCGTTATATTCCGTGCCACATAGGTAAACCGAATTTGGCAACCCCTGCCTAAGGCACTTATCTATAGAAAGTTCGAGATGGAGGAACGATCGATGATTAAATACGGTATAGATGACGGCACGGTTGGCGCAGTAACTAAGCAATTTTCTTTATATGCTGCGTGTCGTGGGTACGATCGCCACACGGGACAAATTTTCGTATGATTTCGGGTCTGGGTGTTTGTGCATGTGAGATTCATGATTGTAAACTGTCCAACGACACAGGAGAAAGCATAGAGGGACTCATCATCGAAAGAAATAGGAAAAAAATAATTTAACAACACATTTTAAGGAAAATATTTCTTGTTATTTTCTTTTAAAAAATGATGCCCACGCTACAAGTTCTCCTTAATTTTACGTGCGGGAGTTGAACCCGTTATACGTAGCACAGGAAGCCAATCACATAGCCACTGCGCTAAACGGCAATAAATATACACATGAAGTCAGTTCATACGCTCATATAAAAAATCTGACAGAGATAATGGCAGCTTGATAAAACTGCATCATGCGGTAATAAATTACTTGTTATGAAAGATGTCAGAGTGGCGAGGAAGTAAAATGAATATGAAAAGATGACTGTTTACGCCATGAGAAAAGGCGTGATGTGCGATGGAATGTAAAGTAACCAAACAATCGTGTTGAAAAAAACACAGAGGGAATCTTGAGACTAGAAAGCTTCAAAACACAGATGTAGAAGTTCCAAAGCGCTATATTATACTTACTATTATAAAGTCCAGTGTGTGTTACCAGTGATTACATATGGAACAGAGACGTAGTCACTCACAATGGGCCTCATAAAAAAGCTCAAGATCACTCAGCGAGCTATGGAGAGCTATGCTTGGTTTTTCTCTACGAGATCGAATCAGAAACGAGGAGATCCGTAGAAGAACTAAAGTTGTCGACATAGCTGAAAGGATTAGTAAACTGAAGTGGCAATGGGCAGGGCACATTGCTCGTAGAACTGATGGCCGTTGGGGCACAAAGGTTCTCGAATGGAGACCGCGCACCGGAAAACGCAGCGTGGGACGACCTCCAACGAGGTGGACAGACGACCTGGTGAAGGTCGCTGGGAGTCGTTGAATGAGAGCGGCATGTGACCGCTCGTTGTGAAAATCTAAGGGGGAGGCCTTTGTTCAGCAGTGGACGTCCTCAATACTCAATACAATAATAGTCCTGTGGCTATGATGAATATAAAGTAAAATAGCCATGAGTCGCGATAAAAAAATGTTGTTCAAGTTCTATGAATAGCCTGCAAGAAGCTCCGAGATACTTTTGCAATAATGGCAATTAAATCGATACAGATTGTGGTAAGGAATATATAGAGGAATGATCTACTATTTCTGCTTGTTTTATATCAAAGGTGACTGCTTAAGTTTCATCATCATCAGCATATCAGCCAACGGAGGTCCACTCCTGCAAAGTCAAGATAGATAGATTTCCACAATTGTGTCGTAATTTTGGACGATTTTGCCAATACTCACCACGCTTGGCATGCGGTTTGGTGAGCTCAATATGGCTACTGTCCTACAGAAAGGACGCTACTGCCCATCCCTTTGGTCTAAACTCCCTTTCAAGACGTCCACGGGAGGAGATGGAGTGGTCTTATATTCTTAATCCGGAATTCACACAGAAAGTCTTTACCCAGACAGTTACAAAAGAAATTCGTCCATATTCGGTTCATTATACAATTTGCATAGTGTTGTCGCTTCTCGAAAAGTCGTCATTATGCAACCGCGAACCTTTTTATGTATATTTACATTTGCGAAACACAAACTGACTGTAACTGAAAAACGTTTTCACCTCACACAATGCTTGTTGAATAATAAATATAAGTATATAAGTATATATATATATCGTATAAGTAGCAGCAATGAATCACTTGGACAGTTTGATTGTCTTATTTTTGAACCGGCGATATCTGTCGGCTTTGTTGCGCGTTCATTTGAAATACTGTATGCAGTTACTGCATCGCAAATGGTGACTGCCAAGACAGATTGACGGCTGATTGACAAGTTTACTGCAATTGAAGGAGCCACATCACAACACAGGACACACTTTAAATTAAGAACAACAAATTAGTTCAAATGAAACGTTCGTTAATCTTTATTTGTGTTGTCTGTTTTCCACGAATCCCCAAACGTAATTTGGCACAAAGGTTACATTTTCCATATTACGATCTACCTACGCATAATTAACTGGGACTAACAATTCCAGTAGAAGGTTACGTTTTTACACTAGACATTAAATTTGATACAAAGAGAATTAACAAATGATTTTATCGTTTGTTTATAAATGTGGGATGACTCAGCAAAACTTCGAATCATGCGTTGAATCATTTCGTTTGTGAAAAACGAAGCATAAAATATAGTCTAGCGCCGTTCCCAATGCATCAGCTTCGATGTATGTGGCCATAACACATCTTTAATGTATCCAGCTGTCCAATAAATTTAGGGAAGGGGCCAAATTGGCGCAAAATACGTAGGCCTGACCAAATATTCGTTCTTCGTCGTTGGATGCTCGCCAAATATCAACAGGTACTCGCCCAATTTAAGGGTGGTTTCTCTTTACTACTGACCTAGAATGGGATTCAGTTTGTGAGGGGGTATTTTGGCTTGGCTATTAACAATTATGTTTGCTTATTTCATGGTTAGCTTTACTAACATTCATTTAAGCATTTGGTCGGCCTCTTGAAACGTTTTGTTTTTCAAGTGCGCCTGCCAAGCAAGGAGCCAAACTGTGCTTAGTCAGCAAAGGGTTTTCGTTTCAATGAAACTCAGGCAGGCAGTAAAGGATTTGAAACAGATGCTTTCCATTCCTATCATATTATGGCCAGTTGAATTGCCGTAAAAATATCATATGAAACATTTAACTAATAAAACCGGAATGGTATCAAAAAGTGTCTGAATATTATTCTCCTGATTGTTTTAAAGCATATATTTGAGCAGTGGTAAATTTTTTATATGTACTTTGAACAGTAATGCAAGTCTCTTTTGAACAAAAAGAATTGGACTGATATCTACTCTCCAATATTTTAAAGTTTATAATGTCATTTGATGATTGTACAAGTAATATATGACAGTGAAAGATTTTTTGTAAATATCAAAAGAATAAACCTTTATGATACTGGTTCGTTTAATATCTCGGTTTTATAGGCTACCTATACCAATAGTCATTTTAAATTATACACCCGGTGAAACTGGTAAATTGAGTCGTCTTTTTGGGGGGAAATTGCCAGTACTCACTACGTAAGGCACCCCCCGGTGATGAGCGCTGTAAGGCGTTCCACAGAAGAAGTCCCTTTTAGCAGTCGCCTTTTACGACATCCATGGCAGGAGAGTAAGTGGTGCTATATTCATAATCCGGACACGGAGTAGGTTCGGTGCTGCTATAGCTAGTAAACAGCGAACCTAACAACATTTTAGTCTGTCTGTATGTAACCTGATTCTGCCAACGCTACACATGCAGTTCCCCAGTGCTCTCGACAGCTCATTGTTGCCGACGCCAAGTCTCCTATATTCAATTAACAACACAATACCTTTAATTTCTGTATAAACAATCATATCTCCGTTCTTTGTTCTTTTCAATCTCACCAAACAGAACAACTGTCCGTTAACTTCTTGTAGATGAAAGAGATCAAATACATAAAGGGTTTTGTGCTTTTATAAAATGTAATGATGCAAGTTGGATTTTTTGTATAATGAAAATTTTTATATGATATATCCTCGCTGATCAAATAAACATTGATTCGGAATAAAAGGAGATTGGTTCCCCTTGAGGAATTAGGAGTCAATGGGATGGTAATTTTCACGTGCATATATAAATACTAATGACCCGCCTCGGCTTCGCAAGGGTAACACTAATTATCTATAGCAGCCTGATGATCACTTTTTAATTTATTTTGATTGGACTCGGTGGAAATTCTACATGAACTTCCTTTGCCCCGGGGAAGGATTATGCCGGACTCCTACCGGCTAAAACCACTCGGGTGGTCATCTTCGACATCTAAGGGGGGCTTTAGGTCCTCGTACACTAGAGCCGATGATTCGAAACCTAATCCGTAAGGTCGGATACACGTCATATTTTCTACATCAACACTGAGTATCTACTAATTTGTAAGGCAAGACACATTATTATATTATGTTATGCCGGACTCCTTTTTTTTTTTTTTTTTTTTTATTGATGTCCAGTGGAAATTCTACATGGAACTTCCTTCACCCCGGGGAAGGGTGAAGGGGTATGACGGACTCCTACTGGCTAAAACCACTGGAGCGGTCATCTTCGGCACCGAAGAGAAAGAAAGAAAGAAAGAAAAAGTATTTATTTCTAAACACCATAGAGATGCGCATAACATTAACACCAAAGTATGAAACATATTTTTGTTTTTTTCCTTGCAACACTCACGCAATTTAATAAAGTACTTCGCCAAAGGAATATTAATTTATACTATATAAAACTATGATTAAATTAAAGTAATTGTGCGCCGCTCGTGTGCAGAAAATGGCTGACAGTCAGCATTATGCTGCAGCGTTGCGATAAAATCAACATCAACAGCGCTGGTTTTTAGTATCAGCCTCCTAACCTATCTGACGTCATGGCATCAAATCTTGTTTGTGTAAAAACATAATACTTTACCTATTATGTATTTAACATAAAAAATAAATAAGTAGTAATATATATAAATCATCAATTATTAGTGCGAGACAAAACAAAAAGGACTGGTGCTAATTGCTATAGGAGCTCCAGGTCCTCGTAAGATCACACTAGAGCCACCCTCTCTAGCGGAGGGCGGGCGACTGCAAAACGGCCGCCACCCAGGCACTTCTCGGGGAGGATTACAAAGGATCTCCCCAAGCCTCGCTGTGCGATGTGCTACGCACACGGCGGCACGTGAACACGTGCGCGCCACTATCTTACCAGAGGTCACTCGGTGTGAGCACGCAGACTCCCCAATATATGCGCCCGTGACCCCCGAGGCCCCCCATCATGTAACGGTGACATAGGGCCCAGGCGTGCTGGCGTTTGGTCGCGAACTGCAATAGAAGGCGATGCCGCCAAATCTCGAGTGCGCGCCGTCGAGTCAGCTGCCTTAATCTGTAGAACGCCCCTTGAACCAGGCTTCCCTCCGCCAGAGCGGCGAAAGCGTGTCTGATCGTAGACCCACGCATCCGTCTCCATCAGGATGTCAAAAGGCGGAAAGCGTGCCAGGAGAGTGACCGCCTCGTAGGACACTATCCTGTATCCCCATACGATCCGTATAAGCACTCTGCGCTGCAGACTGTGAAGTCTATTTCGGCAGCACTGGACGCCTGACAGCCGGGATGACCATACTGGCACCCCGTAGAGGGCCCCGGACGGCACGACTCCCCCGTAGAAACGGCGAACTTTCTCGCTCGGTTCCGCGAGATTGGGCAGCACCCGGTGATTACACCTCGGTGCACCAACTACCCTCTCGACCCGGGGAGGAGGCGTGCGAAGTGGTCTTCAAAGCCCCAACGAATTTCCAGGGTGAGCCCTAGGTACTTCATGTACTGGCCCACCCTGATTAGCGCATCACAACTGGGTGGTTTTTGCTCCGCGGCAGTTGGTGGAACCATAGCGCCTCGGTTTTGTGAGGTATCTGCAGACCCAGACCGTGGATTTTAGCCACGACAATTGCCACCGCTTGCTTGGCAAGCCGGATGGTACCCTTGAAGGACTCCTCGCTGGCCAACATGAGAGTGTCGTCAGCGTAACAGACCAAGCTGACGCCAGCGGGGAGAGTGACACGCAAGGCCGCGTCGTAGGCGAGGTTCCATAAGAGGGGGCCGAGAACCGACCCCTGCGGAACCCCACACGTAATCTTCCTCCGCTTTGCGCTACCGTCCCTGCCCACGAAGCGAATGTGCCTACTGGGCCCCTATGATACCCTGCAGGTTGGGGGCATCGATGATGGACTAGCCCCCTAATCGCGCCCAACGGAATAGAATTGAAGGCGTTGACGATGTCTTGACTGGCAGCCAACGCCACCCCACCCCGCTGCGACACTGCCTGTTTCGACAGCAAGTGGACGCGAAGAATCACGTCGATTGTGGACCGCAGCTGCCGGAAGCCAGCCCAAGGCATACCCTTGCATATCATCCCACCTCCATACTACCATTCCTTTCCAAAGTCCTCGAACACCTCATCTATAACTAGCTCAGTTAATTTCTAAAAACAGTCTCCTGTAACCCTTCTGTCTGGATTTCGTCCTGGTCATAATACTGTTACGGCCTTAGTCCACATTACGGATGACATTATCTGACAGTTCTTTCTCCACTCAGCAACTCCTTTATCACCTTTATTTGCATCAAATACACTTTATCTTCTCGGTGTATGACTTTTGTTGGTGTACCACAGGGTGGCGTTTTATCTCCTATACTCTTGGCGATATTTATTAATTCCATTTCTTTCTTCCCACCACCTTTATGCATATAATCAAAAAAAATATTCATTAGGTCTTCTAAGAGAGTTTTCAGATATCATAAATACTGTAAACAAAGATTTAAAGTTTAAGTATATACGAGTCGAGCAAGACAAACGGATGGCCAGTCCTGGGTTTACCTCTAGGATTAATTGGTCATAGCTTCCTCAGGAAATTAATTTAGTTCAGGAGCGGACGTCCTTTGGCCGATATGATGATGATGAAATATGAAATAATCCTATAACACACTCTTACTTAAAAGTATGTTTTAAGTTCCTTAATGATGCTTATTCGAGATTGAGATCATCGGAAAATCTGAGACTTGAGATTGGTACCAATGAATTGTATCATTTTTTTTATAAATCCTTCACAGTTCAGGCTGTAAAATTTTGGAATGCACTGCCTGTGTTAATAATAAAACTTTTTAACAAAAAATACGGGCGGGGCCAGGTATGCCCCAACCATGGTTCATACAGACCAACGAGATATATTTATGGGCCCCGCCCGGCTTCAGAAATAAAGTTTTTTTTTTCTTTTTGTGATTTTAATATCCTATAGAATTTTGAAGTCAGTTTTTTTTAAGTTTTATTTGTTTCTTTTTAGTGTAAATAAATGTAAGAACTTTTCCCAATTTGGTATTCGTATCTAACACTAAAAATAATTCTAAGAATCGAAACTATTAAGACATCGTCTAGGTAGGCACAGTCAAATTAAACCTATTTATTGAAGCTGGTTAAAAAACTACTCAATCAAATGTAATGAGATTTATATGGGACCAATCCGAAAGCATTATACACCTATTCAAAAAAGAATCGCTCAAATCGGTCAACAAATCTCGGAGTAATCGGTGAACATAAGTAAAAACCTTGTATGTGAAATGTTCACATACAAGGTTTTTTTTAATAGCAAGTTTTAATGCCGTGTGGTGCCGGCTCAGAATGCCACCACCCCATTTCATCCCGTGGGTGTCGTAAAAGTCGACTAAGGGATTAACCGGAGGATGGGCAGCAGCGTCCTTCGAGTACATTAACAACTGAACTGCGATCGCCAACCCGTCTGCCAAGCGTGGCGATTATGGCAAAACCCCCCGATGAGCACACAACACACCATATCGGTCGTTGTGGTGATCTTTGGGGGAGGCCTGTGTCCAGCAGTGGATTTCATTCGGCCGAAATGACGAAGTTATTTGGCACTTTTTACCGACTTCAAAAAGGAGGAGGTTCTCAAATCGGTGCGTATTTTTTACTTATGTTCACCGATTACTCCGAGATTTGTTCTGTTTAAATGTTTGTTCTATTTATTTATGTACGATATCTTATATTCTTATGCATTATTTATATTGTATTGTATAAAGTCGCCGAGCTGGGGGCACGTCATTTCATTCCACATAATTAATTTAAGGAAGTAATTGATAACATTTTAAGAAGATTTTTTAAGGGTTTAAGTACTGTCAGTTGCGGTATGGCCGCGGTCGTTCGGCTCTAGCGTAAATTTATTATAATATAGTATGGAAAGTATCCTATGTGGTTGTACGTATGTATATATTATTAAAGTGTTGTACGCAGTATATACCTAACCGTATTATATTTAATTGCCTAGATACGCTATTTGAAAATATTAATATAATAAGTGCACCGCGGATATATTCCCTTTGGATTTTTCCATAATTTTCTTGTCCATCCAAAGGTTGTCTGTAAGAAATCGTATATAGCGATAAGACTGCTCATTGTACAATTACTGATCATAGAGTTATTCCTAGTCATTGTTTATTTAATGATATTTATCTAATAAAGAATATTCTACATAAATCTATATCTAAGTATGTACCTTTTTTTATCGGTGTCCCGTGGAAATTCTACATGAACTTCCTCCTCCCCGGGGAAGGGTGAAGGGGCATGCCGGACTCCTACCGAATAAAACCACTGGAGCGGTCATCTTCGGCAGGAGGGCTCCAGGTCCTCGTAAGATCACACTAGAGATCTAAGTATGTACCTAAGTATTCTAATTTCTTCAGTCAACGAAATTAGTACAACGCCAACTGACATTGAAAAGTCTTCGGTGTGATCGTAGGTCAAAGAAAATCGATTTATACTTTTTATGTAGTAAAATTGTGTCATATTTTACTCAGTTTAGTTTTTTGTTTTATCTTTTCGCGATCGACCTCTATCTCTCTTGTGATCGACTTATTAGTCCGCCCAGCGTTCTATACAACTCATACATTACTGAAATTGGTTTCACTTGGTGATTCCACTATGCGGTCACCTATCTATAGATAGACCGTGCCATGCGTTGCTTAACCTCACCAATCGTTTATCGATCAGTGAGTGTATAGTTAGCTATGGGCTATGAGCGCCTTAATAAGTGAGAGTACCTAACTTTAGTTTTAGCCTAGAAATAAGTCATGAAAATTAGAACACTAATTGAAATTGCGAAATTATTTAATTTAGCTACCAGCCGTTGTTTGAAAAAATACCATGAACATATTCAACGTCCATATTTTTACAGTGGTATAATCATTAAACGGACTACTCTAAAGCGCAGCTAATTAAAAACAGAACCATTTTAACTTTTCTCACAATTTATCGTCCAAGGGTCAAGGTCCTAATTGTGTGACCTTCTTTGCTTGGTATATTTTAAAATATTTGTTAGTTCCTGTCCCTTTATTGTCGTTGTTCTAAGTAAACTAGAGATATCTATTCTGTATAACGCAACTCCCAGATGTCAGGGTAGACGTAGACTTGGGCCACTGTGACTGTAATTTTTATGTCAAGATTGGAGATGGGCTGAACATTAGTACTGTGCGTATTTTGGTATTCGGCCAAAAAAATTACTAACATGCTGAATGCTCGGTAGTTTTGGCTGTATTAGAACTTGTATGATATCCTATATTATGATTATGTTATTGGTACACAGATAAAAAAAGTTCTAAGCGTTAAAACGTTTCCTCCACTCATTTACATTTTTATTTTTATTTTTTTTTACCTGTGGACGAACCAAAACAAACAGACGGGACAAAATTTCACTGCAAATTAGTTGATTTAATATTCAGTTTGGTAAACTTCACAGAATATTCGGCCGAATGATTGATTCGGTAAATCCATTTTCGGCCCATTCCTCGTCAAGATATTTTATTTTTGTTGTAAATACATATAAATCTATGTGCATCCTTTTAGCAAAACAAATTACTGTAATCTAATATAATAATGTGTCTTGCCTTACAAATTAGTATATACTCACTGTGTTGATGTAGAAGATATGACGTGTACCCGACCTTACGGACTAGGTTTCTAATTATCGGCTCTAGTGTGATCATACGAGGACGTAAAGCCCCCTTAGGTGTCGAAGATGACCACCCGAGTAGTTTTAGTCGGTAGTAGTCTGGCATGCCCCTTCATCCTTCCCCGGGGCAAAGGAAATTAATGACGAATTTTCACTGGGACCAATAAAAATAAGGTTTCGAATTATATTGGAACACACTGTAACAGCTCGAGACTCCCTTAAACTGAGAAAAAAAAGAGTCTGGAGTAAAAATTTATATTAAAAATACCTTGCAATTAATTAAGCAACCTTATTAAACCGTTCTAGAGTTCAGTAATTCCAGCGTTATTATGAATTGAAGAGCGAAATACGGGTAGACCCTCTAAGCGAATGATCTCTTCAGAATTTCCCTCTTAAATTAGGTAATATAATAGCTTTTTAATTGAGTGTATTTTTGAATATTCTATTGAATGTTTAATTAAAACTCAGATTATCTATTCAAAACTAATTTTAAACACAACGTGAATACTCATTTGAAAACAACACTTTCGACATTAGGCTTCAAAATACTCTTCTACGTCGCTGTCAACTGCCATTTTGATTATATGAATTTGAATGCATTTGAATGTATCTAATAGTTTTGTGAAAGAAAAATATGTATTCTAGAAGAGATTATGTAGGGAATGTTAAGGAGACCATTCTGTAAAACTTTACTTCCGATATAAACTTCATCAATTAATTTCAGACAAAGTGTGTTTTTATTTAAATTGGTTTAAATTATTAGGTCTGTACCTATGAAATTGTCGTTTTGTATGAAACAAAGTACAGTAACATTTTTTCTATCTTTTTTATTTATTTTATTAAAAGTAATTACCTATGAAATCGGTGCATTTTTACCAACGCAATGGCAGTTTATCGATGCCCTTCTTGAAAAAACCAGATGGACGGGAGGCGACAAACTCTTCAAAGGCATTTTGTACTGCTTCTCGGGTATAGAAGACTGTTGGCGCAAGGTCTGGCGAGTACGTTGGATGATGGAGAGCTTCCAAAGCCCAGCTTTTGTAGCTTGGAGACCGTCTGTGGTGCAGTATGGGGTCACACGTTGTCGTGGCAGAGCAGCGGAGATGAGCCATTGATCAAAGCGGGTCGCAGATGTGCAAACTTTTCAATCATAGTGTTCAATTCTTCACAATATATATCTGCAGTCATGCTCATCCCGTTTGTTAAGAATCTGTGATGAATCAGACTGGCACTAAACCACCAAACAGTGACCATCACTTTTTTAGAGGTCATTTTTCGTTTATGGCATTGATCTGGTGCTGAACTAGGATCTAATCAACTTGCTGAGCGCTTGCGATTGTCAAACAGAATCCATTTTTCGTCGCAGGTAACAATGCGGTTAAATATTCCTTCGTTTCTGTGCCTGTTAGCGCAAGGCAGGCATCTACGCGCACGTTGCACTGATGATTGTTAAGTTTGTGGGGCAACCATTTGTCAAGCTTTTTTACCATGCCAATTTGACGCAAATTGACTAATACTGTTTTGATGCTAACGTCGAAAGCTGCTGCTAATTAAGCCGTATATTGGTATCATCAGCTTCCAAAACCGCATTTAATTCATCATTGTCGATCAAAGTTTTCGGACGACCACGGGGTTCATTTTTCAGATCATAATTTCCAGATTTGAAGCGGGCAAACCAATAACGGGAAGTGTGTTCGTTGGTAGTGTTCGCCCCGTAAACGTCGTTGATGTTGCATGCCGCGTTGCTGCTACGACGGTATTCATATTCCATAATTACTCGAATTTTCAACGTGTCCATAACGACGAAAAAGATTCAAACGTGATGAAAACATAACACTAATCAATACACTTGCTGTACTGACTGATTATAAATAATGAAATCCATGTTTATAAAATAAAATAAAATTGAAATTAGATTTCAAAGCCAAACAAAAAATGTTTTTGTTTGAAATGGTCAGTACTGCAGAACGGTAATTTCATCTGTAAATGAAATTACCGTAATTAAATGAAATAAATGAAGAGACAGTATAAATGTATGTAAATTAACAATGAATATAAATTATTGTGCCGACGTTCATTCTGAAAACTGCGCACTGTAAGATTCCCGTTGCAACGATAACTACTGGCATTTCGAGTCCAATTTCACTGTTTAAAGTGGAGAAATGTACCTCCATTATTATTCGTTAAATAGACTTCTTTAAAAGAGCTTAATGTTTGAGACAGAAACTTTATTTCATCTTATATTTTGATTATTTCCGCGCTTAGAATAATTTATCATGAACAAAGTATGTTGTTCTTAACACAAAAGAATGCTGCTGCCCATCCTATAGATGTTGAACTTTTTTTTTATTTTTTTTTATTGATGTCCAGTGGAAATTCTTCATGGAACTTCCTTCACCCCGGAGAAGGGCGAAGGGGTATGGCCGGACTCCTACCGGCTAAAATCACTGGAGCGGTCATCTTCGGCACCGAAGGGGGCTCCAGGTCCTCGTAAGATCACACTAGAGCCGCCCATTGGTGCCACGCCTTTAGGCACATCACGGAGGGGATGACTGTAAAGCGGTCACCCCCTCTAGCGGAGGGAAGGCGACTGTAAAAAGATCGCCCCCCCAGGCACTTCTCGGGGAGGGTTGTAAAGGATCCCCCCAAGCCTCGCTTTGCGCTGTGCTGCGCACACGGCGGCACGTGACCACGTGCGCGCCATCGTCTTCCCGGGGGTCACTCGGTGTGAGCACGCAGACTCCCCAATCTGCGCGCCCGTGATCCCCGAGGCCCCCCACCATGTAGTGACGGCAGGGGGCTCAGGGGGGGTCTGTTTTTTAACGTGATACACACGGAATGCGAACTTTCAAAAATATTTGAACACTAAACGCCGGTTCTTTTAACAGAAATGAACTGAGAATTCAATAAGCCGGTAACTGTCATAAGAAAAATCTGCAAAGATCTTTCCACAAAAATTGAAATTATGAACCAAAAAACAAACAAGCACTTTCTATAAGAAGCAAGATATTGCATAAGATTACCATTTGCAGTAACAGTAAAAGCAACAATATTGTACCGCATTGTCTCCATTCCATTTCTACGACTGTATCAAGCTCGTCTGAAATCTAATCCTAGATAGCGGAGCATGAAATTTGATCTTCAACGCAATACGCTTTTATGTCTCACCTATGATTTGCTTTACCTGGAAGAATCTCGATACCTTCAGTTTAGCTGGCAAAGTGATTTTCTAAAGGTCGAGTGCTGCGTACTTTTGTTTTCAAATTTGGCTGACTTGGGTTTTTGATACTTAGAGCTTTATTTGATTTTGTTTGATTTTTGAGTGTAAAGATTTTTGTTACATAATCGTGTTGTACCAGTTGTGAAATACATTCTTTATAAGTGGCATTGCAGGCTAGTTATAAGAAAGCTGGGTTTCTCACGAGTAATTTAATGCAAAGACAACAAGGTGTATTGTGTTAATGTAATGCGAATTAATGCTTCAAGTACTGTTATGTCTGTAAACTGCCTCAAATAGGCTACTCTAATCTGCATATACGAAGCGGAATAAAGCATAATATCCAGTTATCTAGTAGGCATAATCTTGTAAACGTCTAACTTCAAGGAGATCAACCGATAGATGTTCAACCATAAAACCACAAAATTAACCTCCTAAGATTGCCCGGAAAAAATCGCCGTGTGCGATAAGACCACCCGTTGTATTCTATAGGTATACTAAGCGCTACTTTGTTTTGTACATTTTACTTACTAGTCTACGTTAAAGAATATAATAAATAGCCATGCAAATGTGGAGAAAATTTAAAAAACAGCTCACTTTTATGAATACCTAATAAATTGTTCCCAGTCTGCGTGGCGCCTAACGCAGCAACAGGTCAATTAGGAGAGGTCACGACTAAGTGAAATGTATTGAATTTGTGCCGCGCTTGGGCGCGATATTAGGGTGGTTGGTACTTGACTGTCATTTACGACCTTAAACCCTATAAATAGAGTGATCGTTTTGTAAAAGTAAAGGTTTTATTAAATATATAAAGTTATCAGGTCTATTTCCTTTTGTTTCTCATGGACTTACTAAATACTATGTTGCTACAAACTATAGGTATGTTGAATTTGAATTAGTGGCACGTGTGCCGCAGTAGCTATGCGCTTGGCTTTCTGCGTTACGTGTCGCAGGTTTGATTTCTGCACGGAACACATATTTATACATGCAGATTGTTGATTTGAGGTTGGGTGTTTGTGCATGTGATATTTATGTATGTAAACGGTAATAAGACAATTCAATAAATCCAGAGAAATCTTGGCTTCGGATGCCACCACACAATTGATTAAAAATAAACATTTATAAATTAATAATATATTAATTAATAATAATTCAGTGTTAGTGTTCCATTACATTTCAGGTTATAATTCTCTAAAGGGCATCTGCGTGCCCTACCCCACGCAAGCCTAAAAGACCGGGTTCCGCTTTACAGAGGATGAACCCGTGAAGAGAGGGACATGAACATAATAACAATATAAGTTAAAAACTAAAAAAACACGCTTTGTTCCATAATCCATCTCCCGGCTCCACCATCAGACCATCCTTACTAAGTGTAATGTATGGGACTCGTTAAAACAAACCAAATGCGCCCAATGACAGGTTTATTAAAGAGTTCAACTATCCCCCTCCTGGATCCATTATCAGATCAGTTCGATGGTACCAGATTATTGTATCGTTATCCGGATCACAAATACTTGCAAAGTTTCAAATCGATACGACAGTTACAAGTTGTAGGCTAAATTCGACTACTAAGATTTGGTATATAGTTAGTAACAACTGAAGCTATTGAAAGCGTGTTAAAAATAGATTAATATTCGTATCAATTAATGAAAAGCTTCCTGTTGGTCATGCTAACAGGACTAAGTTTTCTGGTAATTAAAACTGAAAAGTATCTCAAATTACAGTGAATGGCTAGAATTGCTCACGGTTACAAATGGGAGTTTTTTTTTAAACATTGCCCCACACTGGGATTTCTCCTGTGTCGTGGGTGCGTTTACAGACATGAATTCCACATACAATATACCCAGACCCGGGTACAACTACCTGCAGATCATACAAATATTTGTTCCGTGCGGGAATCGAACCCAGGACCCGGAGTGCAGCAGCCATGTATCAGCCACTGCACCAATCGTCCCGTCCAAAATGCTTCGTATTCCGTGATAGAAAAGGTAATATTATATTTCAAAGACACGGTTTTTATTTCATAAGGCTCTAATAGGCATTTAAGAAAAGTCAAAAGTTTAAGTTCTCGGTTCGGAAAAGTTGATCTCATGGAGAAGAGCCGGCAAGAAACTCCATAGACACTCTTTTAAAAAAGTGATAGTACAATTTAACTCCTCAGGTATGTGGAAACAAAGTGGACTATACGTGAAATACACACACAATAATAAACACACTATAGCTTCTGTAATACACAAGCAGAAATTGATAATTATTAACGCACAGGTAGCAGTGGTACAAGTCAATGAAGTTCTCACATTTACAAAATGTAGAAGATGCTAAATAATATAAAATAAAGGGCAGTATGGCCATCAAAGCTGTGAACAATGTTATATTGTATACATTAATATGTCAAAACCGAAATATATAATATGTCATATATATAAAAAGTTATTAATTCTAACAAGAATTATATCCACATTCATCGCAATTCAGAATAATTAATACATAAACACATTTTTTGTCAATAAGGTATCAGGGAAGCCGCATCTGTAGAAAGCATCAGTGCTAAACATCCCTTTCGTCAACGTAATTTATAGCTTTATAATGCTTTTTCAATAAGAACGCGTTTAATGTAGGCTTTAAACTTTCCCTCGGTAAGATCTGGGGTAGATTTGGGCAGCTTGTTATAAAAACGAATACTAATCCCTAGGAATGACTTATTCGTTTTAGCTAATAAAATTTCTTTACTGACATCCAAACCTAGATAGCTTGTTTTTTTAAACCGCCAACAAGATTCCTCTTGTCTGGTGGTGAGCAGATACCGCAGCTGTTATCATCTGCAACTTCCTGACTGCTGATGCGTTGCTGTCCTGAAGAATAACATGGAATGTTTTGGTGATTTTATTGTTGTGGTTCCTACTTTTCACCCGAAATGTACGTTTACACATAGTTGTTATTGCGGTTGAAATAGGTAGGACAGTAGTACCGCCCTAGTTGAGCCATTCGCGTGAGATTCTAGTAGCACAAATCATATTAAATAATGATTTCGTAACAAACATGTTTCATGCTTGCGTTTGACCATTATGTCACCTGATCCTAAGCGACGCTGCGGTCGACGATGAAGCACGCTTGCCCATAAGAATGAATGTAATGTATTCAAAATTGACCATTTAAAATTCTAGTGACATAACTAGATAAAAAAGCGGTTTTCCCGTAAATGCCCATCTTCCTTAGATCTATCCGCAATTCGCAACAATATATATCAATCATAATTACAAAAGAATGATAGAAAGATGTCGTTTCATTTGTATAGCGGGCGAACACGGTTTTTTGAACAAAAACAGACATGTTTCAAGAACTGTTCACAAAACTACACGGACATAATTGTAATTACCATAGAAAAATTGCAACGGTCAAACAACTCAACTATGGCTGCCAAGTTTGCAACGCGATGCGAGATAAAGACATTTGCTTCGAGTGCCACGTATTATACTGCGTGATGCCTGTTTGACGATACAGCTTTTTTTTAATTGGGACAAGCCAGCCACTCATTCCCCACCACTGCAACTCCTGTAAGCCAGGATCTACAATGGCGACCACCGAAAAGCACAGAGAATGTCCCAGAGAAAAGAAAAGAATATGCGTTCCACTTCCCTCCGTAGCAAGCAGGAGACAGAGAAAATACTATAGGCCATAGGCACTATATTTGGGAGTGTACAACTAGGAGGAAGCCTAGTTTGCAAGCACCACTGGTACAAAAATGTTTATAAATATTTTATTAAGGGTCCGTGTTGTGAGCTATTGTAACTGATTCCAATAGTAGGTATGGCAAAAACGCCTGAATGCACGGAAATTCGTCCTAGTTGCAACAAGGTCTGTATAGTAAACAACTCCGGATTGCAGCATGTGGTTATTTTGAGAATCATCTGAGAAATCAAACTGAAACGTCAATTATTCGGATGGGAACTACGCTACGATTTGCGGCTTCCTTCATGAAGGCTTAAGCTGCCGAACGATTTTATTATTTCACCGATCTGTGCCCTGCTACGGCCAGTTTTAGTCGGTGTCCGATTTTACGCCGACTCAACGTAAATGTAGGAAACACCTGACGACGGTGTAACGGCAAAAGTTTTGTGAGGAACGTTATGTTAGTGTAATATATGTAAGAAAAAAAGTTTTTTCGTCTGCATTAGCGCATGTTCTCTCTCTCTCGTGTATCCTACTCTACGACAAAAGTCGTTTCGGATCAGCAACAGTTTGTTGACTTGCTCCAATTTTTGTAGAACTGATTTTATGTAGGACGTTTGGGTTAATATTATGTATTATAGGTATTTATTAGGCTATATTAGCTATATAGGCTATTTTAATCAACGTTTGTCGAGTCGATTACAGTCGTTCGTCTACATTAGGCCTTTCTATTGTGATACTAAAACTTAGCTACTGCTACTGATGTTGATAATGACATTAATTATATCATTAGTGAGACACGCTTTAGATTCAATTTCATTACACCTATGTTATTAAGTTTTTTATATCATGACTTGATGATACTGGTGCTGGTGTGCTATACTAATATTATAGTGCCACCGATTCTTGATACATTTGAAATATTTCAAGTAAATCGAACATAAAAAGTGGGTGAAAATTGAATTGCAAGATCCCATTACATTTATATATACATACATACATACATACAGGTCAAGCTAATATAAAACGTGTAAAAAGGATTTTCTCGCTTTTATGTCGGTAAAAATAGAACAGTTCGAGATGAACAGAGCTAAGGCCGCCCGCCGTATCAAATAAACTAAATCATGTTAGAAATGTTTTTCAATGTAGAAAAAGCTGTTTGACATACTTTTGAAACCGTGATTTGTAAAAGTCAAAATATATATCAACAGTCAACCGTCTTAGCCCTGTGTTTTTTGGTATTTCTTCTCAATATGCTGTCATTTAGTGAAATGTAGTGTAGTGAAATGAGTAGTTCTGTCCTATACTATATACAGAGCATCATAGAAGTCTCCATAGTGTAAAAAAACCTGAACCGTTTAATAATCGTTTCTGGCACCGTGTGTGTGATAGGGATATCACACACACGGTGCCAGAAACGATTAAGAAGAACTCGCTTAGTAAATGTACGATTTAAATTTTTGCGCAGGACAATTGCGTATGCGTATAAAATGTCTTTCTCACCGTTATGTACGTAAAAATAGAATTTCCAAAGATTTATTTATATTTATGTACTCTTTATAGTACACCAAAAATTGTCACAGTAGTTTTGAATTAAGTAAAATTACACTAGGCCTTATTATTCGCTATCGCTATTCACGATCTACTCTAGGCAGCCTTAGGATGGAAAATGGTAGGTAGAAGTAATTATGAGGCAGTCTAAGGTGTAGATAATGACATCTATCTATAAACGTATGAAAAATGCAATATGCAAAAGATTTCTGTACTAAAAAAATGTATGTTATCTGAATCCTTTAATGAAATGTTTGAAACGTTTTTCAATGTATAAAGAGCGGGCTGTTTGAAATATTTATTACCCTGACATATAAATGACTTGATAATATTAAGAAATATAATAAAAAGGCATCCTTCTCAGAGTTTTCATGCATGGACCATTTTATTTGTCGTTTCAATATGATGTGTAAAAGTTTATGTTACTGGAAAAATAGTTCTGTCCCATAAACTAAACTAAACTAAACTCTCCATACACTAGAAGTGGTTACTCTAAAAACACTCGATGTCAGAAACGAAATTCGCAATATAAATGTATGGGCAGGGCGACCGCATATGCGTATGAAAAGGCTCGTATCCGCCAATAATCGCCATAAAGGACAACGCCCTGGCTGAAAAGGTGTTGCTATAGGTATCAGCGTACATACATACACATACATTTTTCGCCGTCATAAGAAAACTAAAAATATTGTAAACGGTTCCGCAAATACCACAGTACCTTGAAACTCATGTTATGAAAGGGATTATAAATTATTCTGAACATATTGTGCGCTCCAGTTTCTGTTCCGTGAAAATAACCATTCGGGTTTCTTTCTCCATAATTCATATTTCTGAAGTAACGTTTTTCTTGCTGATAGTTAAATTTGTGCTATTTTTTAACGTGAAATTCGTAAAGGAAACCCATCCGGCATTTGATGAAGTTACTTCAGGCGGGAGTTAGAACTTATTATAAAAGGAAAGGTTAATAGTAAAAGGCGACTAAGAGACAAGAGAGGGATGGACAGCAGCGTATCTTCATCATCGTCATCATATCGGTCATTTATACTACTGAACAAAGGCCTCCCCCATAGATTTCCACAACTGTGTCATCATTTTGGGGGGTAATTTACCAATACTCACCACGCTTGGCAGGTGGGTTGGTGAGCGCAGTATGGCTACCGTTTCACAGAAGGGACGCTGCTGCCCATTCCTATGGCTTAGATTCCCTTAGTCGCCTTTTACGACATCCACGGGAGGAGATGGGGTGGTGCAATATTCTAAATCCGGACACCACACGGATCCAGCTCTTCAATGGAACAGTATCCATGCTGCGCTCACCAGCCCTCCTGCAAGCGTAGTGAGTACTGGCAAATCCCTATAAAATGACGACTAACTTGGCCTTTGTTCTATTGGACGTCCTTTAGGTGATATGATGAAGATGATTATATTTTCTTAATTTCCATTTTATAAAAATTACAACTTTGTAAGTTGTAATTTTGTGTATTTCATGTAAGTACATTGAGCTTTATTTATATCGTATTTATGTACATTCCTTAAAAAATACCATGCTTACAAAGTCCCTATTTTTCGCGTCATGTTTTAACATAACACATAGATGATTCAGTGTTTGAGGAAGAGTCTATTAAAGGCTGGCAGAGACAAAGAAGCCGCAATTAGGAGGAACCATGAAATATTTCACTATTTGTCGCCCGTCGCTGGAATTAAACTTCGGTGAATCGGATCTATTTGGTCGGGGTTGGTCGTACACGATTACTGTTCGAGGCCACAGATGGCGATTAAAAGGCAATCTACTGAATTGTCCTAAGTGATTTTCGTCTAATCCTCACTTTAGATTCAAAGTGGGATGTAAAGGTGTACTCAGGGAGACTAACCGCAGCGTTTATGCTTTTATTCCTTTTCTGTGTAAACATAGTTTTAAATGAACACAGAAATATGTAGATGCTCAATTCAATTTTTGCTTTTTACCATGATCGTTCCTTTTCGAAGAGTAGCCCTCGTTGCGTCTAGATGTCAATTCAGCCTTCTACTACTATCTAGAATTGTTGGCTTCTGTTACTGCGCACCGAACATAATCAAAATTGACGTACATACAAAAATACCTTTTGTTCCCAAAAATATTAAACGTCCACCAAAATTAAAACTCCGTTGTATGTTATAAAATTTTAACTAAATATTAATAAATAAATATATATATATATTTAACTTTTCTTTATTCTAAGTAGTAATGTAGTTTTGTTAGGTAATAAAAGTTCGTTAAATTGGTTTCATTAGATTTGGTGAAAAATCATCGACCGATAGTTGTTACGGCATCGCTAAAACAGTATTTGCTATGGAAATGTAATTAATAATTTTAACTTTAATAATTTAATATATATTTTAGTACTGTAATATATGACGGTACGGTTGGTGCAGTGGCTGATACAGTCGGCTGCTGCGCTCCGGGTCGTGGGTTCGATTCCCACACTGAACATATATTTGTATGATCTGCAGGTACTTGTTCCGGGTCTGGATGTATTGTATGTGGAATTCATGTCTGTAAACGCACCCCCGACACATGAGCAATCCTAGTGCGGGGCAACGTTGTTTTTAGAAAGAAAAAAAATATATATATATGTATATTTGCACTATTAAATATTGTTGCAATTACAACGCTTTCACGTTTTCAACCTTGTAGTTAGTGTGATCTTTCACATAATTAGCCTGTTTGTGACGAAGTCATACTTCATCTTCATTCCAATCAACCTCTTTCATGACTGCATACCTTTTTATTTCCATCACTGTCCACATCACGATTCATTATTATTTCAAATCAAAATTTGAATTTATGTGACGTAGAGTCGCTCTTCATATTTTGACATTATCATCACACATTCGATTCTGAACGCTAGTGGTTCGACACACAGCTGTCGCTCTGACAAATAGTCTCCTGCAATATATTACAATTACTTATTTTTAATTAGCTTAAATTGTAATAGTAAGCTACATTTTAAAATACATAAAGTTGTGAATATCAATATACCTATATGATAATATATATGCTAAGTTTCATTGAATCACAATAACTGATCTCCGTTACTTGCTGCCGTGGCCTCCAAGTTGAGCTAACCGGGAAGGAAACACGGAGGGAGGCACTCCGCGACATGTTTAGTATTAAAAATATAATCAATGCTACATATAATCAACCAATGCCAATTAAATCATTTTAGATACAGAATCCAAGAAATTATTCAATATTTCATGTCTATCTTAAACGGATTAGATCGCGTATATAATTGATTTTTGTTTTTCCTGTCGTTTCGAATACTTTGCAGCATTCGTGGTCGGAGGATGACTAAGGTGACAGGCGTCGTTACAGATTTTAAAAAGTCTAATCCATTTAAAATTGTTTTATTATAATGTGTAATAATCTCGAAAACCTAAGACATTACTATTTCATATCAAATTTCGCACAGATATACCTTTCAAACAACACATCTTTTGATACGACGAGCTGAATAAACATTTACCACCCGCATTTAATTTAAAAGAAATTTAGAGTACTTCGACAAAGACACTTGACATAGAATTGGATTTCAAGGGTTTTATTTCTTTTGCGCGCAACCCTAATTGTTTTTCTAAAATAAAAGTAGCCTAAGTTATTCCTTATAACATCAGCTATCTGCCAGTGAAAGTCCCGTCAAAATCGGTCTAGTTATTTCGGAGATTACCCGGAACAAACAGACAGACAGACAAAAAAAATAAAAATAGTTTTTTGGTTATAGGTACCTTATATACTTTCATATGCATTTAGTAAAAAGCTGTTATTTTGACATTACAAACCGACACTTCAATTTTATTTATTTGTGTAGATTTAATTATAATATATGTATATTTGTTTGACAAGAAACTCCGTGTGGTGTCCGGATTAAGAATATAGCACTACTCCATCTCCTGCCAGTGGTGTCGTAAAAGGCGAGAAAGGGACTTTATACCAAAGAAATGGGCAGCAGCATCCTGTCTATGGAACAGTAGCCATGCTGCTGCTGGTGAATACTGGCAAATTTCCCTCAAAATGATGACACAATTGGGGAAATCTATGCGGGAGGCCTTTGTTCAGCGGTGGATTTTATTTGGCTAATATGATGATAATGATGAAAATGATATATAGCAGTTTCTTATTTCGGTCTTAATGTTTGTAAGTTGTACTAACGATACAGATACGTGCTGTTTCATAATAATGGATGTGTGTATTAGCATGTTCATACTAGCGCAAGAAGTGAAACATCTTTTTAAAAGTAAAATTTTAAATTAATTCAGCATTATCGTAAAGACTTATCATTGTAATCATAACTATTTCTTTAAATTATTGTAATTTGACGCGAGTACTTTGAAAGGCGGGAAAATAAAAGATGGCTGCCATCAGTAGGATAGTTC
The DNA here is from genome assembly GCA_947459985.1 of Diloba caeruleocephala. NCBI lineage: Eukaryota > Metazoa > Arthropoda > Insecta > Lepidoptera > Noctuidae > Diloba > Diloba caeruleocephala. The sequence continues at coordinate 8,639,916 of OX381621.1, read as the reverse complement.
ATTCTAAATAAAAAATTAAATCAATCAAATTAAATTCTCTCATCACTTGCACCGCCGCCTACCATAGACAAGCTTGTTAAAGTTGTTCAACTCTAACTGGGATTATTGTCTATACCTCCTCGAACATAGTTCGTGAATCCACAAACTGATACTTCATTCGGGATCTACATTAAGCTTTCAGTTTATAGTGGGAAGTAACACGAGATTAAGCGTAGTTTGTGGTTTTGTTTATTGATTTGAAATCGTTATTAGGGTTCCGAACGTCCGATTGAAAAAATAACAGCGGAATCCTTATAGGATCACTCGTGTGTCTGTCTGTCTGTTCGTTTGTCACAGCCAATTGTAACATATCAAATGAAGGGCTTATTTTAAGGATCTCAATTTTCTAAATCTTTCAATATTGTACGTACAAGTTTACATTTGCAGTTAAAATGTATGGGAGAACATGTTTTTCAACTATAATGTTAAGTCTGTTCTTGGGTTAAATTATTGGTACAAGACAGAATTTAACAATAAACAATCTATTCAGCAATTTCTCTCTATAATCCAGTGCCATACATACTTCTTTAGTTACCACACACAAATCTGGGTCAGATTTAAAAACATAGTAGATAACATATTCATCGTACGGAACCTCTCCACGCGAGTTCAACTCGCACATGTCCGGTTATTTTATACAAAGTGGTGACACAACGAGAAAGTTATTCGCCTGGTGCTAAGCGTCATGCCTCCTCTGTCCTCTTATGCCCAGTAATTTCACGAGCTGCAGTGCACTTCTCACTGAAACACACTAATCTTTAAAGCGGAGGGAAGGCGACTGTAAAAAGGTCGTCCCCCCAGGCACTTCTCGGGGAGGATTGTAAAGGATCCTCCCAAGCCTCGCTTTGCGAGCAATAGCAGACCTACCACCAGTTAATGGGTGGAGTTTCTGTTGTTTCTTGGAGCAACTCTATTTGACAGTCTTGAGTAGAAGATGCCGAATTTGAGCAGAGTGGTAAAATTCCTTCTGAGTTATGCAACTTGTGGAATCTTAGGTAGAGCAAATAATGTTGTAGTGTATATAGAAAGTGACAGACAGCGGAAACTCAGAGAAATGTTCCTGAAACTGAACAATGAACAACTTTCAGCTGTCAATGAAAGATAGTTGAGTTATATTGGGAACTGTATTTGTTGTTTAATTAACTTGAATTAATTGGCTGCCTGTTGCAAGAATATCCTAAATCAATCAATACTTATAATGTTATATTAATTCGTAAAAAAAGTCCTTGTGGTGTCCGGATTAAGAATATAGCATCACTCCATCTCCTCCCTTGGATGTCGTAAACGTAACGTATCTAAGCGACTTTAAACCAGAGGGATGAGCAGCAGCATCCGTTCTGTGGAACAGCAGCCTTTCTGCACTCACCAATCCGCCTCCCAAGCGTGGTAAGTACTGGCAAATTCCCCTCAATATGATGACACAATTGTGAAATTCTATGGGGAGGCCTTTGTTCAGTAGTGGACGTTGTATAGCCGATATGATGATGATTAATGGAAAGTTGTAACCCCAAACTACCCGCCACTGGGCCGATCACTGACAGAAGTTGAAGTTCAAAGTAGAAGATATATCATTTTGACATTTATAAATATTATATATTATAACATTAACATTTACAAATTTTGTCAATTATCGTACAAGAATAATAATTACTGCATCAGATAATCAGACATTCCTATTTTCACGGGTCTCTCTCCGGTGATGGGAATATGGGAGTTAGTCTTACGCCAAATACGCAACTTTCGATAAACGTGAATGACTATTCACGTTGCTTAATTATGTTTAAAACGTAAGGCTATGCCTATCATGCAGCCATATGACTTCATAAGGGTGATACGAACTGACTACGTTATCTCGGATGAAATTACATTAGACAAATAAGGCGGCATGCTTCATGCATACAATATGATTTAATTTTAGTACAGACAGCATCAAATTAAGTACTCTTAGAATAGATAGAATATTCTTTATTGTACACCATTTTAAAACAACTACTATGAATCATTCTGTGAACAGTAATTGTACAATGGGTGGTCTTCTCGCTATTAGCGATTTCTTACAGACAACCTTTGGATGGACAAGAAAAAGATTGAATAAGACAAAGGGTCCGTGGTGTACTTATTATATTAATATAATTAAATATTGTATCTAGACAATTAAATATAATACGAATAAGTATATATTCTATAAATTACTTAAATAATATGCACATATATACAACTATACATAATACTTTATACAATACATTATAAATAATCCATATATACAATATATAAATAAATATAAATGATCCATAAGAATATTGGATACCGTACATAAATATCATAAATATATGTAAAATACACAATCTTACAAAGTATAAAGAATATTTTAAGAGTAATGTTATGTAGTAATGATAACTAGTAATTCGTAAACTTTCCCGAATTGAAAACATGATTTAAGGTAGTATCGGGTCTATTCGCGCACAGATTAATATGATAATAATATTTTGACAAACCTCGACGTTTTGATCAAATTGCATTGACCGTGGTCTCAAGTAGACTGGTCACTGGAGTAGCGGCTAGCGGGTATCAGCGTCGAGATTGGCGGAAGTTTTTACAAACAACCCGCACTTGGTTAAGACGCACTGTAAGCAGAGCACCATTACGACACACACTTCACAACACAAAAATAAATCGCACAGTGATAAAGAAGTGTTCGCGTCGCGATCATAATGATAATTAGTTACGAAATTGTCACTGTGTTATGATCTCATCTCATCTCATCAGCCATACATCGTCCACTGCTGAACACAGGCCTCCCCGATAGATTTCCACAACTGTGTCATCATATTGGGGGGAAATTGCCAGTACTCACCACGCTTGGCGGGCGGGCTGGTGAGCGCAGAATGGCTACTGTTCCTCAGAAGGGACGCTGCTGCCTATCCCTTTGGTTTAGTCTCTTAGTCGCCTTATACGACATCCACGGGAGGAAATGGAGTGGTGCTATATTCTTAATCCGGACACCACACGGACATGTTTTATGATGCTAACTGTAAAATTGTTTGTCATAATCATGCTACATAGTCTATGCTAGCAATCGACAAAAGACAGACGTCAGCTGGTATATTCCCACTTGAGTCGAGGTCAAAAGGGAAAATGGATTAATATTGTGTATGCTGACTATAACGTAGCACTGTATTACTAGTTACACACTACCGCAATGTTTGCGCTCTATATGATAGAGAGTAAACGGTACTCCTTGACTATAACTTGTTACTGAATCGGCTTCAGGTTCTATTCTCAGTATACATATTGCCCCATATTTCAATGAAAATAACAAACCGATTATTTATGCTCACTATTCCCAACAAGGTTTTGACGGCACGGTTGTTGCAGTGGTTGATACAGTCGACGGTTCGATTCCCGCACGGAACAAATATTTGTACGATCTGCTTGTAGTTGTTCCGGGTCTGGGCGTATTGTGTGTGGAATTTCTGTCTGTAAACGCACCCACAATAACCTACCTATTCTAATTCCCAACTATATTGGGCTATATTGATTGGAATGACAGTAATATATACTAATAAATATTGTGTGACTTCCCCACCTCAATTACTGGGGGATATTTATATCCTCAGGTTTAAAAAAAATAATTAAAAACCTTACCCCACACTAGGATTTCTACTGTGTCGGTGGTGCGGTTACAGACATGAATTCCACATACAATACACCCAGACCCGGAACAACTACCTGCAGATCATACAAATGTTTGTTCCGTGTGGGAATCGAACCCACGACCCCCGGCGCAGCAGTCGACTGTATCAGCCACTGGATCAACCGTGCCGTCTTATTTTATTTTTGTATGATAGAAACGGCAAATAAGCAACGGCCATCCTAATTCAAATTCCCAACTATATAGCTAGGCCTCAACATGCGGTGGAATAACAGAATTGTGTATTGTATGACTGCCATTTGTCGTCCGCAACCCAATTACTGGGGAATATCGATATCCAAAGGGGCTTTTTTGCATGACATGAACGGCAAACAAGCAGCAGCCATCCTGATTCAAATTCCCATCATCTTTTTCCCGAATATATTAGGTAAGGCCTCAAGATGCAGCGGAATAACAGTATTATGTATTGTGTGGAAACATCGATATCATAAGGTTTTTTTTTTCATACCCGGTTATCGACGCGTTGCTGACCTAAGGCCTTTTCTGCCTTTACTGTTCCTATCCTTCATTCGGACCTCAACTATATCTACTTTGGCGGGTGAAATAGTTAGGATGTAGAACCACCCCAGCTGAGCTATAGGTTAGCGATAGTTCATAAAGAATGTTAACAAACGAAAGATAATCTCATAGAACCGTTATATGACGTGTTTCATATCTTAAAATAGAGATTAAAAACTAAGCGACCTATTAAAGTCCTGACCTCAATAAAATAAAAGTCCTCAATAAAAATCTAACCGCAATTCCTCATTTTTAATAACCATAGACAGACGCAGGCCAGAGACTCGACACCTTATTCCATAATTACAACTTTGATTATTATATTCAAATAAAATTACAACGCTGTCCATAATTTAAACAGCTGTTATATAAATTAATAATAATTTTAATTAAGTTTTAGTTGAGACTAAAGCAATACCGTTTGGAGAAAACGCCATACAGTTAAGATTTTGTTTCCCTGATAAAACATCGGAGTGGAGTTCCACTCGTACGACAAAATGATGAAATGTTATTCGCAATAAATTTAGGACAACATAAATATTTATACAGAAAAAGTAAATCTATTTGAAGATAACATACATTTTCTAAATGCGGTAGTGGTGATACTAAAGTGCATTTAGAATTTGGAATTTATTTATATTTTACGCCTTATAAGTTTAGACAACGTAGTAAATAAGTGATCATTGGACAAAAAAAAGTCCGGAAGAAGCAATTTCTCTTGATATTGACCTCATAAAACATCGCGCCGTCTTCAATAAAACCAGTATCAAGTTCGAATAAATTATCCAGTGGTCTTATTAGATGGCTGAAGTTGGTGCTTCTTGGACAACTGGGAACACAGGACACAAAATCAAACAACACATTTGACAATACAAAAATAAGTTTATGATTGACTCTCACGCGGAAAATGCTCACCCAATTGTTATTTCGCATTATTTTATATTTCCTTCACCTAAATTCCCCGTTCAATTTCCTTTGTGTGGGGGAACAAATTATCCTCCCTAGGGCTATGATAAAAATGTCGAATAAGCGAAAAATTACGGAAATATTGACGACAATCTTTCAACGCATAACGTGGTTCCGCGGGGCTCGGTGCCTTGGGGATATGCTTTCCTTTATCGAAAGCATTGCTGGTTTGTGACAAGTTCGAGTAATACTAACTTTTCATTGACATTGAAAGAAAATCAGGTGGAACTTGAAAAGTCAATTGTAAAAAGTAGTTTTTTATATATTTATTCATTTAAACCATTTACAGGGACTTATGAATAGTCAAAACTTTAGGTACCGCATTCCAAGGTGTAGATTTCCTATGGAGAAAAACCGACAAGAAACTTCATGGTTACTCTTTCCATGGTTACTCTTTTTAAATTAATAATACAGGTGAATATTTATGAGTACATACATTGTTATTGAAATTAAGATTATGTGAATATGATTTAGGAGAAAAGAGAGTAAACTACTTAAAAACTTGCTTACTATACAAGCCTGATTGTAATATTAATTAAACTTCATTGCTTAAATTGCCATGGCAGCATTAGGCTGCCAACAGACGGCACTCGTTCACGAGCAAGACGCATGCATTAGCATTGCTTAGCTCAACCCTATTGTAGGGAAACTCCGCGACCAAATACGCGACGCCACCATCGGCAGAACACTTGAGTGAGCATGACATAGGATTAGGTACTATAATTACGAGTATATTTTTTACTGACATATTTTTGTTCCGCGGGGTTTACAGCAAAGAATAAACCACCCCTCTTCATCCATGGCTATCGTAAAAGGCGACTAAGGGTTGATATCAAGAAGATGGTCATCGGCATACTCACGTGTCAATAACAAGTGTACTGCTATCGCCAATTTGCCTGGCCAACGTGGTTATTATGCTGCTCATTGTAGTGATCATTGGAAGGCCCATGGTCAGCAGTGAAATTTTCATTTTTAATTACGGGTTGGATAGGAGTATGCGGGCGATATATCTTTGTTAAGAAATTCTGATTATTTATCTACTTTTTTTGATGGAATGGAAAAGATCTTTTATATTAATCGGAGTTATATCACAAATAGCTTGGTAACAGCGATTGACAATTTTACTACGCAAAAGGAGTAGTTGATAAGAATCTTCAATCGGTTTAAAAAGTTGTTCCTATATCGTTATTTCGCCTTATACTGATAATTAATTAATCCTAGTTTGGGGAAATGTGCATGTGAAATTTGTGTATCTATAAACTCAACCACATTACAGAAAACCTTGACGGCGTATGTTTACGTGGTAAAACTCTATTTTCATATTTCATAGGGATTGAAAATTACCGATTCTTCAAATTGACATCTAATCGAAGTTAAGCTGGTCCTAAAGTTAAAATCGAAATAAATATTCCATACTGTCAATAATCGGCACTTGAAATATTAAATTACTTCCTCAGAGTTCAGATCTCTATAGTGAGTGCGTTCGTAGGTGTATGAATAAATTTCCATTGTGTTGGGGTCTGAATGAATAAATTAAAGGCAAGGTTTTTATTATGACGTTGATGGCGTGACGTCATATGGAAAAAGGGTGAGTTAAAAATAGGTAAGTGGTAATTGATGAATATATACCAACATAATAAAGTTATAATATATGTCTGTGATTGTTTGTCTTGAATAGGCTCCGAGACGGCTCAATAGATATCAATGAAAATGTTGGGGATTAAAACAGGAATTTAAACTAAAATGTTCGTGAATGTTCATATACAGTGGGTCGTCGATCAACCGTGGTGGTTATCGGGCGGCTTCTAAGACAGGGATGTGGCGCTCTCAAATTGCTGCGTTGGAAAACGTCCTTCATATGGTGAAGCCCCCAGCCAGATAGTCGGGGTCGCAGATGCCGTGTGCTCTCTGCAACGGTCTGCACGGTAACTGATAAGGATGGTGGTGAAATTCACCATTAAGGTACTGTCTCTATGGATAGGCTTTCTATACACGGTGTGACTAACAGAATGGAAAGGAAAGGATTATGGATGAGAAGTGTGTCAAGAAAGGCTAAGGATTGGTTATCCTCCAACTCCATAGTAAACTGAATTTTACTGTGTATTGAATTTAGGTGTTTTAAAAATGCAGTTTTTGTAAGGCAAGATGGTAAACGTGTCATCTACGTACCGTTTGTACACCTTCGGAATTGTCGGAGCTGTCATCAGTGCTCTCTTCTCAAATTCCTCCATTTAAATATCAGCGTCTACACGAGAGACCGGTGAACCCATGGCCACACCGTTAGTTTGCCGGTAAAACTCATTGTGCAAAAGTGCAAAAGATATTCATTGGTAAGGCAGTGCTCAAGTAACTCTGCATATTGTAGAGGTATGTCATGCTCACTTAACCGTTTCTTAACAACATACAAGCAGTCCTTTACTGATAAGTTGGTGAATAAGGACTGACAACCAAAACTGACCATCACTTCACTTTCAGCTAGTTCAAGACCTTTTATTTGGCTGACAAAGTGATAGGAATCCGTCACATATATGTTATCTTTCCACGAAGTTGTGAGAGTAACTTTGTTAGATGTTGTGCCAGTTTATAAGTTGGTGTATCAATCTGGCTTACCATGGGTTGCAGTGGAACATTGTCTTTGTGAATTTTCAGCAACCCATACAGTGGGTTTGCTCAAGATGGAATTAGTCTAATTCTAAAGTGTCAAAGTGTTTACAAATAACTCTGCGGACGTCGGTCTTTTTGAGAATTTTATTGGTTGGATCTTTGTTAACCTTTTCATATGTGTTTTCATCCAACAAGAGCTCTCGAATCTTTCGATTGTAATCGGACGTGTCCATTATGACCGTAGCATTACCCTTGTCAGCACGGACGATAGTCAGGTCTGGGTCTTTGTTTATGTTTTTTAATGCAAGATATTGATCGCGAGATAGATTCAGTTTGCCGGCTTGCTGCGACGTAATACCGCCGATATATCTTGTCGAATCGCCTCCAAATCTTCTTCTTTCACGTTATTTTTTACAAGACAGTCCTCGTCATTACATATTTTATCCTCGTAAGAAATTTTTCTGGGTACTAGCTCGAAATACTTTCCTAATAAAAATACCATGATACGTGAGGTTGAGATTTTTGTGCTGTTAATTCTTCGCAGGTTAAACACTGGGAAGCGATGAAGGATGGGTGTTTCAGGAACTGTCATAGGTTCGTTAAAAAAATATTACTTAAATACTATTTTAAAATGCCGTGTGGTGCCGGCTCAGAATGCCACCACCCCATCTCCTACCATGGGTGTCGTAAAAGTCGACTAAGGGATTAGCCGGAGGATGGGCAGCAGCGTCCTTCGAGTACATTAACAACTCAACTGCGATCCCCAACCCGCCTGCCAAGCGTGGCGATTATGGCAAAACCCCCCAATGAGCTCAAAACACATCCATATCGGTGGTTGTGATGATCTTTGGGGGAGGCCTGTGTCCAACAGTGGACTTCATTAGGCCGAAATGATGATCCAACGACTCCCAGTGACCTTCACCAGGTCATCTGTCCATCTCGTTGGAGGTCGAGAACCTTTGAAAGGATAGTTTTGCAAAATGTACAACATGCGGGAGATCGAAATTTGTTTTTTTTAACTAGGTACTACTTTTGTTGTGAATCATTAGTTTTGATGAATAATTGCAAGCTGGTTAACCGTGCGGTAGACCACCATGCGGACGTCGCCATACGATTAACATGGAATACAAAACCTCTAACCGCTAGTCAAGTGGAATCGATTTGAAAAACCTTTATTACATGCGCTTGTAAGAAAACTCATTATTATAAAAACGTCCGCTGCTGGACATAAGCGATCGGTTACATGGCGTTTGTTGTTGTTTTGGGGGCAATTTGCCAGTACTCACCACGCTTGCCAGGCGGGTTGATGAGCGCCGAATGGCTACTGTTCCACAGAAAAGACGCTGTTGCCCATCCCTCTAGTTAAGAGTCCCTTAGTCGCCTTTTACGACCACCAATACACTATATTCTTAATCCGGACACCACACGGATATGTAATATTATTACGTATTATTTGAAACGTACAGTCATTATAGTTATCCTTATTAACACATTTGTGATCCCACATAAACTATGACTCACGGGATTTTTACCGTGATCATTATACTTTGATCACCTGATATTTCTATGCTGTTGGGTTGCAAGCATGACTGGAGAATGCGGGTGGGTGGAAAATTAATGATTAAGTGCAGACGAAAGTGGACGAGGAAATTGCTATAGATTCTGTGTTTACAATCAGACCTTATCCTTAACACCCCTGTACCAAAAGTCGGCCATGGGTGAAAGGCAGACTAAAGGGGCTACTCAAAGCACTGCTTGCAGGGCCCTACATGCATTATCTCTGCCAGATTGTATAGTGTGAATGTTTGCAGAGCCTGTATATATCGGCCCTGCAAACTCAAAACTCACACTATAGGGGCCTACTCAAAGCCCTGCATACAGTATCTCTGACGGATTGTATAGTGTGAATCTTTGCAGAGCCGGTATATATCGACCTGCAAACTCGAAACTGTCACACTATAGGGGCCTACTCAAAGCCCAGCTTGCAGGCCCCTGCATGCAGTATCCATGCCGGATTGTATTATCGGCTCAGCAAACATTCCCCTTTGTATAAGTATCCGGCAGAGATACTGTATGTCGTTGTAAGTAGGCTGCTTGAAAGTAAATACAGTTGACCGATTTTTCAGGTTTTATTATACAACGACGCCCATCGATTTTGACAACTTTTTGGTCAGCGGGGATGTCACCAATTTTTTTAAGGAAACTTCTATGTATATATGTATATAATTTGCGTTATAGTACGAAATGGCATGGCATTTTGCCTAATTTCGTCGACACGAGAAAATATCGGTCACGAATATTGGCTATTATGTACCTACTTTTACATTATTTTCAATAAAACATTTATACTTATATCTACGGTATGTTTCGAACAAGTAAACAATTTTATTATTCATGCTTAGCTGAATTTAAACATTTAAATTACGATAAGCAAATTACACGAAAATTTAAAAAGTTAGGTACTTGGAAATCAAAATGACATTCATTGCGTGGCTGTAATCTTCCTACTTAGTTATTACGTCGCCGAATTAATTAATCTGCCCTAAATGACTGACTTGAAACAAAGGGTGCCCGCTTTCGTTTATATTAAACAACAATATTGATTAAAATTCCGTTTTCACAACGCTCGGATACAGCGCCTAATGGAAGCCATTTTATAATTATTGTTTTTGTCGCCTCATTAAATGAAGTAATATAGTAAAAGCTTTTAAATCAGTTTCATTGGTGAATATGAAAGTTCTTAATTAAATTAAGTGATGGCTGTAACATTTTGTGGTGTGGCCTTTTAAATAAATATTTTCCCGCATTTTAATTGAGTTTACATTTGAACAATTCATGTCAACTGGCTGGTCCGGTGGTTAAAAGGCTTTAATGAGATGGTTTAGGGATTATTCTGTGAGGTGTCCGGATTAAGAATACAGCACCACTCCATATCCTCTTGTAGATATCGTAAAAGGTGACGAACGTCCGAAATTAATAATCAAACTAATCCAAATTCTTTAAATTTGGAAACCTATAAATTTACCTCCTAAAATATTTTCCATTCATAAAGTAAGACCTTAGATATACGCTCCTTTTGGGTCGGACAGTGTGTAAGACACAAATTGTATAGAAGCCAGCAAAAAATAATGAACTTTATTTTAAAAGGACAATTAGCAGGTTATACGTATTGGGTTAACTAAATAAACAAGTTGAGATTTACATTTGTTTATTACAAAAAGTAAAGTTGCTATTCTATTACATCGGCGTGTGTTCTTTATATGCATGCGTTTTCGAAATATTCAAGATAAAATTATATGCACTTTTTTAAAACGATGTCTCTTTATGGTCATCATGTCATTATGGTTTCTCCTGTGTCGTGGCCAGTCGTGGGTACGGTTTACAGATATAAATTTCTCATGCACCAACACCCAAACCCGAAACGACTATTTGTAGATCATACACATTTCCGTGCGGGGATCGAACCCACGACACGTAGCGTAGAAAGCCAACAGCTTGGGTGACGGCACGGTTGGTGCAGTGGCTGATACAGTCGGCTGCTGCGCTCCGGGTCGTGGGTTCGATTCCCACACGGAACATATATTTGTACGATCTGCAGGTAGTTGTTCCGGGTCTGGGTGTATTGTGTGTGAAATTTGTGTTTGTAAACGCACCCACGACACAGGAGAAATCCTAGTGTGGGGCAACGTTTTTTAAAAGACAAAAAAAAGCTTGTCTTTAAAAAAAGACAAGCTCAGCCGCTGCGCTAACCGTGCCATCCTGGGGTAAAGATATTTTTTGAATATAAACCCACTGCTTGCCTTCTTATAGTAAACCCTATTTTTGCAGGACCCGTATATATGAGGGGTTTTCCTCAAAGACCGCCATATTTATCGATCCTGTGTGTACCAAATTAGCATAATCAATACGCTCGGTGCGGCGGAACAGTTGGTAATTAGCCATATGCTATTTCTGAGACAGGGTAACGAAAATACAGCACAAAAGAGGGGTGAATTTCTTTTGAAAGTTTATATTGTTATATGAGTATCCATATCAATTATCTAATAGAATTTTGGTATAGGTAGGTACTAGCTGGCGAGGACGATGCGGAAGTAAATAAATTCATGCATTCGGCGATACACTCTTTTATTGTTTTAATCATCATATCAGCTGAAGTACGTCCACTGCTGAACAAAGGCCTCTCCCATAGATTTCCACAACCAACGGTTACATGCCGACCGCATCCAACAACTCCCAGTGACCTTCACCAGGTCGTCCATCTCTTTGGGGACCGTCCCACGCTGCGTTTTCCGGTGTGTAGTCTCCACTCGAGAACCTTTCTGCGGCTATCAGTTCTACGAGCTATGTGCTCCACCCATTGCCACTTCAGCTTACTAATTCTTTCAAATGTGAATACGAATAAAAACGCGACACATAATAAACAAATAATTTTGAATATTTCTAAATATATTTTAATGTTTCCAAAACTTGTGGGTGTACCACAACTTGTTGCCGCTTGCAAAAACACTGAAAGTTATTTAGTTCTAGACATTATTCGTATAATAAATACAAAATGACGAGCTCTAAACAAATCCAATTAAGCTCCTAAAGTTATTGTCGTGTCTGTAAAAAACAATGACAAATTACGAGAGTACAGAAAGAAAAGTTTGTCCAAAGCGTACTTCAGAGGATCATGAAAAATCTTTTTCTTGTGTTCGTATTCCCGAGGCTTGTAAATAAATGTCAGAAAAAGCCGGTGAAGAATGATACTCCTTTTATATTTGCGCTGCGATATGAATGTAATACGTATATCGTTAAGTGACGGCGTTATGGTGGACGGAGACCGCAATTGCGTTTTATTTGATTAAAGGCTACGTCGACGTCACGGACATATGGCGTTAGTACTTTTGGTGGATACCTTGTAAAGTTGTAAACCAGATGTATTTGTGGTACTATTTGTGTTGAGTAGCTACCAACATATAGTGTTATCCATGTTTAGAGCACTGTTTGAAGTACTATATGTATATGTGTAAAAGTGTCTGTTAAAACACAACCTTTTATTCAGTAATTGGGTCCTATTTGATTTTCTTGAATCGGGTTTTCGGCGGCTCGGCAAACTTAGTGTAGGACGCCTTCGGGCTCAGTGCAGTGACGATCTTCGCAGCGTCGCTGCCACGAGCTGAATGAGAGTAGCCGAGGATTGTGCTTAGTGGTGATAGAGCCCTATTTCTAGCGGTGGACGGCTTTCTTGCAGTGGGTTTTATTCTGTAGATGGTATTTACTAGTAATAAGGATGCAGATGGGCTATATTCCGAAGTTTATGTAAGTTTGTTTTAGTTTTGATGTATGACAGTGTTTCGGGTAGGTGAGATCGGTTTTAAAACTTTTATTCGAGGAAAGCAGTTCTGATTTTCTTCTCCACTTATAATAAAAGAATACTTAGAAACGATAAACAAATTACACTTCGTATAACTTACTGGTGAACTTGAGCAGCTCTTGGGGCTTCTTACTTCTTTCAAATCGCTTTCGCATGTACTGTATTACTTTTCAACTTCTTTCTTTTCCTTACTTATAAACTCCACTTGTATTGAAGCATTGTTTTATCTCCTAATAGCCGCATTAGTTATGAGATATACTTTATAGTTCGCAGACATTATTCGTATAATAAGAAGAGGGCAATAACCGTTTGCAGTACGTATCTACAATGTTTTAAACAGCACAAAAAAGGAACAGATATTTAAGTTGAAGCACGTTTTTATTATAATTTTTATAAAAATGAGTTCACTTTTGTCTTCGACCTCGCCTAATGGAAAGCGATGGATGAAGTCTACGATGGAACGAGCGCACCTAAAATATGGCTAATCACACTCACTTTAAAGGTAAGGTCGCAAGGAAAGCAGACGGTGGCAACGAGTTTCACACTAGCTGTGCGCATAATGCTGGTTGAGAAAAAAGTGGTGGTTGAGGAGATTCAACTAACTATATTTTTGCATTAGGATTATTAGTAATTTGCAGTATGTTTTGGCACACTTAAACAATAGCTTGATATCCCCAGCAACGCCCTAAGCCGAGGTCCGTGTCTCGCAGGGGGCGCCCTTAGCGAAAGTTGCTTGGTTTTTAATATTTAATTTAAGCCTGGCTGGAGGCCTCTTTTGGCTTCGCCAGCAAATGACCGGTTAAGCAACCACATTTCCCAGAAATGTATGCGAGAAGCCCAACAAATATAAAAAAAAAATATGTAAAGTTTTGGCACAAAAACGGAATCTACCTGATTCGAGCAGGCGGCCTTAGTTAAAAATAAAGTTATACCGTTTCTATATCTTTATCATATCTATTTACAGATTTCAAATATTTTATTTGTTTATCTGTAAAATGGCAGGAAATATTGCCACAAACCACACTTGCGTGTTTGTGATATCAGCCCATTCGATCCAGGTATCCTCACTATCTTTTTCTTCCCCATTGGAATCAGTGGTGACAGGCGAACTAAGAAAGTACATGTGACATTGAAAAGCCACATTGGTAGATGCCAGGTTTCGAACCGTCCGTGAACCTCTGGGCCACCACAACACCTCACCCTCTTGCCATAGTTCATTAGTTACCTTTTATCATACCCACGGGCAAATTGAAGTGATTTAGTCAAGTACCTCTTCATGTTTCATCATTTCGGCCCAATAAAGTCCACTGCTGGACATAGCCCTCAAAGATCACCACAACGACCGATATCGATGTATTGTGTGCTCATTGGGGGGTCTTGCCATAATCACCACACTTGGCAGGCGGGTTGGCGATCGCAGTTGAGTTGTTAATGTATTCGAAGGACGCTGCTGCCCATCCTACGTCTAATCCCTTAGTCAGCTTTTACGTCACCCACGGGGTGAGATGGCTTGGTGCTATTCGTAGCCGGCACCGCACGGGAATAAGAAGGAAGTACATACCTATACTACCTAATACTTTTTTTTTTTTTTTTTTTTTTTTTTTGTTGGGCTTCTCGCATACATTTCTGGGAAATGTGGTTGCTTAACCGGTCATTTGCTGGCGAAGCCAAAAGAGGCCTCCAGCCAGGCTTAAATTAATTATTAAAAACTAAGCAACTTTCGCTAAGGGCGCCCCCTGCGGGACACGGACCTCGGCTTAGGGCGTTGCTGGGGATATCAAGCTATTGTTTTGGGGACAGCTGGATCGGTATTATTTAAATTGTATTAAGGGACATTTAAAGCTACAGGCTCGGCACGGGCCGGCGCGAGCAAGAGACGGGAGGGAGAAGTGCTAACTTGAACGGGAAGGTGACGCGGCGATAGGCCTCCGCGACGTCGGTGAGGCGGGCATCCTCGGCGGCGAGGGCGGTACAACGGTCGGGTGTTCAGTGAACGAGACAACGCGAGTCTCTTCATGTGATCTAACGTGATTTTATCGTCTGGATCGACCAGAACGTGCCTCGGGCGGCGTACTCTACTGATACGGGAGGGTTCGTAGTCGGCGGCTGATACCACAAGGGGATTTGGGTGGGACAGGGCAGAATCGAGATAGCGTTTGGACGCTTGTTTCATAAATTGCCTGATGGTCGGCAAGTTAAGGTCGAAATGGAGTTGGTCGTTTCGCATGTACAGAGGCGCTCCGGTGGCCTTGCGCATGAAACGGGTTTGGAGGGTTTCTAATCTACGGAGTGGGTATGATTCGGCGTGTGCGAACACTGGGCTGGCATAGGTCATGATGGGTCGAATGCATGTGGTGTAAATTCTCACCTTATTTCTAAGGGATAATTTACTACGAGCGTTCAGAATATAGTGAAGGCGACCGAGCACAAAGGCAGCGCGGGCACGCACCATCTTTGTGTGGGGAATGAAGGTCAGTTTTTTGTCTAGGGTGACTCCAAGATACTTGGCGTGCGGTTCCCAAGGAACCGATTGGCCCAGCATCGAGATCTCCCTGAAGCGTGGGTGGTCGTCGCCTAATTTGCAAAATAGGACGGCTTTACTTTTGATAGGGTTAACTTCAATCCGCCATTTCCTAAACCATTTACCGTAGACGTTGGCTGTGGTTTGGAGGATCTTAGTTATACTATCGGGACTGCTACCAGAGTAGAATATGGCCGTGTCATCTGCGAACAGTGCTAATTGGGTCGTATTAGCAGGTCTTTTGGGGAGGTCACTGGTGTACAGTGTGAACAATAATGGGGCTAGCACGGATCCTTGTGGGACTCCGGCTCTAATGGGGTGGGGGGAAGAGAGAGCGCCCGTGATTCGATATCGGAAACTGCGATTTGACAAGAAGTCTCGTATGATGAGAACGAGACGGTCAGGCACTCCGAGTTGGTACAACTTATATAATAAGCCATTGTGCCAGACTTTGTCAAATGCTTTCGCAACATCGAAAAAGAGGACTCCCGTCATCAGGCCGCGTGAGAATCCGAACGTGATGTGTTCAACTAGTCGGTGGACTTGTTGTACACACGAGTGTTTGGTTCTAAAACCAAACTGTTCGTCGGGAATGAGTTTCTTGGAATCGGCATAATCCTTTAATCGGGAATAGATAATCCGCTCATAAATCTTCGCAAGAGAATTGAGAAGGCTTATGGGGCGATAGCTGGAAGGCTCGCACTTGGGCTTACCGGGTTTGGGAATACCGATAACGGTGGCCTGTTTCCACGTATGCGGAAATAGGTTATTGTTTAATGTCGCATTGAAGATGACGGTCATTAAGGCGATAAGACGTTCGGGGAAGAGTTTAATCACCTTGTTGGTGATACCGTCAGAGCCGGGGGCTTTGCGAGGGTGAATCTTTTTCACGAGATTTCTGACCTCGTCTGCCGTGACCGGAGGGAGGGGGTCGTCAGGGTCCTCGGCAGGCGGAATAGCTGCTCTACGTTCGACTTCAGCGTCAACCTTTTTGAGGTGAGCTTGGTCTACAGGTAGAGTGCTTGGGGAACATTGCGCTTCTAGACTGTCAGCTAGGCATTCGGATTTTTCGTCGTCATCAAAGGCCGGCCTTTGGTTGGGACGGTTGAGGGGGGGGACAGCATTGGATGTTTCGGATTTGAGTTTCCGTTGCAGATGCCAGAACGCAAGGTGGGTTGGCTCTAAGTCGCCCAACATCTTATCCCAGTTAGCCTCTCGGCACTCCTTGATACGTTCCTTGACAGCACGCTGCAGGTGGCGCATAAAGAGGCGATTGGGTTCGCTGGGAAAAGATGAGTACGCTCTAAGGGCTGCGTTCTTCTCCGTCATCAGTGCACGTACATCGTCAGGGAGTTTCATGCGATGGTCTTCCATCGCAGGAACTCGCCGTGAACACTCGTCCACGACGGACTGTACATGCCCGGTGAGGGAGTCGATCGCGCCTAGCGTGTCTGCGACTGACGTTATGCATTCGGGAATTCTATCTAACTGAGCGGACGAGGGGTCGTTGAGGCGTTGCCTAACTTTCCTCCAGTCCGTCGTCACAATGGTCTGAGGGGGTAGCCCTGTGTCCGTGGGGCCAAAGCGGGAGGTGAGGTGAAGGATCACAGGACGGTGATCGGAGTCTAGCTCTTGTAGTACTTCAATGGAATGCAACTTGAGGTTGATATTCATTAGAAGTGCTATGTCGAGTATATCCGGGCGATGATTAACATTGCTGGGGTAGTGAGTGGGATACATCGGGGCGATGATGTCAAAATTGAGGAGGTTACTGAGGGAGTATAATTTACTTCCTCTGTGGTTGTGGGTGAGACAGTTCCAAGACTCATGTTTGGCATTGAGATCTCCCGCCACTATGATGGAGTCGCCTAGATCGAAGAGTGCTTCGAGATCCGATTGGATTGGATCGTCTTGGGCATTGGGGGATTGGTAAGCCGACACTATAGTGATCGGTTGATGACCTGTCATGCCTATTCTGCACACAGATGCCTCTAGATTGGAAAGGGACGGGGTATCTAGGGGCATGCAATAAAGGGATCTCTTATAGTAGATAAGAGTGCCTCCTCCACGGGAGTGGGTCCTATCGTTGCGCACTATATCATAGTTTGCAATTCTAGGGTTCCTGTGAGAGGGTTTCAAAAAGGACTCTTGTATCAACATAATGTCAATAAGGTGGTCGCGGAGGAATAAGGCGATTTCGTCTTTTTGGCCATTAATGCTGTTGGCATTGAAGATGCCTATTTTAAGGGATCGGGGTTTTATTCTGCACCTGCTTTGTGAATCCATTACGGATGAACGCGGTAGGAGAGGAGGGCGGATGAAACATCAGCGAAGTCGCTGAGAACTAGCATGAGGCCGTATTGGCCCTGGTTTGCCCTAATGGCTGCGGCCATTTGGGCGACTCTGTTCGGGTCGACAGAGTTGAGAAGACCGAGGCAAACTGAGAGGTCGTCAGTTTTGAGAAGGGGTGAGGGAGGGGCGGCCCTCTGAGAGTGCACTTGTGGTGCGGGTTGGTTGTACGGCACGGGAAGGTACGGTGCCGTATGGGGGGCGGTCATCAGCGAGGGAATCGCTGACGCTTGGGTCGCCTGTTGGGTCAGTAAACTAGGCCTCAGGGCGGGGAACGCTTGCTGGTGATTCAGCGCGTTCCACGGCGATGGCCTTTGAGGGCTGAGTCGTTGGGACGTGGGAGGGGCCTGAGAGGCGTAATGGGCGGCCGCGAAGGCTTGGGTAGCTGCTTTGCGCTTTGCTGCCTTGTTGTTAGCGCGCGGTGCTTTGGGGCATCCGCGATAATTCGCGGGATGACCCGACTCACCGCAAAGCACACAACTCGGAGGCTCTGTGCAAAGCGTGCGATCTTTGGGGCGATCGCAGTCGGAGGTGCTGTGGTCACCTAGGCACTTAACGCACCTAGGTTTGGCGTAGCAGTGTCGCTGCGCGTGACCATAGAGTTGGCAGCGGTGACACTGCCCGGGAGGACCATAACGATGGGGAGGTTCGATTTTGATGCCTGAGAGGTGGCATACAGTCTTGATATTAAAAATCTTCCGATCATTATCGGCGGTCTTTTTGCATATGGCGAGGACCATATCGTAAGCTTCACCGCTGCGACCAGCGTGCATGCGATGAACTTCGAAGACGGGGATACTTTGCGACAGAAGGTCGTCTTTGATGGAGTCGGTGTCGATCTCCTTGGGGATGCCTTTAAGGACTACCCGGAGTGGGCGTTCCTCGGCGAGGGAGTACGTGTGGAAATACACGCTGCGGTCCTGTAGGGCACGGGTCAAAGACCTGAAGTCTTGGGCAGTGGGAACTGCCACTTTGACGCCGACGGCTGTGGTGCGGGCACTTAGGTAGTTAATACCTAGTTCAACACACATTTTGGACACGTCATTCCACTTGTCCTTGGCCTGAATGTAGATTGCGGGCGGTTTTTTGTCCTTTTTAGGGACCTTGGTGGGCTGGGATTGGGGTTGGGAATTAGCGGGGGTAGGGGTAGGGGGAAGACTGGCCTGAGAAGTGGCCGTTGTGGGGACAGGGGCAGAGGGCGGAGCGGAGGACGAAGCCTCGTCCGTTTTCGGGGCTTTAGCGGGCGCAGCTTGTGCGGAGGACTTGGCCTTGCGGGCCCGCTTTTTACGGCTACCGCTGACGAGTTGGAACTCGTCAGAGGCCGAATCGGAGGAGGGGTTTTGGGGAGGAGCAGGAGAGTCCTCGCTCTCTGACATGTCCGACATGTCCGAGGGCATGTCGGCGTCGGGGGACGTGGAGGCGTTCGTGCTGGCGGTGGGGAGGGGGGTTTTTGCCTGAGGGGCGGATAAGATGCCGGCATCCAATTCAGGGGTTGTGCCCCTTTTCTTGGGTTCGGGATAGGGGGGCTGCACTTTTGTGCCTGGGGACAGAAGGCTGCCATAGTTGGCAGCAATGTAGGGGTCTTTTAGAAGGATCTCCCTAATATTTTTAAG
This sequence comes from Diloba caeruleocephala, assembly GCA_947459985.1. Lineage (NCBI taxonomy): Eukaryota > Metazoa > Arthropoda > Insecta > Lepidoptera > Noctuidae > Diloba > Diloba caeruleocephala. Next base: position 8,620,258 of record OX381621.1, on the reverse strand, counting down.
TAGCGTGGCGTCGTCGGCCATTTTGTTTTGCAAACAAAATGGCGGACGTGGGACAAAAAGAAAAAACAGAAATACGCTTAAAGCGTAGAGGACAATCGATTTACGCGATCCCTAACCTCCCGGGTTAGATGGGCCCGGGGGTGTGTAACAACCCCTCCCTGCCGGGTGTAGGCAGGGAGGTGTGTGTACCTGTGGTGAGCCCTAAGCTAGTACCATCCGTGGCCAGTCTTAATGGGCAAACGGGTCCCTGACAGCTCTTTTGCAAGGGGCGATAAGGTATCGCCCGCAAGAGACTGTATATCCTGAAAACGTAGACTCGAACTAGGGTCGACTAGGGTAGCCCCCAAGGCCGGTGGTCCTAGTCCGCTGCCGACTAACTGCTTTGCCCTGATGGGGCTAGGCGGGTGTGCCGGGTCAACACCCCACTCGGCTTCGTTGGCACCGTAAGGTATCCGTCGAGGACCACCAACAGTGGTTTTTCCCTGAAGGGGCACAATAACTCGATGAATATAGTCGGTGAAAGAAATAAAATCAGTAGTCGCCTTGACAAAGGCAACGCGTGATTTATGTGAAGTGACTGCAATCCGACGGAACGGATTGCGAAAAAACACTACACGGCACACTGATCGGGGAGCGCGAGCACTGCACGACCGTCTGCGGCGAGCGTCAGACACGGAATGTGTACCTAATACTTATCATCATCATCATATCAGCCAAAGGACGTCCACTGCTGAACAAAGGCCTCATCCAGAGATTTACACAATTGTGTCTTCATTTTGGGGGTATTGGCCAGTACGCACCACACGTGGCAGGCGGGTTGGTGAGCGCGAAATGGCTGTTGTTCCACAGAAGGGACACTGCTGCCCATCCCTCTAGTGCGAATAAGTGAGAAAAGATAGAGTGATGCTATATTCTTAATCCATACACCACCTAATATAGTGTATACCCCATAATCCGAAGATTATTTTTCTACCGATTAATTTATGAGCATAAATTTTATCATCAGCATTACAGCCTCCAAATGATCCAAAATACGAACTATTAACTGTTAAGCCACTCTATGCTTACGTATGTGCCTGTGCTCCTCGTGTCTACGATTTCCCACACAGTATTATTAATTACAATGTGACCATGGGGTCACAGGAGGTTGAGTTCGCCTTTGTCTCTTAGAAGATGTATGCGTGTTTTCCAACCTTTTAACTTAAAGAGGTTAATCGATTCTCTCTAATGGGATGTCATCTTGTCAAATTTCGTTTACAACCAACTCTGTTGACGACTATCTTAAATAGGTCTACTACAAATAAGCACATAAACGACCATTGTGCTCCTAATTATCATAAAATACTCTTAACTTTTGGGTGGCTCCCGCCGTCATAACCTTCGTGCTTCTGAAAATTTTATTCACAACATTCTATCCCACCATATAGGGTTTATGTCCAATTCCTTTGCTGTTTCAATAATAAAACTCTGGAAGGCAGTTCCCCTTGATATTAAGTCAGCTCCGAGTAAATTCACGATATGTAAAGTGCGTTAACACTTCTTTAAATCACTGAGATAAACAATAAGGCCGTTTTGAACGGTCGGGCCATTCAAAACGGCCTTATTGTTTATCTCAGTTTTATTTTTTTATATTTGTGTATTCTATTTCATTACTTATAAGCAGGTATCGATTTTTACATTAGCATAACATGTATGTATTCCTCTTTTTAACACAATTTGTCATAATTATGGCACAGAATTATGACAATTCTCATAATTGTACTCGTATGTGTATTTCAACATTATTTGAAATTTTTCTAAGTGCTTTTTTAACTTAAAGTTGGACTGGTAAAGAACGCTTTACGGCATTAAGTCTTCCTTGTGTATCATCAATGCACATACTCGTAAAAGTTGAATTAAATAAAAAGTTATTATATTTCGTGGCCTTTAAGAACTCGCGCGAGTCTTAAGGTTGCGGCCCTTGCCTTCCCACTGCAGGGGGACAGTAAAAGACTGGTATTATTATTATTTGTTTCTCTTCACGGATTTATATTTCCTCTAAGGGGGAACGGAACCCGGTCTTTTGTAAAGTCCGACTATTCATAAGTGCCTGCAAATGGTTTTAAATGAATAAAAAGTATTTTTGTCTAAAGATTATCTTTACATGAATCCAACACGCAGAGGCCCTTTAGATAATTTAATCTAAAATGTAATGGGACACTAACCGGGGACTCTCTATGGCTGCACTATAAAAATGATGTGTCGAATTGTCCTCGGAGGTGTAAAACTATTTATGGAAACTACAATTACAATTTACAATAATTTAGAAAAACAGAAAAAGTTGCGGCCTATAGCATATTTTAATGTTTTTGGCATTTTTAGGTGGTTCAACCATATTTTACCATATATACTAGTATTTTAATTTATACGAAACCACGGTATTTTCGCCTTTGTTTTATACCGTCCCACGTTATTCCCTCAACATGTTGTTACTCAAAGTAACATAATTTTAATTACACCGCAATGTTTTACGTCAATCCTGTTAATAAAAATAAAAATTTATTACATTGTTTCCTTGTGGTGTCCACATTTCGAATATAGCACCGCTCCATCTTTTTCTCTGGATGTCGTAAAAGGTGACTAACAGTCGTATACTGAAACGTCACCTAGTATTAAGTCTCGCTTTAACAAATAGAGAAACGTTCAATTTCCTACCGTTTTCGGTGGGCAGCAGTCACACGCGCCCCTTCTGTGGAACAGCCATACTGCGCTGACTCGCCTGCTTTTCAAGCACGGTGAATGGCACTACACTGGCAAATTCCCCCCAATGACGACACAAATAAATAACCGGCCCCCAGTGTTACCGATCGTTGTGAAAATGAATGTGTAAGGCTCTTTCTTTCTTCTTTCTTTTTCTTTCTTTCTTTGTTCAACAGTGGACGTCCTTCGGCTGCTATGATTATTTCGCCTAAGTTTGTAGAGAATTATGAATTTAGCCTACTGTAACTTTTACTGCTTTAATTTTTCCCTTTTGATAATGAGGGCTAACGATTAGAAATTAAAGGTTACATTGCCCAACAATGGTACTCGTATGTGTATTTTAATTAATTACTTAACCTGACCAGATGCTGCTGCTGAATATCAGTGCTTTACATCGATCGACTGCCATCTGAGTATACTAGTATTCTGTGAGTGTCAGAATTGCTGGTTTCTCGTCTCATCCATCTGTTTTTATTTGTGACCAGCTGTTCTGATTTTGTTTGACTTACTGGTGGTAAGTCTCTTTTTGCAAAAGGCTGGCTAGGTAGGTAAAACCCCAGTGCCAGATATTGTGCGATGTGACTATATAATAATAAAGGGCCTCATAAGAAAGATTTTGATATAGCTCGTAGAACTTATGGCTGTTGGAGCAAAAGGGTTCACAAGTGGAGACCGCGCACTGGTAGACGCAGCGTGGGATGGCCTCCAACAAGATGGACAGACGACTTGGTGAAGGTAGCTGGGAGTCGTTGGGTGTAAACGGCATGTAACCGTTGTTCTAAACTGATTATTATCATTCACAGCTTTTGACCACCCACTGTAGGGTATGCCCTACAGTGGGTGAATACCGATATACTTAAAGTTCGTCTTTTCGCCGAGCTGTATTTCGAACTCGATCGTTCAAAGTATTACCTAACATTCAGTTTTCTAAGTCAGCTTCCATGTTTCGGCACCATATGTGGGTATCTGAAAGATTGAGATAACATGACAACAGTCAGGATTAACGAAGTCAGAAAGTAAAAGATTTTACACACAATTCTACGTAGTACAATATGAATCCCATCTACTCCATTAAAAAAAGGTTAATTTCATCAAATCATTTATTATATATACAGCCCGTTTCCGAGGAATCCGTACTTCATAGGCCTTAGGGCAAGTATTCCCAGAAAAGCGGTCATTTTAAACCAACCTCGACTGATGTTACGTAGAAATGAAATTGTTATATCAATTATGAATTAAGATTCATTTTTTTTGTTGAATTTCCTTTTTATAATAATATTTTGTTTCATTAAATCTTTTTGACTAAAAGTCGTGAACGACTCATAACGAATAATCTTATAAAGATACGTTTCAGTTGGCTTTAATTAAATTGTTTACCATTCTTTAAATAGGGTTTTTTTTTAACTGTGTTCTACACTAGGATTGTCTCCTGTGTCGTGGGTGCATTTACATGCACAAATTCCACACACAATACAACCAGACTACTTGCAGATCTTACAAATATTATCTCCGTGCGGGTATCGAACCCGCGATCCGGAGCGCAGCAGCCGATTGTATCAGCCACTACATCAACCGGGTCGTTATTATTAATCCAATAGGTCAAATCATCCACTATTAAGCATGGACCACCTAATTATCGCTACAATAAATGTCCGTGTGGTCTCCGGATTAAGAATATAGCACCACTCCATCTCCTTCCGTTGGATGTCGTAAAAAGCGACTAAACGAATCTAAACCAGAGGGATGGGCAGCAGCGACCCTTGCGTGAAACGGTAGCCGTACTGCGCTCACCAACCCGCCTGCCAAGCGTGGTGAGTATTAATTAGCAAATGCCCCCTAAAATGATGACACAGTTGTGGAAATCTATAGGGGAGGTCTTTATTGAGTAGTGGACATACAAATGGCAAATATGATGAAAAATCACTGGGATAATTGCTAACGTGCGGTAAATACGCGATCAAATCCCGTGCCCGCGATGAAGTGTTCCGCGAGCTTTGATAGGCCTTGTAGAATAAGTGTATGTCTGCTCTAAAGGTGAGCAGTACATCAGCGATTCCCCTGGTATTGTAGATGTTGATGCACCTCCGCCCAGGAAGTGGTCACTTAGGCGACGCGCAAGCTCGTTTGCCCTTACATATACAATAAAAAACAGGACAAGTACGAGTTGATCTCGCGTGGAAAGGGTTCCGAAATTTGCTGAATATATTGTCTATTGTTGAATTCGGTCTTGTACCAATAACTTATCCCAAGAACAAACTTAACATCGTAGTTGAAAAACTTGTTTTCTCATACATTCCAACCGCAAACGTATATTTGTACGCACAATATTGAACGATTAACCATGTTATTTAAAAAACCATAGACTTCTTATAGGTTTTCCTGTCATTTATAGTTAAAAAGTATATTGTACAACGGTATATTGTTATTTGTACAAATGCAGACACTACTGCCGTTCTCTTTATCATAATTTTACAACACAATAATATAAAAAAAAAAATCTGGCTTTACAAATTACAACAGTGGAAACATTACCTGCCATGAATTGCCGAAGGCATCTCGATGCCCAAAGATAGGTAGGTGTGATCTTACAAGGACCTGGAGCCCCCCTTTCGGTGCCGAAGATGACCGCTCCAGTGGTCCGGTTTTAGCCGGTAGGAGTCCGGCATACCCCTTCGCCCTTCTCCGGGGTGAAGGAAGTTCCGTGTAGAATTTCCACTGGACATCAATAAAAAGAAGGTACCTTATATAAAGATGTCTGCAGCATTTATGTATGGATGGATAATGTAATGGTTGTAAATATGTTACGCAATATATTCCTAAGTGGATTTTTGTCCAAGAGCAAGGACGAGATAAGCTCTTTAGAGAGAATATTTCGTTCTAAGTTGAAATCGTTTTTCGACATCTTATAGTGTCGAATAATATAAATAAGATAGAGTATATATTAGATAAGATGAAAGAATATGAATACTTTTTTATGAATGGTTTATTATTTTATTAAAGAAGCCTATATAGGGATATAATCTTCAGATTAGACACTATTGGTAATTGCTACTTCTATTTACTTTACTGATTAATATAGTTGCGGATTCCAAGTTAAATCAATTCCCTGGAACACGATGAGCGTCATCAAATAATTGATTCTAGCTTTTTTCTTTTTAATTTATTGTTGTCCAGTGGAACTTCTACATGGAACTCCCTTCGCCCCAGAGAAGGGCGAAGGGGTATGCCGGACTACCGGTTAAAACCACTGAGATGGTCATCTTCGGAGGGAGGCTCCAGGTCCTCGTAAGATCACACTAGAGCCGCCCATTGGTGTCACGCATTTAGGCACATTACGGAGGAAATGACTGTAAAGTGGTCACCCCCTCTAGCGTAGGGCAGGCGGCTATAAAAAAGCCGCCCTCAGGCACTTCTCGCTGTGCGCAATTGACTCTACCTACCACACAGCTCGCCAAAGTCGTCAACCGCCGCCATAATACATGATTCTCAGCTTTCTGCACCCAGTTTCTGCCCCCTTAGATCACATCCGTCATAATTAATGAACCACTCGGAAACAAGAGTATTGAATATAAGAACAATGAAGTTATTATTAAAAACTTGCCTCCAACTAACGGTAAGTACCGTAAGCTGGAAATTATTAAGACACTTTGAAACTGATACAAAGATACAAATTTTGTATAGTAATAAGGAGTTATGGCATCATAATTTAGAAAAAGTTTCCAGTTTCATGACAAACTTAATTAATTAGTTAAGTATATGAACTAGTGAAATGTGGCCGTATTTTCAGGTACAAATACAAAGACCTGAGATGACTTTGACGTGACATTTTTTTTGACCGACCTGGGTTGTTATTCTCCAGCGTTGTGAGATCAAGTCGAAAGAAAGATTTGCAAAGAAACATGGTGAATTTCGATCACAGACGGTTTTTTGTATTCTCATGGTGTCATGTTAGAGATATCTCTGACTCCAGCGTTCGACGTGCAACGAGTGGTCGTAGGCATCGAGATGGACATATCGGATGTTAAGTCGAATGGAACCGGCTGTCGGTGCCAACTAAAGGCTTGTTTGTTACATAAAATGATTTAAAGCATATAAATAATGCCTGCGGATTTTTCATATCCAATTTATATAAAAATGAAATTGCGGACATGTTTATAAATTATTGTTTATTCCTACCGAATTGATAAAATGATGATTCGTTTTATGCTACCAAATTACAAAGATCATTCGGTCTCGAGACATAAATTTCAAATGTCATATTACTTCACAGAACTATGCAATTGTTAAAAAATAAGAACACGCATCATATTATTGAATTAATATTTAATATACGAAAGTATTAAAACTTTAACATTTTAGGTAAATCTAAATATCGCGATTATGTTTTAACGTAGTCGAGAAAAACGGAACGTGTGTTAGTAGATATTCCATAATTCTACGACATTTTATCTTCATTTATTATTTGCGAAAATACGATTTTTATAAATGAACGAAACTTTTGTGCGGTCATTCTATGGATGGGCGACCGCATAGTGGTATCTAAACTGAGCGTTCGGAGGGCAAGTTAAATCGTCAGTCCCGGTTGATGTAATTAGACAAATGTCGTTAAGCCAATTTGGAGGCTTCGACGACTTGAACAACTTCGACACAAGGTTAGCCTCTATCCTCAAGAAAGAAAAGAAAGATAGAATATATTAAACTTTTATAAACGTTACCCAGCAATAGAGCTATATGTCAGACGAGGCAAGCAGCGTCGCCAATAATAGCATAATATGATACAAGCGACGGTGCCGAACTGACGCCAGGGGAGGGACGCGCTATACGATTTAATGTTGTCTTGGCAACGTTGTTGGCGTCGGCGTCGTGGTATCTCGATAACACGCAACCTTAATGTCTATTGCCTATACCTGTAAACATTTCTCTTTACTAACGTTGTTTTAAAAGGGATCGTAATGTTTATGTTTCCTTGTTTCAGATCAAACAATGGTATGCCAGTTCAGTATGAGTGTTAGTGCCAAAGTGTAGTGCCAACATGGGGTGCACCCCGAGTATGTTACTCGACCATAAAAGCCGCAGGCGCGATAGCACGGGCTCCCAGGAGGCTGCCCTTGCCAAAGTTGCGCCTACTCCAGTCTGCAACAAGGCAGTCCAGGCAGCTAAAGCCCCGAGGGCTTCCTTGGAATCTGATGGCTTCAGCATCCAGCTGTCCAGTAAGAAAGACAGCTTCGTGTCTCAAATGGGGAACAATTTTGCGACTCAGCTGCATATTAAAAGGATATCTGGTAAGTTTGGTTTGGATTATATATGGCAAAGTTAGTGGTCATTTAGTGCAAAACCACGTTATATGCAGATAATTTCTTTGTAATATACATTATATATATATGCGCTACTCACTAATAATCCCATCCCTCTGAAGTCCCTTAGTCGCCTTTTACGACATTCACGGGGGGAAATAGAGTGTTGCCATGTTAATAATCTCGAAAGAAGAAAGAAAGAAAGAAAACGGACCGTGGGGCATGCCGAACTCTTACCGGTTAAAACCACTGGGGTGGTCATGTACAGCACCTAAGGGGATCTCCAGGTCCTCGTATGATCACACTAGAGCCGCCCACTGGTTCCAAGCCTATAAGCACATCTCTGAGAGGGTGACTGTAATGCGGTCACCCCCCGGGGTATCATCGTTACGTTAAACTTTAATTTAATAAACTAATTTTCAGCTTTAGCGGTAAGCTGACCTTCTACATAAGGAGGCTTAAAAAACATTTTTCTCTATCGACAACATCTATATCGGGTTTTTTCTTGGTATGCTCTGTACTACTATCCTGGGTTTTTAATCCGCCTTTTTCTTCATAAATTTCGCCACCACCACACCACATTTAATTACATTCGAAAAGGGGCAACCTACTTTACGTTTATCGAAATTCTCAAAATTGATTATAATGTCATCTCTATTTTCATCTCTTGTCCTTGCTTTTGTAAAACTTGCTAATGTTAAAACGCAGAGCAGAAGGAACTGCAAAACGAAAGATAACTCAGATTCAGATTGTTATGTTTATGGCAACGGCGGCGAACTCTTGGATGAATCACACGACATATCTGTCTTTAAATAAGATGACCTTCAAGTCTCCTAGTCAATCTCCACAACATCCGAAAAACGTTATTTTTGCGAAGTTTCTGAATCACATTAACATATCCCTATAAATTTATTATAAGGTATTGTTCAGCCATAAACGCACAAAACATACTTCGTAAACAGCACTTTATTTTTTTAAACGTTGCCGAAACTAGAATTTCTCCTGTGTCGTGGGTGCGTTTACAGACATAAATTCCACATACAATACAGCCAGACCCGGAACAACTACCTGCAGATTACACAAATATTTGTGCCGTGCGGGAATCGAACCCACGACTCGGAGCGCAGCAGCTGACTGTATCAGCCACTGCACCAACCATGACGTCAAATATTAATATAATCACCACTGTTTTGTTCAATATTATGCATGCCATGATATTATCTCCATGCATTCATGAGTTGCTGGCAGACACAACTGCTAACAGGCGGCATCAGGCGCTAATCACCGAATCGACTGTTTAATTACTTTAAAGTTTACTATTTAATTCATGCGTCTTGAGAGGACGCAACCGTGGGAGTAATAAGGGAGTCATTATTTCGGCCGAATGAAGTCCACTGCTGGACACAGGCCTCTCCCAAAGATCACCGCAACGACCGATATGGATGGTTTGTGTGCTCATTGAGGGGTTTTGCCATAATCGTCACGCTTGGGACAGTAAATTATGGGAGTAATAGGGAGGAAATATTTTCTGAACTAGAGACTACTCCACGGTCTAGTAGATATTAAACCGCGAGATAGAGTCCTCCGGTGCGGGCGGAACGCACATCTTTTTTTTATTACTACTAGTAAGTAGTAAAAAGTTACAGTCACATCGCAAACAGAAGGAAAGATAGAAACTAGATTTATTAAACACTACAAGGCAAACACAAACAAATATAACAATATATGGCAAATGTAGAAGCGGGCAGTTAGCCCGCTTCTACATTTGCCTACACTTTACACGATAATATTTCTATTGAAACTAATTCAAATATATTATATTTTTTTACTTTTATACATCCCGCGACCGTGGCAACATTAAACCCAGAATTGCCATCAATAGGCTATGGATAGGTTATGGATAAATCCGTAGAAAACGCACCATCGACAGTTCTATATTATTTTATGTTTCAAACATTTATTGTCTTTTGTGATTCAAAAACATGTCTTTTAAAATTTTATTTTATTATTAGATACACCTATTTCTGTATTTATGAATTGACTTATAAACATAAATATATAATTTCTTCTCTCTTACCACCCTTGATATTCGTGACAACGTCACAAGGGCCTATCAGAATATCATCGCTGGAGCATATTGTTTGTTGTAGCACTAACTGAGATAGGCACCAATTTTGGCCTGATGCATTCACAATCACGTGCTATTGTATTTCATTCACTGTATATAAAATGTGCAACGTGTGTATGAATGAGAACTCAAAATAAACAATTTTTCTTTCTTTCTTTCTTTATTCGCATAGGCAAACCCGATTGCAGCTCCACCTACCCGGTCCATTTGTGAATCTAAACTATCCAATGTGAATATAAACTACCCAGTCAAACACACATAACATTTCATCAAAATCAGTCCAGCCGTTTAGGAAGAATTCAGTGACATACATACGTACAAAATAATTATATATAAGACTAGCTGCCCGCCCCAGCTTCGGACATGCAGGTACATGTGAACCCGTTTGCAGCGCCACCAACCGAGTCCAATTGTGAATCTAAACCAGTCGCCGTACACAACCATCAAAATCGGTCCCGCTGTTTAGGAGTTCAGTGACATAGACACATACAGAAGAAATATATATCAGAATTAATAGAGCTGCAAAAAATATAGGACGCTGGTAAACAAGATTCATATTCGTGTGTTCCTTGAGTGGGATATTATTCCCTCAACTGGCAGCAGCACTAAGGGAGAAATTTAGTGTAACTCATTAGTGGGATCGTGTGTGGTATGATGTGGCTAAAAGATCTCAGCTTACTTAGGGCTGCAGATTAACTGCAACCCTTATCTTCAGCTAAAACCTCAGATGAGTTTCAAGCGCTTGGTATTAATAACGACGTAGACTTTAAGTTTACAATAAATATTAAAATGTGTAAAATACACAGGGTTTGTAAAAGAATACATTTATTATCGTGTGGTGTCCGAATTAACAATACGAGTATAGCACCACTCCATCTCCGGCCGTGGATGCCATTAAAGGCAACTAAGTGATTCTATACCATAAGGACGAACTGCAGCGTCGCTTTCATGGAACAGTAACCATACTGTGGTCATCAACCCGCCTGCCAGGCGTGGTGAGCACTGGCAAATCCACCCCAAAATTACGATACCGTTGTGGAAATCTATGGGGAGGTCGTTTTTTAACAGTGGGCGTCCGTTAGATGATGTGATGATGATCATCATCTTCATATCGGTCAAAAGACGTCCACTGCTGAACTAAGGCCCATAGAATCCCACAACTCGCGGTCACATGCCGCCCGCATCCATCGACTCTCAGCGACCTTTATCTGGTTGTTTGTCCACCTCGTTGGAGGTCGTCCCACTCTGCGCTTTCCAGTGCGCGGTCTCCACTCAAAAACCGTGATGTTATATTAGAACTATAAATGTGCTGTTACTTAATATTCTGTATTTTATTCGTATCATAATCAATGAACACTCAAATAATTTATTTTGCGATAGTGGGTACATAATTATTGGTGAAATAATAGGTAAGCATAATCAGTTTCAAATCCTAATTCCAACTACCCGAACAATAACAAATTTTACAAAAATTACAAAATATAATAAAACAATGTTAAACGGATTAAATCGCGTGTATTATTGATTTTTGTTTTTCCTGACGTTTCGAACACTTTGCAGGGTTCGTGGTCGCAGGATGAAACCTAAGACAATACTAATTACAAAATAATAAAATCGAATGTTAAAATTATCATATCATATATTCATCGGCCGACTAGTTGGCAAAGACAAACGAACATTCTGACTTCAATCAAATACAAAAACAAATGAAGGTTCTGATGCACGTCGACTTAAAAAGTCGATTGAACTAAAATGACAAATTATTCACACTGACAACTTGGCTTGATATCAGAAATAAACGACAGTTTTTCGTGGCTTAAATCTACGACCTCTTGGACACGGATACGCACGTAGATTTTTTAGAAGTTTAAATGTAGACTACCTCGTCCCGGACTAGCAAATCAAATCATGAAATTCAAAATTTTGCACTTCAAAGTAATTATTGGGAGTGCTATCATAAAATTGAATCAAAAAGAATTCATTGTTGCACCAAGTTATTACCCGTAGTAACCAGTAAAAAAAAACATTGTGGTAAAACTTCAATTTATTAAACTATTTATCAGCTTAGCGTTAACCATTTTTCTTGTACGGAGGTTCAAACAACATTTTCTCTGTATCGACATCATCTGTATCAGCGTTTTTCTTAGTATCCTCTGTACTACTGTCTTGGATTCGTAATCTGTTCTTTTCTTGAATGCGTCGCCACCACCTTTCACATTTAATAATCATAGAAAAGGGGCAACCTATTCTATGTTTATCAAAATTCGTGGAATTCTCGAATACGTTTTCGATATCATCCCTATTTTTCAAATTTCTGTTTCCATCTCTTCTCCTTGCTTTTGTAAAACTTGTTAATGTTAAAACGCACAGCAGAAGAAACTGCAAAATGAAACAAATATTTGGCTTGAAACATTTCTGCTTATATCTCTAGACATATAGTCACCCGCCCTGGTAAGTAATGTTTGCCTAAGAACGACGCTTGTATCTTATTGAGGCAACCTGTCTATATTATTTGACTCAGCTTCAGCATGTTAACCCAGCAGCGTCGAAATCTTGGATAAATCACGTGACATACTATTTGTCTTTGAATAAGATAACCTTCAAGTCGACCGCACGGTTGGTGCAGTCGACTGCTGTTCTCTGGGTCACGGGTTCGATTCCCGCATGAAACAAATATTTATACCATCTGCAGGTAGTTGTTCTGGGTCTGGATGTATTGTGTGTGGAATTTATGACTTGTACTGTAAACACGGGAGAAATACTAGTGTAGGGCAACGTTTAAAAAAGAACGAATTAAAGATAGAATTCTATTATCTCCACATTCATCATTTCGGCCGTATGAAGTCCACTGCTGAACACAAGCCTCCCCCAAAGACCACCACAACGACCGATATGGGTGTGTTGTGTGCTTATTGGGGGGATTTGCCATAATCGCCACGCTTGGCAGACGGGTTGGCGATCGCAGTTGAGTTGTTAATGTACTCGAAGGACGCTGCTGCCCATCCTCCGGTTAATCCCTTAGTCGATTTTTACGACACCCACGGGATGAAATGGGGTGGTGGCATTCTCCACATTATCACGTTTTTATTCATTTAACTATTTATGCACATACAGTAAATAAGCCACAATAATGAAATAGGAGAGTGGAATACAAAGGTACTGCTGATTTCTAAAGAAATCTCTTCTAGTAGACCTGCGACAGGAAAGTTTAAAAAAGATGAAATATCAATGTAAAGTGCGTAAAGCAATAACGACATTGAATACATATAAATATGAACATATATAGAATAGAAGAAGATATAAAAGCCCTCATCATTTCCTTACCCAGAAAATCGAATCCTGTCACATTTTCTGAATATCATCCTTTATCCATATTACCTTTTCTTTCTAAAGTCCTTGAACGTCTCATCTATAAAAAACTTAGCTTTTTCCTCTCTAAATAGTCCTTATCAATATTACTGATGATGTCAGGTTGGGTATGGAAATCTAACAGTTGTTGCATAGTTAGATTTTAGTAATGCCTCTAATACCGCGGATTTCGGTCTTTTGCTTGGTATATCGTGCTCTCTTGATATATCTCGGTTTCATAGTTACCTGACTGGTCACCAACAACCTATTCGCATTGACGATATCTCATCTTCTTGGTGCAGTACTTCTGTTGGTGTACCGCAGGGTGGCGTTTTATCCCCGTTACATTTCGCAATTTTTATAAATTCCCTCTCTTATAATCTTAAATCTTCCTACCACCTTTATGCAGATGATCTACAAATCCATTGTCAATCACTTCTCGGAAATCTGACTGAAGCGATTGCCACAATAAACTTAGACTTTGCCCGAATAAGTAATTGAAGTAAGGGATTCGGGCTGAAGGTCAATCCTACACAGACACAAGTAATTGTGGTGGGCAGTTCCAGGATAGTATCTAGAATGGATTGGTCGGCACTTTCCCAAGTTTCTTTTAATAACATTAAAATTCCTTTTAGCATTGAAGTCAAGAACTTGGGGATACTCGTCCATAGACATTTTTCTTGAACTACTCAGATAGTCACGCGAAGTAAGTAGAAAAATATTTGCCACAGTTCTTTGAAACGACTTCGAAACTTTCTCCTAATCGCCACTAAAATTGCACTTGCACAATATCTTCTTCTTCCTATCCTCGATTATGCTGCTGTCAGTTATCTAGATCTCACCGAGAATCGATTTGATAATATTGAGCGACTTCAAAACTTTTGTATAAGATTTATATTTGGTTTACGAAAATATGATCACATGTCACAATTTCGTCTGAAGCTCAAATGGCTACCCATTCGCCTTCGCCGGAATGCTAATATTCTTTCTCTTATATACAGTGTACTGTTTAATCAATCTACTCCCTTATACCTCAAAAACCGTTTAGAGTTCCTTGGTGACTCTCATATGCGATTCCTAAGCTCATCAGAAAACTTAAAGCTGAAAAAGCCAATGCATTTCGACTACTATTAATAAGACGTGCTCAGTCATTGTCAGCCTTTAAGAAACTAATAAAGGATCATTATCTGTCGCTTTAAATTCTACCATTCCATTTTGACTTGCTTTAGCTTTTGACATTAAAGTTATTTTATTTGTACATATTAATATAGATTAAATAGTTAGTTCATGTATTTCGTATAGTATATAATAATATTTATAAAATACAGCATATTATAAAATAAAATAAAAATTTAATTTAATTATATTAGTATATATAGTTACACCTCTGACTGCCTCATAATTACTTCTATCTACTATTTTCCATCCTAAGGTTGGAAGCTGGAAGCGATCGCGGATAGCGATATGGATATTGTAATTTTTCTGATTTCAAAACTTCGTGAAAAGTGAATATATTTTTTTGGTGTACAATAAAGACTATATAAATAAATAAATATATAAAAATAAATAAATACAAACTAATATAAATATATGAAAACAAATATTAATAAAAAAATTAGAGTGACTCCCAACTGAAATTTCCACCAACTTATATGAAACTTCCACAGATAGTGACAAAGAACGAAGAAGAAGAAGTGGTACGTCGCAAAAAGAATACAATTTGCAGAAATTACATCGCATTCACCAAACAAACAGGCAACAAGTTGGTTTAAGCCGTATTGCGGTTACTGAGTGTTCTCGTCACTAAAGACGTAACCAATATATCTTCTCATTATGACCTATAGAGCCGACACGTAGTCAGTTGAGGTACCGTACGAATTTATAGTCACCCGACGCGTCAGTCAACGAGGTATATTACGCTATGCTTATTTTTTATTGGTGCCCATAATTCTTCATGAACTTCCTTCGCCCCGGGGAAGGGCGAAGGGGTATGCCGGACTCCTACCGGCTAAAACCACTGGGGCGGTCATCTTCGGCACCTAAGGTCCTCGTATGATCACACTGGAGTGGTAGGATGACCTACAAGTATAGTGGCGACACGTAGTTATTTGGGGTACGTATTTGAGTAGTGAGTGAGAAAGAGGAGGTTTTATTCTAGCATAGTCCTTCAGAGAAGACAGGCGTGATGGCTTATGATATTTTAAAGTATCTGACTACGGATAGAACGAAATGGACAAATATTTGCTCGTGTAACTTAGCTACATGTTAACACTTGTTACTATCATCACTAGCACAGCTGTAAAGGAAGAGAAAAATCGAATACAATCTGTTCTTTTTTACTCTACTATAGAACTGACAGAAATAACCACCATATGTCGTCAGCACAAAAATCTACAAACATTTATAAAAACCCTTACGTATATCCATATGCTCATCGTTTTGATCCGCGAAAGTGTTGAAAATAATTGAAAGTGTGAAAACTACGGTGACCTTTAAATAGTCAGCACTAATCGTGATTAATAAAAGCAATTTATGTAACAACTTGAATTTTCTCTTATTTAATTGATTTGATACGATAAAACACATCGCAAATGAAATCTGATTCGTAAGTGTAAATATTGCCTGGCAGTTAATGAATCAGCTAATCCTTTTGTAGGCAAAGCAATACTTTACTTACAGCCCAAAAAAGCTCGGAAATAAAAGATTTTTAATAAAATACATTCACTAAATTTATTTTAGGTCCCTTTGAATATCAATAGATAAGCCAATGCAGGTGATAATAGCATTATTATAATAATCATGATCTACATTATGATCAACACGCATTGATGATTGCTATACCTCATTATTAGGTACTGCGCCGGAAGATACTATTATCCATCTTATTAACACCAAGTCTACAATAAATTGTATGCAATTTATGTCGTAGGATAGGTTCCGACTCTCACAATTGCGATTTTTATTTCGTTTATAACAGATCGGCTCCTTACCTAGTTGTATTACTACAGATACATATACAAAAATATTTTAACTAAGTAAATTATTTTTAGTAAGTATAAACAATAGTCGAAACACATCAAAGAGACTACAAGAATAAGTGTAAAAAATCAAAGAATTCATCTTTTTTGCAGGTGATAGCTATATAAATTGTTTCAGCCCAGAACCTAGTTACGAGTTCTGCATTTTCAGTAAGTTCCATAAGTTCCCCTAGCATGCAGGCATCAGGGCATGCAGGACAATATGGTACCGAGATCGACCTGAAATAGAGAAGACATATTTTCTGAACTAGAGGACTACTCTAGCATTTATTAAACCACGAAAAAAAGTCCGTGCGTTGGCTGAGCGCTGTTATTTTTTGTACTCCTACCATGTCGGTAAATGTATACCTATTTAAAGTTTCATTAGTCACATCGCAAACAAAGAAAAAACTAAGAAAGGAATTAGATTTATTAAACACCACAATACACATATAACGAACAAAAAAAATGCGCTAAAATATAAGAGCCCGTTTCAGAGGGTTCACGCGTTCCGTGCGCTCTTTGGCTCAAAAACGTTACTTTTCGAATACCTTAATATTCATCAACCTCTTATCTTACAAACATATCATTTATAGGAAATGTTGTTACCTAAATAGTTACTTAGGAAAAATTTTCGTTTTACACAGTATTTGTGAATTCTTTAAAGATAACTGAACAGATGTTTTCTTAATTTCTTTTCTAGAGTCATTTCCGAAGCTTAACAATGTCAACCATAGAAAAGAAAACTATGGTTTTATTACCTTTTCCATTCGGATTCCAAGTCTTTTGGCCACAAGTAAATTACCATGACGCTAGCGCGTGTATAATTGTATTGTTTATGTATAGATTAATATAAACAACACAATTATATACATATAATAAAATATTATAGATTTATGAATATAGTTAATATTATATTTAAGCATTTAATTAGTCATGCCTTTGTCGAGTTTTTACCCTGTGTGTTTGTGCGTTGATTTGCCGTAAGAATAAATTGTTTCTTTCTTTCTTTTCTTTTACATCAGCCCGTAAACGCCCAGTGCTGAACATGGGCTTCCCAATGATCACGGAAATGAGCGGTCATAGAGGTAATTGACGGCTAAGTTGACGCGACTACAATTTTTACTGTTGTTTTAATTATACTGTTTGCCTATATAACTTTATTAAATATCCTAATGACCATTGGACAGCAACTATGGTATATGTGAGTTTTCATTGTCGGGTCAGCTTTTTGGATATTGGGTATTAAATTAAATATTAAAATTACTATAGATACATTTTACTTTGTACCTATAATATAATAACTGTGTGGTTATTTCATACTGTTTGTCAGCTGTTCTCGCCTGAAACACAGGATTACCTAGTTCAGGCACATTTGTTACATATATTTTAGAAACTTTGTACTTGTTGGTTTATGTTATGTTGTAACGAAATGCCGTGTGGTGCTGGCTAAGAATACCACCACCCCAACTCTTCCCGTGGGTGTCGTAAAAGGCGACTATGGGATTAGCCGAAGAATGCGCAGCAGTGTCCTTCGAACCTTCCTTATCTTACAATTATAACACAACTGTGATCGCCAACCCGTCTGCCAAGCGTGGTGATTATGGCAAAACCCTCCAAAGAGCGCCCACAACACAAACCCATATCGTTCGCTGTGGCAATCTTTGAGGCTTCTGTCCAGCAGTGGACGTTTTTCGGCTGAAATGATGTAACGAAATGTGGAATAAATATTAGTATTGTTGAATGACAATGACGATTAGCTTTCTACGCTTCGTGTCGCGGGTTCGATACTCGCACGGAAAAAATGTTTATATGATCTACAAATAGTTGCTGTTTGTGCATGGTGAGATTTATTTCTGTAATCTGTATCGTGTCGTGGACGGTAGAAATAATAGTGTGGGGCATGAAAAATTGCACGTAAGTTGATAACAGATGCTTGTGGTTAAAAGAATAACAATTCACAATAAATATCACACATCATCCTGTAAACACCCACTACTGAACATGGGGTTCCTAATTATCACTACAACAATGAGCGGTCATAGGAGATATCGCCATAATCACAACGCTTGGCGAGATTGCTGATTTCAGTATGTTGTTTTTAGCATACGGCGGCATCACCATATCGGCCATACAACGTCCACTACTAAAGAAAGGCCTCCCCCATAGATTCCCACAACTGTGTCATCATATTGGGGGGGAACCTGCCAGTACTCACCACGCTTGGCAGGCGGGTTGGTGGGCGCAGAATGGCTACTGTCCCACAGAAAGGATCCTGCTGCCCATCCTTCGTGGAGAAGGTGGTCTATTCTTTACCGAGAACCACACAGAACAGACTTTTAAATGAATTTACTCAATATTCCAATTCAATACCTAGTTTTTGTCAGATATTAGAACAAACGCTTGGATAGTTACAAGGACACGTTTCTGTGTCAGACAGATGGCTGGAGGAACAGACTCAATTATAAGGTTGTCTTGTTTTACAACTGAACCCTGAGAACTCGGGAACTCACCGGAAAATATATTAAAATAAAATAAATGAAAATATATTCCTAGCCTGTGATGGTTCACGTGTCTTTGAATTGTGGCAAAATATTTACATTCGCTTACGATCAATATCGATCACATCCCATCTTAACATACACAACAAATAAAACATATTTTACGTGATCCGCAAGAAAATGTAATCAGTTCAAACTCAAAGCTGCGTGTGGCAAAATGGATATATAAGCTCATAAGTAAGTTTCGTTCGGCAAAAACTATAATAAAGCGGATAATTCCTTTTTATGATTAACAATTGATAGTAAAATGGTTCAATAATTTAATACCATTCAGGTTTTTTTGTTATAAACCCCAAAAATAAACACTTGTTTTAAATATATTTACATTAATTTACTTTTCACACAATTAAGATTTAGATTACATAGGTAAGTAACCCTTTCCGAAAGACACCATGACGTCAATTAGGAGGCTGATGCCGAAAACAATTATTTTTTTTGTTGGGCTTCTCGCATACATTTTTGGGAAATGTGGTTGCTTAACCGGTCATTTTCTGGCGAAGCCAAAAGAGGCCTCCAGCCAGGCTGAAAACTAGTGCTGCTGTTGATGTTTATATCCTCTTTGGTTGTTTTGCCTCATGCATGCTCGACTCATACCACCTAAAACGTTACAACAGCAACTCCCGTGAGATAGCGGCGTGCAGTTTGGACACGTGCCGCCGTGTGCGCTGCACAGCACATAGCGAGAATTCGGGGGATCCTTTACAACCCTACAGAGATGGGGTTGGCCTCCTTACAGTTACCTCCCCTCCGCTAGAGGTGGTGACCGGTTTACAGTCATCCCCTCCGAGATGTGCCTAAATGCGTGGCACCAATGGGTGGCTCTAGATGGAGACTATTCGAATGATTAAAAATATTTTTTATACATATTTGGAATGATAATACTGAAAACCCTCTTTCAATCGAACCTCCTTCAACTCCAAGTACTCGTAAAAATAGACAGGCAAATGCCGATTATTATGAATATAATATTCCTGCCAAACATAAATAACTTGAGGGAGAATACATGCTAGCAAGTCGTAGCGAAGTTTCGTTCAAGCACTTGAAGCTGATTGCAAAACTTGCAACACACCTATTTGTATGTAAATTCTACTTAACATTATTATACTAACACTTCTAGTTCTAACAAAGCATTCACAAGTACAACTTGTTACTAGTAATTCCTTATATAAAACTGTTTGATACTTTTGTTGATAATAATAATACGTTTTAATAAAACAAATGAAGAGCTCGTTTCTCTCTGTCTCTTGCTTCCTGGACTAGGTTGTATAAAAAATGTATTGGATGTATGTTTTTTGGTCGGTGATAATATTTATACTACTGTCGTCTGTGCCCGAAATTCGATATTTGTGTTTGTAAAGTAACGAAATTTATTTTTACGCAACAATTTTTTCACTTTGACTTGATTCATATGAATCAGTGACAAAAATTTAGTTAACATATGGAAATCTTCAGAAGTGTACTATTAAACGGGAGAATAATATAACGATTAAATAAAAATGTGCTGCAGTCATGTTAGGTACCTTTGAATTTCCTTGTAACATTGAAATCTGATTTGAAGGTTGTTTATTTTTTTCTCAAACAACTTATTAAAACTGATTTGCCAATTATTAAAACTGTTAAATAGGACATAAATTTGACTGCTGTCAAAGAAGTTTTGAAAGATATGCGCCATTTTCCGTTCTCGGTTTTCTTTAGGTGAAAATTGTGTGCATATGCGCATGCTGATCTCATTCGATAGCCAAATACATGTAGAATTATATGCTTATGTTGATTTTTGATAAATATGTTCATTATTAGTTGTAAAAGTTTTTGATATTTTATATTGCACGGCACGGTTGGTGTCGTGGCTGATACAGTCGGCTGCTGTGCTCCGGGTCGTGGGTTTGATTCCCGCACGGAACAAATATTTGTATGATCTGCAGGTAGTTGTTCCGGGTCTGGGTGTATTGTATGTGGAATTCATGTCTGTAAACGCACCCACGACACAGGAGACATCGTAGCGTGGGGCAAGGATTTTATAAAAAAAAATCTACTCATTGATAGTTAAAAGTTGAAGATGGTATCCTTAAGTGAATGGTGTGTTCTGCTTCTTCTCTTAGATTATGCGTTCTGTACCTATATTATAATCCACAATTTCACCAATGTATAAGGCAACAGCGTACGGTGTTCAGATTAATCAATCTTTACATTTTCATAAAACATTTCTAAAAAAAGAAAAAACAAAGAAACTACACAAAATTGTCGGCGCCGTCGGTTTTCAATTGTTTCGAATGTTATGTTGTTCACTATGACAAGTTGATTTAGTTTGACAAATCTATCTATGTTTTTCGTTCAAAATACGAGTTTAATCTTACCAAAATCACTTAAATAGTCAATAAAAAAGGTTTTTCACTGTCCAAAATAACTCAGTTCAAAGATACCCGAAAGTCATGGTAACTTTGAACAGTTGCTAAAGCGTAATTGTCTTATTCTTTTTTCATACATTTTGTTACATAATTCTAATTTTGAGTATAAAAGAACACTTTTAAAACAATAAAACATAATTAGCTCTAAACATTTTCATTTGAAGATCCGTAAAAACCTGAAAAATGTATTCAAATTACCCAACTTGACTGTATTTAGTGTATATATTTTGTTCTGTCCTGTATGTATTTTGTTTGAATGACGTTTTTTACATCATATTTTCCCGTGCTTAAAAGGCAAAGGTATATTGACTGAAACAGCCAAGAACGTCATCAGAATGGTTTCATTTAATAGGTTAAAACGTTTTGTATGTAAAAATCATGTGGTACGTATGTTTACTTTATTTTACCTTAACGGCAACATACACACATTTTTTTGTGCACTTCTATGGCTAAGGTAAGGTAAAGACAGTATATATTTCGAATTAAATAAGTTTCATTTCTCTCCTTTTATAAATAAATCCTAAAAAACGTACTTAAATTTTCGATGTACACGTATTAATATATAGATAATAGATATGTAATGTGTGTATCTAATATTTTATTCTTTCTTCTTTAATTAGACTGCATGGTTGGGCGCAGTGACTACGCGATTACTTTCTGCGCTCCAGGTCGCGTGTTCATTTTTAAAACGGAACTAATATTTGTATGGCCTACACGTATACTTGTTACGGATCTTGGTGTTTTTGTATGAGAGATTCATGTCTGTAAACTTTGGAGTGATTTTATGTGTATAAACTTTTTTAAACCTTCTGGGCGCAGCGCTATGAAGCGTTCAAAATCTCATGTGGAACTAGTCAGAATTATAGACAGCGCATCTTAGCTTTTATGTAGCGCTATCTCAGTATCAGTCCTAACTAAGAACTGAACTATTTACACATTTTAAAATATACCCCTTACGAGCTTTTTTTTTTTATTGGTGCCCAGTGGAAATTCTTCATAAACTTCCTTCGCCCCGGGGAAGGGTATGCCGGACTCCTACCGGCTAAAACCACTGGAGCGGTCATCTTCGGCACGTAAGGGAGGCTCCAGGTCCTCGTATGATCACACTAGAGCCGCCCACTGGTGCCACGCCTATTGGCACATCTCGGAAAGGGTGACTGTAAAGCGGTCACACCCCTGGGGGTTTGTAAAGGATCCCCAAAAGCGTCCCACGGCAGCGCGTGACCACATGCGTGCTACCGTCTTCTCTTGGGTCGCTTGGTGTGGGCACGCAGATTCCCCAATCTACGCACCCGCGAACCCAGAGGTCCCCCACCTTATAGCAACGGACCCCTTACGAGCCTGCTTGCTGAATTTGATGTGTATTTTTTCATAACCTAAAATTAACTGGAATTTGTTCACTTAATTAATGACGAACATACATACATGTAGCAAATGCTTACATGCATAATGCTTTCAACAAAAAACATGTACAAGTATCCGCTCGAAAAAAATCCTTATGCTTATTTCAGGTTTGTGTAATAAATTATTTACGTAAATATCCACGAAATATAATTTCGATGCCCTAACCAATTTTGATGATTCATATTTACCTAATTATACCAGCCGTTCTGTGACAGCAAAAAAAGCGACTCGTATTTCATGCAATGATTTAATGGATATTAAAAAAGATTTCACAGTTTATTTGAAAACGGAATGCGATCCTTGAGAATGGCACCCCAATCGAATACTAGCTTACACATACACAATCTTTGCGAATTTGCACTCTATGCGAAGCTGCGTGAGGACTATCAAAATCGGTGAGTGTCCGAATGCATACGATTATTGCGACAGGCAGTATAGTGACGTAGTAATTGCACGTAAGTTGGTAACAGATATTTGTAATTGAAGAACCAACTAATTCTCACAATAAAATTCACAACATATACCACGCATTCGCCCGTAAACGTCTACTCATGGGACTACCAATAATCACTACAATGTGCGGTCATATTGCCTTAATCACCATGCTTGGCAGATATATTGGTGATCATAGTATGTTGTTATTAGCACATGGGAGGATACTGTTGCCCATCCTGTTGATATCAACCTTTAGTCGCCTTTTAGGACACCCATGAGTCTAGAGGAGTGGTCTATTCTGTGGCGAAAACCGCACGGACTACATACATATATAATTCAATAGTAAATAACGAATGAATTTTTTTAACGTACCTTTGAAATACGCAGCGTATAAAGAAATGAATATTACTCGTACTATTCGTGACCAAAGCACAATGCTTAGTTTGAGCTTTCAGTAGATCCGAAGTTTGTTTGTTGTTTCGGCCGTTTTCATACGACTTTTTTTACTTTTGAGCACTTTGTAGTTTGTGGCTGCCGCACACAACGATGGATCTGTGAGTTGAGTTGCGCTTGCTACGGTCGTGTCTACGATGGATGACCATTCATTCCAAGTGCACCTTAACTGTTGATCACCTGTTGTTAACAGGAACCTCAACTTTTCTCAAGAGTATTAGAGTGTGAAAATATAACGTTGAGTTTGAGCTTGATCAAGCCCCCTCCGTGCCTCGTTGAGCACGTTAGGGGGTCGCAGGGACGCTGATTGGGGAATCTGCCGGCGACGAAAGACGGCTTTGCGGATTCGTTTGTCAGAAATTTTCAATTAGTTATTTTTCGCAGTTCTCTTGTCGTGTTCCTACCAAAAAGCAAAATGTTTAAAAATCCATATTGTATGACGTCGGAACTAAACGCCTGTAATAGATACAAAGTATGAGAACTTTGTTCGTTAAGGGGGCATTACATTACCCAGTGACCTTGACGATTTGGTCTCTAAACTAGTATTTGTTACTTTACCGCCAACTACCGATAAACGACAGTACTACAACAAAATAATCTAAAGATTAGGCAAAAACACAGATGTGTCGCAGTGTTGTCATATTTTGGCTATTTTTTATTCGCTCTCTGAGAGACCCCAATACATTTTTTACCGACTTCAAAAAGGAGGAGGTTCTCAATGCGATGCGTATTTTTTTTTATGTATGTTCACCGATTACTCCGAGATTTGTAGACCGATTTGAGATAAAAAAAAATTCTGGTGCAGAATGCTTTCGAATTGGTCCCAGATAAATTTCATTACATGAAATTGAAAGTTTTTAAACAAGCTTGAATAAACATGTAATTGACTGCGCTTATCTAGATGATGTCTTAGTAGTTTGGATTCATCCGAGATTAGAGTACCGATTTGAGTCATTCTTATTTTTAGTGTTAAATACTGATACCAAATTGGAAACATTTCTTACATTTATTTACACTATAAAGAAACAAATAAATATTTTTAACAAAAAAAATACCGACATCAAAAACCCTACACGATATTAAAATATTAAAACCACTGAAAAGGAAAAAGTAAGACAGGGGGACGTTATTTCTCCAAAACTATTCACCGCTGCAATGGAGGATGCCTTCAAGTTACTAGAGTGGAAAGGATTCGACATTAACATCAATGGCGAGTATAACACTCACCTTTGATTTGCCGACGACATCGTAGTCATGGCAGAATCGCTGCAAGAGCTCAGCACAATGCTCGATGATCTCAACAGAGTTTCCCAATAGGTGGGCCTTAAAATGAACATGAGCAAGACGAAAGTCATGTCGAATGCCCATGTCGTGCCTATCCCAATATCCGTTGGGAGCTCTGTTCTCGAAGTTGTTGACGATTATGTCTACCTGGGTCAAACTGTCCAGTTAGGTAGGTCCAACTTAGAGAAAGAGGTCAATCGTCGAATCCAACTCGGCTTATTATTTCGTCAACAATACCTCAATGCCTCAATACGAAAGTCTTTAACCAGTGTGTGTTACTAGTGCTGACAAATGGGACAGAGACGTGGTCACTCACAATGGGCCTCATAAGTATAAATAAAAAAATAACATCTAATAATAAAAGCATTACACGAGCTGTGAAAATGAAATAGAAATGGCTGTCTAACCTCAAAATATATACTAATATAATAAAGCTGAACAGTTTACTGTTTTTTTTTGTTCGAACGCACTAATATCTGGAACTAGCATTCGTATTGTAACAAATATTTTTGCATTTGATAGCCCAAGACTTGAGGTAGGTTATTTAATATCACGCTATGACTCTTAAGAGCAGAGCAAAAAGTCAGAATGAACGCTAAGTTAAAACGAAGTAATAGCGGGGCGGGCTATGCGACGCGGTGGGTTGGGGGCCGAGGGCGGCTGCACGACCCGAACCAAACATTGCCTAGAAAAACCGAACTGTACATGCCTCTATCAACTGTCTAAGTACTCCAAATTATAATCTGATGTCTAAGTACTCCAAATTAAAATCGTGGAGCACAGCTAGTAAATAATAATAAAGCAGCGATAATGATGCAGTTTTATTTAAATTCACTTAATAAACAATTTTTCTCGTCATAACAAACTAGCTTCGCTTTGTAGCACGATTACCTTCGTTATTTGAACACTTGGGCGTTGCCATTAATCTGTAGCTTTTTATAACTCTGTTTATATTATGTAGCAAATTGGTTTCTTTCTGAACTCTGAGAACAGCGCCTACATTGTTAATGTGGCATTGTTTGGTTTGCTTTCAACATTTATCAACAATAGCTGACCAATTAGACTTGTTTCTTGTGATTCTTTGTGAAACATTTGATAAATATTGACGTAATTAGCTAACTACTGACAAAAACTGTCTTAGTCCACAAAGAAAAAAACAACCATTGTTTATGTCTTCCTTAAAAGATATGGTATAAGAATAAAGATAAAGGATAATGCTATATGCTCGCCTTTTTTCACCCGGCAAAAATCCATCATGGACTATCTCGGCCCGGAAGAAGGGCAGAGGTAGGGCGGGACTTATCTATATTATCGCTTTACAATCACCCCTCTGAGATGTGCCTAAAGCTGTGGCACCAACTGCGGCTCCGATACAATTGCTTTCTATATCCTGCAGCCCCCTTACTGCAGCACAGCTTTAGGCACATCTCAGAGGGGTGATTGTAAAGCGATAATGGGAGTGCCGTTAGCGGAGGGGAGGCGATTGTAAAGAAAAAACATACAAAGCAATTTTGTTGTCTCTGAAAAATACGAAAATCACTACTTCCATTTAGATGAACTTTGGCAAAGCTTCAATAATTTTAAAACGATGAACTTTATTTGAAAACTGATGGGTTCCCAAAAATTATGATTATATTTCCTTTAACTTTAAGAATGACGCAAATGCATTTATTTTATGTCGGATATAGTTCAGTTTGTACAGATAGAGCAAGATTGCTTTTAAGTATGAATATAGTACTTTTAAATCAAAAGAAGAAAGTACTTCCATAATCACCGGTGACATAAACATTGATATCAAAATGGACACCACAGACTCGAGAGCCAGCGAATATCTTAATTTAGCTGCATATAGTGGCTACATATCTGGTCATCAGTTTCCTACCAGAGGACCTAGCTGCCTAGACCATATGCTACTTAAAACTAAGTCTTCAGCATTCGTACTGGCTTGTGATACCGACATTAGTGACCATGATACGGTAATCGCTGGTATTGGAAAAACATTCAGGACCGCTAATTCGTCTTCCAAATACTGTATGAAAATAGATTATCCTGCATTAATAAAGAGTATTGTGGAGACGGATTGGTCAAACATTGAAACTGAATCAGATGTCAATATTGCCACGGAATGTTTCATCAAGCTAATGACAGATAATATCAAAAACTTTAGCTCAAAGATCAAAGTGCGCAGTACAGAAGCCATACGCAAGCCTTGGATGACGGCAGGTCTTCTTAAATGCGTCCGTAAGAGAGACCTTCTGCATAATAAAGCTAGAAAAAATCCTAATGATAATATAACACAACGCGTGTATAAAAAATATAGAAATTATTGTAACGATGTTATCAAAAAAGTTAATGAAGAACACAATCGAACAATGCTTATTAAAAATAAAGACAACACCAAAAAGCTTTGGCAAAGTATTAAAGAAATCTGCAACATAAAAAAAATCCCCAATACCAGTTCCGATATTACCAAAACATTGAAAGACGTAACGGAGTCAGTGAATTCTGCCAATAAGTTCTTTAGTACAGTCGGCAAAAATCTAGCCGATGTTATCCTATCAAAGCTGAATGTTACTGAACAACAGTTGGCAAATAATACATCAGTTAACAGCACTCCAATGAACTCCTTCTTTTTTTCTCCTACTGATCCGGAAGAAATAACAATGATTATCGATAACCTAAAAGAGTACTCTGCTCCTGGTGATGATATGATTAGCAACACTATATTAAAAAAATGTAAAACTGTTCTTTCCCCTATTCTAGTACACATTTGTAACCTTAGCATTTCAACCGGTATCTTTCCAGACTGCCTCAAAGTGGCCAATGTCTGTCCTATTTTTAAATCCGGTGACCCACTGCAAGTAACTAATTACCGTCCTATCTCTCTGTTATCTTCAGTCTCCAAGATACTTGAAAAACTCGCCAACAAACGCCTACAACAATATCTGGAAAAAGAAAAACTATTATCCCATAACCAGTATGGCTTCCGACAAAAAACGTCTACCGAAGATGCAGTAATCAATCTTGTTGATTATGTTACTGAAAAGATAGATTCAGGTCAAAAATGCGTTGGTGTATTTATAGATATCACTAAGGCTTTTGACGCAGTATCTAGGCCTATACTATTGAAGAAGTTGGAATTGATGGGTATAAGAGGTTTGGCACGGAACTGGTTTCATTCCTACCTTTCAAATCGAATGCAGCGAATAAGAACAAAGGATGGTGAAGCAACAAGTGAGTGGTCGGATATTGATTATGGTGTTCCTCAAGGAAGTGTGCTCGGGCCAACCCTCTTTTTGGCTTACATCAACGACCTTTGTGACATTGGATTAGAAGATGCAAAGGTACTAAGCTTCGCGGATGACACTGCTATTGTATTCCATGGCAATAGCTGGGCAGGGGTCGTTGATGCGGCCCAACGGGGTCTGGCTCGTGTGGTGCACTGGCTCCAATGCAACCTACTGACTTTAAATGGCAGTAAGACTAAGTATATAGCATTCAAAAAATCTAAGCATTATGACCCCGAGAATCTGCCTTGCATTAAACTGCACTACTGCAACAATCCTAACGTCGATATTTGTCAATGCGTCGAGATTGAACAAGTTAACCATTTCAAATACCTTGGCGTCTCGATCGATTATCAACTGACTTGGATCAAACAAATAGATGCTGTCTCTGCCAGGGTCCATAAATTAATGTTTATTTTAAAAAAACTTAGAAACATAGCTGATTGTAACACCCTGAGAAGTGTGTATTTCGCCTTATGCCAATCTATTTTAAATTATTGTATAGGGGCATGGGGTACAGCAGCGAAGAGTCACTTGATAAAGCTTGAACGTGCTCAAAGGGCCATATTAAAGGTTGCATATGGTAAGCCTTACCGGTACCCTACTGACAGCCTATATCGAGAATGCAACGCTCTTCGAGTTAGACAACTGTACGTGTTGTCTATCGTACTACGCTTTCATCGACAAGCACCCTTCACCCAATACAGTTCTACCAGATCATTAAGGCATATAAAATGGAACATACCCACTACCCGTACAAAGTTTGCTCAAAGATCCTTTAGATACGTGGGCCCATACATTTATCAAAAAATTAATAAAGACCTAGATATAATCGGCTGCTCTAAGCGTAAATGCAAAACAAAGGTCACGAAGTGGCTTTCAACTCAAGACTATGGCACAACTGAAGCTCTCTTAATAGCCTTGATATGATAGAACCGAACTTATACTCACATACAACACTTACACACTCAAAATCACAAATCTAAACACTAGCACAACTCGTACACATCTACACACAACACATACTCATCTACACTCTCTAACTCACTCGTTACCCCTCATCACCCTCAAATACACAGCCAATTCCTGTACGAGAAATGAAGTTTATATTATTATTTATTAGGCCTCGAATGATTATTGTTGTATAATTATTAGAATCTTGTGGTAGCCTCCTAATTGTACCTACTAAGTAATGTATCACCAATCACGAGGAAACTAGATCCCGCGACACAGGGCATCCTAGTGCGGGGTCTAGGGTTACTTCATTGCACAAAAAAAAATTGTTATATTACCTTCTAGATAATTCACATGCCTTCGATGTATCTACTTTTTCTGTGCTAAAATATGTCTGTAAAGTTGTCACTCAATAAATAAATAAATAAATAAATAAATAAATTTGTGGAAGAAATTTATTCAGGTCCACGTGATTGATTCAGTATAAAAAAGAAAACTATTCATTAAATGTCTAAAATATTTGAATCTGGGCTTTATCTTACAACATCTTGACGGCATGGTTGGCAAAGTGGTTTAGTTATAAGCTCTCTGTGCAATATGTTGCTGGTTCGATCCCCACACGGAACAAATATTTGTATAATCTACAGATATTTGTTTCAGGTCTGGGTAATTGTGCAAGTGAAATATGTCAGTCAACTGCGCCCACGACACAGGAAATCCCAATGTGTGATTTTTAACTGGTTAAGGCGGCCAGCTTCAAGTGGTATGAACATCAATATCATCATCATAACAGCGAAATATCCACTGCAGAACAAAGGCCTCTTCCATAGATTTTCACAATTGGATCGTCATTTTGGGGGAACTTGCCAATACTCACCACGCGTGTTGGTAAGCGCAAAATAGCTGCTGTTCTAAAGAAGGGACGCTGCTACCCATCCCTGTGCTTTATCCCCTAGTCACCTTTTACAGCAACCACGGGAGGGTTGATGGAGTAGTGCTATATTATTAATTCGGACACCACACGGATGAATATCATCCACACTGTGCACAAACACTGCAGTTCCATCAGAACATCAATACTGTTTATCCAAAACCACCGTTTTTATTATATTTTTCCTTACATAACAACCTTTCTACTGTTATAAATCTGTATGTTTGAGGCACCATCACGCAGGCACCATTCGCATTCTTATGAAATTTGGCATAGAGGTAGATTATGTCCTGGAATAAGACATAAAATAATATAAGTATTATATTTCATCATCAATCCATCAGTGTGATGTCCGGAATATGTGTGGTGTCTGGATTAAGAATATAGCACCACTCCATCTCGTCCCGTAGATGTCGTAAAAGGCTTTTTTAACACGCTTTTATTAACTTGGTTTGTATTGAGAGTTTAAGACAAAAATCTCACATACACGAACAACCACATCCGGAACAGTATGGATCCTGCAATGAGCACACAACCCAATACCAGCCGGATCATTGTGGCGATCTTTGGGGGTGATTTATGTCCAACAGTGGACGTTTTTCGGCTTAAATAATGAATGATGATAAAATTATATAAGTAAACCGAAAAAAATGTAGTTGTAAATCATTTATCTTACCTAACGGTCCAGAGGTAAAAATTACCAAATTGTAATCATTTTGTATCTCATTATTTATACCTAAATGAACTGAAGATGTTTTTAGATATATTAAAATTCCTTTGGATATATCCAATCCAAAAAAAAAATTACAGTCGAGAGACTAGCTGGATTGAATTCCCCATGAGCTAAGACCATGTATAACTAAGAGCGGTTACGCACAGCATCTTTTTGCAGCGATACAAACGCCCGTTTGTGAAACGCGTGACTACATCGCGACACTAGCCTAGCCAGGTAGATGGTAAGTGACTGTATCGCTAGTGCATCGCCACTGAATCCCTACTGCATCGCAACTGAATTCCTGCTGCATCGCAACTGAATCGCTGTATGAAGTGCTGCATATGTCGCAGCCAAGGCCGACGCGGAAGACGAGCGCTGTGTTGAAGCATATAGCAGCGCCACAGCATCATGCTGAGCGACGACCTATTCTTGTACAAATGCTATGCTCTTTTTCACTCTAAATGATTAATTAATACTCAATAATTACGTTTGTTGTAACTGTGCCCCGTGGTTTCACCCACCGTTTAATTTAGTAGAAATCGGATTATTTATTAATAATTATTATATAATTAGTATATATATTGGTATGTATATAGATTCTATGGGTCTAAATTTTATTTGCGGAACTAATTATTTTTTTAAAATACCAGTAGCCTAAGTTATTCCTTATAACATCAGCCATCTGCTTATGAAACTCCCGTCAAAATTCGTCCAGCCGTTTCGGAGATTAGCTGGAACCAAAAAAGACAGACAAACAGGCAAATAATAAATAAATGTTATAAGTCCGTGTATACTTTTATATGCATTTAGTAAAAAAGCTGTGATTTTGACATTACAAACATACATTTTAGACAATCTTCAGATTAGTCAAGCGGATGATCCTGTGAAGTTTGTTTTTGTTTTTTGTTTTTTGGCAATTTTGTGTCATATAAGTCATCTAGTGCTAGCCGTGCGAAGTCGGGGCGGGTCACTAGTTACTAATATCTCGAGCTCAGCGCTATGTGGTGTCACACAGGACTTCTCCTGGGTAGCATTACAATTGTTATAGGCAGGCGTGATGCTTACCACCAGACGATGACTTGCTCATCTTGTCACGGTTGTATAAAAGAAGAGAATATGCAATACTCGGAATATTTTTTTCCCTCGCTTTTGTATCAGTAGCTACGATGCGAATTTGTCATCATCATCATCATATCAGCCACAGGACGTCCACTGCTGAACAAAGGCCTCCCCCTTAGATTTCCACAACGAGCGGTCACACGCCGCTCTCATCCAACGACTTGACAGCGACCTTCACCAGATCGTCTGTCCACCTCGTTGGAGGTCGTCCCACGCTGCGTTTTCCGGTGCGCGGTCTCCATTCGAGAACCTTTGTGCCCCAACGGCCATCAGTTCTACGAGCAATGTGCCCCGCCCATTGCCACTTCAGTTTACTAATCCTTTCAGCTATGTCGACAACTTTAGTTCTTCTACGGATCTCCTCATTTCTGATTCGATCTCGTAGAGAAATACCAAGCATAGCTCTCTCCATAGCTCGCTGAGTGACCTTGAGCTTTCTTATGAGGCCCATTGTGAGTGACCACGTCTCTGTTCCATATGTCATCACTGGTAACACACACTGGTTAAAGACTTGCGTCTTGAGGCATTGCGGTATTGTTGACGAAAAGACGTTGCGAAGTTTCCCGAACGCTGCCCAGCCGAGTCGGATTCGACGATTGACCTCTTTCTCGAAGTTGGACCTACCTAACTGGACAGTTTGTCCTAGGTAGACATACTCGTCAACAACTTCGAGAACAGAGCTCCCAACGGATATTGGGATGGGCACGACATGGACATTTGACATGACTTTTGTCTTGCCCATGTTCATTTTAAGGCCCACCTGTTGGGAAACTCTGTTGAGATCATCGAGCATTGTGCTGAGCTCTTGCAGCGATTCTGCCATGACTACGATGTCATCGGCAAATCGAAGGTGAGTGATATACTCGCCATTGATGTTAATGCCGAATCCTTACCACTCCAGTAGCTTGAAGGCATCCTCCATTGCAGCGGTGAATAGTTTCGGGGAAATTACGTCCCCCTGTCTCACACCTCTCTGCAATGGAATTGCCCCCGTGCTCTGTTCATGTACTTGGACCGACATGGTGGCGTTTCTGTATAAGCACTTCAATACTTCAATGTACCGATAGTCAATCTGGCACCGCTGCAGAGATTGCAGCACTACCCAGGTTTCGATCGAATCGAAGGCTTTCTCATAGTCCACAAACGCCAAGCATAGTGGCAGATTATACTCCTCGGTCTTCTGTATAACCTGCCACAGCGTATGGGTGTGGTCTATGGTACTGAAACCTTTTCGGAAACCGGCTTGTTCGGGAGGCTGGAAGTCATCAAACCTGCGCTCGAGACGATTCGTGATGACCCTTGAAAACAGCTTATAAACATGGCTCAGAAGTGAGATGGGTCTATAATTCTTCAATAGGGTGTTATCACCCTTTTTGAAGAAGAGCACCACCTCACCTCTGTTCCACGCTTCCGGCGTCGTGCCCTCGAGTAAGACGGAATTGAATAGCTTCTGAAGGACTTTAAGTACCGGTGTGCCACCCGCTTTCAGAAGCTCTGTCGTAATTCCGTCTCCACCCTTGTTATTTTTAAGCTGTTTCAAGGCCATCCTAATCTCGTACAGGCTGATGTCCGGGATATCCTCGGTATAGTGTCGGGTTAGTTTGGCTCGCGGGTCTTTGTCAGAGCCAATGGTAGGTATAGTAACCGAGGTGTATAACTGCCGGTAGAAGTTCTCAATCTCTCTCAAAACCTCTGGCTTAGTCGACGCTACACTGCCGTCCTCGGTCTTCAGCTTCATAATACGACTTTGCCCAATAGACTTGTCTCTTGCGAACACTTTGGAGCCTTGATTCCGCTCAATCGCCTCTTTAACACCGTTAGTGTTAAAGGTGCGGATATCGTGACGCAAGGACTTCCATATCCGTCTATTGAGCAGTCGGTATGCTTCAGCATCACCGGAAGACTGCAGCGTCATGGCGCGTCTTTCTGCCATGAGGTCGAAAGTGTAATCG
This sequence comes from Diloba caeruleocephala, assembly GCA_947459985.1. NCBI lineage: Eukaryota > Metazoa > Arthropoda > Insecta > Lepidoptera > Noctuidae > Diloba > Diloba caeruleocephala. Next base: position 8,586,232 of record OX381621.1, on the reverse strand, counting down.
GAGAACTTTTTTGGTCTACCTTTACGGTGGGCTTTAAAGAACTTAGACCCAACCGTTTGGACAGTTTCTACAAACCTACCATTTAAATCGTCCACAGATACGCAATGTTCCAGGCACTCGAAGCGGTTTTGGAGTTCGAGTTGAAAGCTCTCGGGGTTTTGGATATGAGCACTAGAGGGCCGGAGCGTAGACCTCATCAGACGAGACCTCTCAACTTTGAGATTAATATTCAATGTGCCTCTTACCATTCGGTGATCACTACCGGTTTTCACCCTGTGGATCACAGAGACATCATTGAATATTTGTCTTTTATTGGTCATGATGAAGTCAATCTCATTCCTCGTGGAACCATCGGGACTCATCCAGTTCTTCCAGTTATGTTGTGTTCTTTTCATTTTTGGGGGAATTTGCCGATACTCACCACGCTTGGCAAGCGGGTTGGTGAGCGCAGAGTTGCTACTGCTCAGCAAAAGGGACGCTGCTGCCCATCCCTCTGGTTAAGAGTCCCTTAGTCGACTTTAACGACCTCCACGGGAGGAGATGGAGTGGTGCTATATTCTTAATCCGGACACCACACGGAATTTGTACTAGTCGAATTTTCTTTCCTTATGAACTCTATCATTGTCACAGATAGATCAACCTACATACATAAATAGACTGATAAAAACAACAAAACACAACTAATTGATTTGTAAACCTGCTCACACACACTTCTAAACGTTTGGTTACTTTTTATGGTAGCTCAAATAGTTGTCAAAACCTCAATAGCCCCAATCCAAACGATTATATACTCTGACACTTGAGTTATTAGGTTGTAAACTGAGTTATGGTGTATACTTGATCCTTCAAAGCGCCTTATCAGCCACTATCGTTATCACGGCAATGACGCACGGGTGAGAGCAGCGGCCACTAATTTACATGTACTTATTTACCGTGGGCCTAGTTTGGCTTGACATTGTGTCATCGATATTGCCATGACGAATTCAAATGTTTGTTGCGTTGTTTTATTATGTAAGGTTTGGATTTGAATTTGAGGAGTGAGCTTTGTTAGATATTGTTATCATTACAATGTGGGTATGTTTGAGTATGCACCTATATATTTTGGAGTTAACAAAAGTGGTACAAGGTAAATCAACAAAGAGCCATACCAATTACATAATATAATCTGCAAGAATTGGACCCGTACATATAAGAGTGGTTGAAAGGCACACTGAAAGAAGAAAGAGATATTATTTATGGCCGCCCAAAATGACGGCGCTCAAATGATATAAACAATACAAATACGAGATTATAAAATAAAGCAATTTCATCTGGCAACCCTCACTTGATGATTCTGTCAACCAAGGGCAAATCAGCAAAGCTGAAATAATGAAGGAAAGAAAAACGAATACGCTGAAAAAAAATTTGTCGAATGATGCTGCTAATACTAGTTTAACTATGGTGCCAACCAATATTGTTAAAACATTACTACCAACTTGAAAGATACAAAACTAAATATTGAATCTATACAAATAAATAAAATTGAAGTGTCATCAAAATCAGTCTAGCCGTTTTGGAATCCAAAGTATTAACATTTTGTGATTATATGTAAAAATTTGGGCCACTCGCCCCGGGGACCTCCAACCTCCTTATAATATATAACCCCTGAGGTAGCGATACTTTGTACTAATGGAGCACTCGTCTTCTTCGAATTAATGTTTCACTGGAATTGCCGACGGCAATTACCTACCTGCCTGGACGCGACGGCGGCGGGGATGACTGTTGGCTTACCTACCTAGCTAGACTCGTGCCTTAAGAGAGCTACCAGTGAAGTAGTCCTATCATAAAGTTAGCCTTCTTTCCGATTAGTTAGGCGGGATTGCTTCTACGAGTAGTCTAACCAAATAGAGCGGAGCTCCGCAACCAATGTAACATATTCTTTAGACTAGCTAAGCCAGCTTTTGGGTGCCCGCCGGAAATGTCATAGGTATTTGTATGACGAAGAAGACGGTGGTGTGCATGTGGTCACGTGCCGCCGTGTGCGCAGCACAGCGCATCGTGAGGCTTTGGGGGAATCCTTTACAATCCCCGAGAGATGCCTAGGGGGTAGCTTCTTTACATTCGCCTTCCTTCCACTAGAGGGGGTGACCGCTTTACAGTCATCCCCTCCGAGGTGTACCTAAAGGCGTAGCACTAATAGGTAGCTCCTAGATGGAGATTATTCGAGTTCCTGGAGCCTCCCTCCGGTGCCGAAGACGACCAGTTCGGTGGTTTTAGCCGGTAGGAATCCGGCATACTACTCCACCCTTCCGCCGGGCGGAGGAAGTACAAGATGTATTTCCACCGGATCAATAAAAAAATACATGCTCTTGGAGGCATGGAGAAGCCTCGTTGTGTAAAGAACATTTACCCATCTAAGACCTTACTGCATTAAACTGAGTTCTACCTAACAGATCGAAAAAAAAATCGCAACACCCATTAATCTGCACGCTTACATGACATTCTTTAATAAAAATAAATTTATATATATATTATTTTTAAGTTAAGTTAAACAATCAGCCAATTTACTAATGCTAGTTGCGTTTTACCTGACCGCGCCATATTTTCCATAATTCTCAGATTTGTATGGATATTAGCAGTTACAAGCCTTTAGATTACAGCACAGCCGCATTTAGGTTTAATTTCCATGACCATGGTTGTTTGTGCCTGAAATGTTAGGCACATGAAATTTTAATGACAACCCCGATAAGAGAGCTTTTAAAAACAATATGGTATAGCATTTGCGACTATTATTTTATGACGAAAGAATTTTTTAAATATCCTGGTGCATGTTAGGATTCCGATCGGTATTCAACATACATAATCAGCCTATTACTGTCTACGCTAATTGCATACTTCACGTAAAAAATATTGAATGGTATACCCATTCAATATTTTTGGGTAATAACAACCAATTTTATTCTAAAACGTGTAAATATAAGTAAAAAATATCATCTCGTAAAAACTCTTCAAACTAATAGGTAACTTTAAATGTGAAGACGAAAAGTTATATTACGTATTTCCAAAAGTACTTAATAAGAACAACAAAAGTTGTAGCTTCGTATGTATTCGCACTTGTAAGTTTTTCTGAACCATTTTTAAACAGTGTAACATCATCACCATACCAGCCAAAGGTCGTCCACTGCTGAACAAAGGCCTCCCCCATAGACTTCCATTCCTTGTCATTTTACTCACTACGGTTGGCAGGTGGGTTGGTGAGCGCAGTATGGCTGCTGTTACAAAGAAGGGACAAAGGGGGACAAGGGGAAATGCTGCCCATCCCTCTGATTAAGAGATGGAATGGTGCTATACTCTAAATCCGGACACCACACGGAAGTAACTATACACAGTTATGACGAAAGATTTTTTTAAATATGCCAAGTACATGTTTGGATTCCGATCGGTACTTAAAATTACTATACATAATAAGCCCATTACTGTCTGATGAGAAAGGTTGGACCTTCTAGTCTTGAGATGTTCTTTGAGAACATATTTGGAGCCCTCTCTAGTGAGCTTGGTTTTTTCACGATGTTTTTCTTTACCGTTAACGCAAGTGATAATCAACTTCTGATCCTCACATGAATTCGAAAAGTTGGAGATACGGGCCGTGATCGAACACAGACCCTCCTGTATGGAAGGCAAGCGTTCAACCACTATATGCTGGCTATCACTGCAGTTCGTACTTAACATTAATTTAATCCAATTCAATAAAGGGAAACCTTAATAAAGCTGGTTCGTTTTTACATTGTGTTTATTATTCCTGTGTCCGATCGTGTTCCTACAAAATTTTAAACAAATAAAAGACTACTTGCATAGTACGATAGAGATGAGTGGTAAATTCATATACTTATTAAATTATTTTATTCTCAGAACATAACTGATAACAACATTTTTATACCAGTTGGTATTGAGACGAGCAGGTCATTCGCCTGGTGGTAAGCGTCATGCCTGCCCATGACAATTGTAATGCTACCGGGACTGGTCCTGTGGGCACCACACTGCGCGCGTCACCTCGAGACGTAAAGTTATTTAGTCTAATATACCCACTAATTTCACATTGCCGTGTGGTGCCGGCTCAGAATGTCACCATCCCATCTCCTCCCGTGGGTGTCGTAAAAGTCGACTAAGGGATTGGCCGGAGGATGGGCAGCAGTGTCCTTCGAGTACACTAACAACTCGAGTGTGATCGCCAACCCGTCTGCCAAGCGTAGCGATTATGGCAAAACCCGCCAATGAGCTCACAACACATCCATATCGGTCGTTGTGGTGATCTTTGGGGGAGGCCTGTGTCCAGCAGTGGACTTTATTTCTGCCCGTACCTGCCATCAATTCTACGAACAAAAGAATACGCTAATTGCATACTTCACTTAAAAAATATAATGGGTATACAGGGTAATAACAACCAATTTTATTCTAAAACGTGTAAATGTAAGTAAAAAATATCATCTCGTAAAAACGCGACAAGCTAATCGGTAACTTTAAATGTGAAGACGAAAAGTTATATTACGTACTTCCAAAAGCACTTAATAAGAACAACAAAAGTTGTAGCTTCGAATATATTCGCACTTGTAAGTTTTCTGAACCATTTTTAAATAGTGTAACATCATCACCATCAGCCAAAGGTCGTCCACTGCTGAACAAATGCCTCCCCCATAGACTTCCGCAATTGTCATTTTTCTATTTCTAGTACTCACTGCGGGTGGCAGGCGGGTTGATGAGCGCAGTATGGCTGCTGTTACAAAGATGGGACGCTGCTACCGATCCCTCTGGTTAAGAGATGGAATGGTGCTGTACTCTAAATCAGAAAACCACACGGAAGCACCTATACACAGTGTATAATGACCGGTGATATCAAGAATAATTATCGGTCATATCAAGATGGAATGCAAACAATGAAGCTATTACCCGATAATAGGAATTTCGTAGTGAGGAATCTCTTCGGGGTGAATTCCGTATCCAGAATTACACATTACAACTGGTGGGCTTAGCACCCTCTTTTGCTGGCCAAGTTTCTTAGCTAAACCGTTCATTAATACAGCTATTAATTAGGCGAAGGTAAAATTTAGAAGAAAAAAAAATTGGTAACATTTTCTCCAAGTTATATCTTTCGATTCGTCTTTGTCTGCATTTAAATGACAGCTGCGATTTGGCAGTACAGCGAATTAAGCCATTAGATGACGAAGTCATGATACCCATGGGTACATTTATCGAGGACCACATACATGGCTCCCCTTTCCTCCGCATAAGTACCAGTACATGATGGAGTAGCAACCTCCCACACACGCCTCTTATCTTTAACCAGGCGCTTACTGCTAATCGTGGCTTTGGGTGGCGCCATCATATATAAATAATATTATACAAACGATAAGGACACAATGTCGACATGTCATCGAGATTCTCGCGTGCACAACAGAAATTATAAAATAAATAAATTCTTTTAGCGACGGTATTTGCCGCGAATTTTGTAATTGCAGTCGTGCAGTGCAGATTTAAAAAAACACAATATGTGTTCAGCAAAATCTTACGGATTTACAGTAGTACAAAATATCGAAAACTCTCCACCTTGACACAGATTTTAAGCATCTCGTAATGAAAATTTCCTTTTCTAGTTTTTTTTTTTTACCTCAAATTATTTGTGAATAGTTACTTTACTCTTATTAATATAATATAATATAATTACAAAGATCGGACTAACTTACCTAGTGACGTCCGATCCTCAATTATGTGAAGTAATCTCGTCCTCATTTAGTACTATGTAGTTTGCACCTTGCACAACTCACTGCATCACAATTTTAAAGATGAACACTTTCATCAAAAATTTTAATATAGTCTGTGGTTCCTACGCGCTCTTTCGCTATCTGTAATGTACATGTCATTAATTCAAAGCATAAGAACACAACTTTCAGCAGGGATCTAGATTGCAATTTTATAGAATTCTAGATTTATTTGGGATGGGTTGGGACTCGATGAGGACGAGATTACTTCACATAATTGAGGATCGGACGTCACTAGGTAAGTTAGTCCGATCTTTGTAATTATGTTCCGTAATCTCGTCCTCATTTAGTACTATGTAGATGTTCAAAGAAGAAAGTTGTGTTACTAATCAACCTTGTTTATTCGTTAATAAACATTATTACAATTTATTATAATTATTTATGAACCTCAGTCTTGTGTCCTCTAAGACTTATAGTAGATGAACAGGTATAAAAAAATACGTTTCGCATTATTCATATAAAAATAAACTTGGCGGAAGCACTGCCGTACTCCCAAAAGTGCAATTCTTTGCATTTCTAATGTATATGATTATATGGTGTACTTATAATACCTATTCATCACATAAGTTGGTTCTTATTTTAGTTTGTGTTTATTATTTATTTAAGAAATATCCATATAGAACACATAGCTTGAGCCATTGGGATCATAAATAAACATTTGGCCTCTTGCAAAACCAAGCCAATTTGAGGCGTTTCTTGTTTTTGTGTAGTATGCTGTAGATTTACTAGTATCCAATCCATTATTAGTTAAAAACTTACTTCAACCATCTGCTTAATAGATGCGGTGGAGGCGCCGTAATAAGGCTTCCTTAATGTAATAATTATGTATTACAGTTCGTCCTTTATTTTATTAACATCTAAATAACAAAGTAAGGTTGTTGCAGGACAAATATTAATGGCAATTATCTTTAAAATACTTGGTAAGAAATGCTAGTATTAAAAAGGTTAAGATCAACAAAAGCTAGATGTTTTAACCATTTTGTAATTTTTATGTTGATATTATCTACTTTAACGGTAATTTTATCTATACAAATCAGCAACAAGGTTTGATCCTGTGTTTGGGTAATTCCACACAGGCTTTCATTGGGAAACATATTCAACAATAATTATTCTTAATGTTAAAGTCACATACAACATAATACTTAGGGTTTGTTGCCCTACCTTTAAATATTTGCTTAAAGAACTTTGTTCTTCTCTCATCTCTACTCAAGTGCGATCCTAAGAGTAGGAAGAGAAAAATGAAAATAAAAATTGTTAACCTCAGTGTTGAGTGAGCTATAGGAAAAACTTTAATTATTAATTAAACTTAGATGCTAAGAATAATATAACCAGGGGATGCACATCATAACTTTTACAGTTGGGGATTCACTGATTATTGCAGATTAATATTGCCATCCTGTTTTGTTCTATAACGAAGCTAACATTTTGTCCATTGAAGAGGATGGTATACTTCTTAGAAACGCGCTCTCCTGAAAATGTGGTGGCAATCAGTGTTAGAATCCTGTGTAAAGGATTGTGATTCCCTGGAAGGATACGACAGTAAGTCACGACTAGGTCGCAGTATATTGTATGTATATAGACATCTTTTTTTTTTTTTTTTTTTTTTTTTTTATATATACTAGGTCGCAGAATAATATATGTATATACACATCTTTTAATTTTTATTATATATATATATATATATATATATATATATATACATATATATACATATATCTTACTATACACCCATATATATATATAATTACAATGCTCTGTTTTTATTTTCCGAAAAAATAAAAATCTACTTATGAGTGCAAATGGAGGGAACACAGAAGAATGTCCCATGCCATTCAAGAGTAGAGGCATCTATGGTGTATCTAGGTCAGGAACCCATGATACATAGTTGATGCAATTAGCAATACATCCATTTGCAAACATGATTCTATCGTTCACCAAGATTAGCTATAAGTGGTTCAAAGGCTACGGCCACATAGTTCCATTTCAATTTCCGACTGAAACACCTTCATTTTTTATTAGCAATGGCATTCTACACATATAATATAGAATAGAAATAGAAAACATTTATTCGGCAAAGAACATATTAGACAGTGCATAAAATGAAATGAAAGCTACAATATACATTATTAAGTGCGCAGGTGTGCTGTCGAACATGCCTGTTCCAAACCACTACAAAACCACCACAGCTTCTTTGCCATTGAAGTGTGTGCCCATATCTATTAATATAGGTTATGGTTCTTATCTATTCCAAGTGAAATATTTATTACCTTGTTTTATTTCAGAAGCAACTGGTTTCTGTGCATATAAGTGTAGGTTAATTCATTTAGTTTTAATTCCTTTCAATATAGGAGGCCAACATTTAAGTATGTGCAAATGTATCCTATATACATAAGATTGCACTATTACTTTTTCAGGGCTACTGTTGTAAGATTTTTCCATGACATTGGTAGGTATAAAGTCAAATGTATTCTATAGCTGGGCCATGCACAATGTTAAGCTATGTTGAAACAAGGACATTTTATGGTTGAGATAATTATTATTTTGTACCCGTTTATGGTTTCTCTAGAATTTAGAAATAAAATATTATCTTCTTCTGGGAGAGCAAGATAGAAAATATTGCATGGAATCTAATATGGGTCCCAAATTCTGCTATTTTTGTTTAGCATTTAGGCATATTTTCTTTGATATGAAAACACCAAGATTTTCTAAGAAATTTTAGTTGGTAAACACATTTAGTTTACACTTTTCATAGGAGTCAGTAAGACAAGAATTATTATTAATAACCGATGCAATGATCTCATGTAAAAATTAGCGGTTTCATGATCTAGGTAAAATCATATGGTGCTGTACTAAGCCTGAAGGGATGGCATGTAAATTCATACAAATAATCTGGAAATAGGGAACATGAGTGTTTCCTATCAGATTCCCTTATTGACAGTACAATATGCATTTTTTTAAATCATACAAAAAATTTGTTGCAACAACTTTTAAAATCTTTTCTCATTTTGATAAAAATTTACTCAGTTTCTGAGTAACCTGGTTATTTAATGGAGCAGTAGTTTGTACAGGAACATTAGTGAAAGGTATAGTATAACCTTTTAACCATTTGTGTATGGTATGACTTTTAGTGATACCTAGTATCGCAGTAGTAGGAAAAGTATTTCAGTTGATTGGTATGTACCTTATTCATCATTGATCAGGATCCAGGTTAGGGCCTCAGCAACAGGGATAGTGGTGTCTCCGCCAGAATATCACGAAAAACACCAACAATTTATTCACATAGTATGTTGTTGGACTCGACATGGTTTTGCCCGCTTGGAAAGACATTTATAGTTGTTGTGCTCCCCCTTTTAGTTTCAAGTTTTAGGGGATTCTGATAGGTACTTACCTTCACTGGGAGTATTCTTTCATTCTCACCCAGATTTTGAACAGCTTTAATGGTATTTACTTTATCCTATAGTTTGTCCCCAAACAGGTATTATGAGATTGCAGGCTTCTCTGATATCAATTTATCAATGATGTGCAGGCTATAACTTCATACAATAAGTTGCATAGCAATCCAGTTGAATCACTGATTCCGAAATGTGATTTTCATCTCATTGTTTACAATCATGTTGTTGAAAATCTTTTCAAGGGTTGAGATAGTACTAAGTGTCTCATAATAGCATTGATTTGACTTTTGCATAAATGCTTGTATGCTTTATTTATAGGGCCATGTTTCTTGATTATAGTGAATCTAGTTTCTTAAGGCCATTCTGCATGATTAGGCGTTTTTTTTTTTTTTTTTTTTTTGTATATTGCGTGTTATTCCTACTGAATTATCTCAGAGATGAGCACTATTTTTGCAAGCCTGCCCCCCTCCTTTCTTTAATCTGATTTCATCACTAGGTGAGACACTATATTTGTAGCCACTTATGATAGGTGACGGAAACGTGTTTGCACCTGGTTCATTAGAGCTTGACTGCATCAGCTCCGCTGAATGATGTAATAGTAATGAAAAACATTGTCCTTGTCCGTGTGGTAGACTATCTCGGCTTCCACTGAAGAGGTCTTCGTAATCATCTAAGCTCCTGACTGCAAATCCAAGGCTAACCCCTCGTGAAAGCTCTAAGGATGCATCAAACAGCGTTTTATCTTGCTAATAAAAGATACTTAACTGGCTAGCCTCTCGTGGAAGCTCTCTCGTTCTTCGGTTGTAAACGAATACTGCACCGGCTTACCTCTCGTGAAAGCTCTATTGGTGGTGTCGTTTATTTTTAAATTAAGGCACTATTGACCTGTGCTCTTCCTTGTAAACGAATAACCCCCACCGGCTGACCTCTCGTGAAAGCTCTATTGGTGGTGTCGTTTATTTTTAAATTAAGGCACTGTTGACCTGTGCTCTTCCTTGTAAACGAATAACCCCCACCGGCTGACCTCTCGTGAAAGCTCTATTGGTGGTGTCGTTTATTTTTAAAATAAGGCACTATAAACTTGTCACCGTTGACCTGTCTTCTTTTTTGTAAACGAATAACCCCCACCGGCTGACCTCTCGTGAAAGCTCTATTGGTGGTGTCGTTTAGATTTACGTGCATATAGTGTATATTGCTGCGACACTGCGGATCCATCTCCTGTGAAACATGTAGTTAGTAACTTACCGATACGGTCGTGTAGACTCCCACTTTTTTTGGGCTCCCACAATCGATTATTTAGCTTTTCTATTGCCTCATCCTTACTCCTTTGCCAGTGTTTCCCCATTTTTGAAGAAAAAGGAGGATAATTGGAAGATTTTCTTGAGTTGCGTATACAGCGAGCAGCACAAAAAAGTACAATGACATGTACATTACAGATAGCGAAAGAGCGCGTAGGAACCACAGACTATATTAAAATTTTTGATGAAAGTGTTCATCTTTAAAATTGTGATGCAGTGAGTTGTGCAAGGTGCAAACTACATAGTACTAAATGAGGACGAGATTACGGAACATAATAATATAGATAAGTCTTTATTCTATTAAAAACTAAAATGTTTTCAAAAAATACAATTTTTATTCAATTTTTTCACAGTACAGTTTTCTTATCGCTTAACTTTACAACCTATAGTGTAGGTAGGTAGTGTGTATAGACAAAAAATCCGTAAGATTTAGCTGAACATATATTGTGTTTTTTGGTAGGTATTGACCCAAGCTCTCACCCCGTGCAGTATGTCGTGCTATTTACTGGACAACCTGTATGCGTACAGCTAGAAAAAACATATACTGCAAGTGCAACCAGTTGGTTCTATCTAATTCCACCTGCTTTGAAACTTCAAAGCAGTTGCAACTCGAGCATCTCGATTATGATCGTAAGCGATAGTTTTGGTGACTTGCGTTTTTAGACTGCTTCTTTTGCTGAGTCAGCAAGGTTTATAACGGCGCTAAGTGGCTAGGGTGCACCGGTAGTACGTATGTATGTTGGAAAGAAGACTACTGTCATGCAACAATTTTTACACGCTTAGTAAGCTTGACCTGTATGTAACTATGTATGAATGTAATGGAATCTTGCAATAACATTTTACCCACTTCTAGATATCCGATTGACTGGCAATTTTGCAGACTTATCAAGAATCGACGGCACTTCATTAATCTAACATGACTATGACCAACTGACTAAGCTGTCACCGGGATAAGGCATGTGTAAATAATGAATTTGAAGCTGTAAGTAATGATTTTATAGGCCTTTAGGGTTAGTTTTACAATAAATAAAAAAAGATTAAACGAACTAATAAGACATTGCCGTGTGGTGCCGGCTCAGAATGCCACCACCCCATTTCCGCCCATGGGTGTCGTAAAAGTCGACTAAGGGATTAGCTGGAGGATGGGCAGCAGCGTCCTTCGAGTACATTAACAACTCAACTGCGATCGCCAACCCGCCTGCCAAGCGTGGCGATTATGGCAAAACCCCCCAATGTGCTCACAACACATCCATATCGGTGGTTGTGGTGATCTTTGGGGGAGGCCTGTGTCCAGCAGTGGACTTCATTCGGCCGAAATGATGATGAATAAGACACGCTTTTAATGCGTTCATTTAGTTATATCCTGCGAACTCTAATAAAGAGTTTTAAAAACGAACGCCCTTGTGTTACCGTAACTACCTTTTTTCATTTTACCCAGTGGAAATACGTCAAGTATATCCTCCGACCCGGGGAAGGGTGAAGGGGTGTAGATGGAATCCTACCGGTTAAAACCACTGGAGCGGTCATCTTTGGCACTTCAGGCTCCAGGAACTCGAAAAATTCTCAATCTATATATATACATATAGATAGATAGATACATCTCGGAAGGGATGACTGTATGGCGGTAAAATAATCCTCTAGCGTAGGGGAGACGACTGTAAATAGGCCTCCCCCCCAGGAACACCTTGGGGGAATCGTAAAGGATCTCCCAGAAGCTTCATTGTGTGCTGTGCTGCGCGCACGGTGGCACGTAACCGCCTGCACGCCGCCGTCTTCACGGGGATCGCTTGGTATGAGCACGCAGATTCCCCAATCTGCGCGGTTAACCTCCCAAGCCCCCCCACCATGTATCGATGACATGGGGCTCGGGCGTGTTGGACATGGGCACCGGGACGATTGTGACCCCGGTGCCATGTCCTTCTTCTCCAAGCAGGATCGACCTCTCGATATCCCGACCGGTCTTCTTCTGGTGCACGACGTTCTCACCACCATAGAACTCCCACCATGATACCCAGTCTTGATTGATTGACAACACTGCATACGAAGACCAAAAGCTTACTCTGAAAACATGAGTATAATGAAAAATTCCTCATTAGCTGTAGGTGAAGCCCTCACATAAAAACATGGCCTTCGATTATCCCGACGCGATTACGATAAAATGTTATTCTAGTTGATGTAACACACTGTATCTAATCAGCTTAGTCGGTTTAACACGTAAACATCCAAGTTGGTCAATTAGTTATTTTTCACGAAAAGTGAACTAAACTTTGGTCGTATGACTGTTAAATGGGCGATTACCCGGAAACTGATGTTTCTTTTGAGAAATTAAGCATATCCTACCCCAGCTGTTTAGCCATGTGGTGCCGGCTAAGTATACCACCACCCCATCTCATACCGTGGGTGTCGTAAAAGGCGACTTTGGGGTGGACCCGACGATGGGCAGCAGCGTCCTTCAAGTATATTTTATAACTCAACTGCGATCGCTAACCCGTCTGCCAAGCGTGGCGATTATGGCAAAACCCTACAATGAGTACACAATACAAACCCATACCGAACCGGCGTTGTGGAAACCTTTGGGGTAGGCTTCTGTCCAGCAGTGGACGTTTCTCGGTTGAAATGATGATCCCACCCCGAAGTTAACAATACAAAAGTAAGTCCGCGTTAATAATAGGGTTTTATTTTACATAAAAAAGCGCGTTTAGCCTCTAAAAATAATAAATATCGTGTACCTAAAACACAAATTTATGTAAGCGTGTACCTAAAGTACCTCGCTAGCATTCAAAGAATAATAACAAACTGTCCAGCAATTTCTATTGTCGTGTAGAAATTTGCTGGCTTTATATTTCGTTACGTACTATAAAAAGTCGATTGATTTTTGTTTTTTTTTAAATAATGTAGCAAATTCTGAGGACGTGCGAGGAAAGTATATTGTGCTTTATTCTGGGTACTCTACCAGTTGTTGTGGAGCACTTTAGCCGAACTTTTGTCGACCTTAACGAGACCATTCAGCTGCGAGCCAGTTCCTCAATTTCTCTATATATAATAATAATATCAGCATGTAATTTTCCACTGTTCGGTAAAGGCCAGAGTCTACCATAAAATCCAGTTATTTTCACGTAAAGCTGGAAACATAGTATCGGACACGTCCGTAGGCCGCGGCTGACGGACGCAGTTTGCACGTATCTGGATAGATAGATATATAGATAGGTAGGTAGACGACCTGGTTTCCTTCACCGTTAAAGTATCTAAGATTAATCAAGAAAGTATATATAACATTGAAAAACTCACATTGGTACATGCCAAGTTTGGAACCCAGATTTTGGCCGTGTCGTGCCGGCTACCTGACAGACGACCTGCTAAGGGTCGATGGGAGTCATTGGATGAGATCGGCATATGACCGCTCGTTATGGAAATCTGAGGGGGAGGCCTTTGCTCAACAGTGGACGTCCTTTGGCTGATATGATGTGCCGGCTACGAATAGCACCAGCCCATCTTATCGAGTGGGTGTTGCAAAAGGCGACTATGGGATTAGCCGGAGGATGGGCAGTAACTTTTCGAGTACATTAACAACTCTACTACAATCGCCAACCAGCCTACCCAGCGTGATGATTATGGCAACACCCCCCAATGACACACAACATATCCAGACCGGTCGTTGTGGCACTCTTTAGGGGAGGCCTGTGCCCAGCAGTAGACTTTGTTCGGCTGAAATGATTAGGGTTTGAAAGCACAACTTGGTATTTAGAAGAGAGTTTGTTAACCTCTCGACCATCATGACAAGACGACATGTTTTTTGTAATAGCACTGTTGGCATCTAGGCTGTAACTTAATTTAAAAAGAAAGTACAACTATCCAATTTATTTTAGAATGAATGGCGACTTCACCTTGATCAGCCAAGATAATTTCTTTCTGTTTTTAAAACCTTGCCCCACACTCGGCTTTCCTGTGTCATGATTACGTTTACAGACACAAATTCCACACACAATTCACCCAGGCACGAAACAACTACCTGCAGATCATACAAATATTAGTTCCGTGCGGATATCGAACCCGCGACCCGGAGCGCAGCAGCCGACTGTATCAGCCACCGCACCAACCATTTTAAGTCCGTAGGTATCCGGGTAGACCTTGGCTCGCACGTGGTCACGTGCCGCCGTGTGCGCGGTACAGGGCACAGCGGGGCTTGGGGGAATCCTTTACAGTCCTCCCCGAGAATAGCCTAGGGGCGACCTTTTTACAGTCGCCTTCCCTCCGCTAGAAAGGGTAACCGCTTTACAGTCATCCCCTCCAAGATGTGCCTAAAGGCGTGGCATCAATGGGGGGCTCTAGTGTGATCTTACGGGGACCTGGAGCCCTCCTTCGGTGCCGTTCACTGGTTTTAGCCGGTAGGAGTCCGGCATGGCTCTAGTGTGATCATACGAGGACCTGGAGCCTCCCTTAGGTGCCGAAGATGACCGCTCCAGTGGTATTAGCCGGTAGGAGTCCGGCATACCCCTTCGCTCTTCCCCGGAGCGAAGGAAGTTCATAAAGAATTTCCACTGGGCACCAATAAAAAAAATGAGTCCGGCATGCCCCTTCACCCTTCCCCGGGGTGGAGGAAGTTCATGTAGAATTTCCACTGGATACCAATAAAAACAAATGTATATCAATATACATAGAGTTTTATAAAGAAAGAAATTGTTTTATTTGTACAAAACGACAATGCAAACTTACTATTAACAAAATAAAATATATATGAATACAGTAGTGCTGCACAAGGCCAAAAGGTCCTACCTAGCTCAGCATATGCTGCAGCGCTGGTTTTCTGTTATACTTACACAATTTTGAAATGATGATATAAACTACCAACTTGACACCTAGTAGTGTATTGTTTACGTATCCAGTTTTCCTGAATGTTCCCAATTTAACTCAACTACGTCACAAGTAAACATTTGTTATCTACATAAATTAGTTGACGTCATGTGACGTATCGTAAGCTGAGTAGTCCTACTTACTTCCTTCCTTTTGTAAACAATAGAAATAGGTAATGTTTGATCTCAAAAGGCGCTTACGATAATCGCTCGATAATGCTAATTGATAAACGATGCTAGACTCGGTCGAGTCGACCTTCGCGCACGTGAACCGCGTAAATATGCCAATGTTTTTATCTCCTCGCTAACTCGTGTCTAACACGATGCTGTAATATAAAAAATGGTACCTATGTAATATCACATATGGAATATCTTGTAGTTCATGTCTGTGTGTCGCGGCCTGCGCTTGCGCTTATCAGTCGACCTCCGTTAACGTAAAACGATGTCGCAATTCTATTAATTAGATAAAAATTAAATTAAATACTCTGCGTAACTATTTGTGAACCCACTTCACACCTACAGTGTTAAATAACGTAACGTGAACCACGTGGGAAAACGTGACAATGTTAGTGACAAACATGTGATACCAGTAAAATAAATTTATATAATAGTTTAATTAGCAATTGTACTTGCCGAAGCATTAGAACTGGCCAGTGAGTGAACATGAAATTCTACATTTTATGATGAATTTAGAATAGTGTGATGTGATTATGAACAGTCCGCTTTTGATGTTGATCTACATTCATAATTTAAAAAATGCCGTGTTCCAAAATTAAAATACAAGCAATAAAAAATCTGTGTTGTAGTGCGCAGGCGTTTAATGAGCACATACTGCTACCGCTTTGTTTACAGCTAGGTGTCGTGTTACAGTAGAGGATAACGTGTTGCCTGATCAGCGATATTCAATGTGTTTGACGCACGATAATTACTATTTAACCGCTTACCGCGTGCGACTTCGATGCCCACATTCGAATTATTTATTTAAAATTATATCAATAAACTAGATGTGATGCCATTAGTGCTCTCTGTGGTTTAATGAGTAAAGTGGCAACCTATAAAGCTGTAAACGTAGTTAGTATTAAACTAAAGTTACTATTGAAAAGTTTATTATTTGTGCGTAACAGTGAATAATGTAGTACCATGACGGACTGTTTGTGAAGGACAATAAGTGGATGTGCCAGTTTTTGCTATAATGGATTTATTCACGATGGAAGTTGATAATGAAGACACAGGTAAGGTTTTGTTTTAAAAACTACTTTTGATGTCTAGTTATTTTGGGAAAAATTATGTTTCGCTTTGAAAACAAAGTCGAAACTCTTTTAGTTTGCTTGAATTGAAGTTAGAAGAGAGTTGAAAGTTAAACATATCTGTGTTTTATATGTACACTAGATCTCTAGACGGGTTGCCCGTTCTGATGGGCGTAAACAAAAATATAATGATAATTTTTAAATAATTAAAATCCAAAGTATAAATATTATTTCACTTAATAATCTAGCTCTATGCCAAATCCGTTCAGCCTGATAGGCGTGATGATAGTACCATGTAAACATACTAAACTTTCACGTTCACAATAATAATAAGATGTACTTATTCGTCTATTACACCATACAAGCTATTTAAATATGTTTTTAAATTAATATTAGTTAAATGACATGTGTGGTGTCCGGATTATAAATATAGCACCACTCTATCTCCTCCTGTTGGATATCATAAAAGGTAACTAAGGGACTCTAAACCAAAAGGATGGGCAGCAGCATCCCTTGTGTAGAACAGAAGCATTACTGCGCTCACCAAGCCGCCTGCCAAGCGTGGTGATGCAAATACCCCCCAAAATGACGACACAATTGCGGAAATCTATGGGGGAGGCCTTTGTTCAGCAGTGGATGTATAAATGGCTGATATGATTGTATCTCTACTGGTCGTAGGTCACTTATTGCAAGAGGCCGGATAGGTAGATACCGCAGTGCCAGATATTCTGTCGCCAAGTAGTAGTGTTTCAATCTTAGTCATTACTTTGCTCCGGTTTGAAGGGCACTGTAGCTAGTGAAATTACTGGGCATAAGAGACTAAATAACTAAAGACTCGAGGTGACGCGCGCAGTGTGGTGCGACGCAAGACTAGTCCTGGGTAACATTACAATTGATATGGGCAGGCATAATACTTACCACAGACTTGCTTGTCCCGTCACCATAAAGTATATAAAAAAAGGTCACTGATGATGACGACACAATTGTAGAAATCTATGGGGGAGGCTTTTGTCCAGCAGTGAACTTCTTTTGGCTGTTATGATGATGATGATGATGAATTGTTCGATATGACCGATAATCATTCTTGATATCACCGGTCATAATACACTGTGTATAGGTACTTCCGTGTGGTGTCTGGATTTAGATTATAGCACCATTCCATCTCCTTTAGTGGATGTCGTAAAACGCAAATTTCAAGCTAAAGACTTATGACAAAAATATTATTTGCCGCCACGTGTATTTCAGTAACATTCTCGTTTATCGTTTATCAGTATCTACTCGGCGCATTATGGGCAAAAATCAATAATACATGTTTACCCGAATACTTAGATAACGTGCTAGGCTATATACATTTATACATATATTGCGTATAACAGCTACCGTATGGTTGTTATCTATGAATAGGTAGTGGTACTATGCAGTAGAAAACTAGAAAAAAGTGATTCTGTTACTACATGAAACCTGGATGAAGCCGGAATATACATTTTGTTTTTTTGGAGAATGGTTCTCAAATTGACTGCGGTCGTATACGAGAACCGTGTGGTGCCGGCTAAGTACAGCACCACCGCAACTCTTCCCGTGGGTATCGTAAAACGCGACTATGGGATTAGCTGGAAGATGGGCTTCAGCGTCCTTCGAGTTCATTTACAACTAAACTGCGATCGCCAAGCCGCCTGCCAAGCGTGACGATTATGGTAAAATCCCCCAATGAGCATACAACATAAACCCTGACTGTTAGTGCGATTGTTGGGGAGGCCTATGTCCAGCAGTGGACGCTTTTAGGCTTAAATGATGAATACGAGAGGTCTCACTTATAGTGATTATTAGGAGGCCCATGTCGAGGCAATGTCCGCTGGGCAACACCAGCGGACATTTAAGGGCTAATGTGAGTGAGTGTATGAGAAATCAACGGACCCCTGTCACCTCGAGACATTAGTTATTTAATATCTTATGCCCAGTAATTTCACTAGCTACATTGTCCTTCAAACTGGGACACAGCAATGTTTTACCTAAATAGTTTAAACACTACTGAAAATGCCTGGAGGAGCTATTGGGCCATGAAAGACCTTATGAAGGGCGAACATCCTCTATCCCTGAAACGGAAACTTATTCGCATTCTTCCCAACCTCACACATGGTTCTCAAACATTGTCCTTGGCAAAGCACCAGAGATCCAGCTCGAGGTTTGCCAGAGAACAATGGAATGGAGTATACTGGGCATAAACTTATAGACCGGATCAGAAACATAATAATCCGTTCCAAAACTAAAATATCAGACGTCATTCCGAAAGCCGCCACGCTTAAGTGGAACGAGGTTTGACACATCTGCCGTATGTGAGATGCAATGGGTCCCACTAATGGCAAACGCCAACGGAGGTGGCGGGATGAACTGGACTCCTTTCAAAGAGACTGGTTCTTCGTAGTAATAGACGGGGAGGAAGGCCTTTTCCTAGCAAGTAGTGAGACACCTCAGGCTTTCATTTAAGAATAATAATAAACACTACGTGTCAGTTATAGCATTGTGCTCATCGTGTGTCCTAATATAATTTAGCTCCTGTTATATAAATACATAGGCTGCACTAAAAGTATCGGGAATGGAATATTTCCACTGTTCCTGTCAGATTAAAATCTTTTTAATTGAAAACTCCTTGGTTTTACAAATCGAATACCATTTATTTATTTAAAAAAAGATTCACGGTCGCAGAGTACCTTTTATAAATCTGAGATTCACGGTCTTGTCACAAGGTTTTGTCAAACTTGTTTAGTCGTTGAGAAAATGGAATTGACTCGAGAAAATTCAAGAGCGATGATTTATTATGACTTTCGAAGTGGTTTAACACAAAAACAGTGTGTTGACCGGATGATTTCTGCATTTGGTGATGAAGCCCCATCCAAAACCACAATTTATCGCTGGTTTGCTGAATTTCAACGTGGACGTGTCAAGCTCAGTGATGATCCTCGTCAAGGTCGTCCAAAAACTGCAGTCACCCAAGAAAACGTTGATGCTGTGCGTAAGCTGATTGAGGAAGATCGACATGTGACATACCGCGAAATTCAGGCAACTTTAGACATTGGCATGAGTCAAATACAAATAATCTTGCATGAACAATTAGGTGTAAAAAAGTTGTTTTCCCGATGGATACCGCATTTGCTATGTGAAGAGCAAAAAGCGGCTCGCGTTACTTGGTGCGTCCGAACTCTCGAAAGATTCCACGCAGGATCCTCAAATGCTGTATACAACATCGTATCAGGTGACGAATCCTGGATATATGCGTACGAACCCGAAACAAAAAACCAGTCACGAGTTTGGGTGTTCGAAAATGAGTTAAAGCCAACAAAAATTGTTCGTTCACGGAGTGTTGCAAAAAAAATGGTGGCCACGTTTGTCTCCAAAACCGGCCATGTTACGACTATTCCTCTTGAGGGACAAAGAACGGTTAATGCAGAATGGTATGCTAGCATTTGTTTGCCACAGGTCGTTTCTGAACTCCGTAGAGAGAACTGCAACCGCCGCATCATCCTCCATCACGACAATGTGAGTTCTCACACCGCGCACAGAACAAAAGAGTTTTTAGAGCAAGAAAACATAGAATTATTAGACCATCCGCCGTACAGCCCCGACCTAAGCCCTAATGATTTCTATACTTTCCCTAAAATAAAGAATAAATTGCGTGGACAGAGATTTTCATCACCTAAAGAAGCTGTGGACGCCTACAAAACGGCCATTTTGGAGACCCCAACTTCCGAATGGAATGGTTGCTTCAATGATTGGTTCCATCGTATGGAAAACTGTGTCAAATTTCGCGGAGAATACCAATAAATACATTTTTAAATAGTAATGTTGTGTCACTTCCTTGATTCCCGAAATTTTCAGTGCCGCCCTCGTATGTATTTGACCGTATCTATAGTAAGTATGTAACGCCGTGTGGTACTGGCTCAGAATACCACCACCCCATTTCCTCCCGTGGGTGTCGTAAAAGTCGACTAAGGGATTAGCCGGAGGATGAGCAGCAGCGTCCTTCGAGTACATTAACAACTTAACTTCGATCGCCAACCCGTCTGCCAAGCGTGGTGATTATGGCAAAACCCCCCAATGAGCCCACAACACACCCATATCGGTCATTGTGGTGACCTTAGGGGAGGCCTGTGTCCAGCAGTGGACTTTATTCGGCCGAAATGATGATAGTATGTATATTTTTATGTATATCTTTATCTTTATATATTTATATATCTTTTTTGTACCTCTTTTCGATGCATTTCTTTTTAACCCATAGGTTGACTGGTAGAGATTGTCATATGGAGTTAGGCCGCCTTGTGTATAAATAAATGAATACTTGGCCATAAAAATAGAAACACTCGATATTTATGGACGTATGAGATAACTTATCAATATCTCACAGAAGGGATATTACTAAAATAGAACTGACGTTACCTAAGTGACAAAAATTCTGAGCTAGAATTTTCCATTGCATAACAGGAAGGTAGGTTGCAGGAAAACCGTGATGGTTTTAGGCGATAAGAGCACGCCATGCCCGGGGCGAAGAATATACAACGAGATTATCCACGATGATAAAAATTTAAGATGAGAAGAGTGTCAGAATAACGATATTGCGAGTAAAATTATGCAAGAATAAAATTTATAGCATATAGAATTTAAATGCGGCCTTTGTACACTACTGTACTGACGTCCATTGCTGAACAAAAGGGCTACCACATAGACTTCCACAACGAGCGGTTACATGCCGCTCGCATCGAACGACTGCCAGCGGCCTTCACCAGGCCGTCTATCCACACGTAGGAGGGTGTCCCACGCTATGATTTCCGGTGCATGGTCACCACTCTAGAACCTTTTTACTCCAACGATCATCCCTTTTATGAGCAATGTGCCCCGCAATAAATTCAGTAGATGTATGTACTAACTACATTCAGTGTAGTAGAGTTCTAGGTAGAGAACTCGACTCGGGTAATATTACTGTCCTACCTGTTTCAACCGCCATTTTATCTACGTGTAAACGTAGTTATGTTCCGGGTAATGGGTAGGAATAACTTGTGAAATTATCGGAGCACATGGAAACTTAACTAAGCCGAACGTCAGCAAGGCATCAGTAATCACTAAATTGCATATATCCATTGTGTGTGGTTCCTCAGATGCCGTACTGGTAACATGAATAGTAACCAAAGGTCTTTTATTCTTCTCCTTATTCTTAATGCTATCATGTTCTTTTTTCATCATCATCATCATATCAGCCAAAGGACTGCCACTGCTGAACAAAAGTCTCCACATTGATTTCCACAAATATGTCACAATTTTAGAGGGCACTTGCCACTACTCACCACGCTTGGCAGATGGGTTGGTAAGTGCAGTATGGCCTGCAGTTCCACAGAAGGCACGCTGCCGCCCATATCTTTGGCTTAGAGTCCCTTAATTACACCCCTTCCCTTAATTTGTGACATCTTCTTCAGACACCACACGGAAAGAAACAAAAATGTTTGCCTTAATAGAAATGTTTGTTTTAATAGAAATATGTACGAGTATTCATCATCATCATTACAGCCAAAAAGTTGCCACAACGACCGGTATGGGTTTGTGTTGTGTGCTCATTGGGGGGTTTGCCATAATCACCACGCTTCGCAGACGAGTTGGCAATCGCAGTTGTGTTATAATTGTATTCGAAAGAACTTCGCTGCCCATACTCCGCCTAAATAGCTAGATTTTGTAAGTACAATTAATTAAAACCACTGATGCATACCACGTCGTCCCCTTGGTTTGAAAACACACTATACATATTTTGACAAACGGCATGTTTACGGCAGCACGTTACAAGTCTGGCAAACTTTGTCGCAATTTGCCGCTTTATAGCAAATGGCACCATCGACTTGAATGTGCCAACTAATTGCCTTTTGGCTGGCACAAGACAGGTGAGTTTACGGTCAAACAACTATCGATGCGCTCCGGCTTTAACAGAAATAGTAATTTGTTACACTTATCATGGAGGATCATACTAATTTTATAAATGTGAATGTTCGGTGTTTGCTACTTAATCACCCTTAAGAATCTCAACAGAATCATGTGTATGGCAGTGTTCGATTATTAAGAACAGGGCTTAGGATACGATTTCTAGCGTTATCAAATTCACTTATGGGTTCATATACCCTGTATACTAGCTTGGACCGTTTGACTCGGTACAGAAAGGTGTAGTTAGTATTGTCGACGATCCCAAGCTCACAAGCGGTCTAGAACCCCTTAAGACTGAGGAGAGACTTTGCCTCCCTGTGTGTGTTCTACCGCTTGTACAACGGACCGGAATTGTAGGATATGATGCCAACGGCTACTTACTACGTGTCGCTATCGGTGGAGAGTTCATCCACATACCCTAGAACCAAAATGGTCTCATACCGTACGGTTTCAGAGGAAGTTCCAGGGAATTGGTTCCACAGCCTAAGCGTACGCGGGACGCTCATCTTATGGAATCAGCACCATAGATCTCTTCCAATAATGTTACACTGACTTTCTCTGGGCTATCTCCATACTTTGATCCTTCGATCATCTGGTTTAAGACAAAAGCGGGACTCGTCAGTGAAAAGTACTCTTCTCCAAGCATCATCATCCGAGTTTCGGTGTGATCGAGCAAAATTAGATCAAGATACTCGATGACCTGTGGTTAGAGAGATCCTCTGGCAGGCAGTATACGCCTATTTCAGCCGCATTGAGTGTTCTTCTTATGGTTTTGGAGTTAACCGTCAATTGTCGAACATCCTAGAGCTTGGTTTTTACCTCAAAAGAAGTCGAAGTACGATTTTTTAGCACAATACTCACAATAAATCTGTTGTCTCTTGCTGTTGTTGCTTTTTTGCGACCTTGCCCTTTAAGTCTCGTATACTCTCCGCCTGCCGTCTGCCGGTATCGTTTAACATTGCGAAAAATTACGGACTTGGAAACTTGCAATATTTAAGCCTTATGATTTTAATTTAACCTATTTTAATTAAAGTTACTGCTCGCGACACTTGAGTTACGTTGAGATCTAGCATTATCACTTGAATTCATAATAAGTATTATGTTTACGTAACACGACTACAATTAATTATGGAAAAAAAAAACTAAACGGGTAATTAAATGAAACACAGAGCCGAGAAAAACAAATGAAACTCGGAAATAAAAGATCAAAGTGATATAGATGGCCAGTACGTAATGAGAACATAATAAACATTATTCAGCCTTTTTTATGTTCCTCTAAATATGTCCACCATGAATGTATAATTTTTCCCAGCATTATGAGTTTGACTCTTCAAAAAATATAAATCTTCTGAACAACTGGTGGTAAATTGAATCTCGAGTATATTAGGACAAATATATACCAAGCAAATACAAATACTTTTTTATGTATACAGTGATAACAATGATTGTGGGAAAATTAGTCGTTTGGGAGGTCGCTTGTATAAATAAGTGTCTCGTTTTAAATTATTCACATATTTTTTTGTGAGATACACATAATAAGAGACTCAAAAGAGGTCTTAAAAACTTTGACTGGGTATAGTGACATTTTATGTTAGGTTTCATTAAAATAATAAAAGAGGAAGATAAGTGAAGTTATTACTATATACTTTTTATAGTAATGTCTTAGATTTTCGCGATTATTACACATTATAATAAAACACTTTTAAACGGATTCTATCGCGTATATTTTAGAGAAGATGGTTGGCAGATACCTACCACCTGTTTGGAATCCAGTT
The DNA here is from genome assembly GCA_947459985.1 of Diloba caeruleocephala. Taxonomy (NCBI): domain Eukaryota; kingdom Metazoa; phylum Arthropoda; class Insecta; order Lepidoptera; family Noctuidae; genus Diloba; species Diloba caeruleocephala. Next base: position 8,561,923 of record OX381621.1, on the reverse strand, counting down.
ATTAAAATAATAAAGTCCCATACAAGATACCGCACTAAGAAACATCAAGACACTGAGTGATTACTGCATGCATCTAAACTAATTTTTTGATTAAAATTGTACGGTAGACAAAATAAAATAACTTTTTAAATCTGTAACGACGCCTGTCACCTTAGTCATCCTGCGACTACAAATGCTGCAAAGTATTCGAAACGTCAGGAAAATCAAAAATATACGCGATAGAATCCGTTTAAAAGTGTTTTATTATAATATATACTTTTAACCTTTAATTTTAGTTACTTACTTTTCCCTTTTGTTTACATTCCTTTTTTTAACATTTTCCCACGCTAGGATTTCTCCTGTATCGTGGGTGCGTTAACAGACAAGAATTTTACATACTATACACCCAGACCCGGAACAACTATCTGCAGATCATACAAATATTTGTTCCGTGCAGGAATCGAACCCACGACTCGGAGCGCAGCAGCCGACCTCAATATTAAAGACACACTTGGTGGTTCTCAATGTTAAAGACCATGGCTCTTTGTGATCCCCGTTTCCGGTAGGATTACAGGCGATCAAATAGCTGACAGGTTTTAAACATTGAGTGGCGTCCAGCATTTGGCTGTCAGTGTTTTAATCTACTTCAAAAAAGGGACGTTCGCAGTTTCTAACCGACTTAAAAAGGAAGGTTACAACGGAAGTCGACGTTAACACGTTAAGGGAAGGACGTTAAGACGTTAAAGAAAGGTTAACGCGGGCATACAAAAATACGGGGATACAGTGGTATCCCCATATTTTTGTATGCCCGCGTTTTTTCTCTTTTTACTCGAAGGATACTGCTGCCCATCCTCCAGCTAATCCCATAGTCACCTTTTACGACACCCAAAGGGTGGTGCTATTCTTAGCCGGCACCATACGGTCACCGAACACGATGAGCATTAATTAATTTAACAATCAGAGCTATTTTAGTGACTGTCAAGCAACACTGACCTTCATCAATTATTGATGTATGTGTTTTCAAGCACAATTCAAGCACTGGAAAACATGGATCTACGGCCAGTTTATGAAAGCGATCCTTATCCCAACAGAAACCCTATATTTCAATCTCAGAAAAATCAAAATATTCGCCAATCTAGAATAAGCAGAAAAATAAACAGAACAAATATAAAACAACTGATAATTGCCGTAATAAAATATACGCGTTATAGAATGTTTGATACAAATAGATCAGTTGCGTCGTCGTCGCCGAGATGGGAGGAAGCCAAATGTCACACGATAGATAGGGCTGTGCCTTCTTATATTGAACATTACCTCGAATGTGAACAGCTTTAGGTGGGTTCTATACTTCTATTATAACATATAATGAGGTTCACTCAGGTTAACCATTTCAGATCAGTGGAGTTATTCTAAACGCGTGAAAGCTTTCCGTGTCGAGTACGTGTCTAATGGGATCGGTATTAAAACCAGAAAAAAATGAAATAGTATAATATATTAAAAGACAAAAAAAATGATTATAAAAAAATTTTTTTGTCTAATACCTGTCTCTGTTCTCAATAAAGATAGTTTTCATGTGTTTAGACTAGCTCTTCCTGTAGGTAATGCAAGCACCGCGGATCAAGCTGTATTAAATGTATCCTATATTTGTTAGGTATTCAATTTGACTATAGATTATGAACTAATAAACATAATGACATTTGCATTTTTATCTGCCATTGTGTACTATTTAAGCGATGGACTTTAATTTTAATTTTCCTGTCTTTTATCAGTTTCGTTTCAGATGTTTTGTGGTTATTTATTAAGTACCTTTTATACAATTATTACAGTCATTGTGACATAGAGGCGTGAAAAATATAACAGTCAAACTTAAGGATATCCAATTGCAGTTGACTAATGCTGTTTTTTTCATTATCGTGTGGCAATCCTCATGGACTTCCTCCGCCTTGGGAAGGGCGGAGGGGCATGCCTGACTCTTACCGAATAAAACACCACGGTGTCCTTTCACTTACCTCTAACCGGGAGTAAGGTTCACGCTTTATTTTATCTGCATTAGACTGCTCCCCGGCAGGTATCAGCCCATCACTGTTTGATGGGCCCCGTCTCTGTGTGACCTGGCTGGCCGCACTTATCTTACAGAGAGGCGCGCGAATTACAGACGCACCGCCATATAGGGCCTGTTTCTGTTTGGATGACGGACTGCCCTTAGATCGTCGCCCGCAGGCCGCTTCTCATGGTGGCGGTGATCGTTCAGCACCCTCCACCGGTGCCCGCGCCCGGTGCGTTTTCTGCGTCGGGGATCAGATGCTCTCCTCCCAATCCCGCTCTGCCGCCTCCCTTGCTTGCATCACGTACTCGCAAAAGGAGGCGATGGCATCCCACGTGCTCTCGCTTCAGACGATGGACTGAACCACGGCCGGAAGCGAGAAGTTACCCCCTTCAACCGCCACGACGAGCTCACTGCGCTGCGTTGCCCAAGCTGGGCAATCCTCCATCGTGTGCTGCGTCGTGTTCTCCAGGCAGTCTCCGCAGTGATGACAACCGGGCGTCCCTTCTCGGTCTGTTCAACGCAGATACTTCCCGAAACATCCGTCGTTCGAGAGTACCTGCGTCCTCCGAAGGGTGAGGGCGCCATGCCACCTCTCCAGCCATTCCTTCATGGTGAGCAGTTGACTAATCCTAACAAGGCATCACCTCACGAACATAGAATATAATTTAAAAGTAACCATATGTTTCTTGCCCATTCTTCTCCATAGGACATCTGCATCTTGTAGTGCGGCAACTTCAGTCTCGATTATTCACAAGTGCCTAAGTGGTTTAAATGAATAACATCGTTTTATCTTCATCTTGAAGTGTTGAGAAGGTCAAATTCTAGAGCTAGAAGTTATGACCCAATTACAGTAAAACGCGGGAAATTATTATAAAATGCTCAATTATGTTTTAAAATCCTAAAGTCAAACTTTATATTAAGCCATTTTTCATTATGACCTAGGTCCCATACTTCCTCGGGTATTCTCCTTTTGATGTTTCTATACTGGGTGTCGATTTAATCACCTTTAACCTTATTGAAGGAGAATCGGTCCACGATTATCTAACCGAATCAGTAGAAATATTAGTACCTTAATTTATCACCAAATTATAATTCTTCTTTCTAACACAGAGTCAATCCAAAACAACGGGGGTTCAATGGCGTCATGCGCCTACCACGCGATGGGATGGTAGGTACCAAACAACTCCGCAGTGCCCGCCTCGCGCTGGGTCATTGTACGAGACGAGTGCATTATGTAAGCTGCAAGTGTCTTGGTTGGATACTAATAACATTATCGCGTGTTTCTTTATTGGTATGTTTCTTTTTTCTTATGATTGGGGACAGTGCTTTACCGCAATGGAGTGTGTTATAAAACAGCACCCAGTATTTAGGTTGACCTTCAATGCCTACTTTGTAAACCCTACGTAGCGTCATCGTAGATATTTTACGCAATAAACCGCTTGTCCATCAATGCATTTAAATTAATATATACATATATCCGCTATCATTAATGTTCACACAAATAATTGTAACGCTCTATGCGTAAAATTATTTTTGTGAACAATATCGAAGTACAAGAACAGTACGAAAACAAATGTTGACGGTACGGTTGGGGCAGTGATTAACGGCCAAAATTAATTATCGAACTAAGTAATCCAAAATCTTTAGATTTACATCTATTTTATATCTTTGATTTTAAATTGTTTTTGTGTTAAAATCACACTTAATGCAGATTCAAGATAAATCCTGAATACCGAATCCAAATATATTGATTATTAATTTCGGCCGTAAGTGATTGACGTCCTACGCTACGGCTCGCGGTTTAGATCTCGCAAGGTACAAATATTTCTATGACCTAGAGATAGTTATTTTAGGTCTGGGTGCATGTCAGAGTTATGTTTATAAACTGACATCACTATACAGGGCAATCTAGTGTGGGAGACACCGTATATAATAAAGTATCGATAAAATAATCGCATCAACAATTTGAATGGGAAAATTATACTCTCTCTGCTTTAGAGGATCATTATAGCAGTAATTATGTATGCATTTACAACTATGTTATACATGGATATATATATTTTAAAGCTCGAATATAATTTATTCTCCTTTGTCGTGGGTGAAGTTTACTGAAATTAATTTCACATACTCATAAACTCAAACCCGAAACAACCATCTGCAGGTCGCACAAACGTTCAGTGTGGAAATCGAACCCACGACACACAGCTCGGAAAGGCACTCGATTAGTCATAGTACCAAACGTGCAGTCACTTAGATAAAGACTGATATCATTTCAGCTGAGTATGTAAGGGACGCCTAAGGAGATATATAACGGGCAGCTATTAATCAGAGCGAAATTATAATCGATAGCTTAGGACAGATCGCTCGAGGAGTGCCCTGCGTGGGCGGTCGAGCAGCGGATCCTGGTCGATCGGATCGGGCAAGATCTCTCTCTACCGGCAGTAGAGTCGGCTATGTTGGCAGAACATGAAAATTGGAGTGCAGTGGTCTCCTTCTGCGAGAGCGTCATGCTTCAGAAGGAGACTGCAGAGCGGGATCGGGAGAGGGCCGATCCCGCACGGAGAATGACGAGACGGCGCCGGGGCAACAACCGTCCCGGCTCCCAAGTCCAACACGCCTGAGCCCCCTGCCGTCACTTCATGGTGGGGGGCCTCGGGGGTCGCGGGTGCGCAGATTGGGGAGTCTGCGTGCTCACACCGAGCGACCCCCGGGAAGATGGTGGCGCGCACGTGGTCACGTGCCGCCGTGTGCACAGCACAGCGCAAAGCGAGGCTTGGGGGGATCCTTTACAATCCTCCCCGAGAAGTGCCTGGGGGGCCGACCTTTTTCACAGTCACCTTCCCTTCGCTAGAGGGGGTGACCGCTTTACAGTCATCCCTTCCGAGTTGTGCCTAAAGGCGTGTCACCAATGGGCGGCTCTAGTATGATCTTACGAGGACCTGGAGCCCGCTTCGGTGCCGAAGATGACCGCTCCAGTAGTTTTAGCCGGTAGGAGTCTGGCATACCCCTTCGCCCTTCCCCGGGGTGAAGGAAGTTCCATGTAAAATTTCCACTGGACATTAATAAAAAAAAAAGCTTAGGACAGACCCTATATACATTTAACAGGGCAATTTAATTTTGGAACAGATTCCAAAATGTCTTACGTAGGCCGCGCCGCCTATGTTCTAGCCAACGATTCGTGCGACGTTATTAATTCTCTGGTCAAAAATGATTCATTGTGAAGGGGACTCCAATAGCAAAAACTGGAATCGGTGTAACAAAAAATCACGATAAACTACCTCACCAAACGTTGATCTTACATATACACGGTTCACTCTACCAACATCCTACCAACCTATTATCCGCTCCACCAATTTTGCGGAAAGTTCAAGTCTACATTTAACCATGTCATCCCTAGCACCTCTTTCTTATCATAACATTTACATCAAATAAAAACACTAATTACAGTTACACTGGTGCCAAATTGCCAACCTATGTGCATAACAAATTTGTTGACAACAACTCTGTCACGACACATTGATATTAATAATGCGATACTAAATGTTTGCCTCTGGCTTAATTAAATCTGCTACTATTGGATTAAATTAGGGGAAACAGTACATAACGACAGACGAAGTATTAACTAAATACTATATATTTTTGACAGCTTTCAAATCATGTCATGTCTCAAAATTTTAAAGACCCGGTTTACTAATATGTTGACGTGATCACGTGTGGGTTAGCTGGGGAAGTAGTTCAAGGCTAAACTATTGCAATTAATCTATAATACAGAGTTGCGACGACTTCTGAGAAGAAATATTTATCGGCGCGAGCTATATGTTAGTCGCCAGATACATACCCAGATATCCACTATTCTCTGTAAGCAAATAGCATTAAAATTGGAGAATTTGAATATTAAGGCTTTTTTACACAATTCTAACTATTGTGCACAAACAAATGTAAGATCTTCGTATTTCATACACTTGTATAATATGTATATACATAGGCTGCACTAAAAGTATCGGGAATGGAATATTTCCACTGTTCCTGTCATATTAAAATCTTTTTAATTGAAAACTCCTTGGTTTTACAAATCGAATACCATTTATTTATTTTAAAAAAGATTCACGGTCTTGTCACAAGGTTTTGTCAAACTTGTTTAGTCGTTGAGAAAATGGTAGAAAAAAAAAAAACAATTGAACCGTACGACGTTGCCGACATATTTTTTAGATTTTTTTCATTTTTGAGAAATATTTTATGAATATGTAAAGATTTATTAATCAAATACCGTACGACGTTGCCTTAAACTTGACATTGGCGAAATTGTGGAAGATAATCTACAGAAGCCATAATCTAAGAGAAGAAGAAGAAGAGAAAATGGAATTGACTCGAGAAAATTCAAGAGCGATGATTTATTATGGCTTTCGAAGTAGTTTAACACAAAAACAGTGTGTTGACCGGATGATTTCTGCATTTGGTGATGAAGCCCCATCCAAAACCACAATTTATCGCTGGTTTGCTGAATTTCAACGTGGACGTGTCAAGCTCAGTGATGATCCTCGTCAAGATCGTCCAAAAACTGCAGTCACCCAAGAAAACGTTGATGCTGTGCGTAAGCTGATTGAGGAAGATCGACATGTGACATACCGCGAAATTCAGGCAACTTTAGATATTGGCATGAGTCAAATACAAATAATCTTGCATGAACAATTAGGTGTGAAAAAGTTGTTTTCCCGATGGATACCGCATTTGCTATGTGAAGAGCAAAAAGCGGCTCGCGTTACTTGGTGCGTCAGAACTCTCGAAAGATTCCACGCAGGATCCTCAAATGCTGTATACAACATCGTATCAGGTGACGACTCCTGGATATATGCGTACGAACCCGAAACAAAAAACCAGTCACGAGTTTGGGTGTTCGAAAATGAGTTAAAGCCAACAAAAATTGTTCGTTCACGGAGTGTTGCAAAAAAAATGGTGGCCACGTTTGTCTCCAAAACCGGCCATGTTACGACTATTCCTCTTGAGGGACAAAGAACGGTTAATGCAGAATGGTATGCTAGCATTTGTTTGCCACAGGTCGTTTCTGAACTCCGTAGAGAGAACTGCAACCGCCGTATCATCCTCCATCACGACAATGCGAGTTCTCACACCGCGCACAGAACAAAAGAGTTTTTAGAGCAAGAAAACATAGAATTATTAGACCATCCGCCGTACAGCCCCGACCTAAGCCCTAATGATTTCTATACTTTCCCTAAAATAAATAATAAATTGCGTGGACAGAGATTTTCATCACCTAAAGAAGCTGTGGACGCCTACAAAACGGCCATTTTGGAGACCCCAACTTCCGAATGGAATGGTTGCTTCAATGATTGGTTCCATCGTATGGAAAAATGTGTCAAATTTCGCGGAGAATACTTCGAAAAGCAATAAATACATTTTTAAATAGTAATGTTGTGTCACCGTTGTGTTTATTATTTATTTAATGTTGTGTCACTTCCTTGATTATCGAAATTTTCAGTGCCGCCCTCGTATATATTAGGTAGGTACATAATTCTGCGAACAAATCATTAGTTTATAGCGCTGAAATTCAAAATTGACATAATACTGCATTGCCTGCAATTTTTTTTTATTGAAATTTCTTTAACTGACCACAAGCTTTAATCTTTTATTACTTGTCTCTCTAAATTTACGAGTGCTCTACACTACAGAGTTAGTACGATACTACAGAGTTCTTAACCTTTGTTAAAAACAAAACTTCGTCTTCAATCTCGAAAAATTTGCAACGCCATACTAGACTTCACAGCATTCACTTACGAAGTTACGAGGCACTGAGTAAATTTGAAATGTTGCCAGCTTTAAAAATTGCATTTCCATGCGGACTGAGTTAGCTGACGGAGGAATATTCTGCCGTATGTGAATGAAGTTAAACCAATACAGGGTGTAGATGGAATAGCTTGGGTTTATCGCGCTGTAAATAGGTTGATGCAAATTTGCAACCTTGCATTAAAATGGACATTTATATTGTTAAGCTACCATATAATATTATAAATGTAAAAAGTTGTACGTTCGGTTGGTAATCATTCAATTAGGCCTCAAACGGCTGAACGGATTTCATTGAAATTTGGCAGACAGGTAGATTCTGTAAAAAGCGCGTTAGGCTGCCTTTGATCCAGGGACATGCGAGAATGCGTAATGAAGGATGTGTGCGAGACCCACAATTGGATCGTTTGACTTTAATAGCTAAGCTGAAGTTAGCTCGGATAGAAATGTATTCAACAAAGCGATTTTTTTTCGTACTAATTGAAACGTAGGATGCTAACAAGGAATGCGAGCGAGGCATGGTATAGCTATGGTAAGCACGGAGTAAGTAGGTCGAAGTAGACGGCATAGTTCTGAGCGCGCACGTCATCGTGGAAGTAGAGAATTCGTCTTTATCTTTATTGTTGTTTATATCGCTAGCTCGCATCACACAACTTCCTCGCACAGCTAACTCGCGCAAAGCGCGAATTCTTAGTACAACTTACTTGCTCCGCTACAGCACTTAGCTTTGGTGGAAATAGACACGTAGTTTTGTATGTTAGCCTTGCCCTCATTCATCGCTTAGCTACCTCGCACGTGGTGGTGGAAAGGCAGCGTTATGCTCGGCGATGCGAGCGTGTAGTGACCGTACATTACAATTCTTTAGTGAGTAGTACTCACGGGCTCAGCATCATCCGAACGCACTTCAACCCTATTGGGTAGTTAGTACACGTACCTTTCATTTTTCATATAGGTAGTTCGTTCTTTAAATTGTTTTTAAAGAAAGAACACATGAAAAGAAACTATGACCCGCAAAGATATGTCGTGCGGCGTGAGTACTGTTTTACATACATATAGAATTATATATAGATTTTATCATTATGTATCAAAATATATCAAGTATATCTCTTTCGGTATAATATATTCCTAAAATATCATTGAGTCATAAATTATGTCATATAAGTCGTGTCGTAACACTTTTTATAATGCATCTACCAGATTGTTATCTCTGCATCACCCTAAGGTAGACAAGTAGAAAATGCCTAAGGCATTAAGTCCACCTCTGTACATGTTTATACATAAAGAATAAATAAATAAATACATCAATCTCACTTGCAAACGGTGAATATCAAGTTATATCGTGTGCACAAGAGTTTGTTTCGGCATTTCTTCTCAGGGGCAGCCAGGTAGGAAAAGCCGGCTTGATCATAATTTATTGACAAGTGAAAGTGTTTATTAGAATCTACTAGCTAAATAAATAACATTTGTAAAGTAATTAACAATCATGTTTCTAATCATAGAAAGATAAACATTACGTTACTTACATTAACATATGTGTTACTTATAGCACAGGTAATCCAAGTTTAAGTAACAGTGTTCATAATTGTAATTTATTAAACGTTGAACTAATAATTTTTTATCATTATAATATTATTATTATTGCAACTACCCGTTAATCTATATCCTGAGTATTTGAATCTAACTTATACAAAAGCTTACACGTTTTATACTGATTAAAAAAAACACTCTGAAAGCTTCGAAGGTCTTAACAAAAAGCTTCTTTTTCTTGCTTGCCAGCCTTAAAAACAAAAGTATAAATAGTAAATTTTCACAGAAATCAATATAAATAATTATTTTCCTCCAGCCTGTACGTTACTCCAGTCAATTCAGTTACGGTAGAAGAGGGCAAACATTTTTAAGGGTACCTCGAACGTAATGCATATTTCATTCACTACTCTTTTGCCGTGACAGCTATGTACAAGTATATATTTGACGGCAGGGTTGGTGCAGTGGTTGATACAGTCGGCTGCTACGCTCCGGGTCGTGGGTTCGATTCCCGCACGGAATAAATATAAACGCACCCACAACACAGGAGAAATCATAGTGTGGGGCAATAAAAAAGAACTGACTACTTTGCTAACAAAGAAGTGCAAAATAAAAATATAAGTAGCCTTCAAAATCTTGGTTTATTCTTATTCACAAGTTCAATTAACACTTATGCTGATGATTATGTTTTAAAAATATAGCTTAATATCACAATAATACAGCTACTTAAAAAAAAAGTAATTGTAATATTGCAGGCAAACTATTTGTCCGAGCGACAGCTGTGTGTCGAACCACTAGCGTTCAGAATCGAATGAAATGTGTTAATGATCAAAATATGAAGAGCGACTCTACGTCACATAATAAATTCGAATTTTGATTTGAATAAAGATTGAATCACGAGGTGGACAGTGATGGAAATAAAAGGTATGAAGTCATAAAAGAGGTTGATTGAAATGAAGATGAAGGATGACTTCGTCACAGTATTAGCCAGATGACGTCCAATGCTGAACAAAGGCCTCCTATTGATTTCCACAACCGTGTCAGCGTTTAGGGGGGAATTCGCCGGTACTCACCACACTTGACAGGCTATTCGGCAGAAGGGACACTGCTGCCCATCCCTCTGGTCTTGAGTCTCTTAGTCGTCTTTTACGACATCCATGGGAGGAGATGGAGTGATGCTATATTCTTAATCCGGACACTACACGGAAAACACATAACAAGAAGGATTGATTCTCGTTCTGTAATATGGGCCTGAATCCGTCCATAGACTGAGAAAGCCTGCGACAGGGTATCGGAGTGTGGCAAGTTTCGCAAACCTGCGATTTTATTGTTGCGATATTTTTGCGCGCAAACTTAATAAGAGAGCAGGGTAACTAGGCCGTATCATAAACTTCAAATACCATCCAATGTATGTGCACTTGAACTGTACGATTAAAAACCGAAGGCTTATGAAGGTACAGATATAAATTCAGAGTTCATTTGCTGTGATTATAGTCGCTAGCCCTTCTTACAGCTGATCTTGCTGCTTGCCAAAGAACAAAGTGATATAATTATACTTTTTTATCAAAGATGTTCGTTGCGGTTCATATACTCTGTAACTTTTTTGAAATTCGTATTACTCAAACATCGGCTTAAAGACAATAAATAACAAACATCATCATAAAAAACACGTCGTCTTTATATAACACAGCACTCATTTATTTAAAGAGAACTGTTTACTAACTTTTTCTGAATCTATTTTAAAATAATGTCGATGTTTTTTCTTTAATCCTGTTTTCAAAATATCCTCTCTCCCGTCATTAAATACGCTATGAATTTCATTAATTAAAATGGATTACTTTCGGCAATGTTGTGAATAATTAATATAAACAAAACGTGTAAAGGTCGTCCACGTCACTATATAGTCGCCGATACTTCATGGTATGTTCTGCCGTCGTGGAACCTCCACTAAAGCATCTGCCATAACTATTGCAATAATAGTACCAAATGCATTAAGTACGTTATTAACATTTTTACCTCTTCAGCTACTTCTCGCATAGCTTACCTTTTTTTAAACTTTCTGCCCTAGGCTCTGAGGTCAGAGGAGTGTGACTCATTTTCGGCACCGAAGGTTATCTGGGGGGTTGTAAAGGATCACCCCGAAGGATCGCTGTGCGGACATCTTAATAATTTCTCTAGGCATTCATAAAATAAACTCGACATAACATTTTTGGCAAAAAAATAAAAACAACATCTCATTTATTAACACAACTTTGATTACAGGTGTGGCTAAAAGTGTATTAATAATTGCATGACATGGGTTTATAACACGGGCACTAATCACATATCGCTTTTAAGTTTTAACTATACTGGCGTCTGTATTCCAGGGATTAATTTAGTAGTAATGCTTGCTATTCTTGAACGTAGAAAATGAACACAGGAGAGTTTCCTACAAGTCATTTGAAATGTAAATGGCTCATTCAGGTACAATTTGAACTGAACCGTGATGGCCGATCTCATTGGAATATTAAAACGTGCAGAAATTGTCTTTCCCATCCACGTGTCTTTATTCAAATTGTGCTATTTAATGTCTTTGAACTGCAAGAAGTAACTTAAAACTTGAATTCTGTTAATTTTGAATTATTTGCCTACACGTTCGCCCCTACCCTAAGCAGGGTACGGCCATGGCTGCATATAAAACCTAAAGCTATAATCTCCAGACTGAATCATACGCATCATTCATCACCAGGTCATTTGACAAATAAGCCTGTGTATAATTGACATATCTAATACATTTACAGATCCACGGATTAATTCCATGTCGCAAAGCATAACAAAACATGTTTATTTGACTTTATTATGCACCAATACTCGCCGCCCGACTGTTGGCTAGCCGCCATGTTTTCATTCAACCTCACACCGAAATAATATTGCTTTAAATAATCAAACGTTTGTTGCTTTTGTGTACATGATTGTATTCAGATTGAATGAATCACTGAACCAGAATGCATATAATTCAATAACATCGATCGTGGATTACGATTACTGTATTTACAAGCGAATAATTAGATATTTTTGGTACAACGAAACTTTTAGTTGTTTACATACATTTGATAAGGTAGAATTTGCGTTAGGAAACATCGGCCAACTTTTAATAATAGGTGATCGCTTAAATTTGCAATGGATTTTCATTCAATTTAGCCGACAAATTGCAGGGCAACAGTTCCGCAACAATTGCGCTGTAATGGGTGATTGTACTACAAACAATAGAATTATTCGATTGTTCAGTTTATTCGATTGTTTAATTTACTTTGGTTGTTACCACCACGACGAAGAATAAATCGACAATCGCAAACACGTTTGTGCAATATTGTCGATTTATTTTGTGTTTTTGTAACATCGGTACTGCAAACGCGGGATTGACACTTCATTGTTTATTAAAATAACGATGCCCTTTGCTAGAATTTCGTTTGTATCGTCAGGCATATTTTACAGCGATTGCATACAAATATGCACAAACAGAGTTACAGAAGAAGAGTCGACAAATCTTGAGCGCCCAGTGAAAGAGCGGGGATCGGTTTGCGCAGTTGCATACCGCTAAACCACAGAAATAGGAAATAAGGAGAAGTTATAAGGGGGCGTAACCACTGTGACATGCGCAATCTGCTCTTGTCGGGAAAAATGGCCGTTTTATAACAGCAGTTGAGATCCGATTGCGTAAGTGAAACTTTGTTAAAATGCCGTGTTGTTCGGCGATAACATACAAAAGCCGAAGCGAATGTAAGAACTTTATCAAGGAAGGAACCATATACTATATGAAAGCGTAAGAATTTTAGTATTTGTCTATAAAAATAATAAATGAAATGAGTTTATTATAAGCTCTATTTGCCATTCAGTCGTAGTCATAGTATTTTATTGGCAACTAATAAGTTACAGGTCATAACATTAATTCAATATAAAAATAAATATAATTGGGTAAATCAAAACATCGATGAGTAAAAATAATTATAAAAACTCCAATCAATGAAATAATAATAATAACAAAAGATACACATTTAAAATCATAGTCAACTTTTAACTGTCATGTCATTAAAGCTAGGTATAGAATGCTTGCTCAACGAGCCATGTTTTGTCTGCTCTTAAAGGATTCCCGTGACGATGCGTCCCGAACGTACCCCGGTGGCTATTGGCTATCCGAGACAGTAGTCGCGGCACAGCTCTGAGTTTATGCGCGTTTTGCGTGTTGTACCCGTGACTGTCGCCGAGCCTTAAGTACTCATTTTATTGGGGGTACACTAGGATAGGAACAGTATGGCCATACTTTGCAATAACGGCTCTCATCTAGTCCAGTCATCCGTCAATTTTCACTACTGAATTGTACTAGATCCTAGTACAGGCATACTCATATTTTGCACACGGATCTGCAAAATCCGGCTGTTCATTGACTGGTTACGCAGACGACGGCCTTCTGCTTATTCAGTCAAGTACAAGGGCGAGCCTTGAAAAATTGGCGGATACTTGTTTACGTTTAATCTCTAGTTGGGGCGAACGAAACCGCTTAATGTTTGCACCACAAAAAACCTTTCAACTAATTTTAAAAGGCAATCTTAAGACATCACCGAGCATTAAATTCAATAATGTTACCGTAAAAAGAAAGGAGTCCGTGTGCTACCTTGGTCTTGTATTGGAGAGAAATTTTTCATTCTTTGAACACATAAAATCTGTAGGTGAAAAAGCTAAAAGGAACTTTTATGCCCTGACAAGGATATCAACAGCTACATGGGGTCTTTCATTTTATACTTTGAAAACTATTTACGGCGCTACCTACTTAGGTTGTATTTGCTATGGTTCACCTGTATGGGCCGATAGGGCTACTATCGGCGCGGCAAGACGTAAACTGCTCCAAAGCCAGCGCTTAGCGTTGATATTCTTGTGCAAGGCATATAGGACAGTAAGTACTGAAGCTCTGCCTGTGCTAGCAGGTGTTTTGCCAGTCGATCTTGAGATACAGCGACGTGCTGCAATGTACTACGAGGGCGGCACTGAAAATTTCGGGAATCAAGGAAGTGACACAACATTACTATTTAAAAATGTATTTATTGCTTTTCGAAGTATTCTCCGCGAAATTTGACACATTTTTCCATACGATGGAACCAATCATTGAAGCAACCATTCCATTCGGAAGTTGGGGTCTCCAAAATGGCCGTTTTGTAGGCGTCTACAGCTTCTTTAGGTGATGAAAATCTCTGTCCACGCAATTTATTCTTTATTTTAGGGAAAGTATAGAAATCATTAGGGCTTAGGTCGGGGCTGTACGGCGGGTGGTCTAATAATTCTGTGTGTTCTTGCTCTAAAAACTCTTTTGTTCTGTGCGCGGTGTGAGAACTCGCATTGTCGTGATGGAGGATGATGCGGCGGTTGCAGTTCTCTCTACGGAGTTTAGAAACGACCTGTGGCAAACAAATGCTAGCATACCATTCTGCATTAACCATTCTTTGTCCCTCCAGAGGAATAGTCGTAACATGGCCGGTTTTGGAGACAAACGTGGCCACCATTTTTTATGCAACACTCCGTGAACGAACAATTTTTGTTGGCTTTAACTCATTTTCGAACACCCAAACTCGTGACTGGTTTTTTGTTTCGGGTTCGTACGCATATATCCAGGATTCGTCACCTGATACGATGTTGTATACAGCATTTGAGGATCCTGCGTGGAATCTTTCGAGAGTTCTGACGCACCAAGTAACGCGAGCCGCTTTTTGCTCTTCACATAGCAAATGCGGTATCCATCGGGAAAACAACTTTTTTACACCTAATTGTTCATGCAAGATTATTTGTATTTGACTCATGCCAATGTCTAAAGTTGCCTGAATTTCGCGGTATGTCACATGTCGATCTTCCTCAATCAGCTTACGCACAGCATCAACGTTTTCTTGGGTGACTGCAGTTTTTGGACGACCTTGACGAGGATCATCACTGAGCTTGACACGTCCACGTTTAAATTCAGCAAACCAGCGATAAATTGTGGTTTTGGATGGGGCTTCATCACCAAATGCAGAAATCATCCGGTCAACACACTGTTTTTGTGTTCGACTTCGAAAGTCATAATAAATCATCGCTCTTGAATTTTCTCGAGTCAATTCAATTTTCTCAACGACTAAACAAGTTTGACAAAACCTTGTGACAAGACCGTGAATCTTTTTTAAAATAAATAAATGGTATTCGATTTGTAAAACCAAGGAGTTTTCAATTAAAAAGATTTTAATATGACAGGAACAGTGGAAATATTCCATTCCCGATACTTTTAGTGCAGCCTATGTACTCAACTAGAGAAAACATGGACGCGGAATTTCTGCTACAACGCGATCGTGTTAGGATCTGCAGATTGTTTAAGCCACAGACTGGTGTTTGGGAGGAACTCTTGGCCGAATGGCAATGCAGGTGGGACACGTCTATTAAGGGTCGTCACCTATACCGGTACTTTCCATCCATTCGTGAGAGGTTGGCAAGTGCATGGTTGGAAGTTGATCATTGCGTGGCTCAATTTCTCACCGGTCATGGTAACTTTAAGAGTAAATTATTTAGCTTCAAGCTTGTCACCTCACCATTCTGCAAATGTTCAATACCGGACTGTGAATATGAACAGTCTGCACATCATATCCTGTGGGAGTGTATTCTTTGGCAAGATGAACGCAATATTATGTTTGACAGCATGCAAGTTACATCCGGGGTTGTTTACTATACAGACCTTGTTGCGACTAGGACGAATTTCCGTGCGTTCAAGTGTTTTTGCCATACCTACTATTGGAATCAGTCACAATAGCTCACAACATAGGACCCGTAAATAAATAAAAAATGGTACCCGTGGTGCTTGGCAACTGGGCTTAACCCTGTTGTAAACTCCCATTTATTGTGCCTATGGCCCATCGTTTTTCTCTGTCTCCTGCTTGCTACGGAGGGAAGTGGAACGTATATTCTTTCCTACTCCTCCTTTTTCTTTTCTGATTAATTTCGGTGCGGGTTCCAAGACAGTTATTCATTTCTCTGGGACACACCGAGCTTCATTGACCGGTGTTCTTTTCGGTGGTCGCCATTGTAGATCCTGGCTTACAGGAGTTGCAGTGGTTGGGAATGTGTGGCGGGCTTGTCCCAGTACAGGCATACTGCTAATATTCTTTTTGAGTCCAGCTGACTTTATTTCCCTCTTTGGTAGGCCCAAAGACGAAAAGTAAAGTCAGCAATCAGTAAACTTAATTTTAGTTTTAATTGAGTATCAATAAAATTATCAAAATCATCAATACGACAAAACCTCCCAATGAGCGTACAACACTAAACCAGACCGGCCGTTGTGGTGATCTTTGGGGGAGACCTGTGTCCAGCAATGGATGTTATTCGGCTGAAATGATGATGATGAATATACAATATTATTATTTTTATGGACAAAGAGTTAAGAGAGATTAAGAGTATGAGTAGGGAAAACAAAGCGTAGCATAGCCACCCGAATAAAAGAACATGTAGCTGACGTCAAGCATAGACGCTCCACAAAGTCTGCAGTGTGTGAACATGCCTTAGGCAAACCCAACCACTATCTTCATTTTGATCAACCTCAAGTCCTCACGAAATAGAACCAATATGTACCAAGAATGTTTCCTGACACTATTGAAATTAAAAAACGATCCTAATTTTAATCGAGAAGATGGTTGGCACGTACCAGCTTTTTTGGAATCCAGTTATTAAAATAATAAAGTCCTAAACAACATACCACACTAAAAAACATCAAGACACTGTGAGTGATTACTAATTGCATCGATTCTAATTTTTTGATTAAAATTGTACGGTAGTAAAAATAAAATAACTTTTTAAAATCTGTAACGACGCATGTCATCTTGGTCATCCTGCGACCACAAATGCTGCATAGCATTCGAAACGTCAGGAAAAACAAGAATCTATAATATACGCGATCTAATCCCTTTAAAATTGTTTTATTATAATTTGTAATAATCGCGAAAACCAAAGACATTACTAGTATAAAAAGAAAAAGCGTATATACTAAAAACTCACAAAGTTATAGACTTGACATGTTATCGGTCACTGTGGAAATCGACGCGGGAGCACGCTGGGGGCACTCCTTCAACGTGTGCTGCGCCGTGTCCTCCGGGAAGTCTCAGCAGTGATGACAACCGGGCGCCCCTTTTCGGCCTATGCGACGCAGATACTTCCCGAAACACCCATGATTCGAGAGTACCTGCGTCATCCGGAAGGTGAGGGCGCCATGCCGCCTCTCCAACCATTCCTCCATGACGGGTATTAAAAATTTAATTTAAATAAAATTACATTGGGGCTGCTTACGTGATTTACATAATTTCGGTAACGAAATACACTTTTCAGATTTGTAAATACATCCTTTAATAGACGGTTGTATTACTTCAACCACGCTATTATATAGTTGAGTATTTGTTTATACAACCAATAAATATTTTTTCATCTTTACCGCATAAATTATCAATCATGTTAATATATTTGAAAATAGTTTTTTGCGGTACATATATAATTATAGGCGAACATATGTACGCAAATCTATAATTATAAAATATGTAATGGTGTAATGTGAAACGGACGCGACGCGTATGTGTCGGGACGCGTTAGTAGCAAGGTCGCCATAAAATGTAAGTAAGATAGCTATTTTAAACTGGTCATACCTATTTAATGTATCATATAAACTAGTGCTAGTATGTAATGTAGCATATTCAATGTAGCTGAAGAACTATAGCCTATCTCACTTCTGAGCCAAGTTTTCAAGCTGTTTTCGAGGGTCGTCGACGAATTGTCTTACGCGCAGGTTTGACAACTTCCAGCCTACCGAACAGGCTGGTTTTCGATAAGGATTTAGTGTCGTAGACCACATTACACGCTACAGCAGTTTATACAGAAGAATTGTGTTTTTATCTTCCTCTTTGGTTAGCATTAGAGGACTAAAGCTTCAGATTCGATCAAGACATGGGCTGTACTACAGTCCCTCCAGCGATGCCATGTTGACGACCGGTACATCGAAGTGCTGAAGTATTTGTATGAAAACGCCACTATGTCGGTCCAATTTCAGGGCCAGAACTCGAAACTTGCTGCTGCGGCGAGGAGTCCGACACAGAGCCTTTTTTTAAACGATGCGCCACACTTATATTACTTCTGTGTCTTGTTCCACACGCACAGACACCCAGATTCGGAATAATTAAGTACCTGTAGACCATTCAAATATTTGTTGAATTTGCTTGTATTTGTCATTCCTCAACTATTCACCGCCGCACTGGAAGACGTTTTCAAGGTTTTGGACTGAAAAGGGCATCAACATAAACGGTGAATATATTACTCAAATTCGGTTTGCTGACGATATAGTGGTAATGGCTGAATCCTAGATGACCTAACTAGAACCTGAACATGGACAAGACAAAGATCATGTCGAATGTCGACGTTCTCCTAACTTCTCAACAAACTGTCCAGTTTGCTATGGGTCTACTTCGAGAAAGTGGTCAATCATCGAACATGCCTCGGCTGGTCAGCGTTCGAGGAAATGCGCAATATCTTCTGGTCCAAAATACCAGAGTATCTCAAGGCGAAGGTCTTTGACCAGTGTGTGTTGCCAGTGATGCCTTAGGGTACTGAGACGTGGTCACTCACCATGACCCTCATAAAAAGGCTCAAGGTTACCCAAAGAGCAATGGAGAGGACTATACTCGACTAAAAATAAGGCAACATACATAGCCCGAATTGCTAAACTTAAGTGGCAGTGGGCGGGGCACATTGCTCGTAGAATGGTTCTCCAGGAGCCAAGAAGTTCTTCAGTGATGACCTTGTACCGGAAGACTCAACGAGGGCAGAGACCCTAACGAGGGTCGTCGTTCGTCGTTAGGGTCTCTGCCCTCGTTGAGTCTGACGACCTTTTTTTTATTGGTCCCAGTGGAAATTCATGTTTTTCCTACCGGCTAAAACCACTGGAGCGGGCATCTTCAAGATCACACTAGAGACGCCCATTGGTGCCACGCCTAGTAACGTTTGCGAGAATCCACTCGATGCGAGTAACGCATGACCGGTCGTGGTGGCGATCTTTGGGGGAGGTCCATCTCTAGCAGTGGACGTCTTTCGACTAATATGATGATGGTGATAATATTCAATGTCGTAAAGTTCACGCCCACCGCCTAGCCCTCTTTCTTTCCGACGGTGTTGAATATATATCAAGAGCAGTGCCTGCAGTATCACCCTATTCCATTAACCAACATTTGACAAATTTACATGATGTCTACTAACTGTAAAAGAGCTTACCAGTAAACATGTTGCCAACGCCTCAGTTGTTCGTCATATTCTAATTTCCCTTATCACACTCATAACTAGCGTGAAAGCATAAGGAACTCATTAGTGTAAACTCGAAATGGACTGGATAGTTCTTACGAGTAAAAAAAACAGAATCTTCATAATCCCATTAAATGTAGGTTGTACGCCATGCTAATAATAGTGATTTTAATTAAGCGTCTCGTGTTCACTGTATCACAGCCGTGTGGTGCCGGCTAGCCGTGTAGTGTCGGCTCAGAATACCACCACCCCATCTCCTTCCGTGGGTGTCGTAAAAGTCGACTAAGGGATTAGCCGAATGATGGGCAGCAGCGTCCTTCGAGTACATTAACAGCTCAACTGCGATCGCCAACCCGTCTGCCAAGCGTGGCGATTATGGCAAAACCCCCTAATGAGCCCACAGCACACCCATATTGGTTGTTGTGGTGATCTTTGGAGGAGGCCTGTGTCCAGCAGTGGACTTTATTTGGCCCAAACAACGTTCACTGTAATCTAGATTATCTTGGGAGTGTGACATACTTGGTAATTGGAGATAAATTGTTTACTATAAACATACTTACTTTTTTAAATAACAGTGGCGCTTTGCTACAATTCTAATATTTCATCTGTGTGAAATTTAGAAATAAAAAGCAAAGATTTTAATCATTACATAAACCCTCATAATCTGTGGCATTTTATTTAGTCGTGTGCTTTTATTATTATATTACTCACACAAGTTTGTCGTAAAACTATATTCAATAGCATAAACACTCGAGACATTGTATAGATGACTTGCGTGTCACGACTCACGCATAATAATTTCCGCACTGTGACGATAAATGGAAAACATGTAGTTCGGACAATAGGTTATCGTTGTATTCTTGACGAAGTACGAAACTATCTTTGTCACTCTCCTTCTCATAAGTATTTCAAAAAGTTTGTTCTCTACCGCTATTGTCAGCGTTCGTAATGACAATAAACAAAGATGGCGTTATGAATTGTGACAGACTGTGATGTTGAAAACATTACCTGTATTTTTTTTAAACTTTGCCCTACACTTTGTTTTCTCCTGTATCGTGGGTGCGATTACAGATATAAATTCCACACACAATACACCCAGATCCGGAACAACTACCTGCAGATCGTACAAATATTAGTTCCGTGCGGGAATCGAACCCACGACCCGGAGCGCAGCAGTCGACGGTATCAACCACTGCACCAACCGTGCAAGTGAAATGTAATGCCTTTATCCTAGCACGTATATGCAATTTATGTATTTTTTGTTTACAATTTTATAAATTTATGTCAACGATAAAATATGTCTATGCTCCCTTGGAAGCTTATTAAATATTTTATGGCTATAGAAAAGATAATATTGTCATCATATGTATTTTTCCGAATTATTTTTTGGTAAATAGAGTCTCTTCCCGTACCTGTTGTAATTAGGATAACTTATGAAGGTGACTGTGGGATATTATGAGAAGAATGATTCATCATCATCATCATCATCACCATATCAGCCACAGGACGTCCACTGCTGAACAAAGGCCTCCCCCTTAGATTTCCACAACGAGCGGTCACATGAATGATTGAATTAACAAAACTCACTTTGATTAGCTATTTACAATTAGACATATTTACATTTCTTGAATGCGCATGACGTCGTAATTTATGTTATTGTCTTACTAATGAAAGATAACGTTCTCAGACAGGTAGGTAGGTACTCGATCGCGTCCGAAGTCAAATGCACTGGTGCACTCGTTTGAATGATGACCTCTGCAATGTATGGTTAGAGCCCATCTAACGATTTAATCTTTGAGAATAAAATAACCCTTCGTATTTATTTATAGTAAAAAAAGACTAAAGAAGAAATGACTTTCTATCATATAAAATTACGTGAGACACGATGCTGGACAACATGACTGATGCAGAAACGGAAAAGGGAACGAATATATGTAACAGAAATATCAATAATTAACTTCAGTATGAAACACTTAATATCTCGTTCCTTGATACTCTCGTCAGAATCCATCCGTAACGAATACTATAAAAAATTTCAATTTGAGCATCAAATCGCAATCGTCTATAATTATTATTTTCTTAATTGCATAGGCATTTAAATAAAACTAATCGAGGTGGCTTAATAGCATATTGATTAACTCTATATTTACAATCGGCTAAATCTACGTATTACTTTAACTTATTTCAACCGGCAACACTACATAATTGAGGTTATTTTAAGGTGAACGTATTTTAACTCTTACAAATTTCCATTTTATTCATTTAGCTAATAATTAACACCACTAAGAAAATATGTATGTTTTATTATAGTGATATTTTTATCTCAAGTCACCATTTATAATTATCTTTTTTACACTTTGTCCAATAATTTTCGTCACTATAAACATTTTCTATGAGTTTGTATTCATAGGATCTAGACTACACGCTCTAGTGTAATCATACGAGGGCCTGGAGCCTCCCTTAGGTGCCGAAAAAGACCGCTCCAGTGGTTTTAGCCGGTAGGAGCCCGGCATCGCGCATGTGGTCACGCGCTGCCGTGGGACGCTTTGGAGGATCCTTTACAATCCCTCCGAGATGTGCCAATAGGCGTGGCACCAGCGGGCGGCTCGAGTGTGATCATACGAGGACCTGGAGCCTCCCTTAGGTGCCGAAGATGACCGCTCCAGTGGTTTTAGCCGGTAGGAGTCCGGCCGGCATACCCCTTCGTCCTTCCCCGGGGCGAAGGAAGTTCATGAAGAATTTCCACTGGGCACCAATAAAAATAAAATAAAATACAGGAGCCTGGCATACCCCATCGCCCTTCCCCGGGGAGAAGGAAGTTCATGAATATAACTCTGGACACCAAAAAAAAAAGTTTCTAGACTACACACACACTATAGATATTGCCATAACCACATGGGTGGACTGGAAGTGTTTTTAGTTATTTTCTGGAAAACACACGGCACTTTATACAGAATTACACTAATTTGCCAAAGACAGGCAAAGGTCAGGGTCATAACAGCCTAAATGTTGTCATAACAATGACAAGGCGTATGACGTACTATTACGTAGGTGGCTAGGCATTATAAAATTATCAGTATTGCCAGCGCGTGCTTTATAAAATGTAATAGATGTACTCGTTTAGTTATTACTATATTCATAGCTTTTTTTAATGTCTGTGCGTCGATGTAACGCAGTAATAAATTATTTTTATTTCCTCTTTCTAATTACTTTACAATGAGTTTACTAAGAAGAAAAAAAAATATTCATCGATATAAAATTACATGTACCCTTAGATTTCCACAACGAGCGGTCACATGCCGCTCTCATCCACATATAAATAAATATTACTATACATATACTATAGATACTAAATACCTATCTTTTAAATATATTAAGGTTCATGGTGCTATTAGATCGCGACAAAAACGCAATGAAAATGTTAAATAAATATATAAATCCTACTACACCGCCACTCAGCGCTCTTAGTGCCAACAATCATTAACAATTATTGCAGCTATGGAGACATGGTTCTATCATGTTATCGGGTGTTTACGTCAGTGATAACGCTCCGCCAAGAATACAACGAAGATATTTTTTGTTAGTTTTTATACTGTGGCGAGACAATCGTGGTGGCTTTTTGTTCGTGAGTAATGAAATCGTGACGCCGGGTCTGTGAGGCCATCATGTTCAAACATAACAAGGTTCGCAAGGGTAAGTGGCTTGTATGCTACTATTAATAAACCTAACGCACATATTCAGTATTTTCTGGAAAAC
Source organism: Diloba caeruleocephala (assembly GCA_947459985.1). NCBI lineage: Eukaryota > Metazoa > Arthropoda > Insecta > Lepidoptera > Noctuidae > Diloba > Diloba caeruleocephala. The sequence continues at coordinate 8,538,498 of OX381621.1, read as the reverse complement.
GTAATGAAGACGAAGACAGAAATGTATTTCAATGTTATTGTTTTTATCTTGTGTTTTTGATTCACACTAGGAATCATCAATGATTGAATTACTGTTTGTAAAAGGCTGCAGAACTAACATTTTCACAAAAGTTTAAATTCAGAAGGTTAACAAGCTCTATTGGATTATTTTCATACGTAGAACATCTAAATTTTATTTGTATTCATTTATAATACAAATGAAACTGAAAAAAGGGATCTGTCTGATGTGTAATATATATATAGCTTTGTCACATGTCCCACAAACTGCAAATATTACACAAAAACAAAAAAATACTTCCTAAACTTATCATCCGTATATATGATTTATATATTATCAAATATTAAATAAACAACTATGTATGTTATAAACATATTAATTTATACAATGTAATAGAAATAAATTTCTAAAAGTATTTTTATAAAACTATCTAAAATTTCAGTAAGTTCGCATTTATGTATTCTTCCCCTTTCAAATGCAGGAATTTTATCATTGACTGAATAGTCAATGAAGCTTTCAATGAGTACATTATACCTCATGGAACGGAATGCCTCAATGGTTACAATACAGTTTTCCATTTTCTAGAAATAAAATTATTATGAGGTTATTCTGTGGTTTATTTCCCGCACATTTATCTTTAAATCACAGAATAAAATAATTCTTCTACGCAAGTCCAAGGAAATCTTTTAGCAGTCTTGTTGCGATTAAATAATTTTTAATGTTACCTAGTAGGTGTAATTATGCTATATTTAAATGAAAATTCCTTGCTTTATTTCAAACAAAGTTTCAAAATCAAATTTTTATTCATATAAACCATTTACGGGCGCTTATGAATAGTCAGAATGTAGTTGCACGGTTCCAAGAAGTTGGTCCTATGGAGAAGAACCGGCAAGAAACTCCATAGTCACTCTTTTAAAATAATTTTAAAATGTTATATACATTGCAATATAGTAGCATAAGGTTATGTGAGAATAATGTACTGCCAGTGTGAAATATAAGAAGTAAAACAATAATAAAATAGATGAAGTAAAATCATTTCATTAAACAAGATTACATGGCAGTAAGGACTGACCAGTCCCACATGACGGCACCCGTTCACGAGCTTGACGCATGCATCGGCGTCACTCAGCTCAACCATATTACAGGGAACTTAACGGCCCGATACACGACGCCACCATCAGCAAGTTTTAGTGAACATGACAGACTCATACTGCCAAACAACAGGTAGTTATAATCATAGATGTAGGCTACATGATACTCACATTTGCCGTATTAATGTCACAGAATTATACAAATTTTAAGAATGTCAAACAATTATTGTATGTTTGTATGTATGTCATCATAGGTAGTAGATGTCATTTAAAATGTCAATATTATAATTTAAATAACAATAATTACATTAGTTCATATATCAAATAATCATCAGTGGTCATTTTAGCCTATGTGGATTCAAATTATGTTAGAGTTGCTCAATCCCAAGCATTATTGTCCTCTATGTAATCTGCGACTTTGTAGTAACCTTTTTTACATAGTTTCTGCTTAATTATAGATTTGAACTTATTTAGACTTAGAGTTTGCATAGTGCTCGGGATCTTGTTGTAAAAACGTACACATTGGCACCTGAATGAATTACTTATTTTCTGGAGCCTGGTCGTCGGCAGTACAAGTTTATTTTTATTTCTAGTGTTAATGCCATGGATATCACAGTACTTAGAGAAAAGATTAATATTCTTTTTAACATGAATCAAGTTTTCGTATATATAATGTGATGCGACCGTCATTATATTTATTTCTCTAAATTTAACTTTTAGTGATTGCCTGATACTTAAATTATAAATTGCTCGAATGCAAATATTTAATTACCCTAATAATTCCACACATGTAGACACACTATTTCGCAGAGTTATACCCCCAAGTGGAGTGAACCGGATCGTAAATCCTTTTAACAGTTGGCCTACAAACGACGCAGTAAAAATATTCATTAAATGTTACACAAGACGCGTTAAGACGGCCAGTCGTGGTTTAATGTTGGTACATAATTATTATGTAGGTGTTAGCTTGTAGTTAAATAGACCGCGCCATTTTTGAAGGTACTTATCACAGAATTCAAATATTTTATTTGTGACTGAAAATTACATTTTACAATTTATACAAACTGGAAGAGCCACTTTCGTTCAACCAATAGAGATGAGCAAATGCTAAAACTGTAAGTGAGCATCATTCACTTGATACTTAGAAGCAATGAATGAATTTTTTGTTTATAATGTCAACGATAAAATATAGCTATGCTCCCTTGGAAGCTTATTAAATGTTTTTATGGCCATAGAAAAGATAATACTGTTATCATATTTATATTTTCAAATAACTTACTTTTTGGTAAATAGTCTCTTCCTGTGCCTTATTGATCCAATTAGGATAACTTATGAAGGTTGAATATCGGATATTATAATACGAGTATATAAGACGAATTTTACATTTAATGAAACTAGTTCGATTTACTAACCGTGTGGTGCCGGCTACGAATAGTACCAACCCATCTCATCCCTTGGGTATCGTAAATGGCGACTATGGGATTAACCAGAGCATGGGCAGCAGCATCCTTCTAGTACAGTAACAACTCAGCTGCGATCGCCAACCCGCCTGTCAAATGCGCCGATTATGGAAATACCCGCCAATGAGCACACAACACACCTAGACCGGTCGTTGTGGCGATCTTTTGCGGAGGCTTGTGTCCATCAGTGGACTTTATTTGGCTGAAATGATGATGATGACATCGACTGACTAGCAGCGCTACGGGTCGCGGGTTCCATCCTCACATTGAACAAATATTTCAATAGCCTCAATGTAGTTATTCCGGACCTGGGTGTGTAGGCAGGTAAGATTGATTGATGATTGATGTCTGTAAACTGTACTACAAAACAGGACAACTCTTATCCTAAATCTTGCCACAACGGGCACTAATTTATAGTGACGCATAAACGCAATTATCCTTATTATTTATTGTACACATGTTTTATAATAAATAATCAATCAAAATTGAATTTAGGTACATAGGCAAGCTTAACTAAATATTGTGTTCTCTTACAACAAACCTTTGAGTGATGGAGTTATTGAGGACAGAATAAAGTGTACACATACATGGCTACATGTCATATACAATCATAGCTATACATATCCAATTTACGCGGATCTCTCATCATATAGAATGCCTATACAATGTGAGATCAGTTTATACTGGAAATGTATAGCTTTATATGTAGCCGTGTACAATCACGTGTCATGTACAACAGAGATATAATATAATATAAATAAACATCGTCATCATATCAAAAGTGTATTAAAATACTTAACACATCGTCGTTTCAGCAAAATAAAGTCCACTGCTGGACACAAGCCTTCCCCATCCCCACAACGACTGGTCTGGGTGCATAGTGTGCTCATTCGGGGGGTTAAAATACTTAACACATATTACTAACATAACAGTATAGGAATAAATGAAATGTTTTGGGGTTCTTTACTTGGATGGGTAACTGTCTTTACACCTCGAAACCCTCTATGTCTATGTTTGCTTTGGAGAGCATCTCAAGCCGTTTATACCGGTTATTATATGTTCAAATAGCAATGACAGTTGGAAACCTGAAAGTCTGAATTTTTGTCTTAACTTACCAAAGACGACAGTCAGATAGGTCACTCCGTATAAAACACTTGTATTTAGAGGTATCTGGGCCTTTACCCGCTGTGCCATGTGAAATAATTCCACGCACAGAACGCAATAGTAACGCAGAAACTGTATGTAAAAAATCAAAAAAACGCGTTCCGTGCGTTGAATTATTTCATATCAAAGTAAAAGTCAAATTTTGATTTCAAATTAACCAATTACTAGCGCATATGAAACGGCAACGTCTATGTTGCACGGCTCCAAATAGTTGATCTTTGGAGAAGAAACTCCATGGATGAGTAAACATTAGTATTACATTAGTAGATTATTTTAAAATAATGGAGATGACAAAGTTGATTGATACATCATCATCATATCAGCCATTTATACGTCCACTGCTGAACAAAGGCCAAAGATTTCCACAATTGTGTCTTCATTTTGGAGGGTATTTGCCAATACTCACCACGCTTGGCAGGCGGGTTGGTGAGCGCAGTATGACTACTGTGCCACATAAGGTACGCTGCTGCCCATACCTCTGGTTTAGAGTCCCTTAGTCGCCTCTTACGACTTCCACGGGAGGAGACACTCCATCTCCTATTATTATATTCTTAATCCGGACACCACACGGAAAATGATTGATACAAATGATGGTAAAACATATAACGAGAAAAATGTACCTCAATGTATAAAGATGGAATATATCACAATAATATTCTAATTATTTAAACGCCATGCAAATTAAATGATCGTTATTTAGCAACTAGGTTTCAAGGAACTCTTTCACTCATCAATACATTTGTATGAAGCCGGTATTTTCTACCGACTCATCATTTCAGCCTATAAAACGTCCACTGCTGGACAGAAGCCTCCCCAAAAGATTACCACAACCACCGGTATGGGTTCGTGTTGTGTTCTCATTGGGGGGTTTTTGCCAAAATCGCCAGGCTTGGCAGACAGGTTGGCGATCGCAGTTGAGTTATAATTGTACTACTCGAAGGATGCTGCTGCCCATGCTCCGGTTAATCCCATAGTCGCCTTTTACGACACCCACAGGTTGAGATGAGGTGGTGGTATTCCTACTGACTGCAGAGAAGAAACACAAAACAAACTTAAAGTTTTCTGTTTTAACGTCCAGACATATTTAGATACAATATTACGGGAGAAAAGTGTAGGGCAACGTCTGGAATGGTCTTTTGAAGAAAGGTCCATCGTCATTTTGGGATGACCTGTCCTGACAGACGGCAAGCATGAATTAGTCATCGTGTAGCTCAACCGTATTTTAGGGAACTCAACAACCCTTCGCACAACTATACCATCAGCATGACATTTGTGTAAGCCACATGAATACCCAAAACCACCAGACATATATTAAGTGTAATGATATTAAACTAGCCTACATAGTACTCATATTCACAAATATTTTATCATCAGAACAATGTCAAACAATATTAAAATGTCATCAATTATTAAATTAATATCATATTAAAAGCAATCATATATTCAAATGTCATAAAAATTATGTCCAATCAAATGTCCAAATTCTACAACACCATACCAATAATAAGTATGTTAAATTAGAGTAGCTCAATCTCAAGCATTTTTGTTGTCCATATATACCTAATCTGTAATTGTGTAGAAACCCTTTTTACATATTTCTTTTTTTCTAACGGATTGAAATTTATTAAGACTAAAATGTTTAATACTACCGGGGATCTTGTTGTAGAAGCGTAAACGTAGGTACATAAATGAATTACAATTTTTTTGGAGGTAACGGCTAACCAGTCCCTACAGACGGCACGCGTTCATCAGCATGACGCATGCATCAGCACCGCTTAGCTCAACCGTATTGGAGGGTACCCAATATATGGCATAGTTAGCGTCCTGGTGGTGACTACCCACTGTGTGCGATACCATATTGTTCCTGTATTTGAGCCAACATGAGCCGCCACAGAAGTGCTCCCGCTACTATTGTGTGCAGTTCCCACAGTGTGAGCTGTCCGGCACGCCCCATACGGTGGGAAGCCACCATGAGCGAGACTGGGTGACTAACGTCGTTAGCTGGGCCGCAACAACTTCTCAAATTTTTCGGCCACATCATCATATTATCTTAATATACTGCTGAACAAATATCTCCATCAAAAATTTCACAATATTGTGTCGTCATTTTGGTCGCCAATACTCAACTAGCTTGGCAGACGGGTAGGTGAGCGTTGATGCTACTGTCCCACAGAAGAGACGCCGCTGCCCATTCCTCTTGTTATAAGCCTCGTAGTCACCTTTTACGACATCCATCGAGGAGATGGAGTGGAGCTATATTCTTAATCCGGGAAAAGAGTAGGGGGGCACGCCCTTGTAACGGCGGCCTAGAGATAGACATTAGCTGATCTAGAATCGCGCAAGACAAGTCTGCTGATGATTTTAGTTCTTCTAGTGATCTTTTTGTCATACACTATACTAAGTAAAACACCTGTTATTCTAGTAAACTACCAGACGGTATCTTATCAAGCACGCGCTGGCTGACAATACCGCCATAGTTATCTTTAAGGAACACTAACCTCAAAATGATTATAGTAAAAAAGAAAATGTACGTTCAATACGATAGGTACTTACTGTTTTTATTTATAGATATAATTTTATAAGATGTATAAACAAAACAAAGCTATAAAAACAATCATAAACTTGATTTGAAATTATAAACATGGGTTTTTCAGAACTTTGTTTTGAAGCGTTTTATTGAGATATTATAGCAAGTAAATAATTACGAAATGTCTAGTGTAGGTGCCCTATACATTGCGGCTCTAGTGTAATCTTACGAGGACCTGGAGGCCCCCTTCGGTGCCGAAGATGACCGCTCCAGTGGTTTTAGCCGGTAGGAGTCCGGCATACCCCTTCGCCCTTCCCCAGGGTGAAGGAAGTTCCATGTAGAATTTCCACTAGACATCAATAAAAAAATAAAAAAAAAGGAAGCCAGCATGCCCCTTCGCCCTTCCCCGGGGCGAAGGAAGTTCATGGAGAATTTCTAACGGAGACCAATAAAAAAAGGTGCCCTATATATTATGGAAAATGAAAATACAAGAAAAATAAAGGATACAGTCTACAAAGCCAGATTCGATAAAAGGACTATTACAATAGTGTGTGGTTCCTGGCAAAGAGACCACCTCTCTTCACACGTGGGTATCGTAAAAGGTAAATAAGGATTGACATCAATAAGTTGGGCAACAGCATCCTCCTGTGTCCTAATAACTACATATTACAATCACCAAATAGCCTGCCCAGCGTGATGATTATGGCAATATCCCCTGTGACTGCTCTTTGTTGTGATTATTGGGAGGTCCACGATCAGCAGTGAACATTGACTAACTGATGTGTATGTGTAGCTAGCGAACAAAAACAAACACATTAAATAATACAAAGGATTTCATCAAAAAGATATCAAATAAAAGAAAATAAACATTGATAATAATATCCCTGTGAGGTATATAATCCCACTGCTGGGCAAAGATCAATAACCATGATTTCCAGACCTTTCGGTCTAAAGCCAGTGTGAACGATCATCTAGTTGTTCCTTATAAATCTATCAGATTATATACATTGCGTACTGTTTTTCTTTCTTGATTAAGCACGAACCCAAACTCCGAGAGGGGAATGTTAAACTTCCAAGAAACTTGTTTATAAAATCGAATTACTTACGCTTCGCTTTGAACCGAGTTTAAAGTATAAGCCGCTCCACACATTATCTTCGCCCGTCTATTCTTTGTGGTTCCTTCCGATAAATCTGCAAGGAAACCAGGTAGAGTATTAAATTAGGGTTGTAAGTGCTAAAAAAACGTTTTTATTCGTACTTTATTACGAATAAAGATCACTTAAGTTTAGGCTAACCTCGTTTAAAAAACAAAGTGATAGGATGTGATTAGGCCAGACTTTACGTATTTAAAAACCAATTCACTGAAAAAAATCGAGTAGATAAACGAATTAGATAATTACTTTTTACTGACGTTTAGTAAATAGTAGGTACCTACCTTAAGTTTTAGGCAATGGGTGATTCTACGTTAAGAGGTCATCAGATGTTAGGACTGGGGGCATAACAAAATATTCGAATTTTTACTTTAGTATTAAATTAATATAGTTCTTTTGGGTCTATGTCTGTGAGCTGACTACTCATTTTATTAATTCTTATTATAAATTTGTCCAGGGGAAATACTCAAATGACTTACAGGGTGGGGTACAATATGAACAGGGAAGGGGCATAAAAATATAAAATATATTCTAATTTTATTTTGAACTGATCGTCTTTTTCCTAGACATCACAAAATATTTTGAACTAATCGATAGTTTTACTGAATAAATGCACATTCCATTTCCACATTGCAACAACACCTATTTATCTCCCCTGGTACCTACATCTCCAACCTAGTGGTTTACGAGTCAGTGGAAAATTTGGGAATACGGCAGGGTCTGGGGCATGCTTTCGAGGACAAACCTTACGTTTGAAACGTTGACGATTGAAACTTAAACGTTTGAAACATTTGATACGTTTGAAAATCTGCTTGTTATGCTATTGACAACGAAACATGAACATGAGAATAATTACACGTTTTGAAGCAAATATAAATAAACAATGCACCAATTAGATGAAATGCAAATTTTGAAACGCCCGAGTAAATCACGATTAACGAACACACATGCTCATCACAAGCGGTGGGGTGACCGGCTAATAAAGTAAGAGCCGATTTCACCATTGCAGGGTAGGAGATGCGAAATATGGGGGATATTTTTTACCGAAAAATGAAATTTAGTCATTTTTCGAATGATATTATGTAATATTATAAGTATGCTAGTATATAATAATGATGATACTGGAGTGTTTGTTGAATTACTTATAGTGCATTTTAAGGTGCTGTCTATAAAATAATCCGGGTAAGGTTCAGCCCAGGGTAGAGACTTTTTCCACAGGTATGGCGTGATTTTGCGAAATCTTTAAAATCTACGAAAGTATAACCTTCTTCCTTTAAAGCAGCCGATGCTTTTAATAAGATTACTAATGTGTGGAATTCGCTGGATTTTAATAAAATATATGGTTGGTCTCTGTTGCTATCAAGAGTACCTCTTAACGTAAAATCATAGCTAAATTTGCATATAATTTGCATCATACATTTCCTAGTTAAATTAATAAATAATAATTTCCTAGTTAAGTTAAATAAATAATTAATGCATAAATAAGGAATGTCTCGAGGTGAAGAGTGCCATGTATGGTGCCGCGCAGGACTAATCCTGGGTAGCATTACATTGCAATGGGCAGGCATGACCCTTACCACCAGCCGAATGACCAGGGGGCCTAAAAAGGCCGCTTTAGCAGAATCATAATATGAATCAGATTAAATATCACCAAATGGTCCAGAAGGCCTAAAAAGACCGTATTAGGTTTTATTTATAAGGCATAATAATGATCTCAATACGATTCACATTAGAAATCACAAAATGGTCACTTAATCATAACTGACTATTAACGTGACCATTTTGTGATTTCTAATGTAATTCATATTATGATTCACCTAAAGCGGCCTTCTTAGCCCCCCAGGTAGGTAACGAGACAAACAATTCATTCGCCATGAAGTGCTACAACTACGGAATAGCTGAAGTACTATACTGAAGAGTTTGGTAGTGACACACAGTAGCTAAACATTTAGTTACTCGAAACTCAAATTTAACTAATTAGTAAGTATTTTTCAATGCTCGTATATCATACATAATCTTACTTGTACTGCACGCTATATCAACCAACTTGTAAGATCAAATTTCTATCATTATAACTTGGTCGCTAATATTTCTCAGTATCTTACAAAACAAATATGGAAGAGAGACTTGCGTTATCTTATTTTAATCTTGCAAGTTTGCAAGGGACTTATTTCTAGTTCGATTTACTTTCAGGGAATGACAAGATATTTTTTCACGCTTGTCATTCTCATAAAAACAACGGTCCCTGACAACCCTATCAGAACGTCACAATCTGATATTGAAATATGGCGCCATCTTGAAAGTTTAATGCATTTAAATGCAATATAAAGAGAAGCCTGTCTTTTCTACCCTAGTCATTTATTTATTATTTTGAAAAAGGATGCCTCTTTCTACAATTTCTCCTGTTTCATGGGTACAGTTTACAGATATAAATCTCACATGCATAAACGCCGAGATCCGGAATAACTATCTATAAGTCATACAAATATTTGTTCCCATTTTAGCCACCGCGCCAAACACACCGTCAAGGTCGTCGTATTAAGCTTGATGTAATCATATCACGCTTGGGATCCGTTTTCGTCCTGTGAGTACCGCTAACGTGCAGGAATACGGAATTATACTTATAAAAAGATAGACAGCAGCATTCATATAATCATAACCTAATCCCTAATACTTTCATTGTTACGGTGAAACCTCTTCAACAGTGAATGATTACGGACTCATGTTTGATATAAAAAGCGTTTAGCTGGTGATCTTCTAGTGCATCTCACTCACCGTTGGGCTTCTGCCATTAAGAGACGAGGTGAGGCATTGGCTGTTAGCCGAGACGTACCGAAGGCGTTCGATCGGGTCTCGTAGCGCATTCTTCTATCGAAGATACCATCCTACGGACTACCCGAGGAATTGTGTAACTGGTTTGCTTGCTTTCTGTCAAACAGAATGAATCATAAGAGCCGTTGTCATTGTTGGTTCCTCCGATAGCATGGACGTTAACGCTGGCGTCCTACAAGACTACGTGCTGTCCCAAACATTGTTCTTACTGCATATCGATGATATGCTGTCTATCGACGGCGTTCATTGTTATGCGGACGACATTACTGAGGACAATTATTACATGGGCTGTGCGAACATCACTCGTCCTGTATTGGAGGAAACCGGCAAACAATTTGTGTCTGGAATCGAGAGTACTCTAAATAGAGTCTCTGAAACAAAATTTAGTCTGCGCGTTCATCGCTAAGAAAATGCCATTTGCTGAAGCTACATAGTACCAGAACACGTCCCTCAACTATGGCTACGGCATTGGGATCCTCGGTGTTGACATTTCCTGCGGTGTCCAGTTTCGCATGCACTTAGAGGATAAAGTCAAACTGGCGTCCAAAAATCTCGGTGTGCTAAGACGGGAAGGGCGGTACTTCTCACTGGGGCAAAGAATACTATTTTATAAGTTTCAAGACCAGCCTCATATAGAGTATTGCTGCCATTTATGGGTGGGAGCACTTAGATACCAGCCTTGACCGTTTGACTTGGTACAAAAACGTACAATTAGGATTTTCAACGAACCCAAGCTCACAAGCGGTCTACGACTCTTAATTCTGAGGACAGATTTTGTCTCCTTGCGTTTGCCGCTTGTACAATGGACAGTGTTCTAAAGAACTGTTCGATATGATGCCAACAGCTACTTTCTCTAACCGAACTCTCGCTATTGGCGGGGAGTTCACTCGCATAACTTAAAGCCAAAATGGTTTCGTGCCATACGGTTTCAGAGGATCTTTCTTCCGCGCACAATCAGGTTGTGGAATCAATTCCCAACAGTGTTTACCCAAGAGACTACATCATGAAGCTCTACGAAAAGAGCGTGATAAGATTCTTACAGGGTCGGCAACGCAAAGGTCAGCCTCTGGTGTTGCAAGCGTTCATATGTTACGGTAACCGCTTACGTACGTAAGCTTGTTTGCCAACTTAGTGATATAATAAAAAAATCTATTACTTCTAAAGGTGATGCGCAGTGATAGTTATCCGCTCCCGCCCAAAAGAATGCGCACAAGACGTTTGCATTAATGGAGTGAGTCCATCGCGTGCGCTGCATTCACTGAGAGCCCCGCTGGCCACACTGGCAGATGGGCCTTTTTTTTAATTGATGTCCAGTGAAAATTCTACATGGAACTTCCTTCACCCTGGGGAAGGGCTAAGGAGTATGCTGGACTCCTACCGGCTATAACCACTGGAGCGGTCATCTTCGGCACCGAGGGGGGGCTCCAGGTCCTCGTAAGATCACACTAGAGCCGCCCATTGGTGCCACGCCTTTAGGCACATCTCGGAGGGGATGACTGTAAAGCGGTCACCCCGTCTAGCGGAGGGAAGGCAACTGTAAAAAGGTCGCCCCCCCAGGCACTTCTCGGGAAGGATTGTAAAGGATCCTCCCAAGCCTCGCTTTGCGCTGTGCTGCGCACACGGTGGCACGTGACCACGTGCGCGCCACCGTCTTCCCGGGGGTCGCTCGGTGTGAGCACGCAGACTCCCCAATCTGCGCACCCGCGACCCCCGAGGCGACTGACGGCATGGGGCTCAGGCGTGTTGGACTTGGGAGCCGGGACTGTTGTTGCCCCGGCGCCGTCTCGTCCTTCTCCGTGCGGGATCGGCCCTCTTCCGATCCCGCTTTGCAGTCTCCTTCTGGAGCATGACGCTCTCGCAGAAGGAGACTGGCAGATGGGCCTGGGCATTAAAGTCTTAAACGGTCCCGGTGGTCAGCATTTCGACGTTCCAACGTTGGTGTCACTACACATACGGAGGGGCTAGATTTCGATGGCTGCGAAGCGGAACTGAGCGGCGAGGCCGAAGGTGGCGGGCGCGCATTTGCAGCTTGGCACCATTTCTAGTAATCAATCATATTGATTTCTTTCGTGTGTCAATGCTAAATATATCGTCATTGTTTTATAATTTTATGTATGTATTAAAACCACGTAACCTAAGTTGTTGGTTAATGTGTAACCGTGTCAGTCGTGAGAAAACGATCCAGAATACTAGATTTGCAATTAGAGTGTCTATTCTAAAAATAGTACGCGCTATTCACAATGGACTCGTAATTCCGAATTTAGGACATCCTTCCATACAGCTGCACTGTTCCTTTTCGCCTACCTGTGTGCTATGAATAGCTATCGCATTGAGCTTAATATACTTATATTACTTCGCAATATTCGCTCAGGTTCTCGGAAATTCTACAATAACGTAATATATTCCCATTCTATTAAGTATCACATGCACTGTATGTGTACAGTTATGAGCACAAATATGGATATTTCAGGGAAATGATGAAAACGGAGACTTGATCAAATCCGGTTAATGATCAATTCACTTTACTTTACGTTAAAATAACAACTCTGTTGGGTGATTTCCCTAACGAAAGTAAGTGATTTGATCAAAATCTCTTAAAAAGGGGAAATAAGAAAATCACCCCACAGAGTTGTCATCGCCAAATTTTAACAACTTCCGTAAATTGATCATCTACCTTAGGAATATGATCAAGCTTCCGTTTTCATCATTTCCCCGCGATGTCGCGTAGTCGTAGCCGTACACGTAGCCATATTTAAAACTAATGTTTCTTTCTTTGCCTGGCCTGAATTCATTCCTATGCCTGTCATTCTCCGATTGAGTTGAAACTATGTACAGTTGTTGTTGACACTTGCGTGAAAGTTTCTGACATAGAAAAAAAAAACTAAAATTTCCACCCAAACGGTACCTAATTTAAGTGTTTAACAGTACGTAAACATTGAACCACAGATCGCGCGTAACAGACATTGATAGTAGGAAATTATTACACAACGCGGCGCCCGCGCAGACCACTCGCCGCGCCAATATCTCGATATGGACACGACGGGCTCATTAAACTGATAGACCGCTGACCGACAGCTGCCCTAAATACTGATACGTATCGATCAGATCACCGTGATTAATATGTTTAGAATGACTGAGATGTAAAAAACTGCAATTTATCTTACTATGACCTTTTATAAAAGAGACTGAAGGACTCTTAAGATTAAAGCAATTTACAATGTGATAATAGTCCGATATTATCTCAAAGATAAATTTCTCATACGCTTGATGACATGTTTCTGAAAAGACATTAACTTCGTCGACATAGCGTCACATATCGAATGATGTCACATGACATTCTTCTTTTATTTAAGAGTTAGGCTCTTGTTGCGTTGAGTTGTCCTGAGTATGCACTACTCGTTTCTACATCCTCCTGTATTTTGACCGCTTGGCACTGTAGGGATCAGGGAACCGTTGACGCAACTCTGATATTTTTATTGCTTTAGTTATTTAAGAAAGCGAGTTTCTCGATACATCACTATAGATTAGGTGTTGAACTTTTACAGAAGGAACATGTTAGGTAATAATTAATAATAAGTACCAGTTACTAGGAGACGGTGACGGGTGGGCTTATAGGGGTGCAGTCTTATGTTGACGTTCAAAAATAACTAATATATTAATTAAATAACAAGAATAAACCACTTTTATATTACACCATTTTCGATTTCATCCTGTACAGACGCAAAGGTATTATTACATTCCGATCTTACTTCTGAAAGGTCGGATTGCACTAAGTTAATAAAAGTTGAAACAACTTAAACTTTATGAACGTGTCTGGTAACTTTAATACTTTTCATATTGGTTGCAGTAAAATTTATCCGATAAACTTCGACTTTCTGTCGCGATACCGTAATTACTAGAATAGGATGAAAGCCGGATAAATGAACAGTTTAATTGACTTTCATGGCAATTTTACTTTGTCTGTTTGTCCTGGGCTTTTGAGTTTTAAATAGAAACTTTCGCTTTTCCAAGCTTGGCAAGTTTAAGACTTGTCGAGAAATCCGTTTCAGTTGGTCATGAATGATCGCTTTGGAAAGTACATTTTCTTTAAGGAGTTCAAGTTTTTGATTTAAACTAAACCCACGCATGTTGATAAAAATAAAGTTTAAGACATAGGTAATGAACATTCTAACCTAGTTGACAGGATTTCGAATGGGTAAAGGTCACAACGCATCCGCCGTGCTAGGATTGGGTCTTTAGGCGTTTCACTTCAAGTCGCGTTCGGATCACGGTGTCAATCGCCCTAGTGCTCTTTTTAATTGCCTTTTTTGGCCACGATCTTTTTGAAGTTGAACTTGGGACGGTGTGAATTGGATTTCATGAAGGGAAAATGTGTAACAAAAGAGAGTTTTTTTGTTGGTCTTCTTGCATACACTGCATACACTTCTGGGAAGTGTGGTTGCTTAACCGGTCGTTTCTGGCGAAGCCAAAAGAGGCCTCCAGCCAGTCGAAAGAGAGACAACTATACATGTATTTATAAGGTTTATGCTGTGAGAGAATGAGATAAAACACGTTTCTATATAGTTTCCCTATTCACTGTTGTCGATTAATCGCTCTCTCTCTGTTTACCACCTCCATAGTGTATTCATCTCATTCTCTACAAATTAACCAAAATACAAAATTTCACTTCTACCGCGTGTGAGCTCACAGTCGACATTTTTTATTATGGTGTGATTTGGTCCAATGTTTGAAATACCCCAATGCTTTTTTCGATGGGGCGTGATGTGAAACGTCTAAAGCCTCCAAGGATTTGCCGACCACAACAAAAACTAAAGGCTGGATCCACGGCACGTTCTATTTTTGCAGTATTCTATTCGGTTTTACCGAATAAAAGAGCGAGTATTCAGATTTTTTACGAAACACTTTTGTTTGCTTTTGCCCGATCAGTATTCGGTATCATCAACTGAATTCATTTTCGCTTAGATTTTTTTGCCATCTGAACCGCAGAAAATACCTGTAAAACAGAATTCAAATATATTATAGGTACTGTGGTAGTAATAGTTTTATTAACTCTTCATGTATTCACTTCTAAATTAATAATAGAATATCGACCGAGAAGCTCACTGCTACAGCCGAATTAATTATATTAATAATTTCATTCTCAATTACAAATTCAAAAAATAATATTCGAAATGGCTAGGTTTGAACCAAAAATTATCATCGATATTACTCATCATTATTTCGGCCGAATGAAGTCCATCGCTGGACACAGGCCTCCCCCAAAGTTCACCACAACTACCTATCTGGGTGTTTAGATTGCTCATTTTCATAATCGCCACATTTGACAGGTACTCGAAATACGCAGCTGCCCATCCACCGGCTAATCGCATAGTCACCTTTTACGACAGCCACGGGATGAGATGGGTTGGTGCTATTCGTAACTTGCACCACGCGGCACTCTAGGTACTGTCTATCAGGAATGATAGAATATAGACTATTATTTTTATTCGTTAAAAGCCGTTCAATAAAATCCTGTTTCAAAAAATGTTATTTTCAAAAATTGTTGATGTATCTATATATGTGCGTAGGGTATAACGTAACATATCCTACCCCAAAAATATAGCTTACTGTTCATTGGCTTCTTGTAAAAATAAAACTTAATCTACAACCTTTGCTGACCTTTTATTTGCCTTTCTACGACTGCAAAGAAATAAGATGTGATGAAATCACACACTCGTTAATCTTAAACCAAGTAAGAAATACATTCTAAGTGTACGACCTAACGAACCTTCGCACAGTGTCTATGGTATTTATACATTACTAACAGTTAATTGTTAATCTCAAAGCGTTCCACACGCTATTTATGTCAATAATACTGAATATAGACTCGTGTTTTTATTAATAGCCTTTTGTACAACCTGTGTTAATGTGAACTTTTGTAATCAGTTGATAACACGAATGTGCTCAATGGAGCAGTCGGTGATCAAAGTGAATTGTGTGATTAAATGTGACGGCTATAGGTGTTTATACATTAACTAGCTGCCCGCCCCAGCTTCGCATAGGCAGGTACATGTAATCCCGGGGTGCTAGGTCAGGAAACCTCCACGTGCGCTCGGTGGCTGCTGGTCCCTCTTGATACGTCCGGGGGGAAGAGCAGTTGTCGGGCCGGTGCACCCTGGGCACCGGACAATAACTTCTCCACTTTTTGGAGGAACTTATTGTCCGGTGGCTAATATTATGACAGGGACGGGCCCAATTTTTGGGCTGTAGGTAGGCCGTAGGGTGTTCCTCCGTTTTCGGAGGAGCATGGGCGGGCTAGCGGCGGGCTCGGTGTGCACTCACCCTGCCCCGAGCAGGTAGTGGGAGGACTCCCCTTCCCTGCCACCGTCGATATCGTAACCTCGGTTGGAGTGCCGTGGTCACGTCTCGCGGCTCCGACCGGGACCGAGGATCTTGGCTTAACCGCCCGGATCGCGAGGAAGAAGGCCTCTATAAAAATTCCCCGAACCCAAGCTAGCGTGCGGCGAGGGGTGCATGGCTGATGGGAAGTTCAGTCGCGAGCACGCCAACCCCAGGACCGGCGGCACCTGAATATGGGATACGCTTGCCCGGGCACAGGGGGCACTGCCCGGGTCGACCACTTATTTCCCCCATACTCGTGGGATCAGAAATGGTAAAAAAGTCAACAAAAATTAAGAAAGTGGAAGGAGAGAAGAATGGTTCGCAGTCGGAATCTGACAGCATCCAGATGGACGTGGGGTCGGATGTCGGCTCCGTGTCCAGTTCGGGTGCCAGGACGCGTAGTGCGCGTGGCTTGCGCGCCAATGCGCGTGCGCAGCGTGCGGTCGCGTCGTTGTCGCGTCCGGGCACGCCTCTGCCGTTGGGTGGGGTAAGCGACTCCGAGGATTCCTTGGACCCTCGGAGTTCGCAAGCATCGCTTAATACGGTGTTGGGTGGTGAGGGTCGCAAGCGCACCCTCCCGAAGGCGTCTGTAGGGTCATCCCCTGACGCGAAGAGAACGGCCCGAAAAGAGTCGGACGTTGAGAGGCTGGAGAGGGAGAATGCGGAGCTGCGCTCCCAGCTTGCCAGCCTCTTGGTGCAGATGGAGAAACTGACGACGGAGGTGGGTCTCCTTCGTCGTCAGAGGGACGCAACTACAGGCCCCAGTAGAGCTGTCGCTCCGGCGTTCTTGCCGTCAGATGCAGAGGCTGAGTTTCGGCGATCCATTGTCCTCGAAGTCGGGAGGATGATGGACGCCAAGCTGGCGGCCTTGGCGGAGCGGCTTCCACCGGAGCAGCGCCTGTGCCCGCCACTAGCAGCGGATGCGAGACGGCTGCAGTCTACGACCACATATGCAGCCGCTGCCAAGGCGACGCAGAACGCGGCAACGGCTGCAGCCTCCGCCAAGGCGCAAACTCTCGCGACAGCGGCTCAGCCCCAATCTAAGGGGAAGAGCGGAGGTCGCGGTGCTGTGAAGGGGACCGGGAAGGCTGACCGGCAGGCGACAACGGCCAGGGTTGCAGTGTCCACCGCATCCACGGCGGCCCAGCCGGCATCAACAGAGCCAGAGTCCTTGCAGTCTGCAATGGAGACCACTGAGGGGTGGTCCATTGCAGGCAAAAAGAAGCGGCAGCCACGGTCTCCTAAGACTCAAGAGCCCACCGCTACGCAGCCTGCGCAGTCCTCTCTGCAGGACGAGGGGAGGCGACAAAAACGGAGCGGAAAGAGAAGAAGGAAGGGGAAGGTCAACCTCCCCAAGGTTCCCGTATCGGCCGCCATAACGGTCACGGTGCCCGAAAGTTCAGCCAACACAACGTTGGGTGAAGTCATGGCCGCGGCTCGGCGAAATATAAAGCTCGCCGACCATGGCATAGGTCCGGACACCGTGACCATTAAGAGGTCAGTCAGCGGCGGAATGGTGCTTTCCGTCGCTGGCGAGGATGGTGGCGCCAAAGCTGACAGCCTGGCGCGCCGAATGCGGGAGGTGCTCACCCCCATCTATGACGTGCGTATTGCGCGTCCGATCAAGATGGCGGAGTTGAGGGTAATGGACCTGGATGACGCCGTCACAAAAGCAGAGATCGAAGAGGCCATCAAAGCTGCGACGGCGTGTTCGCCCGAGGATATAAGGGTGGGCGATATTCGCCGCTCACCGATGTCCTTGGGCACAGTCTGGGTCCGGATCCCACTGGAGGCAGCCAAGAAGCTGGCGTCTACTTGCCGCATTTGCGTCGGTTGGACGTCGGCTAGGGTCGAGGTGTTGGCGTCACGGCCATTACAGTGCTTCCGATGCCTCGAACTCGGACATGTGCGCCTCCGGTGCACCATACACGGGGGGGTTGACCGTAGCGATCGGTGCTTCGGATGTGGCGGCCAGGGCCACAAAATTCGTGAATGCCAGGTGCAGACAAAAAACTGCCCTCTGTGTGCCGACTTCGGCCTTCCGGCCGAGCACAGATTGGGCTGCAAATCTTGTGCAGCCCAGAAGAGCAAGAGGAGAAAACCAGCTCCCCCTGCCTCGGCCGAGGGGCTGACGACGTCTGCGCCGGCTGCACCGGTCGCACGCTCCGGCTCACCGGAGGCGATGGAGGCCAACTAAGGGTCCTCCAGGGCAACCTAAACCACTGCCGCAACGCGCAGAATCTGTTGCTGCAGACTATTGCGGAGTGGTCGGTTGCCTTGGCGGTTGTGGCGGAGCCCTACGGCGTCCAGGAACACCCTCGCTGGTTCGGGGGCGCCGGGGACTCCGTCGCTATCTATTGGTCTGGAGCCGAAGGTGAGCCGCCCTGCTCCCTATTGGACAGGGGTCAGGGCTTTGTCGTAGTAGAGTGGGGACCTCTGGCAGTAGTGGGCTGCTATGTCTCCCCCAACGTGTCTCTCGCCGACTTCGAGGGATACCTGGACGGGGTGGCGCACAGCATTCGCTGCAAGTGCTCGCCCCGTCCAGTGCTCGTCCTGGGGGACTTCAACGCTCACTCTAGAGCTTGGGGCAACCGTCGGGACGGGCCGAGGGGGAGAATAATGCAAGACTGGGCGGCGTCACTTGACCTCCGATTGCTGAATCGGGGGTCCGTTAGCACCTGCGTTCGGTGGCAGGGGGAGTCGGTCGTGGACCTGACATGGGCGGCTCCTTCTGTGGCCCGCATGGTGTCGGGTTGGCGAGTAGCGGAGGAGGTGGTCACACTTTCGGACCACCGCCACATTATGTTCGACGTGGCCCTCCGCACGCCTTGCCCGAGCCGTTCTAGTCCCAGCCCGCGGTCGCGGCGTTGGGCCCTCACACAGCTGGATCGCGAGTTGCTCGTCGCAGCTGCCAATGTCGCGGCCTGGCCAGAGGTCGATCAAGGGATCTTGCCCGATCCGGAGGAGGAAGCGTCCTGGTTCCGGGAGACGATGACGTCAATATGCGACGCATCCATGCCCCGGGCTAGGCGCTCCCGGCGTACGGCAGTGTACTGGTGGTCGGATGAGATCGCGCAGTTGCGTGCGGTCTGCCTGGCATCCCGCCGCCGGTACCAACGAAGCCGACGCCGACACAGTGCTACAGCCGGAGAGACTGACGAGGCCTATAGGGCCTACCGGGCGGCCACACTGACGTTTCAGACTGCCATCAGTGAGGCGAAGGCTCGGTCCTGGAGCGAGCTCCTAGAGGGACTAGACAGGGATCCGTGGGGGAGACCCTACCGTATGGTAGTGGGCAAGTTGCGCCCGTATGTCCCCCCGGTGACCGAAACCATGGCCCCGGATTTGCTGGAGAGAGTACTTTCAACGCTCTTTCCGGCGGTTCGGGACCATCCTGGTCCCTCTCCACCCCCAAATGCCTCGGACTGGGCCGAGGATTTGGGGGTTTCGGATGGGGAGCTGGGCCGAGCCATTGGCCGCCTGAAGAGTCGCAACACCGCACCGGGTCCGGACGGCATTCCGGGCCGTGCGTGGGTGTATGCGCTACAGTCTCTTGGGGACCGCTTGAGGCGGCTGTTCACCAGTTGCCTCCGTAGTGGCGTGTTCCCGTCCAGCTGGAAGGAAGCCGGATTGGTTCTCTTGAAGAAGGAAGGAAGGGCTGCAGAGTCTCCCTCTGCATACCGTCCCATCTGCCTGCTCGACGAGGCTTCGAAGCTATTCGAAAGAATAATTACCCGAAGACTCGTTGAGCACCTGTCGCGAGTTGGCCCCGACCTGGCCGAAAGTCAGTATGGCTTCCGGCAGCGGCGGTCCACCATCGACGCGATTCTTCGCGTCCGCTCGCTGTCGGAACAGGCAGTGTCCCGGCGGGGTGGGGTGGCGTTGGCGGTCAGTCTAGACATCGTCAACGCCTTCAACTCCATCCCGTGGGGCGCTATTAGGGCGGCACTAGTCTATCATCGGTGTCCGCCCTACCTGCAGGGCATCATTGGGGCCTATCTGCGTGATAGGCACATTCGCTACGTGGGCAGAGACGGTAGCGTGAAGCGGAGGGAGATTACGTGCGGGATTCCGCAGGGGTCAGTTCTCGGCCCTCTCTTATGGAACCTCGCCTACGATGCGGTCCTGCGTGTCGTTCTCCCTGCTGGCGTCAGCTTAGTCTGTTACGCTGATGACACTCTGGTGTTGGCCAGCGGGGAGTCCTTCGAGGGAACCATCCGGCTTGCGGAGCAAGCGGTGGCAATTGTCGTGGCCAAAATCCACGCACTGGGTCTGCGGATAGCGCCTCAGAAAACCGAGGCGCTATGGTTCCACAAACTGCCGAGAAGCAGAGAACCACCCAGTTCGTGGATACGCGTTGGTGACGCGCAAATCGGGGTGGGCCGGTACATGAAATACCTGGGGCTCACCCTGGATAGTCGTTGGGGCTTCGAAGAGCACTTCCAGCGCCTCGTCCCCCGAGTCGAGAGGGTAGTGGGTGCTCTACACCGGCTGCTGCCCAATCTCGGGGGACCATGTGAGGAAGTTCGCCGTCTCTACGGAGGGGTCGTGCGGTCCGTGGTCCTATACGGGGCGCCTGTATGGTCAGCTCGACTATCAGGCGCCCAGCGCTGCAGAACCAAAATTCACGGTCTGCAGCGCAGAGTGGCTATCCGGATCGCACGAGGATACCGAACGGTGTCCTACGAGGCGGCAACTCTCCTGGCGCGTTTTCCGCCTTTTGACATCCTGGCGGAGATGGATGCGTGGGTCTACGATCAGACACGCTCCCTCCGCCAGAGCGGCGAAGGCGCGCCTCCAGGGGCGTTGGACAAGCTGCGGCGGCTAGCTCGGGGGCGCGCACTTGTAAAGTGGCGTCATCGCCTGCGGATGCAGTTTGCAACCAAGCGCGTCGTCGAGGCCGTCCTGCCGCTCTTTGGAGCCTGGCTCCAAAGGAGCGAGCGCGTCACCTACCGCCTGACGCAGGTGCTCACCGGGCACGGTTGTTTCGGCGCGTACCTGCACAGGATAGGACGCGAGGCCACGGCACAATGCCACCATTGTGATAGCGACCAGGACACCGCACAGCACACGCTCGAGGCGTGCCCTGCGTGGGCCGCCGAGCGGCGGATCCTGGTCGATCGGATCGGGCAAGATCTCTCTCTGCCAGCAGTAGTGTCGGCTATGTTGGCAGAGCACGAAAATTGGAATGCAGTGGTCTCCTTCTGTGAGAGCGTCATGCTCCAGAAGGAGACCGCAGAGCGGGATCGGGAGAGGGCCGATCCCGCTCGAAGAAGAAGGAGACGGCGCCGGGGTAACAACCGCCCTGGCGCCTAATTCCGATACGCCTGAAAACCCCTGCCGTTGCTATAAGGTGGGGGACCTCTGGGTTCGCGGGTGCGTAGATTGGGGAATTTGCGTGCCCACACCAAGCGACCCAAGAGAAGACGGTAGCACGCATGTGGTCACGCGCTGCCGTGGGACGCTTTGGGGGATCCTTTACAATCCCCCTGGGGGGGTGACCGCTTTACAGTCACCCTCTCCGAGATGTGCCAATAGGCGTGGCACCAGTGGGTGGCTCTAGTGTGATCATACGAGGACCTGGAGCCTCCCTTAGGTGCCGAAGATGACCGCTCCAGTGGTTTTAGCCGGTAGGAGTCCGGCATACCCCTTCGTCCTTCCCCGGGGCGAAGGAAGTTCATGATGAATTTCCACTGGGCACCAATAAAAAAAAAAAAAAGGTACATGTAATCCCAATTGCAGCGCCACCTACTGGGTCTAATTGTGAATCTATTCCATCCAGGGATCCATAAAACCATACACTAAAATTTTCACTAAAATCAGTCCAGCCGTTTAGGAGTTTAGTGACATACATACGTACGCAAGAATGATATATATAAGACTAGCTGC
The DNA here is from genome assembly GCA_947459985.1 of Diloba caeruleocephala. Lineage (NCBI taxonomy): Eukaryota > Metazoa > Arthropoda > Insecta > Lepidoptera > Noctuidae > Diloba > Diloba caeruleocephala. The sequence continues at coordinate 8,515,985 of OX381621.1, read as the reverse complement.
CCGCCCCAGTTTCGCTCAGGTAGGTACATGCAAACCCAGCGCCACCTACTGAGTCCAATTACGAATCTAAACCATCCAGGGTCCCTATAACACAAACATACACAAAAAGAACACGAAAATCGGTTCAGCTGTTTAGGAGGAGTTTAGTGACATACACAAGTACTGAAGAATTATATAGATATATATTTGATATTTACGTTTTAATTCTAATTTTCTTTGTAAAAGTTCTTAGTGAATGATTTTGAGTCTGAGAATTTAGGCTGAAAATGAGGTTGGGTAGGTACAGTTCGAATCTCAAAAATAATATTCTCCCACATTTTTTCCAAGTACTTTATACTTGATCTTTGTCAAATAACCTTCGTAGTGACATGCAGGTCATGTTCTTGTTACAGAAAATCTTCATGTTGTAACGTTGAGCGTATATTTATATTCGCACTTAAAGTTATCTTCGTATAAACATGAAAGGGAGAGCCAGTAATATTTGCGTGAGGCGCAACTTAATACCTATGTTAATAAATACAAGTGAACGTAAGTTAGTTCCTGCAGTCAAACAACGCCGGGTGGTAAGCTTAACTGGAATTAGCTGCGTGAATAATGGCTGGGATTCATTCGTTAGCTAGTACCCACTTTTATTTATTTTAATGGTGTTTTGCAAGTTCCATGAAATATAGATGTTTGTTAGGTTTTACAATACAAACCACAAATCCTTAGACTGCAGAAACTAGAGTGAGAGCTTTTGGGACGGTTGACTGTATACCAACTACTATATTTTGTGGTTTATGGTTGTATAAGAAAATAGGGTGGTTTGTTCGCATACATGTTCAAAAGATACTAGTCTCGGACTTACCCCCTAACCCTAGCGGCTCTGGTTGAAAGTCATTAAGTATGATTAAAATTAATTAAGTAAAAGTTAAAAACTATGCTGATCAAAAGTACGGTGTAGCATTAAAATATTCTTTTACGTTCGTTTATATCATGGGCTAAAAAACACTGGTAATGTCGTAACGCACCGAAATGGCTCTCGAGAGTTCAGCGCGTGTGCTGAGTATTACCTGTTTGTTTTGAATCTATAAAAATATAAATGAATGTTGCTAAGCGCATAACTCGAGAATGACTCGACCAATTTTGTATGTTCCTTAAGGCCCACGGAAGGGATGAATAATAAAAAAAAATGGTTAAAAAATTAACGTGATCACTAGTAAAACATTGGATTTATTTAATTTTCACTATTGACTTTTGACAGAACGATGTCTGTCCGGGCAGCTAGTTTATAATAAAAGTGAAATAAAACAAACGTAATGTTTAAGTACTAATGTTGTCGTTCATAGCTAACAACACACACAGCACAAACTGATTGGTAAACGACCGGTGAGCTTAAGCAATGCTTGGCGCGGACAATCTACGGATGGGTGACCGGATAGTGGTATTTGAACTAAACGTCTCCGTGCTTCGGAGGGCACATAAAATTGTCGGGCCCGGTTTTTGTCATTAGACAGCAGACGTTAAGCCAAGTTGCAGGCCTTTAGGCGGTATGAACAACTCTGACACAAGGTTGACCGCTTACCACACGAAATAAGAAGAACTAATGCCGTTTGGGTCATTTAATATCTTTTATAAAAAGTTGATTCGTGAGTGCTGGTTTTTTTAATTTTTTTATTATTGGTGCCCAGTGGAAATTCTTCATGAACTTCCTTCGCCCCGGGGAAGGGCGAAGGTATATGCCGGACTCCTACCGGCTAAAACCACTGCAGCGGTCTTCTTCGGCACCTAAGGAGGGCTCCAGGTCCTCGTATGATCACACCAGAGCCGCCCACTGGTGCCACGCCCGATGTCACCCCCCGGGGGGATTGTAAAGGATTCCCCAAAGCGTCCCACGGCAGCGCGTGACCACATGCGTAATGACGCAAAACCTGCTCTTACTGCAAATTACTAACAATCAAATGATCTCAATTCAAGCTATAATAATAATTTATGACCAGTGGCAAAAACGATTTGACGAAATTACTAAACATAGTTTTCAACTTCAATCAATTTAGATTAGCTGCATAACTTGTTGGCATATTACATACCAAATTATTAAAGTCTGTCGTTTGGCTGTATACCAATCAGTATCAATATCAGCAATACTCCAAATCTGTCATTCACACTAACTAGATGCTTGATTTCAATACTGTCAATGGTTTTGCTACAGTGTATTTGCGTGTTGCCAACATAATGATGAACGAAATTGATCTTATAATAATAAGCTTTTTAAGAGAATAGATTAAACGTATGACTCATTTCCAAATTAATTTTGGGGGGAATTTGCCAGGACTCACGCTTGGCAGGCGGGTTGGTGAGTGCAGTATGGATACTGTTCCACCGAAGGGACGCTGCCTATTTGAGAGTCCCTTTTACAACATCTATGAAATGAGATGGAATGGTACAATCGAAAAGGGATGATTTAGGTAAATATAAAATGTTTATAAAAATCGAGAGAATTACTTGTATTCTTAGAAATGGCGGAAAAATCATTAGATTTCGTGACGTTAAAGGTCACTGGAGGTGTGTTATTGTCATGTACTAATTGTTATGGCATCGGTTTGATGTCTAGTAACTATGGCAAATAACTTGACTATTTGCCATAGTATGCCAAATAATGGCTATTCACAGCATCTTTACATTAAACGTAAATTTTCACAGTTACATAACAGCCCATTACTTTCCCACAGCTGGGCACGGGCCTTTTCTCGCGATGAGAAAGGCTAAGCCTTAGTCCCCCACGCTGGCCTAGTGTGGGTTGGCGGACTACACACACACACCATTTTAGAGCCCTCACAGATGTGCAGGTTTCCTCACGATGTTTTCGTTCACCGTTAACGCAAGTGATAATAAATTCTAATCCGCACATGAATCCGAAAAAGTCGGAGGTACGGGCCGGGAAGGCAAGCGTTTGACCACTGGGCTATCACTGCTTTCCACGCTGAACCTTAGGTTTTTACTGACAAACAAATTTTTTTTCCGAAAATACGAGGAATCAATTAGTCCGGCCGTAGCTACTTCAGTGAGCTGCCTATTTTATCTGACTGTAAAACACTGTGTAGAGGCGTTATTTGAGAACCCTATTAAATTAAGGATTAATGGTTGAACCAGGATTTTTTTTACTTATTATCGGGGTATCTACCTTTAGTTTAGTAGCATATAATACTCAATTATTTCACGTAAACTATTAAAATAAAAATATAAGCTAAACTATCATGAACATATTTAAGTTCACCGTTTATATAAGGAAACAGTCGTTAGCAAATAAGATAATGTTGGATAATGCTGACATTAGTTACATAAGGGAGATCATATAATAGGCTAGGAACAGAAAGGGCCTCTAAGTCGATCCTTGTGGCACCCCAGTTTTACTGAAGACTGGAAACAGCGGTACCATGTCTATACTTTGCTATCTTTTAGAAAAATAGGATAACACAAGATCGGGAGATTTACGAGAATCCCATAGTGATTAAATTTACAAATAAGCGTATTGTGATTCAAGTAATGAAAACCCTTGAAAATATCTCAGAAGATACCAATAGCATTCCGTGAGGCCCTCCCAAGCCTATAAAATATGTATATTTGATTTAACGCCCATGTCAGTCGTCGATCTACTTATGTATAAATACAATTTATGTTAAAATGCGAGAGTTTGTATTCAGATCAAGTTATTTTTTTACCTTTTCTTTAATCTGGAATTTAGCATCTAAAAGTAAAGACGTTGGTCACCGTTCTGGTCAGGACCGATGACGTAACATTATAAGATATAAAAACACTTCTTCACAAAATGTCAAGTTGACCGCTTAAAATTGGTTTTATTTCTCTACGAATTTCTCTTCTAAATGCATACGTACCGACGAAATAAAAACAATCTGGGATAAGCTACTGCCACTGATTTGGTGACACTGGCATCGCATCCACCACTGGCATCCCGATCTCTGTAACAAACTGTCATTTTAATAAATAACTCTTGTTCTGCGGTGACCAAAAACATAATACCTATGTATTTACATGATGGCGACGTTATTTTCAATTTCAATCACCGATTCACATAAGTTGGTGATACTATAATGGAGAACATGCCCACTGAATCTTATTCTAAAAATATACTTAGAAGAACCATCTAAAGCTAATTTAGCTTTCAAATTCAACCACAGACTAAAATATATTATTAGTAAATCCTCTTTGCTTTGTACACAAGTGATTGGTACGGAATAAATCATTTCGTAAGTGGGAGCCGAGCGTGTGCACAGATAATAGCACTGTGATTAATTAAGCCCAGCTGGCCGCACCAGTTGCTATTAAGCCTTATTTGAGAATATTTAATATATAATGCTTGTATTAGCTATCTGATGACTTGAACTATTATTGCATGGGCTGGCCTAAGTGCTGCTTTATCTGCATTCCGTATACGATAGTCCAGCTGAAAGACAGCATCGTGCGGATAGTCACATTTTTTGTGCAAATTAAACGGCACGGTTGATGCAGTGGCTGATACAGTCGGCTACTGCGCTCCAGGTTATCGGTTGGATTCCCACATGGAACAAATATTTACATGATCTGCTGGTAGTTCCGGGTCTGGGTGTATTGTATGTGGAATTCATGTCTGTAAACGCACCCATGACACAGGAGAAATCCTAGTTACGGACAACGTTTTTTTTAAGAAAAGAAACTTAAATTTGTAGGTTTTCGTTTTACATTGTTTTATAGATCTAACTTAATGTCAGTATACTGTTTTTGCTTTCTTATGTCTCTGTAATAAAGTAACACTTTCGTTTTTTTAAGTTATTGTTATTAATCAAAAACAATAATGGGTTTAAATGAAGACATGCCTGTCGTCGAAATAGCACTAAACAAATTATTCCATTAGTATAGCTACCTTAGAAATTAAGCAATGACACTGAATGACAGGCATATTATGCGTGACGTTTACTTTCTTTTATTAGTTGTTTTTAACTCCTGTTACATAAACACATTGCTCAACTGGCATCGCTGAATAATATTAACCGTAGCTTATTTTCATAATATAATTTAATTCCCATTTACGTTCCTGGCTCTACTTGAATATATTTGAAGTGCATTAGCTTAGTGCGCATTCCATCAATAAGTATTAAAGCGGGTCAAATATTAGACACTAATTAAAGAAAAGTCAAGCATGGTAATTCACGAGTACAGTGGCAAATATATTTATTGGCACACAAAACAGAATATAGTTGATACATTTATAAAAGTAGTACTTTCCAATTATTAAGTACTGGACGGTATTCCTGGGTACATACAGCTTGACTTATAATTCTAAATAATACCGGACAGTGCTAATTATTGTTTATCAATGATAACTACATTACACCTGAGATAGTTGGATTTAAGATTTTATAGTTTTGATAATATGTGCCAACTTTATTTTTAGACGTATATAGTCCTCGGTAGAACACATCCAATCCGCATTTATATTCAGGGGGTACCTTGATGTATAGATGATACATTCTGACTACGGGGGTACAGAAAAATCAAGGGGCAAAGCATCTAATATATTATACTAGATCTTATACAAACCAAGGGCCGTTTAATTCTACTCTATCCGTGGGTATCGATAAAAATAATTGGGAAGAGCATCCTTCAGGGCAAACACAGTATAATTTATGTTAGTATAATTTTGCTTAACGTGAATATATGGACAATATTTGTAAGTACATTCATTGTAACGGTTCCTTCCGATACTGCAGGTGCAGTACTGATATAATTTAACCATTACTCATAGTCATCTCATTATTACTACCTAGAAACTCACCTAGTCACAAGTATAGTATACTACACGATGAATGTCCTCGTGCACTTGATACGGGTGGCCGATAAGACGCCACGGTGCGACGACGTCATCTCGTAATGTGTGCACAGATATAACAAGACAATTAAAAAAATATGACACAGCTATCAGATAAGTAGTCTACGTCATTTACTGTATTTGTTTTACGGTTGAAAAAATAATTGCTTGTTTGTTAGATTTTTCATCGAACTATGTTGCATCGTGTGCCGTGCCGTGGTGTATGCCAGCTGAACTGCGATCGCCAACCCGTCTGCCAAGCGTGGCGATTATGGCAAAACCCCCCAATGAGCCCACAACATACCAATATCGGTCGTTGTGGTGATCTTTGGGGCAGGCCCGTGTCAAGCAGTGGACTTCATTTGGCTGAAATGATGATGTTGCATCGTCAGTTTAGTCAGGCTTGGTATCGATATCCTGTTTTGTTGCAAGTAGTAGTTATATATGAATCTCTTATTGATACGTGCCTTGTTTATAATTCCACTAGCAGCCCACCATCACATGGAATAAACAGCATAGCATTCAAACAGTGAATTAATTTATATAATTCGGATCATTACATTTTGAGATTACTCTCCTCTTATAGGTGGACCAGAAACGGACTCACACTGTCTTTTCTTTATTAGTGTAGATATATAGTGTCATTCTAATAAAATGTAAGGGAAAACTGAATTGACAGACAAAGGGCAAACTTCAAAAATCTTTCTGTCACATAAATTAAAAAACGATTGTACACACTTAATAAATCAAATCTATTCTACAATAATATAGGTATAATAAACAGCTGCGTCTGGTTAGATTGAACTCAGCTACCCAAACATATTTGGAAACAGGCTGATGATGAGTTCCTGGTGTAAGATGAGTGCTACCAGATGCATACATAAGGTTGGACCTACACAAAAAAAAGGCGAATGATTCTACATGTCTCTATTATCAATCGTGTTGAGGAATGCATTACAAGAAATCATCGGAAAGAAATCTATAGATAGATGAATGAAAGTCCGCACATGACACACAGATAAAAAACAACATAACATACTGTGTTTATAAACCTTTACATCGTTCAATACGTCCACATTGTTTTTAATATCTAACAATCAGTCTCGTGATATTGCCATTAGGAGTTTGAATATAAGTACTTGTATTGATAAGTGACAACCTTGTACTAATTTCTATTATTCTTGCCTATTACGTAGGCGCGCTTGCGATTTGCATATCAAATGAGCTTGCAGTTTTGTAAGAGGTAAAAGTATATTATTACCGGTACTGAAGGATTAAGAGATCAATACTGAGCTACTATTTGTATTGTACAGCTGATAATATTTAGTTTTTAATAATGTACAGAGTTTTTAAGAATTTGTCAATAAACGATTTATAAAAGACCAAAATACCGGACAAGTGCGAGTTGAACTCGCGTGGAGAGGGATCCGTACGATGAATATATTATCTTTAGGTACGACAAGTGACGGATGCTTGGCCAAGTTAAGGCGATGAGTATCAACAAAATTAATCCAAAGAACAAACTTAATATTGTAGTTGAAAAACATGTTTTCCCATACATTCCAACTGCAAATGTAAGTTTGTACGCACAATATTGAAAAATTTACCATGTTATTTTAAAACCATAGACTTCTTATAGATTTTCCTGTAATCTATCAGTAAAGAACTACTTTTTTTGTTCAACATTTTAGGCTTAGTAGTTTCAGAGATGGGGCGGGGGTGGTCAATGTGTTAAATAACTTTAAAACGATTTATTTTAAAATTATGTAATAAATATATTCGAGACCCTCACAACAAGCCCTTACATTGAATATGCCACACGGTACAGTTTGTAAAACTTTATTCTAAAATTTTCTATAGTACCTCCCATATTCAAAATTCTGTTATTTACGTTACACATCCGTGTTTGGGTTGCAGAAATCCATGTGTGTGCCAAATTTCAACTTCATCGGTAGATTCGGAGCAAATTGGCTGTGACGGACAGACATACAGACACACGAGTGATCCTATAAGGGTACCACCGTTTTTTCCTTCGGACGTTCGGAACCCTAAAAATAACAAAACGCATACGTATAGTATCAAGAACGACCTAATCCTGAGTTTCAACCCGTCCACCATCGTATAGCGAAATGCCCTATGTTGTTTCTATATGACATGTAAAAGAGTATGTTATGACATAACTAAGAATGAAAACAGCCTTTGTTTCTTCACTGCGGTGGAAATCCTCAAGTACTTCCTTCGCGCCGGGAAAGGGCCGAAGGGTGCTTACCGGATAAAACCCGCCCGGGCTGGTAACCCGCTTGTATGGGCGCTGGTCAACCGGACCAAATATATACTAATTGTTAAATACTAACATGTGTTAAATAATAATAATAAAATCGTCTGGGTGGTCATCTTTGGCACCAAAGGGGGGCTCCAGGTCTCGAGACAAACACACCGGAGCCGCCCATTGTTGCAAGCCGTGTGGAATATAAGAGTGCCGGGAAGATTGTTACGACACTCGCTCCTTCTTCTCAGCCTCGATCAGCCCTCTGTCGATCCCGCTATATGATCGCCTTCTGGAGCGTAACGCTCTTATTTCGATCTTAACTTGCCGACCATAAGGCAATTTATGACAAGCGTCTAAACGCTATCTCGATTCTGCCCTGTCCCACCCTAATCCCCTTGTGGTATCAGCCGCCGATTAACAACCCTCCCGTATCAGTAGAGTACGCCGGCCGAGGCACGTTCTGGTCGATCCAGACGACTAAATCACGTTAGATCACATAAAGGGCCTCGCGTTGTCTCATTCACTTAACACCCGACCGTTTTAGCGCCCTCGCCGCCGAGGATGCCCGCCTCACCGACGTCACGGAGGCCTATCGCTGCCTCACCTTCCCGTTCAAGTTAGCACTTCTCCCTCCCGTCTCTTGCTCGCGCCCGTGCCGAGCCTATAGTTTGAAATGTTCCCTAATGCATTATAATTAATACCGATCCAGCTGTCCCCAAAATAATAGCTTGTTATCCCCAGCAACGCTCTAAGCTGAGGTCCGTGTCCCGCAGGGGGCGCCCTTAGCGAAAGTTGCTTAGTTTTTAATATTAATTTTAAGCCTGGCTGGAGGCCTCTTTTGGCTTCGCCAGAAATGACCGGTTAAGCAACCACATTTCCCAGAAAAGAAATGCGAGAAGGCCAACAAAAAAAAAACGCTCTCACAGAAGGATACCACTGCACTCCAATTCTCATACTCTGCCAGATTAGAAGACACTACTGCCCGGCAAAGAGAGATTTTACCCAATCCCATCGACAAGGATGGAAATCGTATTGAGCACTTTATTTTAATATAACCATCATTAATAATATCGAATATATGTTTCAAACAGTCTCTAATCTTAATTGTCATTTAACATCAGCAAGGATTTATTCAAGAACAAAAATTGACGTAACCTTTAAAATAAGAAGTAAGTAAAGAGAACTCATAAAAATATTTGGTAATTAAAATTCTGCAAATTCAGTAAATTTCGCCGGTAGAAAAACGCCTGACATTTTGACGCGCTTAAAACTTAATGAGGAGAATTATCATGATTGTTTTCAACTAACAAAAAACGGTCCGCCGCGCGACGGTCTGTTGTAACAGGATTTGAGATAAAATATAATTATTATAGATGACATTCTTTCTAAGAAAGAAAGTCCCCAATTTCTAAAAGAGGAAATAATTTGAGAGTAACCTTTATACTTTAAAAATATTGTTGTGAAAAATTGTAGATGCGGGTTTCTGGCTCTTATTTACAGGACCATCAGGAACATCAGGATTAAACAAAACATTAGCAGTTAAAGTACGTTGGAGCCCCAGCTATACAACGCAAATTAAAGCATATGTGGTGGTATCGAGGAGGAACCGCGGGTCGGATTTCTCATTAAATTAAATTCTTTTATATACGGTATATCCGTGTGGTGTCCAAATTAAGAATATATAGGATATAAGTATATATATTTATATTATATACTATTATAAGCGTTTTATATACATTACCCTCACATACTCTATAATATGAAAATATTCGAAAGATCATTTCAACCCAAAGATGTCCATTACATTACAAAGGCCTCCCCCACAAACGATCGGTTACATGCCGTGTGTCGTCATTTTGGGGGAATCTCCAGTACTCACGACGCTTAGCAGGAGGTTGGTAACGTGGCGCGAGCGGCTCATGCTGCCAAAGCGCGTCGTTGAAGCCTCAATCAGTCAGTCTTGCCGGTCTTCGGAGCCTGGCTTCAAAGGAGCGAGCGCGTCACATTCCGCCTGACGCAGGTATTCGCCGGACACGGTTGTTTCGGTGCGTACTTGCCCTGTGCAAGGACGCGAGGTCACGGCACAGTGCCACCACTGTGGAGACGATCAGGATACCGCACAGCACACGCTCGGAAAGTGCCCTGCGTGGACTGCTGAGCGGCGGATTCTGGTCGATCGGATCGGGCAAGATCTTTCTTTGCCATCAGTAGTGTCGGCTATGCTGGCAGAGCATGAAAATTGGAGTGCTGTGATCTCCTTCTGTGAGAGTGTAATGCTCCAGAAGGAGGTCGCAGAGCGGGATCGGGAGAGGACCGATCCCGCTCGGAGGAGGAGGACACGGAGCCGGGGTAACAACCGCCGCGGTGCCCGTGTCCAACACGCCTGAGCCCCCTGTCGTCTTATATGGCAGGGGGCCTTGGGGGTCGCGAGCACGCTTATTGGGAAAGTGCGCGTGCGCGTGCTCATACCGAGCGACCCCCGGGAAGACAGCGGTGTGCATGTAGTCACGTACCGCTGTGTGCGCAGCACAGCGCATAGTGAGGCCTCGGGGGAATCCTTTACAATTCCCTCGAGAGATGCCTGGCCTCTTTACAGTCACCATCCCTCCACTAGAGGGAATGACCGCCTTACAGTGATCCCCTCCGAGATGTGCCTAAAGGCGTGGCACCAATGGGTGGCTCTAGATGGAGATCTTTCGAGTTCCTAGAGCCTCCCTACGGTGCCGAAGATGATCACTCCGGTAGTTTTAGCCGGTAGGAGTCCGGCATGCCCCTTCGCCTTTTCCCGGGGCGAAGGAAGTACATGAGGTATTTCCATCGGATCAATAAAAATAAATAAAAAAGGGGGGTTGGTAACAGCAGAATAGCTGCTATTCCACAGATGTGACGCTGCTGCGCATCCCGCTCGTTTAGTGTTCCTTAGTCACCTTTAACAACATCCACAGGATGAGATGGGGTGGTGCTATATTCTTAATCCAGACACCACACAGAGTCCACACAAGTCACAGAAATCTTCAAATATTGGTTGAACGTTCGCGTTTCATACCATCCAGGGTCTAAGTTCGATTCCGGCTCGCACCTCTGACTTTTCGGGATTCATATGCGGATCAGAATTTGATTATCACTTGCGTTAAAGGTGAAGAAAAACATCGTGAAACCTGCACACTTGGGAGGACTCCAAATGCTCCCAATGGTGTGTGTAGTCCGCCAACGCGCACTAGGCCAGGGTGGTGGACTAAGGCCTAACTTTTCTCATCGTGAGAAAAATCCCGTTCCTAGTAATGGGCTGATTTGTTATCAATCAATCAATCATTTATTTTTGTGAAACATAGGTACAAAGGTGGGATGTCTCTGTATAAGTAAATAAGAATCACTACGTTTGGCCAATAGTAGGCGTACAAAGTTATAGGATACAATTTAAATCTCAGTCTATGATTTAAATTAACCAATTAACTTGTCACACATATCAGTCATATAAGAATGAATGTCACACTGTGTTATATTATGTTATTTCCGGAAAACTTTTACGTGGCGAATCGATCTGGACAATTAAATCCAAAATACATACTAGTTTGTATCAATTAAATAACTATAAAACCTCACGTCACTTCAGTAATAGGCTGATTATGTATGTATGCAAACACATGCGTATAATAAGTGTTTAATTAATGAGTTTTAATTAGAAAGTAAAAAGAAATCAATTGAATTTCCTATCAACAAAACCTTGGAAAGCAATTCTGTATCTCTTAGGTGAATTTCGAAACTACAACTTAATTAAACTTAGCCAGTATGAATTCAAGAAATATAACTTTATACACAGCATCCTTACCAAATTATCTCTACTCCTATTCAACTGGAGGTACTTTGAAATTAACTAACTGTGCTCCAGCCTGTCGTGTTATCAGGTCTTAATTAAACCACGGTGGAAATTTCCTTAATTAGTTCTCTTCTAATGATGCCTGGTCCGTACAAAGTGCATTTCGTGAGGATGTTAAAGAAAGAAGAACGTAAGAAAGATGTTTTTTATTTTCGGTACAAAACAAAGGGCTTATATAGTATTGGTATGTTAGAAATATGTTGCTGCAATTTTAAAATAATAGTTTTACCTGCAACAACAGTACTGCATGTTTATGTTGTGAAATACTGCAAGCATTAGCACAGCGCTGATTTTCAATGAGGGGCCCGGGTGACGGTTGACTACCATGTATGTATCTTCTCTATCAACATTTAGCTATTGTTTTTCTTTTTTTTTTATATTCTGAATGTGTTGACTTTTAGCATCCAAAGACTTGGTAAGCCTTATTAAAGATAGTATCTATTATATTCTTTCTTTGCGATGGCGTGGCGATTATGGCAAAACCCCCCAATGAGCCTACAACATACCCATATCGGTCGTTGTAGTGATCTTTGGGGGAGGCCTGTGTCCAGCAGTGGACTTCAATGGCCGAAATGATAATATTCTTTCTTTGATGGTTTGTGAAAGAAACATGTGCATATGTTCGAATACCACCATATCAGCTCGCAGCGGTCATTAGCTTCCGGAGGCTAAAGACCATAATCACCACGGCGGCGGATTTGTGATCGTAGTATGTTGCTTATATATAGTATGCAGAAGGAGGCTGGTAAATTTATTTATTATTGTTGACAGTTTTGCAAGAGTCATCTGTCTCGCCTAATGGAAAACGATGAGGAAAAAGAGCATCTAGCTAGATTACCCAGAAAGTAGACCGTTAGCCGTCATTTACGAAACCCACGGTTATAGGGGGAGCGGTTAATCTTTATCAACACTGCCAATACACTAAGTACGAGCATGAAGGTATTAAATCATGTAAACGAAAATGTAGTACAGTTCCATAATTTGCTTTGTTTAATGGACAAAACAAAAAAATATGTTTAGCTTCCCGAAATAGTTTTCATCATACATCATATCAAGATCATATACCTCGGTTGAGTTGAGTAGTACTAGATTTAGGCCCGTATTACAGATCGAGAAAAAACTCAATAAGAACTTGAGTAGAGATTGAATCAAACGAATATAAATGCTGGACCTATTACGTAGGGTTCATATTTGATTAACGCAATGTCGACTCATATTCTACTTAAGTATTGATTCTGTTCCTTCCTTCTGATGAAGAAGAGGTTAAGTTCGGAGGCAGTTGTTTTGCTTACCACCTCAACCACAGATAACTTACACTAACTACAAATTACTTTGCAAATGTGTCAAAAAATTATCCATTTCCTCAATGAAGACAACACGAACTGTTAGCGTAAGTACTTACGTTTTAAAAGTCATTTGCAAGAGTCGTTCCGTACTCTATAAGCAAACAGCCGGACACAAAACAAACTTTAACATAAAACATAATTCCTAAAAAATATTCAGAAGTCTGTCTAGCTGGATACTACACAAGATCAGGGTCACAAAATTAGATGTTGTGGCGGACACGGAGCCAGTGATGTTAGGGAAAATCCCGATTATCTGGGTACAGCGTGGCTATTCTGTAAGAACTCACTAACAAACTCACTTCTAAATCCGCAGTGAAATCTCTAGTTTCGTACTATTTTTACTACCTTCTTTTCACTGCGGATTAAGAAGTGAGTTCTTTCAGAATAGCACTGCAGATAAAACGCAAACGTAAACAGTAGTTATATACAAATAAAAAGCCGGTTTATTGATACAATGGGTAGTACAGTGTGCATTTTAAAATATAATTTCAATGGTACAAATTTACTGCCAAAAGAAATTGTCGTCTACATGACTTTCTGCTGCCATGAACATATTTAAAAAAACATAGTACTAAAGTAGCCGACAAACAAATTGAAATAGAAAACGATTTTTTATAGTTATGGCGCACCACCACAATGTTCAGTTGATATATGGTATGAGACCCTAAAATCTGGTACGCGTAACAGAAAGTAGGTATGTCCAACACCACTGAACGGAGCAGGATCTAATAAACGTTAGTACCTCTCGTAAAGCTAAATACTGCGTGAACCGTAATATGGCGCTAGGAAAAAGAAAATTGTACAAGCTTAAGTTAAATATAAGGAATGTGATAAAAGAACGTTACATTCATTAATTACTTTTTTCCACCATAAACTTCGCCACTTATAAGTAGGAATTAATAAAGTAGGTATGTAAACAAAGTATGTAAACTCGAGCAATGTAAACAAAGCAATATTTATAGTGAGGTTATTTGATTATTAATTAATCGATTGATCAAACATAATTTAGTAATGTAAATAACCGTGAACTGATCGATTTGATCGTCAATAATGATTATCAGAAAATGTTGTATTACCTCGTTTATGTAGTTGGCAAATATTGAATTAAACTTTTTAGTTAACTTAGGGCCGATTTTTCATTCATTATTTGACTGTTTATCTGTCTGATATTTGGTTGTCAATTTTTCAATTGCTATTTATTTAACGAATAACTATCCGGCGGATTATTTCGCCTCGAATGACGCTAACTTCAGTAAGATGAAACAAACATAGTGCATATACAGATGTTAGAGCAGGACAGACTTTTCCGTGATCTGTGTATGACAAAATATATCACTGTCACGTAGATGGAGTATTGTTTATATTAAACTCGATGTTTGTTGATGTTTACTTTCAGTTTGTTCAAGGCTCCCGTTATTGTGTACGTAAAGTAAATTCTATTTTATTTCCAATGGAATGGAAGAAAAGAGAGAGTTTGGCGAATTTTCATACTTGCTTTCATTCAGTTAGTTATGAGTTTAATCGACAAGTATAACCAAAATGGACTGACACGTATAAAGAAATATAATAAAATACTGTCAAAGGTAAAGTGTACCACATGGTAAAGTGATTGCCTGGATCTGACAGTTCTTATATTTCTTCCCGATGTATGATGATGATGAATTCATTTATTGAGTCTCTTTGTCAATTGTTAGGTCATCAATACTATCAAAAATAATAATAACAATTTTACTTGGTATGAAACGCAAAACCAAGAAATAACTAACCTAATAGTAAATGTATTGTTTACACCATCTGTCGAATGGTATTATCTCTCAGATATCGTTCTACCTGGCCGTAAAAGGGACAGATAAATCTATTCTTCAGGTAGTCGCCTTATTCATCAAATAAACCCTATCTGACCATTGAAAAATTCATTCATTTTTGCTATCTGTCGAATAAATGCTATCTGTCTGTTTATCTGACGATTGAAAACTCGGCCCTTAATATCCAGAATGATATCAGTAAGTAGTATATATGTAGAATATTATATTATATATATACATATGTATATTTAGTTAGAGTATTTATTGTATACATACAAGAGCACGTAATATTATTCAAATTAGTGTTGTTGTACTATTTATTTTTGTCATTATATGTATTTTCTTGTATATCAATATCATTAATTGTACACTACAAACTTCTTGAATTGATTTCTCTGCTTCCATCATCCAAAGGTCTGTAAAAGATCGCTTTTAGCGACAAGACCGCCCATTGTGTCACGTATGTGTTGTATTGTGTATTGTAAATAATCCTTCCTATTATTTTGGTGTACAATGAAGTTATATTCTATTTTGTTCTATTCTATTCTAGTAATGTCTTATGTTTTTGCGATTATTACTCATAATAAAACATTTCTCAACGAATCGCTTATATTAAGTAGATTTTTGTTTTGTTGGCGGTTTTAACACTTTGTAGGATTCGTGGTCGCATTATTCTATTCTATTCTATTATACTGGATTCTCCACGAATGTAGGTAAATAGTTTTAAGACTGGTTTAAACCAAAAATGGTCTAATTATATGTAGGAATAATTAATGGCTTAGTATATGGTAATGGAATGTCGTGGTGGCCCGGAAGTTTACGGACTCGCTTCCTTAGCACAAGGTTGTGGGTTCAAAACCTATCTTGCACCAATTTGAGCTTTTGCAGTCCAGTACTGGACATAGGTCTTTCAAGCCAAGCTACAACACCCAGTCCTCCACTTTCTTTCACGTTCTTTTCACAATGATTGCTTTTCGAATCGCCTTAAAGATTACTTACAGATTAACTGGTGTTAAGTCTTTTACAGCAAGAAGCTGGCTAGGTACCATTCTAGTCGGCTCTAGTGTGATTATACGATGACCTGGAGCCTCCCTTAGGTGCCGAAGATGACCGCTCCAATGGTTTGAACCGGTAGGAGTCCGGCATAACCCTTCGCCCTTCCCCGGGGCAAAGGAAGTTCATGAAGAATTTCCACTGGGCACCAATAAAAAAGGTACCATCCTAGTGCCAGATATTCGCCCGCGAAACAGTAGTGTTTCAGCAGGCATGACGCTCATGCATGCCCATTGAAACGCTGCTGTAACGCTGCACAATTGTAATGCTGCATAATTGTAATGCTGCACAATTGCAATGCTGCACAATTGTACTACTGTACAATTGTAATGCTGCACAATCGTAATGATATTTATTTGTACTGCTTCGCAATTGTAATGCTGCATAATTATAATTAAGCACAACTGTAATACTGCAGAATTGTAATGCTGCACAATTATAATGCTGCCCAGAACTCATCACAGGATGAGATCGTCTCGTCACCAATTTGTATGTTTTTTTAAACTCTTTGAACGACTGTGAATTTCTGCATTATACTTAGGTCTCACAGATTTTACCAGACAGAAAATGCTTATTAAATAAAATAAAACCGGACGGACAAGTGCGAGTTGAACTCGCGTGGACTTCGAAACGTTCGCGTTCCGAAATTGCTGAACATATTGTCTATTGTTGAATTCTGTCTTGTACTAATAATTTATCCCAAGGACAAACTAAACATGTAGTTGAAAAACATGTTCTCCGACTGCAAACCTAAGTTTGTGCGCACAATACTGAAAATTTTTAAGACTATAGACTTCTTATAGATTTTCCTGTTATCTATAAATAAAGAGCTATTTTCCGTATTTCTTTTTATAATTTTCGGCTCAGTAGTTTCGGAGATAAGGGGAGACATAGTCAATTTTCGCCTATTTTCTTAAATAACTATAAACCAGTTTATTTTAAAATTATAAATTGGATCTATTTAAGACCTTCACAATAAGCCCTTTCATTTAATATGTTACACGGTACAGTTTGCAAAACATTATTCTTAAATTTTGTATATAGCCCCTAAAATGTTCAAAATATTTACGTTACGCATCCGTATTTGGGTCACAAAAATCCATACGTGTACCAAATTTCAATTTAATCGGTCCAGTAGATTCGGAGAAAATTGGCTGTGACAGACGGACAAACAGACAGACACGAGTGATCCTTAAAATGGTTCCGCCGTTTTTATCCTTCGGACATTCGGAACCCTAAAAACTGCACACACACCTACCACCTACACAATTTAATTTATAGAAAATACCTTGTCACTCGCAAAGTATTGTATCCTAATCACCAAATAAAAATCGAATGAACCGGTTCACGACAATACCATAATTAGAAACACATCAGTAAGTAGTGATTGATATTATTCCGTAACCGTTGCAGGAGCAAGCTATCGATCATACGGTCTTAAATCCGGACTATAAACTGGTTCGAACAAAAGACGACTATCACACTAGTTGCGATATATGGAATAACAAACGCAATTCTATATGGAATGGCTGTTAACGGAGCTAAAAGTCACTGGATGAGACAACGTGAAGTGAATGAACTTTCTAATATTACCTCATCTGTATCTAATACGTGGGCTAGCTTGGTACATTGTTTAAGTTTCTGAGATTGTTTAAATGTGTCTGTGAGTAAATCGTTGACATTTACATGACACAAGGTAAACATATACACACTTCATTTTGAATAGGTACGTACATTATATAAAGTTTTATGCTGTATACATCCTTGAAATACCCAAATCAGCAGCAGTCGATATTTCTAACCATAATTACTCATTCCACAAACCTGCAAAGTGCAATCTTTATCAAATCTGACAAAATTTAATTTCAATCAATGCGATAAAATGTATGTATATATTTATATATATATTTTGTTTGATGTATATTTTTATTTAGATATATGTTTATGTATTTCATTTATTTACTCCTTTACACACTGTGTCTATATTTCTTGTTCAAATTTAGCTCTCGCAGGTCTGCAGGAAGAGATTTATTTAATAATGCCTTAAGCAAAAAGCAGGAACTTTGTACATTTTAGTCCTATTTAATCTTTCATTATATTTATTTCTCTGTGTGCGCATTTCATTTATTTACTCCTTTACACACTGTGTCTATATTTCTTGTTCAAATTTAGCTCTCGCAGGTCTGCAGGAAGAGATTTATTTAATAATGCCTTAAGCAAAAAGCAGGAACTTTGTACATTTTAGTCCTATTTAATCTTTCATTATATTTATTTCTCTGTCGCGCACAGTATTGTATTGTAAATAAAACAAATACACATTAGCATGATTAACACTTCGGCTAATGCTAACACTGGTGGTAGGTCTCTTATTGCAAGAGTCTGGCTAGGTAGATACCACCCCGGCTCTAGTGTGATCATACGAGGACCTGGAGCCTCCCTTAGGTGTCGAAGACTACCGCCCCAGTGGTTTTAGCCGGTAGGAGTCCGGCATACCCCTTCGCCCTTCCCCGGGGCGAAGGAAGTTCATGATGAATTTCCACTAATCACCAACAAAAAAAAATAAAAAAAAATCGGTACCACCCCAGTGGCAAATATTCGCCGCTAAGCAAAAGTAAAGGTGTTTAAACTTTACACATTACAGAAAGGACACACAGGACAGTGAAATTAATGGGCATAAGAGACCAAATAATTTCATGTCTCGAAGGGACGAGCGCAGTGTGGTGCCACGCAGGGCTCGTCTTGAGTAGCATTACAATTGTTGTGGGCAGGCATGACATTTACCACCAGGTGAATGCCGTGGTCACCGCGTAAACATGTTGTATAAAAAATATGCATCGAATTGAGAACCTCCTCCTTTTTGAAGTCTGTTAAAACACATTATCTTTCCCCTCCTCCGTATAAAACTGCCTACTATTCAATTTCGTCGTTGAAGAATTAAATTCGAAAACAATATCTTCAATACTCTTTCTATTATTCATGTTCTAGAAACAGGCGATCCGAGCATGCATAAAAGATGTGTTACCTTTAGCTTGGTAAAATTAACTTGCAAAATGGCAAGCCCACCTGCATACAACGTACTAGTTACCTTGCTTGAAACGACCCGTAATTTTCTTCTGTCGTTAAACTTGGCAAGATAGAGGTAGATACCTACGTCGACGCGTTCGGAATATTACGGAAAGGTTACAATACCAGCAAAGATTTGCATGTTTGATTAATGTTTGCTGTCTCAAAGAGACAACCACCGCTGGATGCTAATGAGTTTCGATACATCATTGATATGCTGATTTGGATTCTGAACGTCCTGTCACAGTATTTGGGTGATCAGGAAGGCTATCTATAGTATTTATTGTATGTATGTATGTATT
The DNA here is from genome assembly GCA_947459985.1 of Diloba caeruleocephala. Lineage (NCBI taxonomy): Eukaryota > Metazoa > Arthropoda > Insecta > Lepidoptera > Noctuidae > Diloba > Diloba caeruleocephala. The sequence goes on along the minus strand of OX381621.1, from coordinate 8,496,425 downwards.
AATATGCAAATTGGTGTAGCTATACTATTTATTTATGTCAATACGTGTATTTTTTCTACATCATTATTCAGTACAGACTACCTGAATTTCTTTATTTCCCTACTTTAAATACATCCAAAGGTTGTCTGTAAAAGAGCTGCTTTTAGGTATAACAACGCCATTTGCGCCACGCTTACTATTCTAAATAATCCTATGATTTTGGTGTACAATAAAGTTATATTATATTCTATTCCAGCCCAATATATGATTAACTATTCTTACACGCGATACACAATGAGGCGACGCGTCACCGTGTCTTGGGCTTACAGTGGCTGCTAATGCTGTCCAACTTGTTTGATTTTGTGCTAGGCCTCCTGGTCTGTTTGGCGTTTACATCATTATTGCACAAATCTCGTGTAGAGAGAAACCACGTGCCGATTTTGAATAACTTAGAAACCAATGACTATAACACCTTAGCAACAATAGCATATCCGTGTGGTGTCCGGATTAAGAATGTAACACCACTCCATCTCCTCCTGTGGATGTCGAAAAAGGTGACTAAGGGACTCTAAACCAGAGGGATGAGCGGCAGCGTCCCTTCTGGGGAGTAGCAGCTATACTGCACTCACCAACCCGCCTGCCAAGCGTGGTGAGTACTGACAAATTCCTCCCAAAACGACCGGCATTTAACATGTGGTTTATAGAGGAGGCATTTCTGCAGCTGTGGAGCACTTTTAACTTATGTGAATGAATGAATGAACAGAAGCTAAAGGCGATTAAGGCTCGAGCTTCAATATACCAGGATGAAGCATTTCGTGACACGCTGGACATCTTTCGGGATGCGACGTACCGAGTTCACCACATCCGCATAGAAAGTACTGCCCATCAAGTACCGGCCGGTGTTTTCCTACGTGGACTGGATCTTGCAGCTGCATCGTCGTATCGCACGGCGGCATTTTCAAATATGGAAGCATTACAAAATGTGGAATGCAAAGCCCACTAGCATTTTTTGTACACAAGTTTTTATATATTGTCACTCGAATACTAATTTACTAACTACTTATTACAAAATTGTTGGTTCACACGCTTCGAGTTACCTAGACAATTTAAGTTACAATAAATGCGCACTCTATTAAAGACTGCTTTACTCTCCGATTCCGGGGTCATGTGATTTTGTACGTGAAAGTTGTTTAGACTTAGGCAAAATGGAATAAACGGACCTCCCACTCATAAATAACTAAACACAGTCTCTTTTGCGCAATTAATAGCTGTAATTTATATTTGTGGTTATTCAAGTCATATCCAATAGCCATCGTAAAGTTGTAAAAACAAACATATTATTATTTTATATGAACATATGTACATGAAATGCATGCATACTGTGTTGTGCCGGCTACTGATAGCACCAACCCGTCTCATCCCGTGGGTGTCGTAAAAGTCAACTAAGGGATAAGCCGAAGGATGGGCAGCAGCGTCCTTCGAGTACATTAACAACTCAACTGCTATCGCCAGCCCGACTGCCAAGCGTGGCGATTACGGCAAAACCCCTCAATGAGCACACAACACACCCATATCGATCGTAGTGGTGATCTTTGGGGGAAGCCTGTTTCCAGCAGTGGATCTTATTCGGCCGAAATGATGATGATGATGATACATGAAATACATTATATATGAATGTAGTCATATATATACATATAAGTGTAATTTATATAGGTAATTTACATTAAAAGAAACATTTGGATTTAAAACTATAACGACTAATTCAAACAGGTACATATATTATAAAGCTGCAAGTAATGTTGATGATTTATTCATAACGGCCTAGTTTACTACATTAAATGGGTACATCGCTATCATAAAATTTAAAGTCCTAAACTCAACTTACATTCCCCGCGTATACATACATATATATAGAGAAAGTGGGGGCAACATAACCTGTATCTAAACAGTGAAGCCAACAATTTGTCAACAAGTAACATTTGTAGTATATCACGAGACCTATCAACAGGCTATCAGCTATGCCCCTTCCAGTGGGTTAATGTATGCTCAGACCACACTCGTACTACATTCACCCCCCTTCTTCGATCAACTGTCTCTACTTGACGGCCATTACCTAACCGACCGCTTGTGCGCTCTACAAAGTCCACACCACGACACCAAAATACTAACGCACTTATTCAAAACACCGGACCTTCTTACCACGTGGTAATATGGTTGATAATTTAATTGTAACCATTTCCGACGTCGGATTAATTTGGCTTCATCTACTCAACTCGCTGTTTACATTCGCCCGTCGACGTTCGTCATTTAATTAATTCGATATTTGAGCGCGGCAGTGCTGTCGTTTCTTTCGGCCAGTGTTATTCTTTTTTCAATATCGTATGCTTGGTTCAACCTTTTCGGTCATTAGTAAAATAATAAACAAAATAAAAATACTTTATGTCCACATTTTTTACAAACATATATTTATAAATTAATCGCGTTTGGCAGTGAATGACTAGGAAAGTGTTTTAGGTACCTATTTCAAAATGTGTGTTTTAATATAGTGATGTTTACAATGCGGTGATCTAATAACATGTGAATTAATTATGTTGGCTGGTGAGGAGGCCAGCATTGAATTAGTGCAAAGGTGGCTTCAGAGACGAGGCAGCGATGAAACTGATACAGGTTAATAAACACGTAATTAAATACTTTAATCTAAAAAATTGTGCCTGCAACGCAGCACGCGTGACAGAAGTGAAACTTTATTATTTATTTTACAATTTATGCACACACAGAAACAAAAATTTAAAGAAAGATGAAATTTTACTATTCTTCACAAAGGTACTGCTTATTTCTGAAATCTCTTCCATACGACGTGCGAGAGGAGAGAGGAGTAAAAAGATTACTTGTATCAGGACACCAATTTGCTTATGCCCGCGCGCGCGCCTACATCTTTTAGACACATTACGTTGCACTTTTAATTTTACCTTGAAATTTTATTCACATCGTGACCAAAGAAAAAGATTCCCTCCCAAACCAAAAAACATTATGTTTTTCTATTATGATCTTAATGGTTACAAAATACAATAATTCAGTTTATTGAACTAGTTAAAACTCAATTAAATTATGTTTGTTATACGCTTGCAGGTATTACTGGTATTTTATGAAAGTTGAGATTTAAAAAACCAATGAATATATATATATATATAATCTTACTATCCCACTAATATTAATAAATATGAAAGTTTGAACAAAGACATTTAGTTTAGTAGCGCTGGATAGAATTGGATGAAGTCTGGTGCAGGTGGAATATAGATTTAGCATGAAATTTCATTCCGGGAAACTAAAAAGGATGTGGCCAGAGCCTTGGGCATGTCTATAAAAAAACTGTTACATTTACAGCTAGAATCAAAATCCAGATGTATTAGGTCAATAAAATATATGCAAACAACTCTTCTAAAACCTTATAGTACTGAGAAAGTAGTCAGCACGAGACATAATGATTGCGCTAATAAACAAGATTGTTTGTTGTTTAATTCACAATAAAACTTAAATTGAAATCACGGTATTATATTCAAAGGTGTTTTACTAAACGATAGTGTTCACCACATTAATGCTGGTAATCTCATTAAATATTGATGGCATCGGCATAAAAAACTTAAGCTCCGCAGTTGAGTGTTCCTGTATTGGTGGAGCCAGTTGAGCCAGCAAACCTGCTTATATACTTAATGCTTCCCAGAATTCGACTAGCTAAAAACAAATGAAATCCTTTACAACTACACGCGGCCATATTGTAAACCCAAGGGATTTTATTTGCTGTTCAGAAAACATAATTCACATTATATTCTAGAGGCTAGCAGAGAGAGCAAACTAACCGGTATAGTATTTTTGTAGTCACACATTACTCTCAGGCGCTCAAATCCATAAGCATTCACTGATTGGTAAACGATTGGTGATTGGTGTACGGCTAAACAGTGCTCAGCATATCTGTCCATAGACGAGTGAACGCATATTAGACCACTATTAGCGACTTCGAAGGACACGAAAAATCATCGAAGTCTCGCACCCGTATTAGCTAAAAACAGCGACAGCAGACGCGACAGCAGCTATCGTGAATCTAAGGATTCCCAGTAGAAAAGTGCGTGAAATTGAAATGATGCAAATTTTAGTCCATCGATCGTCCGACAGAGTGTGCGTCAGCGATTTTCACCTGCTTAATCGCTATCAGCAAATACGTAATACCAAAATGACGTGTAAGAACGGCGTCTGCGCGATTTAAGCCTGTCGCAAAGCGTCTGCAACTAACGTAATCAACCTGCCGGTTGTTGTCATTCTAATGACAATCGATAAGCCAAGTGGGACGCTTGGCCAACTGACACAAGGCTGGCTACGAGCTAGACAAAAAAACACTAGCGTTCTTATTAAGTAGCGGTAGCGATAAAAATTTGATTATCACTTGCGTTAACGGTGAAGGGAAACATCGTGAGGAAAACTTCACACTTGAGAGGGCTTAAAATCAATAGTGTGTATAGTCCGCAAACCCGCACTAGGCCAGCGTGGTGGACTAGGCCTAACCTTTCTCGTCGTGAGAAAAGGCCCGTTCCTAGTAATGGGCTGATTTGTTATATTGTTATTTCCGGAAAACTTTTACGTGGCAGATCGATCTGGACAATTAGATCCAAAATACATACTTATTTGTATTAATTAAATAACTACAAAACGTCTTGCTCAACTAGGTAGCTACTGGTCGTTGCAAAAATGTTGTATTATACTCGTACCATCTACTTAGCTCTATTAATAAGACTTTTTTATTTCAATGACAGTTCTTTTAACTCTCTTTTTTTCGTAAAGAACGAGATTAAAACCTATTTAATCCATATACAACATTTACATATCTAAATAATCGATAAAAGTCTTAAAGTATTAGTATTTAAAACAAATTAGGCGTGCAGAATCTCTCCCTTATCGCTTTCCTTATCAACAATTTCTTCCGAAACTGTGCGTAACACATAATTATAATCGAATATCTTGGGTAGTAATATTATGCCTCATCTACGTTCATCACGTTATGAAGCATTGAAAGATCTTTGACGTTTTGTAGGTTAAAATAAGCATTTTCATTTTTATTGGTCCGCAGTGGAAATTCTTTATGAACTTCCTCCGTCCCGGGGAAAGGCGAAGGGTCCATGCCGGACTGCAACCGGCTTAAATTACTGGAGCTTGTCATCTTTGGCACCGAATGGCGAATGGCCACCCATTGATGTTGCGCCTTTAGGCACATCTCGGAAGGGATGGTTGTAAATCTGTCAACCCTTCTAGCGAAGGGAAGGCGACTGTAAAAAGGTCGCCCCCAGGCACTTCTCATGAAGGATTGTATACGATCCCCCAAGCCTCGCTGTCCGAGGCTGCCCACCGTGTAGCGACGGCGGGACTCCAGCGTGTTGGACCTAAGAGTCGGGGTGGTTGTTACCCCGACGCCGTCTCATCCTTCTTCGTGCGGGATCTGCCCACTCTCGATCCCGCTCTGCAGTCTCCTTCTCGATCATGACGCTCTCGCAGAAGGAGACCACAGCACTCCAATTTAGCCGACACTATTGCCGGCAGAGAGAGATCTTGCCCGGTCTGATCGAGCAGAACCCGCCGCTCGGCAGCCCACGCAGGTCACTCTTCGATCGTATGCTGTGCGGTATCCTGGTCGATTCCACAATAGTGGCACTGCGCCGTAACCTCGCATCCTATTCTGTGTAGGTATACATCGAAACAACCGTAAGCGGTAAATACCTGGGTCAGTCAGGCGGTAGGTGACGCGCTCGCTCCTTCTGAGCCAGGTTCGCGGACTGCAACTGTAGGCGATGTCGCCAAATCTCGCGTGCGCGTCCTCGAGCCAGCAGCCTCGGTCTGTCGAACACCCTGAAGGCACGCTTTCGCCGCTTTAGCAGAGGGAGCGTGTCTTATCATAGACCCACGAATCCGTCTCCGCCTGGATTTCGAAAGGCAGAAAGCGCGACAGAAGAGTTGTCGCGTCGTTGGACATTTCTAATAAGACATAATAAACCTAATGTAACCAGTGTAATTTATTCTATTGTTGCAGGCAGTTCAAGCGGTTCGCCAGGGGCTCGCGCCGGTCGTCGCTCGTCGCTGGCGCTAACACCTGAAGATGAGCCCCTAGTTGATGTCGCCGTAAGTTGCTGTTCGAATATATTCCTTAGCTTCTCCGGTGGTTTTACTGAGGGACGTTCTCGTTAGCTTTGGTTTTCATGCAGATGGTTCGCTAACTGTGATTGTCGATGTTATGTAGTAGTAGTTTTATAATACGACAGCATTCTTGGAACATGATTTCAGTGGTGGGAAAGTCGCATTCGTTTCCTGATAATAAACAATGGTTTAAAATGTTTATCGTTTCGCTAAAATCTAAATTGTGTCGCAAATTCACGATGGTAATAATTCCTGTTTTTAAGTTTGGTTTAATGTTCAGTCTCAGTTTCTCGACAATCAAAAACATATTAGTCTCTTTTATGTGTCTTGCATACAATATACACAATTCTTTTCTAGAAGTGTCCGGGTCTAATAATATCTTTTTAGAGATAATTAAGACAGCAAATTGACCTTTTAAATTAATTTAATTTACTTGAAACGTTACTGACAGATTAAAATTTACAAATAAATGAAATTTGTGTTCTTTCACTTGATAATACTAAAATGTTCTAAGATTACTATCCTCAAAGTCGAAAAATACGATAACATATAGGATTAGAGACATAAAACGCTTTACGAATCGATGAAAAGCTCGAATTCTAAAGCCTAATCTAATTCTAATTCGCGTCTTACGCAAATTGAGGAGAATTATAATCAGATTATCAAATATATATTATTAAGGTCCTAAAATTATACTTTAGTTTTGACTCAAAAGGTTTGATACCGATACAAAGCCATAGTCACTTGGGCATTATACTTGACTCGTTAATCTTCTTAATGATTTGCTCTAGTATCTACCTACTAAATTTGTTCCAATATTTCTTAACTGTAGAACGATCATGAGAGTTCCGCATGCAAATACCTACCATGAACAGATACAGATCGTGTCTGAGGCATTTTAATTATCACAACGCCCATCAAGCGTTACCTCTTGGTAGTTACGTGAAAAATAAAAACTACAGTCAATCTATCAAGTAATTAAAATAAATAAAAACATTTATTTAAATTTTTATATTTATCTTCCCTTACTCTATCATTACAGGGTTTACTGTATCATTACATTACATTACCTAATTCTAAATTAATTCTTTTAAACGTTGCCCATACTAATGTTTCTCCCGTGTCGTAGATGCGTTTACAGACATCAATTCCACACACGATACACCCAGACCCGGAACAACTACCTGCAGATCATACAGATATTCTTTCCGTGCGGGAATCGAACCCACGACCCGGAGCGCAGCAGCCAACTTTATCAGCCACTGCACCAAACGTGAAGTTTTACAAATTACGAGCCCCGATGCAAAATAGCTCGTCTAGTTTGAAATTTTCTCTGTGAGATTTTTTCTAACTTCATTATTTTTATTATATCTATATAAAATATTAAGCTGTTCTACTATCAGATGTCGCGTTACTTATGCCATTTTTTAATTATGAACCAATAAACTATTTTAGCCTTTTAAATTTAAACATAGCCTGTTTTAAATTCGAAGAAGTTATAAGCAAAATAATTCGTCTAATTGTTAATCGATGCAAAAGAGTTCGTCTATCAGTGAGTTAAATAAGATTATTCCTTCTTTGCACAATTATGTTGCATAATTTAAATTTGTAAAAGTATTCTGTGTCATTTGTCAAGTGAGACAGTATAAATTCTGAAAATTTCAGGTTTTTTCATTCGTTTTCAAATAACAATGGGTCGTGGCAAACCCGTGTATGAAGAGCTTCGAAAGCGAATAGTTTGTGGAGTCGATGCTGGCAAATCAAGTTACCAAATATCTAAAGACTTGATACTTCTAAAAAGAATAGAACGACTTCTTGTTTGAAGAAAACTGGTCGACCACGCATCACAAGTGCAGTAGAAAACAGAATCCTGAAGAAAATTATCAAAAATAATCGTCGTGCTCGACCTGGAGAACTCACGGTGTAATGGAAGGACATGAATCACAAAGACGTCTCAGTTGATACTTGCAAAAGAGTCCTAAAAAGAATGGGTTACGGATTTTACACCGCTAAGGAGAAACCACTGTTGACTGCTGTACAAAAGAAAAAGAGGTTGAAGTTTGCTCGTGATCATTTAAATTGGACTTCCGATCAGTGGCGTAGTATCATTTGGAGTGATGAGTCCAAATTTGAAGTGACAGTCGGTGATGAAAGGAAAAAAGTGATTCGGAACAAAAATGAGGCATTTCATACTGATTGTCTCAAACGCCAAGTGAAGTGAAGTTTCCGGCGTCTCTTATGATATGGGGCTGCATGTCTGCACAAGGTGTTGGTGGGATGCAGTTTGTGGATGGTTCTATCAATGCTGCAAGGTATCAAAACCTTTTGGAAGAGAATTTACTGCCCTCTATTACTGTCTGCTGTCGTCACTTAAGCATCAAGATTCCTTCATTTTTCAACAGGATGGTGTTTCCTGCCATACTGCAAGGACAACAAAGACGTGGCTACTGGCGAAAAGCATCCCTACAATCGAATGTCCATCTAACAGCCCTATGGTGGAAAATGAAAAAAGTTCTCCGTAAAAATCCATCAAGATCGAAGAGCGACTTAAAGGCTAAACTCTTGGCTGTCTTGGAGTCAATTACGCCTGAGGAGTGTGCAGCGTTGGTTGCAACCATGCCTCTTAGCATTAAAGCTGTCATTGAGAGCAAAGGCGACACAACTAAGTGGTAGACGAACTATATGTTATGTAAAGTCATGAAAGAATTTCAGTTACGTTAAAATAAACTTTAATGTTCCTCAAATTGTGGTTTACTTTTTATTAAACGGTCTTAATTATTTTACCAATATTTACTTTCTATATTTACACTTTGCACTACTTTCCATACTAGACGAACTATTTTGCATCGGGGCTCGTATTAGCGTAAGTACGTTTAGGAGTCGACTTAGTTACGTCTAGCCTATGCATCTCCTTCGCTACGTGAGCGGAGACGTCGTCTGGATCGGTCACCTTCAATAATGTGATGATGTCCTGGAAACTCTTCTCTATTCCATCTCTCCTGCGTGACGGCATCTGGTCCAATTTTCCAAGTGTTTGAAATAGCAGCATTTTGCCACTGCTCTCATCTTCTTTTAAGTTGGACTTGCAGATCTGCAAAATGCTAACTTCATCCATAGTATCGATGGCATGTTGTATGAATGCCAACAGTTCGTCGGCTATAAGTTGCTGTGAACTCATAATTATTGTGAAGGGCAGCGGCTATAGCCGCGCAATACGGTTACCGTGTCGTTCGTATCGGTGCGCGCATCGTACTAGACTCAATACACACTGGTGTAAGACTTTCTTCTTGAGGCATTGCGGTATTGTAGACGAAAAGATGTTGTTTGTCGAAGTTTCCCGAACGCTGCCCAGCCGAGTCAGATTCGACGATTGACTATTTTCTCAAAGTTGGACCTACCTAACTGGACAGTTTGTCCCAGGTCCCATATTCGTCAACAACTTTGAGAACAGAGCTCCCAACAGATATTGGGATGGACTTTCGTCTTGCCCATGTTTATTTAAGGCCCACTTGTTGGGAAACGCTGTTGAGATCATCGAGCATTGCGCTGAGCTCTTGTGGGGCTTCTGCCATGACTAAGATTCCGTCAGCAAATCGAAGGTGAATGATATATTCGTCATTGATGTTTATGCTGAATCCTTTCCACCCCAGTAGCTGGAAGGCATCCTCCAGTCCTCCATTCTCGTGTGCCCGCAGTGTGCGTGCGCTGTAATTTACCAGGACCAGTTGTCGTTTGGGTTGGTAGCTGGCTCTCGTCCGGAGATTCTTAGCACCGCAACCACAACCAGGAATAGCGGGGCCACCGGGTACTGGGGGCCAGTTTTTTGTTTGTGTTATCATTTTGGGGGGTTTTACCAGTACTCACAACGCTTGGCAGGTGGCTTGGTGAGCGCAGAATGGCTCCTGTTCAACAGAGGGGATGCTGCTGCCCATCCCTCTGGTTTAGAATCCCTTAGTCGGCTTTTACGACTTCCATGGGAGGAGATGGAATGGTGCCATATTTTTAATCTTAAGGATATAATTATGGAGCTTTATTCAATCTTATGCGAAAATGGTAGACGTATATTTTGTACATTTGGCATTTAAAAGGCAAAATCCCAAAATTGTATAACGTACGTTTGTGTATGACATACACATAGCCAATATTTATTAAAGTCAATATCGATATCCTCATTGGATATTCTGATCATAACACTAGTAAGTGGGTGAAATGTCAAAAATACTGGGTCGCTTTTGCATTTTGTTAATAAATTATACAAACATATTATACAAAAATACGTGTAAAATAAACGTGAAAATTGTTTGTATGACAACATTACTCACGAAAAAATCAATCCGACAAGGGATTGATTTTTATATTTTTTATATATATTGGGATATATATGTATATTTAAAAATGTTTTCAATCAATATATAAGATAATTATTACACTATCATACTCTAACATCTGTTTATGCATTATGTTTGTGTCATCTCCCTGAAGACGCTAACTTCCGAAGCCAAAACCGACGACCAAGCCCGTTCCGACGCCGGATCCGACGCCGACGCCTATTTAGACGCCAGTTCCGACGCCGGTTCCAACGCCGACACCGATGGCGGTACCGACGCCGAAGCATGTACCGACGCTGACCACGGTGCCGACGCCGGCGCCAATGCCGGTACCCACACCTACTCCGACGCCGATTCCGACCCCGACGCCGGTACCGACGAAAAATTTCCAAATTCTTGAAAGGCTGCGACCCAAGCAATAATTTGCTCGATAATCTGGTATTTTTATATGATTCAAAAAATATTATATAATTACTTCGAGAAATTATTTCGCACGCAGTAGTTTTAAAATAATTATAGTAAAATAATAGAGCTAATTTAAAGTTTTTAAAAATTTAATTTATAAGGAAGATGTTCTACTATTCTAAGGTTATTATATTAAGTATATTAAGGTTATTAGTAAAATCAAGGTTATTATATTATTGGTTAAAATAATTATTTTATATATCTCATAATTTCACATTCGGATTTTAATTGGGTAACATAAAAACAAAAAATATTTCTATAACTATATAAGCCTAAGAATCTTTACAGTTAGAAAAAAATAAAATGGTTCCTAGGTTTATCAGTGATTACAGAAATTTTAAGCTTCGGAAATGAGAAATTAAGAAAATATCCGTAGTTACCTTTATAGAACTCACAAATACTGTGTAAATCCAAACTTTTTCCGAAGAAGGAAGAACTATTTAGCTAACTAGAAATATTAGTAAATAATATGTTTGTAAGATAAAAGATTGATGGATTCAAAAGTACCGTTTTTGAGCCAAAGAGCGCACTGAACTCGTAAACCCTCTAAATACTTGAATCGCACATATTTTTTATTTAAACTGAAGACTTTATTCATAAATATATACATATATTTGTGCGAATTGTGTTTTCTCAAAAATGCTATAGGATAGTTGTATTTTCGATTCAAACTTCACTCACATTAACGTTACGATACGAATATTTTCTCGCAAGTTGTTCGTGGTAGGGTACGCAATGTTTTCGCGTGCCAATCTATCTGGATAGCTCAATAGGTATAATAGGCAAAATCAGGATGTGATGCTGTGCAGGAGCATGCATACGAGTATGTTTTTGGACATCCTCGAATTCAAACATACAAATTGCCAAACGTGTTCTTGTTCCACAAAATCATGAACTTTCCGGGCGTTGTCTGGCACCCATGAACTTATAACATCTGCTATCTGCCAGTGAAATTCCCGTCAAAATCGGTCCAGCTGTTTCGGAGATTAGCCAGAACAAACAGAGAGACAATTTATTTTCATTTTGTTATAAGTACCGTGTATACTTTTATATGCATTTAATAAAAACCTGCTATTTTGACATTTTTACAAACAGACACTTCAATTTTATTTATTTGAACAGATTTGTCTAGATTTTAGTCTTTCGTGTTTTGTGACTTACACTGAATATAAATTATAATCAATGAAAATTCTTAACGTGAAGAAAAAAGTAACTATCATTACACTACTATAATTCATCATCATCATATCAGCCATAAAACGTTCACTACTGAACAAAGGCCTCCCCATAGATTTTCATAATATGGTCGTAATTTTGGGGGGAACTTGCCAGTACTCACCACGCTTGGCAGGTGGGTTGGTGAAAGCAGTGTGACTACTGTTTCACAAAAGGGACGTTGCTATCCATCCTTCTGGTTTAGAGGCCTTTAGATGGAGTGGTGCTATATTCTTAATCCGGATGCCTTACGGAATACGGAAAACTATCGTTGCTGCGTATAAAGTATGAGCGTGACTTTTCGTGTTATTGCTCTTCTTCAAAACTATTATCATACTACAATAATTAGTTCAAATGGGGTTTTCACTGTTCTTCGGAAATTTCATAATTATCACCATCAACTTCTAGTGCTAAACAAAGGCAGGCCCCATAGATTTTCCAGAAAAACCGGTTACATGCCGCCCCGGTTACGTGCATCTTAACTTTTGACTTTTCTTACGCCTATATGAAATAAAAACTTTGACTTTGCCCGCAGCCAACGACTTCCAGCAATATTATTTCTTCTGTAAAATACCGTGACAAATGTGCTTTATGCATGTTTTTCCCCATGTGAAGACGGGGCGAAAAGCTAATTTTATTATATTACTACGTTCACAAATAATGTAATTTACTTTCTTTCATAATTAATTTTATATTATAACTAATAAATAAATAAAGATTGAAATTGAGAAATTAAGTAATATTATGTTTATATATAATGTCGTGTGCCGGCTCAGAATGCCACCACCCCATGTCCTCCCATGGGTGTCGTAAAAGTCGACTAAGGGATTAGCCGGAGGATGGGCAGCAGCGTCCTTCGAGTACTTTAACAACTCAACTGCGATCGCCAACCCGCCTGCCAAGCGTGGCGATTATGGCAAAACCTCCCAATGAGCGAGAACACATCCATATCGGTGGATGTGGTGATCTTTGGGGGAGGCCTGTGTCCAGCAGTGGACTTCACTCGGCCGAAATGATGATGATGATATAATGTCATTGATTTATCAAATAATAGTTGAAAAATAAAGATTTGAAATATTTTTGTGCTAAATATTAATGTGGTATAAATTACGATAAAACATTGATGAACGATAATAAATAAAAAAATATGAAAAAAATTATTGTATGGCAGTACCTGGTGAAACATGTATTAGTTCATAAAAATGTTTTAATAAATACTATTAGCTATCTATATATTAATTATGCACATTGCGCGCACGGAGGAGTGTGAGATTTGGTACAGTGTAAGTTAATATGGAGGAGTAGTGCAGAATGTTAACAATATGTTAAAAAAATATTGTGTTGAATTTCGACCACGGGGCGACCAGTAGTTTGCATATTATATTCTTTCATTAAAACTAAGACCCAAAATATTGGAAGAATACCTACGCCATACATAATGTACTTGAAACTGCTATAAAATGCAAGACAATCATACTCATCTGGTTAATTAAACGAGACCCAATTCTATTTTCTCGTTAATAAAAACTCTTTATTCACAATAACGAATTCAAAAGACTAAATTAATGACTGAATGCTGGCGCCGAACCAATCAAAACGGTCAAGGTTCATATGCCCAAGTGTTAATACGCCTCAGTTAAGATGGGCCTTCACATGATTGACTTCATTTGTTGTGATTGACGATGTGATCTTTTTATGAATTCTTGATTGAGTTGCGCATATCAGTTTCTCTATGAGTTTTATAATAAAACACTTTTAAACGGATTCTATCGCGTATATTTTAGATTTTTGATTTTCCTGACGTTTCGAATACTTTGCAGCATTCGTGGTCGCAGGAGTCTGTATTCGAAACGTCAGGAAAATCAAAAATCAAAAATATACGCGATAGAATCCGTTTAAAAGTGTTTTATTATAATGTGTAATAATCGCGAAAATCTAAGAAATTCTCTATGAGTTTTTATGCTTGATTAATTTGAATTGATTTGTGACGGATTTACCGTTTGTTATAGATTTTATGTCATAAACTAAGTCTGTACGAGACTTTGTGCGTGGTTGATATGAATTTGATTCAAGTCATCAACATCATATCATCCAAAGGATGTCCACTGCTGAACCAAAGCGTCCCCCAAAGATTTCCATAACGGCCGGTTACATGCCGCCCGCATCCAACGACTCCCAGCGACCGTCACGAGGTCGTCCCTCCATTTCTTTGGAGGCCATTTTTTATCCCAAATCATCTGATCTTTGGCCATCAGTTCTACGAGCAATGTGCCCCTCCCAATGCCACTTCAGTTTACTAATCCTTAATGCTATGTTCACAACTTTAGTTTTTCTACGGATCTCCTCATGTCTGATTCTATCTCGTTTATAAATACCAAGCATAGCTCTCTCCATAGCTCACTGAGTGACTTTGAGCTTTCTTTCGAGCTCATAGTGAATAATCTTGTCTCCGAGTAATATTATGTCATCGCTGGTAACCTAATCGCCGCGAATCTGTGTGAAAATTATCGTGCTAACCCCTCAGAAACAGTATATTTTTCTTAATAAATTCACGAAAAATGACTCGAATGAATCACTGTGAATGTATGTAAATTAACACGATATTATGAGCATACTACATCTGACCAATCAAACCGTTTGTTAATCACGCATCTTCACATCAATCTTTAAAGCTCAACCCATATTATTGATCATGTATAATCAGCGTGTCATTTGTTTTCATTACGTCACAATATTCACAACGTTAACTGACGTCAATATACTATCTCTATACAATACATAAGTACAGAATTAGCAAGATTGTCATGGTTACAGAATTTGCAGAAATATAAGTTGAGTATGCAATTCGGTTTTGTAAACTGACACCCATTTGTTTAGCGGTTATTTGTTAAATTGATAAATTTTAATTCTTGGACAATGCTGAATATAAAAAATTATGGCATATGTTTATGTAAAATTATGACTTGCTGCACTATGTTAATTCAAAGCCTCAATAGGCTGCTAATCTGATTAATATAATGTGCTCTTATAATTAAATCTTAATTCGAAAGTGATAAAAATAATGTATTGTACCCTTGAAATGTCCAACAATAAAATTATGCTATAATAAATTATATATTTTTAAATAGCTTACATTTAGGCGTAATCAGTGCGACTCAAATCGATAAGTCTTATCAAATATATCATACAATACAATGATTCTTAACGTAGTTTGATTTAATACACCGCAAGAAGTAGACACGGGGGATTTACGAATCGTATTAAAAACACGTGTGAAATAAGTATTGATGTAACTTTAAAAGATTTTGTGAATAAAGAGATACTTTTTACAGTGTTACGTGTGTTACAAAAATCTGATTATGAAGTTAATAAGTGAAGGCATCTCTTAAATATACCGAGTCAATCAAGGTTCATTCATTACAACTGCTCGCAGAGCGTTTTAATGTCAATGAATCGATAAAAATACATTGAGTAGCAGCATTTACTTTAAATCAACCAGCATGTGTGTCAATTTCGAAATCAATTTTAAATAATATAACCCTTATCAAGCAGCAGGAACTACATATTATCTACATAATCGCTAATGTTTAGATTGGCATTGATTTCAATTGGAAGAGATTTACTAGTCACACATACACAGTGTAACATACACAATGTAAACGATTATCATGTAATGGAATTTATCTCTTCCTGTTTATCCCATTGAAGATTTTGAGTAAACAGCAAAAATGGACAAGAATTTGGGACATGTAATGGAAAATCAACAAACGTTGAATAAAAAGAATTTAGGATGTTGGGCGCGTTTTAGAAGCTTGTTCGAAGATAGAGGTTTCGATTTAGAATATGAATACGCGGCGCGTAACGTCAGACCGATCAATTTACTGGGAGAAAATCAAGAGGCAGAAGGGTACAGGAGGATAGAAGAGAGAAAGGCGTCCGTCAATAAAGATAAAAGTACACTTTCCAATAGTTCCGAAACTATAGATGGTGAATTGACCGGTGTGATAAATTTTTATGAACAGTTTGCGACATTAGGCGATGATACAAAAGAGGAGAGTGACGTGTGGAGAAAGTCTAATGTTCGCAATCGAGTGTCTATGAGACCCAGCGCGATACTAACCAACATTGCTGAGGAAACTGGTGATGGTGATGATGAAATTGAAGTGGTAAGTGAATACAAAATCCAACATATATAAAATTTATAGATTAAAAAACAGAGGACAAATACCTACTTATAATAACTTTATTGTTATTATTATTTCCAATGTCATTGATAAATATGTATTATAGAAAAAGGAGGAACTTGAAAAATATCTTATCAAAAACGAACGGTATCATACTCAGTATTATAAAAGGACTTTCCCTGTTTTCGAATTTCTTTTGATGCATTTATTAATCAGAGATAAATTAGGTAGTTTTTTATTGATCGCACAGCTAGAAGACACGCCTAGTTATATTAGATTTGACATAAGTCCGGTTACTGACTCAAGTAAGTGAAACTTAACTAGTTTTTTGTGATATCTTAATGAGAGACCAAATGAAACTGGTTCTCGATAATTTATCTGTGCGTTAGTGACAGATTAACCTGTCAGTGCAAGCGTGGATGGATTGGAATTTATCTGATAGCACGGGCGGCATAACGCCTCCGGCAAGCGAGTGACAAACGGCGAAACATGACTTTCTCTATAATTGGATTGAAGCGATCCGATATGACAGGATGTAGAGCAATTAAGCGGTCCATTGTATGTTGATGATTTTGAAATCTAGGAGGTATTTGTCGTTACGTTCCTGTTGCTTTCGGAGCAACAATACATATTTTTATATGTATAGTGTAAATATTATGCTCGTGGTTTTAACTCTATTTCAGTGTTTCTAACAGTAGCTATAAATACTAAAGTAATTTAAATAATATATAATGTATATTAACAAACCTCTGCAGACAAAAAAAATAGTTATTTGATGAATTGAGTTTGAACCTATCTATTTATGTGTATAATCGCGTACAGGACTGTGAAACACTATTTTGATAATATCTATTTTATTTATATTTTAATTCTACTCTTGAAAATTATATTATTAAATTTTTTAACTCTGTGCTTGACAATTTTGGCATGTAATACCTATTTCAATTTAACGCTTGATACATTTTGTAAAAACGTGGTAGATCTCTCGTTGCAAGAGCCCAGCACGGTAGGTACTACCGTAGTGCCAGATATGTTGTAGTTTTTAAACTTTAAACATTACTGTGTTCCGAATTGAACGGCGCTGTAGCGAGAGAAATATCTTGGCATAAGAGACTAAATATCTAATGTCTCAAGGAGTCGAGTTAAGTGAGGTGCCACGCAGATTCAGTACTGCCTGGATACCATTACAATTGTTATGGGCAGGCGAGACAGTTATAGGGCACGCTGCTATTGCGGTGGCAAGACCTGTAATGCAGGAATGGCTGGAGAGGCGGCATAGCACCCTCACTTTCCGGATGACGCAGATACTCTCAAATCATGGGTGTTTCCAGAAGTATCTATGTTAAATAAGCCCGATTGTCATCACTGTGGAAACTGCCCGGTGGGCACGGCGCAGCATACGTTGGAGGAGTGCCCAGTTTGGTCAACACAGTGTCATGATCTCATCGCGGCGGTCGAAGAGGGTGACCTCTTGCTTACGGCCGTGGTTCAGTCCGTCGTCCGGAGCGAGAGAGCGTGGGATGCCGTTGCCTCCTGTTTGCGAGGACGTGATGCAAGCAAAGCGGCGGCAGACCGGGGATGGGAGGCGACCACCTCTGGGCGTCGGCGCCGGTGGAGGACGCTGATTTCTGAGTAGCGGCCTGCGTGCGACGCATTAAGGGTAGTCCATCGCGAACTCCATCTGAAATCCATGATGTATCTCCACGACAATAAAAAAAAAGCAAGATGGCTATCACCCGTCGAATGACTTGCTGGGCTAGACACTAGGTTGCATAAAAAAAGAAAAGTAACGTCAATTTTACTTTTCTCTTAATTTACTTACTAGCTGGGACCCGCGAAATTTAGAGTACTTTGACATAGACACCTGACATAGAATATATATATATATATATATATATATATATATGTTTATATATCATCATCAACATATCAGCCACAGGACGTCCACTGCCGAACAAAGGCCTCCCCCTTAGATTTCCACAACGAGCGGTCACATGCCGCTCTCATCCAACGACTCCCAGCGAGCTTCACCAGGTCGTCTGTCCACCTCGTTGGAGTTCCTCCCACGCTGCGTTTTCCGGTGCGCGGTCTCCATTCGAGAACCTTTGAGAACCTTCGAGAACCGAGCAATGTGCCCTGCCCATTGCCACTTCAGTTTACTAATCCTTTCAGCTATGTCTACAACTTAAGTTCTTCTACGGATCTCCTCATTTCTGATTCGATCTCGTAGAGAAATACCAAGCATAGCTCTCTCCATAGCTCGCTGAGTGACCTTGAGCTTTCTTATGAGGCCCATTGTGAGTGACCACGTCTCTGTTCCATATGTCATCACTGGTAACACACACTGGTTAAAGACTTGCGTCTTGAGGCATTGTGGTATTGTTGACGAAAAGATGTTGCGAAGTTTCCCAAACGGCTGGGCAGCCGAGTTGGATTCGACGATTGACCTCTTTCTCGAAGTTGGACCTACCTAACTGGACAGATTGTCCGAGGTAGACATACTCGTCAACAACTTCGAGAACAGAGCTCCCAACGGTTACTGGGATGGGCACGACATGGGCATTTGACATGACTTTTGTCTTGCCCATGTTCATTTTAAGGCCCACCTGTTAGGAAAGTCTGTTGAGATCATCGAGCATTGTGCTGAGCTCTTGCAGCGATTCTGCCATGACTACGATGTCATCGGCAAATCGAAGGTGAGTGATATACTCGCCATTGATGTTAATGCCGAATCCTTTCCACTCCAGTAGCTTGAAGGCATCCTCCATTGCAGCGGTGAACAGTTTCGGGGAAATTACGTCCCCCTGTCTGACACCTCTCTGCAATGGAATTGCCCCCGTGCTCTGTTCATGTACTCGGACTGACATGGTGGCGTTTCTGTATAAGCACTTCAACACTTCAATGTACCGATAGTCAATCTGGCACCGCTGCAGAGATTGCAGCACTGCCCAGGTTTCGATCGAATCGAAGGCTTTATCATAGTCCACAAACGCCAAGCATAGTGGCAGATTATACTCCTCGGTCTTCTGTATAACCTGCCGCAGCATATGGATGTGGTCTATGGTACTGAAACCTTTTCGGAAACCGGCTTGTTCGGGAGGCTGGAAGTCATCAAACCTGCGCTCGAGACGATTCGTGATGACGTGGAACCATTGGGACTCATCCAGGTCCACTTCCTGTGTGGCGGCTTTTGGAAGAAGGAGTTCATCACAAAGAGTCCCGCCTTTTCCAAAAAGTCAGCCAGCCTCTGTCCCCTGGGGTTCCGTTGCCCATATCCAAATTGCCCTACTCTCAACTCACCATCGCATCGAGTGCCCAGCTTTGCGTTGAAGTCCCCCATCAAAACAGTGAAATGTGACTTCGAGGTTTGTATGGCCCTACTTACATCCTCATACATACTCTCTACTTCATCATCTGGGTGTGTTGAGGTCGGTGCGTAGACCTGTATGACCTTCAACGAATACCTCTTGGATCACACTTTCGATGGCCACTATGCTGTTAATGAGGGACCTACGGACGAGAAACCCGACACCACCTTGAGACAGATGTTCGCCTTCCCGGTAGTAGAATAAGTTGCCGGATTTCAGGGTTATCGTGTCCTCCCCCTCTCTTTGGACTTCTGATAGACCCATGATATCCCAGTGCAACTTATCTATTTCTTCTTCCAGCTCAACAACCTTTTCGTTTGCCCTCAGTACCGTGTGTTATACGTCACCAGGGCCAGTTTTCGTTTAGGGTGGTAGCCGGATCCCATCCAGAGATCCTTAGCACCCCCTGCCCCGCCGTTTCCACGGCCGCTACCTTAACCAGGAATGGCGGGGCTGCCGGGAACTGGGGGCTGGTGCGTATGTTGTGTTGTCATTTTGGGGGGAATTTGCCGATACTCACCACGCTTGGCAAGCGGGTTGGTGAGCGCAGAATTGCTACTGCTCAGCAAAAGGGACGCTGCTGCCCATCCCTCTGGTTAAGAGTCCCTTAGTCAACTTTTACGACCTCAACGGGAGGATATGGAGTGGTGCTATATTCTTAATCCGGACACCACACGGAATATATATATATATATATCTTCCGTTTTTCAAGGGTTATATATTTTTGCGCGAAGCCCTAATTATTTTTCTAAAATAAAAGTAGCCTAAGTTATTCCTTATAACATCAGCTATCTGCTAGTGAAAGTCCCGTCAAAATCGGTCCAGCCGTTTCGGAGATTACCTGGAACAAACAGACAGACAGACCGACAGACAGACGAATTTTTATTTTTTTAAATGTTGTAGGTACCGTATATACTTTCATATGCATTTAGTAAAAAGCTGTTATTTTGACATTACAACACTTCAATTTTATTTATTTGTATAGATTATCTTTGACCTTATTTATTAACCATATTTTGTTATTTACGTCTTTATTTTATGTTGGAATGTACATTGATGTGCGGTGAATAAAAGAATGTTATATCTAAAATTAAAATTAAAGTTATGATGTTATATGATATTACTATGTATGAACTGGTTTATTACAAGATTACAACCCAACCGTTCGCGACCGCTGCTACACAAAAGAAAAATTCAAATAAAGTTTATGTGAAATGAATATGATCGATATTCAATTTAGTACTCCTGTGACGGTAATAGGTATCATATCAAAGCTCAGGTGGATGATGTCAGCAACCCGGGCTGGGTTGCTAATATCATCCTACAACAAAGCCCGTGTGTATACAATCTCATTAATATGAAAAATGGAAATACATACTAACAGCTGAACTGGTTTCGTTGAAATTTGCCACCTACTTAGACAATATGTTAGATTGTCATATATGCAAGTATGTATATGCAGGGTTTCTCCTGTATTGTGGGTACAGTTTACAGACATAAATCTCACATGCACAATACACCCAGACCCGTAATAACCAACCAACTTCAGATGACCCACCGATACCGGTTGGGGATTGCGGAATACCGACTTATTTTTGGTCCCTTTCACACCAATTTTCGTAAAAAGAAGACACATATTGATATAACATGTTTGAAAAGAGTAATCACGCGTAGGCGTCGCGGATCGTGTAAGAGAGACGGTCAAAGACGTTCGTGGGCAGCTCGGGACCTGAATGAGTCTGACAATATAATAATCAGCCCGTTACTGTCCCACTGCAATATATGCTGAAATATCTGTAGATTATACAATTAAGATTTGCTCCGTGCGGGGATCCAACCGCGACAACTAACGCAGTCAACCAAATGCTGCTGAAGGCTCTGTCACAGCTAAATAATAGAAAACTATGTTATATATATCACATTCACAATTGAAGAAAAACATTTACTGAGACACGCTTACTGATAAATTCCGGTAAACAATAAATAAAAAAGTGCGCGCAATGTGTACCATACGCCGTGCTGCCTGTCACGTTAGCATGTACTATCGGTGCAACGCCTCGTAGCCGATGATCAATTCAAATTGTCTATTGTACCATATGTATGAATAGTATAACATCCTCAGAGATTTTTAGGGTTCCGTACGTACAAATTAAAATATGGCGGCTCCCTTATCCTCCCTCATGTGTCTGTCTGTCTGTCCGTATGTCACAGCCAATTTGCTCCGAATCTACTGGAACGATTAAGTTGAAATTTGGTACACATATTTTAGTGACGCAAACACGTATAACGTAAATAAATTAATTTTGGGAGACAAATGACAAAAAACGTTTTGGCAATGGAACCGTATTGTATATGAAATGGAAGGCTTGTAGTGAGAGTCTATTTTTTATATTCTGAAAATAATTAGATTAAGGGCCGATTTTTCAATGATCGGGTAAACAAACAGATAGCATTTATTCGACAGATAGCAAAAAACTTATATTTTTGATTTATGATTGCAATCGTCAGATAGGCTTTATTTGATGAATAGGGCGACTCCCTGAACCAGTTATCAGACAGATAAACAGTCAAATAATTTTAGGTATATTATATGTAGGCTTTATTCGGTAGGTAGTTAATAGACGTTTTATCTGACAATTGAAAAGCCGGCCCTTAAAGTTATTTATCGATGTAATTTGATTAATTTCTGTCTAAGGTGGTGGCTGATATTATATTAATATTATTAAACCAATAGGGAAGTTAACGGCAGTTACTTCATATATATGTTCTTAATCGGGAAGAGACGCGATATGATTTTGTATTTATCAGTAGAGTAAATCCTCGGCTAACATCAGACCACCCTGAAGTGAGAATTAATATATTGGAATATTATAATAGGAAATAATACTTTTCTTCGTTTGTCATAATAACAGTTTAACGTTTCCTCGACTCTTATCACAATGTGAACGAATAACATAATTAGCGAGATTTCATTAAGGAAAAGATTACAATAGTGGTGTAACACTAGAAAATCGCCTATTCATGCAACAAATACAAGATTTTTCCTTTAAATGAAAGTGGATTCTGACAATAGCCCGGGAATATATGAAGATTGAATAATATAAATTACTAAATATATTGACGTCTTCCAATTTACCGAGATTAATTCAAAACATATCAGTTACACAAAGAAACTCACAAAGATTGCATTGAGGTTTGAGAGATATCTTTATTTCCCATAAGAATTATAATTCACTTACATGAGAAATTTAAAAAACTAACAATGTGGTCGACGTACAGTAACAGAATCAACAAAAAATAAAAAATACAATATAAAATAATTTATATAAAGTGTAGGGTAAGCGCCAATAAATTGCATTGCAACGCATTAAAGTGTATAAAAGAAGTTTGATGTAGGATATAAAAAAAACAGCAATAATATTTAATCAGTCTCCCTTCACCACTTCCTGGTAATTTTGCTGTGAAAACTAATCAGTGCCACAATTCCTCAGAAACTGAATTTCAGGAAAGTAGCCCGGGAATTTACGAAGATCGAATAATATTATTTACTAAATATATTGACGTCTTCCAGTTTACCGAGATTCATTCAATACATATCAGTTACACAAAGAAACTCACAAAGATTGCTCTAAAGTGTATAATAATAATAATAATCGTTTATTTCAGGCAATAAAGCCCATAGTGTTACACCATACTTTTTTTTTTTTTTTTTTTTTTTTTTTTTTTGGCGGAATATACCAGGTTAATTTTCATCATTATTTTTCATTCCTGGAATATTATGTTCAGCAAAACCACGCCTCATGGAATACCGTCTGTATACCACACCACGGGGCCAGAATTCTTCGCTCAGAAAGGTGACTTCTTGTTCCTGTTCAATGGTTATTTTGAACGAAGAAAATGTCGTTTGTTTATATTGAATTAGTTTCTCAACCTTCACCGCCGTATGTCCGCAATCTTTAATGAAATCACTTATATCTGTTTCCGTGGTATTTTTGTCGAATCGAGAAGCGTAAACGTAAGACAACTTTGGCACTATCTTTATTTTATTTGACTTCAAGACTGCTTTCCCTTGTTGATTCACATTTTTTGATTTCTTCCTCTTGTTTACTACAGTTATAAAGCTATCATCCAGAACAGATGGGGTTCTTATAATAGGGCTGCCAGAACTGTGCATGAAATTTGTATTATCCTCGTGATGCAGATGTAGGTCGGCAAGTATAACAGCAGGCTTTTTAACAGATGTTTTACCGACGTCCGAGTGATCTCCTGACGAGTAGGCAGTTAATATAAATAAAAAAAAGAAGTTTGATGTAGGATATAAAAAATAGCAATAATATTTAATCAGTCTCCCTTCACCGCTTCCTAGATTTTTCGCTAAAAAACTAATAGAAAACTGATCGGTGCTACAAATCCTTAGAAACTGAAAATCAGGAAAGGAAATACACACGTAGGTACACATTAAAATAAATTGAGTAAATCAATAATATGTGTTCTAAATTCGCTTAGTAGGTACTTGAACTCACGTTTCGACATGAAATGTTTGATTAATCAAAATCGAAACATGACACCTTGAAATGGCGGCGAGGCTTCTGCTCGTATTATGATTGACAGTAATTTACCTCCACGAGTCCAGAATTCCATACATTTTGCATTTCGAATGGAATATTCGATTTCAGTTGGTATTGGTACAATAGGCGCGAACAAAAGGCGGCCTTAGATATGCCACAATAGTGAACAATGGTAGATGTGGGGCTGCCGTCCATTCATGTCGCATCCCCGGTCTGACTTGTTGCCGTTACTGACTTTTATTTATATATAAGTTCTCGTGATATAACTACCATATACTTATTATGTTTATGTATGAATCCAATATTCTTATGGATTATTTATATTGTATTGGATAAGTATAGTATATGGTTGTATATATGTATATATGGATTATTTATAATGTATATTTATATAATGTATATATAATGTATATGTTTATATATTGTTGTATATGTGTGCATATTATTTAAGTAATTTATGAAATAAATACCTATTTGTATTATATTTAATAGATATTAATATAGTCAAATAGTGAATATTTGACTATATAGTCATATTAATATAATAAGTACACCTCGGAATACCCCTTTGTCTTTGTCCATCTTTTTCTTATCCATCCAAAGGTTGTCTGTAAGAAATCGCTAATAGCGATAAGACCGCCCATTGTACAATTACTATTCATTAAATTATTCCTAGTAGTTATTTTTAAAATGGTGTACAATAAAGAATATTCTATTCTATTCTATTCTATTCTACTCGTAAATTAGGTTACGAAATGAAAAAAGTTAACAGTTGCTAAAACGTTGGCTTCGAATTGATGGGAGTTCAATTAAGCACACTTTTTTTAAACGTATTTTGATTAATGATAAATTACCTATTTTGTTTTCGATAGACATGAATATGTATGATGGCTGCAATTATTCCAACCTTTAGAAAAGATGTTGCTATTATTTTATACCTCAATATTATACTTCTATTCTTTTGTTTGTTCTTCTTATTCTGGAATTTTATCGTTTTTCTATTTATTGACTGACACTGAGGCTGGTGTATGCCGATTTTTTATATTAAACATTTTAAAAGATACATTTCCAACTAGTAAGGACGATATATATAGAGTAGGCAAATAACGATCCAAAGCTTATCAAACATTCTGAAGAAATAACCAGAGGCGATCTAACCTAAGACATAAAATAGTTAAATTTGCATAGACAGAAACTACTAATAGTTTTGAATTAAACACACAGCATGAACTAATTAGTTCAATGTTTACTTGTCGTGTAATTCTCTCATAAACAAACATAATAAGAGAATTGAATTTCAAAGTACTGTTCTCCGTGCCTGTTCCTACTTCCACACTGATCTGGTAGTTCATACGGGGACCTAGATCCTGAACCTGGTAAATATCAAATAAAATATTTTATTTTATTTTAAAATGTCGTATATGGTGCCCATCCCAATATCCGTTGGGAGCTCTGTTCTCGAAGTTGTTGACGAGCATGTCTACCTGGGACAAACTGTTCAGTTAGGTAGGTCCAACTTGACTTTGACTTTGAAACGAATGACGTGGGATAGCCCCCAACGAGATGGCTGGGCGACCTGGTTAAGGTCGCTGAAAGTCGTTGGATGCAGGCGGTATGTATCCGGCCGTTGTGGGAGTCTATGGGGGAGGCCTTTGTTCAGCAGGAGACATCGTTTAGCTGATATAACGATGACAACACTTTGTAGAAAATGTTAACTGCATAGTAACATTTTCTACAAAGTGTGGGGGCTGAAAGTTCAAAAATGTTGAAGTCGAAATGGGAATGTCAGTTTAATAATATCAAACGTAGCAACTTGTATATCTGATTTAACGACGTTATTATTAAAATTTAGCTTTGGTCATCGTCTAGGCGATTAACTCTTTTAGTTTCACCAGTAATAATATTCCAGGTCATTTTATTTATTTATTACTATTATGTCTCTCTTTTCACGGGTTTATATCCCCTGTAAGGGGGAACCCGGTCTTTTGACAGGCTTACGCGGGGACATAGGTCCAACACGCAGAGGCCCTTTAGAGAATTTTAATCTAAAATGTAATGGGACACCAACCGGGGACTCTCCATAGCTGCACTATAAAATGAAGTCATGGATTGTCCCCGGTGGTGTAAGGCTATTGTATGAGATGGAAACTATAACGATAAGGTCTATTGCAATGGGTGTTACATGGAACAAAAAGACTAATAAATACGGGAACAACGGCGTCTGCCTTTCTTATTTGTTACTATTATTTTTTTGGAACTCACTTTAAGAAATTACTGCCTGTTCGTCAGAGAAGATATCTCAGATCTCTTTGTGTCCTCTTGTCCATTATTAACGATCCTTGTGCTCCCGATTCAAAAGTTCTTTCCAAGTTTAGGCTACTTCACATAGCCGTAACCTGAGTTGTGCCGAAAATTTGTTTCTTCAGATTCCCTCTCCCCGTACAGGTTTTATTTCTAATTCCGTTGCTGTCTTAGCAATTAAAGTATGGAACGTACTTCCCATGATAAAAAAAATCTACAAGTAAAGTTTTATTCAAACGCAAAGTTCGAGTACTACTTGAAATCACTGCAATCCTGATCGACAATAAAATTATGGGCATGGTTTTCATGAGTATACATGGATGTATTGGGGTAGAATATTTATGTACTGTATGTAGTACACTTTAACTTATGTATTTTAGTGTTCCTATAGTATGTCAGTTGTATGTATGTTTATCTTATTCTAGATTTAAATATATGTACACTTTTTCGATGTATTTCGTTTTTAGCCCAAAGGTTCACTCGTAGAGAATGCCATATCGCATTAAGTTCACCTTGTGGTACACACATATTGCAAAAAAGTAAAAATAAATAAATAACAGATATTGCTATACGACATTACTTGGAATAATTTAGAGTTTAATTAGAACGATAATACAAACATTTAATTAATTACTAACAACATACTATGTTAATAAACATGTTTATGTTCGTAAATTATATTGGTAGGTAGTTGATAAAGTATCTGTCTACTTATATGAATTTCAACAGTAGCCCACCCACTAAAGGTTGTATTACCTCTCACCGTGATCGTCATGGGGATAAATTGGTTGTTCTTCACAATATATATTCCAAAAATCATTACATTACTTGTTCGGATTATCATCATATAATAATAGCCTTTTAATTCTCATTCAAAAAGACAACAGAGAGACATGTTATTGTACCTTAAGTTTTCACAACAAACACATTCGATCAATCGTCAATCGTCGAATCCGACTCGGCTGGGCAGCGTTTGGGAAACTTCGCAACATCTTTTCGTCAACAATACCGCAATGCCTCAAGACGCAAGTCTTTAACCAGTGTGTGTTACCAGTGATGACATATGGAACAGAGACGTGGTCACTCACAATAGGCCTCATAAGAAAGCTCAAGGTCACTCAGCGAGCTATGAAGAGAGCTATGCTTGGTATTTCTCTACGAGATCGAATCAGAAATGAGGAGATCCGTAGAAGAACTAAAGTTGTCGACATAGCTGAAAGGATTAGTAAACTGAAGTGGCAATGGGCAGAGCACATTGCTCGTAGAACTGATGGCCGCTGGGGCACAAAGGTTCTAGAATGGAGACCGCGCACCGGAAAACGCAATGTGGGACGACCTCCAACGAGGTGGACAGACGACCTGGTGAAGGTCGCTGGGAGTCGTTGGATGAGGGCGGCATGTAACCGCTCGTTGTGGAAATCTAAGGGGGAGGCCTTTGTTCAGCAGTGGACGTCCTGTGGTTGATATGATGATGATGATGACATTCACTTTATCCATCACATAGGCAAATAGATATCTCATCAGTTGTCTTAGGTCAAATTTAGCACTATTCTCCGTAAAAACTGTATTACGGTAGGCTATAGCAGAAAGGGTTGGTAATTTAAGGCTAAGTTTATTTAAAAACAACCAAGTGATCCGCGGTTATCGGATTAACATTAATACTATTGCGCCCGAAATAATAATCAATCTAATCCAATATCTTTGGAATTGGAATTAAATATTTCTCGGTTTTTTGTGTCAGGTGTGATCTTACACACAAAAACTGATCATATGCGTAATCTTAAATCCAAAGATTGATTATTTATTTCGGCTGTTAGACACTTTACTTTCTTAAGTTTACAATAGGTATCCACTGCTCACATCTCCCATCTTCCGTGAGTTGATCATCTACCTCAGGGGTTTGATCATAATGTGATATCGCCGAGTAATGTGTTCTACTTCCCCTCTAGGCAGTGTTACAGAATGTCGAGGAAATGTGTCAATTTTTGGTTCAGTGACATATGTATGTATTTACGTTAACAATTTACTGGCTTAGAGCTCGAATAACGAGAGAGGGTGAGCGTATGTTCAGAGTGGAAATATCGAATAGCGTAATACGCATCAGTAATAACGGGGAATCCCGCTCCGAGCCTTCGAGACGCGCCGCAATGGTGAAACCAGTGCCTCTACTTCACTATAAGTCTGCCAATAAATAAATTGACACACTCAGTTTCATTTGAAGGTAGAAAGGCAGACAGAGCTGATTCTAAATAACACCAATTGTAATAAACATTATCGTTATAGCTTCTATTGTCATACAATATCATATAAACCTGTAGACAATCCGTGACTGTATTTCTATAGTGCAGCCATGGAGAGTACGTTAATGTCTCATTAAATTATAGGCAAATAGAATCTAAAGGCCGTAGGGCTTACTCGCAATGGACACACGTCCCTGCGTAAACTTACCCAAAGACAGTTTTTTTCCTTGCAAATAATGTCAGTCAATCTGAAACAAATAGGTATATTTAACGTATTGACGAATGGATTTGATTATAAGTACAGCGCAAGGTTTTTCCTCAGTTGTAATGCTTAGAATCCGTGTGGTGTCCGCGTGGTGAGTATTGGCAATTTCCCTTCAAAATGATGACAATTGTGACGATTATGTGTGAGGCGTTTATTCAGCAGTGGACATTCTTTGGTTGATTTGATGATGATGTAATATTTAGATTATAATGTATGTTTGACATATTTCTGTAGGTATAATTTTAGGAAAAAATATTCAATTACGAGATGTAACGTAGGTACGTAGGTTATAAAATACTTTATAAAGTAATTAACAGATCACGATGCTCCGATAATAAACCAAGTAAATATTAACTGTTATTGATAAGATTGTCGTATCTTTGTTACCTATTTATGTCTGAACAATTTTATTGACTTTGTAAAATAAATTTTGATAAAAGCTAGGCGACACAAACAACAAATAATCGGATGACTCTTCCCTCCAATTCAATAAAATTTATGAATGAGCTGAATTCATTCATCGACGTCCACTGCTGAACAAAAGCCCCCATAGACGACCAGTTACATACCGTGTTTCGCCATTTTGGGGGGAAATTGCCAGTACTCACCACGCTTGGCAAGCGGGTTGGTGAGGGCAGAATGTCTGCTGTTCTACATAGGGGACGCTGCTGCCCATCCCTCTGGTTTAGAGTCCCTTAGTCGCCTTTTACGACATCCACGGGAGGGTACAGAGTGGTGCTATATTCTTAATCCGGACACCACACGGATCCAAACGAATCCTTCATGCTCACTAAAATATCCTGTTGATGATAGTTTAGCTTAACTAGAAATGCTGATTCATGGATTATAAACGAGAACAGGCGCCGTCCATCAGATTTGGCCAGCTTCAAACTGCTATGACAATCACCGAAGACCAATTTAACAAATTAGAGCGACTCCAGAACTTTTGTATCAGATTCATATTTGGCTTGCGCAAATATGATCATATCTCAGAATATCGTAACGAGCTCAAATGGTTACCAATACGCCTTCGCCGGAATACTCATATAGTTTCGTTATTATACAGTGTTCTGTTCAATCCATGTACCCCCCTTACCTTAAAGAGCGGTTTCAGTTCCTACATGATACGCATTCTAAGTTTTTAAGATCATCGGAGAAATTGAAACTGAAAATGCCATTACATTCCACGAAGTTCTTTGACAAATCATTCTCTGTCCAGGCCGTACGTTTGTGGAATGCACTACCAGTATCAGTTAGACGTGCACAATAATAACAAATCTTTAAATCTTTGGTAATGGGACACTACTTACTACTTTCATCATAAGAATATCTCGTGCTTCTTTTGGTATTTATGTATGTATTTATAGTTATATATATTATATGTCTATGTATGATAACATACAGTTGTTTTGTAAGACGTTGATACCTTACTCTTAAATTACACTGTAAGCTACCCCTAATACTTTCCATAACATTCCAGTTCATCCAATGGTTGTCTGGAAGAGATCGCCGAATTGCGATAAGACCGCCAATTGTACCTTTTTCTTTCATATGGTCAAAATGATTGTACTGTTATTTTACCATGGTGTCCAATAAAGAGGATTTATTATTATGACAGTCGTATTAAAAACATTTTTTTTTATCATTGTACATATGTGTATTCATTTCACACACTGCATTATACGCACATCATACTGCCACAAGTTGAGGTATTAAGATTGTAATATACTCATGCATTTTTAATTTTTATTCGTTTTTATTTAAGGGTTTATGTACACATTTGCAACGATGCCAATCCCATCGTGCATTTACAAAAAGTAACTTACTCATAAATAAATAAATAATTTATAGTGTAAGTTTACTTCAGAGTTCCTGTCTTCGGTGCCCAGTACTGATAAATTAACCAGGAAAATTTTAGTATCCACACTGGTTGATTTTGAGGCACCGTGCATGACTGATGCAGTGAAATGCTTGGAAAATGACTTGCCCGAATACGGTTATGCCCCCACAACACACTGTGCATATCACCACTTTATTCACATTCAATTCTGAAACATATTTTAATGCTTCTGAAATGGCAAATAGTACAGCCGTCAAAATGGAAATATGTTTATTAATTTTATCTTTCTGTGACACCCATTGGCTAAATTACAAAATGCTGCCCCAACTCCATCGGACGTTTTGGACCCATCTGTCTACATAACATGCAAACCAGTGTATCTTTCCCGTAGTTCATTAAAGATATTATACTTTAACAAATCCTTATTGGCTCTTCTCCATAAGATCAACTACTTCGAACCGTGCAGCTTTTTAAATTCTGAGTATTCGTAAGTGCCCACAAATGGTTTACATGAATAATTAACTTTTAACTTTGACTCAAGCGTAGCAATATTTCTTGAGTCCTATGACTCTAGAAATATTGCTACGCTTGAGTCAAAGTTGGTCTAGTGTACTCAAAAAGAACATTCAGTATACGATTTTATGTGCACAATTTTCTTACTATTCCGGCAAGAAACTCCATGGATATCCTCTTTTAAAATATATGATCTATTAGAGTCTTATTACTTAGCACAATATTATCGTTAAAAAAAAGAAAAGCTATGTGAGGATAATGCATGCCAATGTGTGGGATAAATGCCTTACAATAAGATTGCTATAGCAGTCAAGAGCTGACCAGTCCCGACGATGGCACCCGTTCACGGGCATAACGCATGCATCAGCATAGTTCATCTCAACCATGTCCGAATTAGTGGCTACATAATGCTCACATTCACAATAATGTAAGCATGATTTGTGTCATTAATAATAATAAAAGAATAAATTATTATACTATATTTAAATTAAGATGATTGTACTGATGTCACAAATATGATCCGATATGATCTTTAAACATGTTTAAAATATTGTAAGTTGTTATAGTGGATCCAGTAGGTATTATATCAATTTCAATTTAGGCTACATGCTATGTAGTCGTGTCAATCTATGCAACCAATTAGAAAGCGCTAGAGAGCCACAGTGTGCAGGGGGGATTCGTACGCCAGACATCTTTATCCTCAATGTACTGATTGATATTATGCCTAATGTGTGGTGCCGGCTCAGAATGCCACCACCCCATCTCCTCCTCCTGGGTGTCGTAAAAGTCGACTAAGGAATTAGCTGGAGGATGGGCAGCAGCGTCCTTCGAGTACACTAACAACTCAACTGCGATCGCCAACCCGTCTGCCAAGCGTGGCGATTATGGCAAAACCCCCCAATGAGCACACAACATACCGATGTCGGTCGTTGTGGTGAGCTTTGGGGGAGGCCTGTGTCCAGCAGTGGATTTCATTCGGCCGAAATGATGTGCTCTTAACATTAAAATATGCTTTATAACTGACTTAAATTTAATATAAAGCAATTCAGTTAAACTAGTTGGGATGAAAGGGAGCAAAAATCCATCTCAGTGCTCCAAATCAACCTCACCTGCCCGCGGCACATCCTGCGGCAAACAACGAACGAGGCTCTGACGACCGACTAATGGCGGTATATCCATCTAAAAACCTGCGTAGCAGTTAAATTCTACAGACTGGTGACGGGCAGCAGCGTCACCAGTGCGACTACACAACAGATCGTCTGTCCGCCTGGTTGGAAGTCATCCCACGCTGTGTTTTCCGGTGCGCAGTCTCCATTCGAGAACCTTTATGCCCCAACGGCCATCAGGTCTACGAGCAATGTGCCCCGCCCATTGCCACTTCAGTTTACTAACCCTTTCAGCTATGCGACAACTTTAGTTCTTCTACGGATCTCCTCATTTCTTATTCGATCTATATAACTAAACATAGCTCTTTCCGTAGCTCACTGAGTGACCTTGAGCTTTCTTATGAGGCCCATTTAGAGTGACCACGTCTCCGTTCCATATGTCATCACTGGTAACACACACTGGTTGGTTGGCTGGTTGGGATTTTAGTAGTACCTAACACTGTTTCCTAAAAAAGACTTTCTGGTTCTGCTAAGTATAAAACTTCTCTGGTGCAAATTCTAGTGATGACCAGGGTCTAATATATTTACGTGCATATTTTGCTTTATAAACGGCGTGACATTTAAATTTATTCATCCCCCGTTCGTCGCTCGCGCCGATCCATGCCTAGCCTGTATTCTTAAATATCCCCTAAAATATTATAATAATGCCGATCCAGCTGTCCCTGCATAGCTTGTATCCCCCAGCACCACCCTAAGCTGAGGTTTGAGTCCAGCAGGGGCGGTCTCAGCAGCAGTTGTTTCGTGAATAAAATTTATTTTAAGCCTGGAAGCCTTTAAGCTGGAAGCCTTTAAGCTGGAAGCCTATTTAGGTTCGCCAGTAATCGCCCAGTTAAGCAGCCACATTTCCCCGAAATGTTTGCGACAAGCTCAAAAAAACATTCATTTTACAACGAACGATACTATCGACACAAAAATTAACACCTTTTGGGTACATATTGACATAACAACTTTATTCTGCGTTTATTACTAAGGGGATAATGCTTTAATCATCTAGTCAAGTAGAAATATTGCTAGTGACGGATCCTAATATCGTGCAGTATAAATGAAGTACTATAATGTAGGAAGAGCGTGTTAACATCTGGCGTTGATCCGTCCCGTGGATGTAATTGATCCACGTTGTAAACGCCAAGTCATGGGATTTACTAGTATGCCTCCGGTAAACAAGAGATGACGTGTTTATTAATGTAAATTTGGCACATTATGTTGCTTATCATTCATTTTAAATATCTATGCCAAGCGTAAACTGTTATTGGTTTTTGAAAGCATACGCTGAATTTTGTTGCAAGAACATTATATTGCTTAAAGGCAATCGCGAAGACCTCTACGTGTCTCGGAACATGTTAATCCGATGGTTCTGTGCTAGGTAATCATTCGTAATTAAGACGCTATTATACTTGAGTTTTTGAGGCGTACAGGTTCCTGGTATGATGTGACGAGTATCATAAAAAGAAAGACATTTTGTCTCTCCTTGATAAAAATGGTACCAATAATATAAATAAATACTCCCATCCTTATCACTAAAAGGCTGAAAGTGACCGTTGGCCAAAAAACAAAATACAATAACATAATTCTAGGCCTAATTTCAACACTGCTGATTCAACAAAAGTCACGTCAACGCCGTACAAAAAAAAAGATGTTTGAATATGTTGGTAGGAATATGAGATTTTACGGAATGAATACAAAACGCTTTACAATAGAATACAGAAATATTTAGTCTGTAACACTTAGCACTCAATAAACACATGTTTCACTTCCGATGATAAAGATCAGAAACTATAATCTACATTATAATTACCTACCTAAAATTTTTATCAAGTATGGAAAATCAGCTAATTCTTTTTGACGCCATACAAGGACAAAACAAATAAATTACGTGTCTGACTAGGATGTATTTTTTTATCTTGACTATGTATATGTAATTACAAATTAATTACGTTATGTTTTAAAATCATATTTGTAAAATAAGATGCATTATTATTTGGAACGAAGTTCTTTTACGCGGCTTACATTAGAGTAAACTGGCAGAAATCGTCACGTAAGGGAAAAGCGTTATCCCTCCTCCTCTGTGTCTCTTTCTATTGAATACGTTATATTTGTGTGTGTTCGTGCGAATATCGAGATTCCAGCAGTACGCATTGTGCGCGGTCAGCTGTATAATTTCAATTCTGAACACGTACGAATATTATATATACTTTTTTTGTTATTGTTTTAATTTACACGAGATTTATATTGTGTCATTAATGCAAGTTTAGGAACTTCATTCCTGACGGGGGCCCCCAACCGCACATTTTTTATTTATTTATTTATATACACTTTATTGTACACCACATAACAAAGACATGGAAATACAATGGGTCACAATAGTCAATACATTATGGGCGGTTTTATCACATACAGCGATCTCTTCCAGACAACCTTTCATGGTTCATCATGGCGGATTAATAGGTGGTATAGAAGTATTTTTTTAATGTATCCGTGTAGGTACTTATTCTACTGTAGTCATTTTCGGGCCATTAACACATTATTGTTTTAAGTCCATTTGGACCACAAAATCCTAATAAGTAAGATAAAGTACGGTAGGCGTAACAACGTTCATCTTTAAAGAAAATAAATAAGTCTAATATCGGTTTGTTTGATATTCGAGTATTGAAAGATTTACACCATTAACATTAATCTTACTCTCGCCCGGCTCCGGAGTGTGTGCGTATACCACGGACATGAGAAACACGTCCTTATACATTCCTGCTTTTTTCCTTTTGGATTCAACGAGAAAGTGGACAGAGAACTGTGAGGCATAGACGCGTTTAGTATTGTTCTTACGTGTTTAGTATCTTCAAATCCAGCTCGTAAGTACACCTTCCGTGATTAGCCAATGATTAATTGCTCCCCAAATAAATAAAGCCATTCGTTTCAAAATACTCGAGGCTATGGATTATTGACATACAGTAATTGAGAAGTATATATATGGTACTAACATCAGATATGATAAAAAGATAATTCATTTAATGGTAGATGATATCGTGATAATGTCAAAAAATAAAATGCAAGGTGTATTATTATAAAATCGAAACCGAATTAGTTCTTCCCTCCTTCTTCATTTTCGTGGTTAGTAGCTAAGCTCGTGTCTGAGTTGTTCAAGCCGCCCAAAGGTCTTCGACTGGGTTTAACGACTGCCGTCTGATGATAACCGGGACTGACGATTTTACGGGCCCTCCGAACCACGGTGACGCTCAGTTCAAATACCACTATGCGGTCACCCCTCCATAGACTGTTTACGCCAAGCGTTGCTTAACCTTGCCGATCGGTTACCGATCAGTGCGTGAAACTGGCTATGAGCGCCTCACTTATAATTGTTATTCGTTTGGCGATTATCCCCATAGCATACAGAAAAAAAAAACAGCTCCAATTAAGCTGCAGAACTATCGCAAACCTCAAGATGTTTTTGCGTGTTTACAAATCGCTATGTGTTACAGGCTAAACCTAAATGAATGTATTCGGTTGCTCGGAACGGTGTAACTACGTCCAACACGTCGGGACCCTGATTTATATCGACATAAATTAGTTAGCTACTTTTTTGGTCGCTGTACTATCAGGTAGCTTCTGGTTCATCCCAAACGTGATTTAGGCCATATATGTTATTGAACAAATAAAATAAACTGTTTCATTTAATGCTGTATCGCTAAATCATTATGAATTATTATAAAAGCATTAAAATTACACGAATGTCGTAATTTTTATTCAAGATGAATTTTACTGAGAAAACTCTTACGACAGGTTTGAATAAATATACGAGTCCTACAAAAATAGTGAACTATATTTTAAGAGGACAATAAGAAACGCTTCGAAAAGTCTTTTTCCATTTTTATTTATGTCTTTCACGGGTTTATATCCCCTGTAAGAGAGAACCCGGTCTTTTGATAGACTTACGCGCAGACATGGGTCCAACACGCGGAGGCCCTTTAGAGAATTTAAATCTAAAATATGGAAATGGGACACTAACCGGGGGACACTCCATGGCTGCACTATAAAATGCAGATGCAATGGATAAATTGAATAAATGCTTTGAAAAACGCAAAAAAACGGCGTCTGGCTTTCCACCTTTAAACTAAATTATGTGTGTTTTAATGTATTATGTAATGATTTTTAATCATTTATACGAAAATGATTTCTTTTTCACCATTTTATTACAAAATCGATCTATACAAGATATAAAACACGCGTCGCTGTATTAGAATATTGAAAACATATATTGATTACCTACTGATTGTATAATAAAGTTTACTGTAGGGAAATAATAAAAACCGACTGACATATGATTTTATTGTTTCTTTCATGTGATAATAAATAATATCATATTTTGTAACGTTTCATAAATAAATATAATCTTATTTTAATAATGTTTCATTATCAAATCTGTAATAATTGCTGAAATATAGGTTATGCCTAGTACATTAAATTAAATGGAGGACGTATAGCTATTTTTATTTTTTGGGCTTCTCGCAGTCACTTCCGTGAAGTGCAGCTACTCCACCGGACATTTCTGGCGAAATCAAAGGAGGCCTCCAGCCTTGCTTAAAGTAAATATTAAAAACTAAGCAACTTGCGCTAAGGGCGCCCTCTGCGGACACGGACACTCGGCTTAGGGCGTTGCTGGGGATAAAAAGCTATTGTTTTGGGGACAACTGGATCGATTTTATTTTATTTGTAATTAATTTGTACGTTTAAATCTACAGGCTCGGCACGGGGGGCCACGCGAGCAAGGGACGGGGGGGCGAAGAAGTATCTCCTATTTGAAAACGTGACGATGGGCCTCCGCGACGACGTCGGTGAGGTGGGCATCCTCGTCGGCGAGGGCGGTAAATCGGTCGGGTATTAAGGGAACGAGACAGCGCGAGTCTCTTTATGTTATGTAACGTGATTTTGTCATCTGGGTTGATACGTTCCCGATGGTATAACTAAGATCTACCTACGGGAAATGGTTCAGGAAATGGCGGATCGAAGTTAACCCCATCAAAAGTAAAGCCGTCCTCTTTTGCAAATTAGGCAACGACCACTCACGCTTCAGGGAAATCTCGATGCTAGGCCAATCGGTTCCTTAGGAACCGCACGCCAAGTATCTTGGAGTCACCCTAGACAAAAAACTGACCTTCATACCCCACACAAAGACGGTGCGCGCCCACGCCGCCTATGTGCTCGGTCGCCTTCACTATATCCTGATCGCTCGTAGTAAATTATCCCTTAGAAATAAGGCGAGAATTTACACCACATGCATTCGACCCATCATGACCTATGCCAGCCCAGCGTTCGCACAAGCTGAATCATGCCCACTCCGTAGATTCGAAACCCTCCAAACCCGTTTCATGCGCAAGGCCACCGGAGCGCCTTGGTACATGCGAAATAATCAACTCCATTTCGATCTTAACTTGCCGACCATTAGGCAATTTATGAAACAAGCGTCTAAACGCTACCTCGATTCTGCCCTGTCCCACCCAAATCCCCTTGTGGTATCAGCCGCCGATTACCAACCCTCCCGTATCAGTAGAGTACGGCGCCCGAGGCACGTTCTGGTCGATCCAGACGATGAAATCACGTTAGTTCACATAAAGGGACTCGCGTTGTCTCATTCATTTAACACCCGACCGTTATACCGCCCTCGCCGCCGAGGATGCCCGCCTCACCAACGTCGCGGTGGCCTATCGCCGCGTCACCTTCCCGTTCAAGTTAGCACTTCTCCCTCCCGTCTCTTGCTTGCGCCGGCCCGTGCCGAGCCTATAGTTTTAAATGTACCCTAATACATTACAAATAATACCGATCCAGCTGTCCCCAAAACAATAGCTTGATATCCCCAGCAACGCCCTAAGCCGAGGTCCGTGTCCCGTGGGGGGCGCCCTTAGCGAAAGTTGCTTAGTTTTTAATATTAATTTTAAGCCTGGCTGGAGGCCTCTTGTGGCTTCGCCAGAAATTACCGGTTAAGCAACCACATTTCCCAGAAATGTAGGCGAGAAGCCCAACAATTATTATGGGGTGATTAGTGCGTGCCTCGGGCTGCGAACGCTACTGATACGGAAGGGTCGGTAATCGGCGGCGGATACCACAAGGGGGTTCCGGTGGGACAGGGCAGAATTGAAATAGCGTTTGGACGGTTGTTTCGTGAATTGCTTGAAGGTCGGCAACTTAAGATCGAGACTACTTTCTACCTTGACACAGATTTTTAAGCATCTCGTAATGAAAAATTCCTTTTCTAGTTTTTTTTACCTCAAATTATTTGTGAATAGTTACTTTACTCATTGGTAAGTCTTTATTCTATTAAAAACCAAAATGTTTTCAAGAAATACAATTTTTATTTAAATTTTCACAGTACAATTTTCTTATCGAAAATTTTGTACTACTGTAAATCCGTAAGATTTTGCTGAACATATATTGTGTTGACTTAACTAAAGTTTGATATGACATAATTACGGCCGATCGATTCATGTTAGTTCCTGTGAACAGAACAGTACTGTCAACCGCAAATAAGGTCATTTTATACTCAATAGTTGCAGGCAATTCATTGATATATAGGATGAATAATAATGGCCCTAGTACGCTGCCTTGTGGTACTCCGCATGACATATCTTACTGAAGAGTGATAATTTATTTGTTTCTTGTTATTTGTTGCCTACAAAGGTAGGCAACAAATAACAAGAAACAAAAGAGTGAGGTCCATATATAGAGCCGTTATTGGTTGTCTACATAGGCTGCACTAAAAGTATCGGGAATGGAATATTTCCACTGTTCCTGTCATATTAAAATCTTTTTAATTGAAAACTCCTTGGTTTTACAAATCGAATACCATTTATTTATTTAAAAAAAGATTCACGGTCTTGTCACAAGGTTTTGTCAAACTTGTTTAGTCGTTGAGAAAATGGAATTGACTCGAGAAAATTCAAGAGCGATGATTTATTATGACTTTCGAAGTGGTTTAACACAAAAACAGTGTGTTGACCGGATGATTTCTGCATTTGGTGATGAAGCCCCATCCAAAACCACAATTTATCGCTGGTTTGCTGAATTTCAACGTGGACGTGTCAAGCTCAGTGATGATCCTCGTCAAGGTCGTCCAAAAACTGCAGTCACCCAAGAAAACGTTGATGCTGTGCGTAAGCTGATTGAGGAAGATCGACATGTGACATACCGCGAAATTTAGGCAACTTTAGACATTGGCATGAGTCAAATACAAATAATCTTGCATGAACAATTAGGTGTAAAAAAGTTGTTTTCCCGATGGATACCGCATTTGCTATGTGAAGAGCAAAAAGCGGCTCGCGTTACTTGGTGCGTCAGAACTCTCGAAAGATTCCACGCAGGATCCTCAAATGCTGTATACAACATCGTATCAGGTGACGAATCCTGGATATATGCGTACGAACCCGAAACAAAAAACCAGTCACGAGTTTGGGTGTTCGAAAATGAGTTAAAGCCAACAAAAATTGTTCGTTCACGGAGTGTTGCAAAAAAAATGGTGGCCACGTTTGTCTCCAAAACCGGCCATGTTACGACTATTCCTCTTGAGGGACAAAGAACGGTTAATGCAGAATGGTATGCTAGCATTTGTTTGCCACAGGTCGTTTCTGAACTCCGTAGAGAGAACTGCAACCGCCGCATCATCCTCCATCACGACAATGCGAGTTCTCACACCGCGCACAGAACAAAAGAGTTTTTAGAGCAAGAAAACATATAATTATTAGACCATCCGCCGTACAGCCCCGACCTAAGCCCTAATGATTTCTATACTTTCCCTAAAATAAAGAATAAATTGCGTGGACAGAGATTTTCATCACCTAAAGAAGCTGTGGACGCCTACAAAACGGCCTTTTGGAGACCCCAACTTCCGAATGGAATGGTTGCTTCAATGATTGGTTCCATCGTATGGAAAAATGTGTCAAATTTCGCGGAGAATACTTCGAAAAGCAATAAATACATTATTAAATAGTAATGTTGTGTCACTTCCTTGATTCCCGAAATTTTTGTGCCGCCCTCGTAATATCCATTTTAGTCATCACGGAGTGTAAAAATGGATATTTGGCCATGTTTATAGATTTTTCTTTTCTAAATCCGTATCCGTATCCATCTCAATAGAGATCCATATCTTGTAGAAAACCATATGGTTTTGTGGTTCGTACATGACCTTTCAAAAACTTTAGAAATAGTTGAGGCTAAAGGTATTGGTCTGTAATTAGCCATTTCCTATTTTTCCCCTTTTTTGAAAATAGGTTTTATCACCGATACCTTAAGCATTTCTGGATAAATGCCTGCAAGTTACTTATGTAGGAAAAGCAATTAAGTAATTAAATACAGATACGAAATAAACCCATAAAGTAATGATTAAAAAACATAATTAAATATATAGTAATATTTATTTTTATGCTAGTAAAAAGTATTCATATAAACGAGTCAAGAGTATTTAAAATTTAATAGATTCTTGTTCGCGTCGATATGCGTGCGCAGCTCCCAATTATACTCTTATCAATCATCTTTGACAGCGAACTGCATAATGTCGGTTTTACGAGACGGTATGCGCGCGCTGCTTCCAATTTTATTCTCATCAAACATCTTTAGCGGCTGACTTCATAATGTCAAATTTTAGTGACGGAATGCCTCTCAAATTGACTCTCATCGCCAAAAAGGATTATAACTTCAACCAGCAAGGTGAAAATCGCTGACGAAAAAGTTGAAAGGAACTGTATCTACCTATTCAAATAATACGTCAATGTACCCCAACGAGAATCGAGTTGATTGAGTCATATCGATTACCGATACATACATGTAAACATCGCTATAGAAACAGTTATCAACACAGATTCCAACGTCACGGATGTAGCAAAAATTTATGATTATGACGCTCTCAATCATGACAGGTTAATGACGCAAATTGATGGTAATCACACAAGAATGCATTCGAAAATCGTGTGAGTCATCATATACTTCAATTATTACATCAGAACATAATTTGGTAATCAGTAAACGGTATTCTTACGTTAGTTTCTTATCACACCTCA
Organism: Diloba caeruleocephala; assembly: GCA_947459985.1. Lineage (NCBI taxonomy): Eukaryota > Metazoa > Arthropoda > Insecta > Lepidoptera > Noctuidae > Diloba > Diloba caeruleocephala. The sequence goes on along the minus strand of OX381621.1, from coordinate 8,454,778 downwards.
CTAAAGTGATGTGCCATTCCAAAATCTGGACTTTGTAATGTAATACGCATTATGAAGTATTTCTTTATAATTAAAACTCCTAAGAATGTATATTTTTTTTTACTTTCATACAACTGGTCACGAGACGAGCAAGTCATTCTCCTGGTGGTTCTTACCACTTTCTTAACTAGGACAAATCCTAAATCCAGAACACACTGCGCTGGCCGAGACATGAAGTAATTTAGTCTCTTACACCCAGTAATTTCACTAGCTACAATGCCGTTCTAACCGGATCATATCATTAATCATCATCGTCATTATCATGATGTGACGCCGTAGTACTCTCACTGTTGGAAGATGGGCCTCGTAACTGCCACTGTCAGCGATCGACACTATAGACGATTAGAAAGGTAACAAGTGCTAAGCCATAATAACCCTGTTAACAGACATCTATTAGTATTTGAGCGTTATTTGTATCCAACATTTGCAATTCGAGCCAATTATAAGCATTTGCGTAAGAAAAGTATAAGGAATTAGCTTAAAAACATCGATATTTGTGTTATCACTGGTGATAAGGATAGATTAGATAACAGATAACTGATAACGTGAAATTCTTAGCGTTGATTGGCTTACAATATATTTAATAGTAAAAAGGGGAGCCAATCAGGGAATATTAAGTTAATCCTTCCTATGACGAAACTTTACCTTTACTAGAGCCGAAGGCCAAATTTGAATTAATTTCACTCTAAAATATGGCAAATATTGTGATAGAGGTTTTCGTAATTTGAATGTGCATAACGGTTTTTTCCCTATGTAATATATACTTATGTGTTGGATGTAAATAACAGTAAGGTGTGTAAAAAATGATTTCTAAGGTAAAAATATATTGATTTAGACTTGATTTATATTGTTATGAATAGTTTTAGAATGCTATCTTATCAGAGCGATTATTTTAAAAATGGCAAGTATATAAGTGAAATAAGTATATAGAAATATGAAAGGATACCTAATTAACAGATTAAACCGCTTCTGATAAAAATAGCATACACAATGATATAAGTTTTTAATATATAAGTATAATGATGTATTTTTGTGTTTTAAAATATTAAATAAATGAGTAAAATTCTTTAATTAAAGCTATTAAGGTTATGTAATAAATAAAGATAAGTTTTATGCTCTATTTTATGCAAGCAGAAGTGTAGATTAGTAAGGTAAATGACAAGTTAATGTTCTGGAAACTTCTATGTATATGCTTACACATAAATGTCCTTATGTATGATAATAATGTGTGTCATGGTGCATGTTTTGATGCTGTGTATATAGTATATAAGAAAGGTTTTATATAAATAAATGAGATTTGAAGGGTTCGACGATAGTACAAAAATTGTAGAAATTAACGCGCGAATTTTGTGTTAAATTTAGTGGTTTCTGATTGGTCGGATTCGGATTGGATAAAAAATATATAAATCCGAGCAATTTGAAAACCAGAGTCAGTCGACCAGGTGTCATTCAGTCAGTCAGTCAGTCATCATCAGTCAATTCATCAAGGCGCAAGTAGTCAGTAAGGAAGTCGAACCCCGAGAAACCTTCACGGAAGTCTTCTGCATTTTTATTTGGAAGTTTCCCTACAGTCTCTCTCCGTGGCGGCTTATTGCGCAAGCAGGTGCGCAGGGACGGACGTCACCAGTGCAATTCAGGGTCTTGGGAGTACCTAGTACACCCCAACGTCCCTCTCCACGTCACGTTCGTCATTTGTGGGAGATTGTCCCAGGTGCGGTTGGTGCAACCCCCGCCACCGAAACAGCCACCATTTGGTGGTTATGAGTACTCATTTTTCCCTACACAAATTTCTTACTGTGTGTATGGTTGTGTGTCGGATCGTTAAGCTCCATAAATAGGGTTAAGCAATAGTTTGACTGCTTTATGCTTACCGTCTATCGAAATAGGTCAACTCAAAACGGCTAAACTTATTTCTTCTAAAGGCCATTCCAGACGTTAGGTACCCCACAGAGAATTATGAGAAAATTCTCACAAATTATGTATTATATTTAATTAAAACGTTACAAACCAAATACAGTAATTCTTCTTGTTCCTGCCCGCATTTGGAGCCATCCAAGTTACATCGGGTCGGCGCAATATGTTTAGTCATATTGCAAAGGTATTGTCAGAAGGGTTTTACAGTCGGCCGCCTGCCTGATACCAACCCTCCTTGGGTATGCTAGTGTTAATGATTTACCCACCACCTGCCCATAACCCAAAGTACTTAATGGTATACACCGGGTTCCAACTTCCGTAGTCGCCAATTACAATAATTAAAGAACAAAAATAACACAAACACCATTATCCATTCTTTCAAAAAATCTCAAACATTGTAACAATATTTTTGCCCATTCTTCCGCAAACAAGTAACAGTGTAGATGGGCATCCAGAAGAGCGTTTAGAGCGGAGAGTGTAGAAACGCGGTATTGGACAGTAGGCGCTGGCTATGGTGTTGCACGGGGGCACGGCGGCCAACTGGTGCCTTCTGTTGTGAAGATAATTGTCAGGGGTAAAGCTCCAGACAACTCATAAAGTAGACCTGGTGTATAAATTTTACCGCGAAAAGAATTGTGCGCCTGAATGTCAGTCGGTGAATTTCCGCAATAATAATATTGACCCGCAAAATACGAGTGGACTTGAGATCACAAATCCTTAGTTTGTTTCGTCCTTTCTTCTCGGCAACGCGTGTTTCAGTAGGAAATGCGTGAAATTAGTGAAAGTGACTATTGAAACCTACTTGCAAAAGTAAGATAGTTTATTATTAATTTATCTCCAAGCTCGCAGACTAATTAGATTGGAGCAGAGGTCCTAATTTTTTTATATGTATGTATTGCACATTAAACCTTCTAAATTGCAAATCATACGTACTACATGTTTTACTCTTTCTTATATTTTCGCCCAAAGCAAAGAAATTCTGAATCTATTCCATATTCTGCCAAATACTGGCAAGACAGCAGACGAATTAAATAACCATAAATATTAAAACTACACCTGCGTTTGCGAAGTCTTTCTCGGACTGTTTGATTATGCAAATTAAAGTTTGCAGTCTCTAAATTTATAAAGACAAGGGAATTAACGCGAAATAATAGAGCAGGTTGCACCGATTGTGGTCACAAGCAGACTGATGTAGCGAGATCGATCCGTTTCATCATCATCATATCAGCCACAGGACGTCCACTGCTGAACAAAGGCCTCCCCTTTAGATTTCCACAACGAGCTGTTACATGCCGCCCTCATACAACGACTCCCAGCGATCTTCACCAGGTCGTCTGTCCACCTCGTTGGAGGTCGTCCCACGCTGCGTTTTCCGGTGCGCGGTCTCCATTCGAGAACCTTTGTGCCCCAACGGCCATCAGTTCTACGAGCAATGTGCCCTGCCCATTGCCACTTCAGTTTACTAATCCTTTCAGCTATGTCGACAACTTTAGTTCTTCTACGGATCTCCTCACAGTTATTTTAATCACTGGATTCTTTGTCGATGATAACTTGAAACTGTCTTCACGATTGCGATTGTTATATGCTTCTTAATTTCAATTGATTTACGCAAGACCCTTGAATAGAAGTGGCGTGCGGTGAAAAGGATTAGTGGACGATGATACTCGATTAGTGCCTAATTGCAGTATATGTTTAGCAATCGGTTATTTGCTGAGTGACGGTTTTTACAGAGATTGGTGATTGCTATATATAGAACATATCGCAGGAGAGGATATTGCTACCTTACTATTCATCCTTTTGAAATCCTTGATCCCGGATCTACTAACCCTAGGGCTATATAATGATCACGGGGTTTCCGGTGAAATTTTGCCTTTTTCCGTGCGTGTCGTGAAAAACCTCTATCCAGTAGCAGGTATGCATAACACCAATTATTATTCGATTTTAATCGAATAACGGAATGATCGAACAATTCGATTGTTTTAAGTAATAAGCGCCCATCGCTAATTCCTATACTGTTATGAGACCACTCAGAGCAACAATTAAACCGTGAAAGTCTTTGAGAATAGGTCTCCCAAAGATAATATAAACAATAATTTAGGAAAAACTGTACTGTAACAAAATACGAACATTTACGTATGTCAAAAAGCCCACATTTCACTGTATACCTGAACACGCCCACATAGAACAATTAGTGAACATTAAAAGCAACTGCACGCGACCACAAATTTACTTCACAATATGGCCAGCCTATGTTTAATAAAAATAATGTGTATTACCTAAGCAATACTTGTAGTGTTTCTTATTATTTTTAAAATCCTTGTAAGTATAGGTACACCCGTTCTAGGTGCCAGTCCAAAAAACAAAGAAACTTATATTAAGTTACGTTTTGATTTCTTTAAAATATAAATAAAATACTCCCGATCTTTCTAAGTTTTATAATGTTAAACTCTCGTAAGTATCTAACTGCTTAACAGCTACAAAATGCAGTCAAGGAAGGAAGAAGTTTCAATCTTATCAGTGTGATAGCCAAAAATAGGGGCCTATCCTAAAGTCGTGCGTTATGGTTCAACTGAGCCATGCTGATGCATGCATTATGCCCATGGATGGGTGCCTTCCGTCGGACTAGTCAGCTTTTAGTGCGATGGCAGTCTTACTGTAAGGCAAATTAAATTAATGATGTACATAATATGTGTGTCTTCTCTCACACATTGGCGTTTTATATTATCCTCGCATAACTCACACACAATTCATTTCACAATCCTATTGTAATCATCATTTCGGCCGAATAAAGTCCACTGCTGGACACAGGCCGCCCCCAAGGATCACTACAACGACCGATATGGGTATGTTGTGTGCTCATAGGGGGGTTTTGCCATAATCGCCACGCTTGGCAGGCGGGTTGGCGATCTCAGTTGAGGTGTTAATGTACTCGAAGGACGCTGCTACGACAAACACATAATTCATCATTTCGGCCGAATGAAGTCCACTGCTGGACACAGGCCTCCCCCAAAGATCCACAACGACCGATATGGATGTGTTGTGGCCTCATTGGGGGGTTTTGCCATAATCGCCACGCTTGGCAGGCGGGTTGGCGATCTCAGTTGAGGTGTTAATGTACTCGAAGGACGCTGCTGCCCATCCTCCGGTTAATCCCATAGTCGCCTTTTACGACACCCGAGGAATGAGATGGGTTGGCTGTGTGGTGCCGGCTACGAATAGCACCAACCCATCTATTGTAATAATCTGTACTAATCCGATCCGTGTGGTGTCCGGATTAAGAATATAGTACCACTCCATCTCTTTTCGTGGATGTCGTAAAAGGCGATAAAGGAAATCTAAACTAGAGGGATGGGCAGCACTGTGGAAAAGTAGCCATACTGCGCTCACCAACTCGCCTGACAGGCGTGGTGAGTACTGGAAAGTTGGGGGACCTTGGTAAATGATGACACAATTGTAGAAATATATCACTGCTAAAAGGTCTCCCCTTTGTTCAGTAGTGGACGTCCTTTTAGCTGATATGATGATGATGATTGTTGTAAAACTTGCACATAGTATAAAAGAATATCCATGAAGTTACTTGCCTGCTCATATTCTAAAGCATTAATTAGGAAAATAAAGCTTTGCATTCCCTGCAGCTCCAACATTTACACGACGAAGTTTTATGAAATAAAATTTTAACTGAAGGTTATCTGCGAAACGCAATTTCTAGACTAGCGTAAAATGTATAATCTAAGCAAAAAATAGCCGTTCCAACGATAATCTGGAAACTTGGAAAAGCGCTAGAACTGCAAACAATTTCAAAACTCATTCTAAGTTCACCTTTTATTATCTTATCTATATGGTTATCTTACTATAAATATGAACGTTTGTCCGTTTGAAAGTTTTTGTGGCTTCATCACGCCGGCTCCATGACAGCTGAACATACCAATGATATTTAGCCTAGAGGTAGATAATGTCGTGCAATATGATGTAGGATACTTTTTATTTTAATTATAAATATCACTACATTTAAGTTTACCTACACCCAGCGAAGCGGGCTTGTAGCGGTTAGTTGTTAAAATAAGTGTTAATTTAAATATTGCGTCAGAATTCGCACTTTTTTTAAAAATAATACTCTTGAAATCGCTCAAAGATAAAAAAATACAAAAGCCAACATATACCAAACATGTAATAATAACACATTTCAAAAGCAAATGGAAATTTAAAACCAAATTTAAAAAAATAAAAATAACGTAAGCATATTATTGGATTCTCAAAGTCCATTTGACATAAACTTCTTGGTTGAAACATTGACTAAATTAACTAACACTGATAAAACATTGTTCCAGTATCTATCAGACTAATAACAGTATGATTCTGATATTTACTACAAAACTAACTGTAGGTTTAGTACCTATAACCAGTAATAAGAATAAGGAAAATAGTTCAATTAAGACGTTTAATTTAAATTTATCTTGCCTACAGTGCGTGCAGCACGATGTTGTTAGATCCAATGTGAGTGTTTTTTTTTTAACCCTAGCCCCACTCTCTTTTTGCTCCTGTATCGTGGGTGCATTTTCAGACATGAATTCCACATACAATACATCCAGATCCGGAACTACCTGCAGATAATAGAAATATTTGTTCCGTGTGGGAATCGAACCTACGAATCGGAGCGCAGCAGCCAACTGTATCAGCCACTGCACCAACCGTGCCGTCATATACATAAACATTAAATTTCTCGCTTAAAATAACATATTTCAAATAATTTATGTATGTACATCTAAATAATTATTTATTTAATGCTTATCTAACAACAACAAAAATCATCCGATGATTACCATCAATTAATTTGTAATTTATTTCAAACTCAAACTCAAACTCAAATCTTTATTGCATTCATATGTTCATAAGTTAACAGAAAATTAGATGCGTATCAATATGAAACCCTATTTTTTTATTTTATTTCCTTCTTTTATTGCTGAAACCCCCGTGTCCAAGTGGTTTCCGAATTAAGATTATAGCACCACTTATCTCCTCCTCTGTACGCCGTGAAAGGTGACTAAGGGACTCTAAACCAGAGGGATAGCCAGCGGCGTCCCTTCTATGGAACAGCAGTCATTCTGCGCTCACTAACCCACTTGCCAAGTGTAATAAATACTGGCAATTTCCCCCTAAACTGACGACACACGGCATGTAACCGGTCTTCTATGGGGAGGCCTTTGTGCAGCTGGACGATATGATGATGATGATAAAGTCACTGCACATATATAAAGGTTCAAAAGTTGCACGGCACGGTTGGTGCAGTGGCTGATGCTGCGCTCTCGGTCGTGGGTTCGATTCCCGCACGGATCAAATATTTGTATGATCTGCAGGTAAATGTTCCGGGTCTGGGTGTATTGTATGTGGATTTCATGTCTGTAAACGCACCCACGACACAGGAGAAATCCTAATGTGGGGCAAAGTTTTAAAAAAAGTAAAGACTTTGTTTCTTCAAAATAAGTGCATGTACACGAAATATCGTGACGTAATAATTTTATTATAATCCTAACTTTACGGATACATCGATAACGATAAATTGATACATGTTGCGTCACTACACGATAAAATTATAAAAGATACGTAAGTCATCTTGCGAGGCTTGTAAACTTGTTAATGGACTGATTAGAAATTTATCCGTATAACTAAATAAATAGTTTTGTACGTCCCTAAAAGGAACGAATTTACAGTACGCCAGGCGTTAAGACCCATTTCTATTCGATCGCTTAATTATTTAAGGGTTTGGCGCTCATTACAAGTTTTGTGGCTTTAGTGAACCCTAGGGGAGCTCTTCTAATTAACTATCTGACGATGGCTGCACGGAACGAGCCAATAATATGGGACGTCAGCTTGATTACGACTATGATGATGATAATGATTGCGAAATTCCTATACAAGGTTATTTTTAAACCTTTTTTGTGTGGGTACTATGGACTTCTAAAACATAATAGACTTCCTCCAGCTTCGGAAGGGCGGAGGGACACATAGCTAGTAGAACGGAATGCCGTTGGGGCAGAAAGATTATAGAGTAGAGACCATGCACCGGAAAACGCCGTTGTGGAGAAGCCTCCACCGAGACTAACGACCGGGGAGTTGTTGGATGTGGGTGAGATATAACTGCCGTTGTGGAAATCTGGGACGGACTTTGTTTAACAGTGGATGATATACAGGATTGGCCCTAATCCGTCGTGTCCGCAATGATGTACATAGAAAACAGAATACGCATGGGCGATTTTACTTGCGCATACCGATCGATAAGCGATCGGTGAGGTTAAGCAACGTTCGGCGCCGTCAGTCTATAGATGGGTGATCGCATAGTGGTATTTGATTGAGCGTAGTATTTTAATTCGATAGGCACGTAAAATCCGGGGGTCGCGGGCACGCAGATTGGGGAGTCTCACACCGAGCGACCCCCGGGAAGACGGTAGCGCGCACGTGGTCACGTGCCGCCGTGTGCGCAGCACAGCGCAAAGCGAGACTTGGAGGGATCCTTTACAATCCTCCCCGAGAAGTGCCTGGGGGGCGACCATTTTACAGTCGCCTTCCCTCCGCTAGAGGGGGTGACCGCTTTACAGTCATCCCCTCCGTGATGTGCTTAAAGGCGTGGCACCAATGGGTGGCTCTAGTGTGATCTTACGAGGACCTGGAGCCCCCCTTCGGTGCCGAAGATGACCGCTCCAGTGGTTTTAGCCGGTAAGAGTCCGGCATACCACTTCGCCCTTCCCCGGGGTGAAGGAAGTTCCATGTAGAATTTCCACTGCCCATTCATTAAAAAATTTAAAAAAAAAAGGCACGTAAAATCACCGGTTTTTATTATTAGATACAATATTTACCATGTCCGCTGCAACGCATGACTACCACGCTTTACCACTGTTGGCGATCTCAGGTCATTAAAAAGACCCAGGTTATATAGTGGAGAAAAAAAGGTTGAGAGATCCTTTATCTAACATTAAAATGTAATGTAATAAATAAATCGAATTTATATAAAAAATGTGAATTAAAAGTAATAAATGCAGTTATCGATGCAGTTATCGATGCAGATATCAATTTATTCAATACACTATAAGTTTTGAGCGATTAAATCAAGTCGCTGATAATTTTAAATTATTTTATAACGCGTGGAGGTTGTGTTGTGCTTAGTTTATAAGCATTGGCCTGGTTGGACGCCTTAATATCGGCTTAGCCAGATTGCTCGGTTAAGCAGCATCAGCTCTCTGAGTAGAGTCCTAGAAGCTCATCATATAAAAGAGATTTGATAAAGTCGAAATTTATTTATTTATTGTATAATAAATTAATAACGCGATGTTTCATCCCTATAAATGCTAAACACATGTAAACAAAACTTATCATCACAAAAGTTCTGTATTAAAATAAAACCTTTTTACAGAAAACAATACCGACTTCAAAATCCCTACACCATATAAAAATATTAAAACCAATGAAAAGGAAAAATAAACTTTATCTATGAAGTCGGGCGAGACCAAGTATAAAATATAACTTCTCGTTGGTCTGCATGACCCATGGTTGGGGCATACCTAGCCCCGCCCAACTTCATAAATAAAGTTTATTTTTCCTTTTCGACCTCCGACTATGACAATTGTTCATTATTAACCCCCTCCTTTTTGAAGTCGTTTAATAAAGAACAATTGTCATAATTATCCAAAAAAGACTTTTAAGTCCTGAATACTTCTGACATGAGAGCACTCTGAATTATATTTAACTTGTAGGTATATATCCCAACTGACGCTGTAATTTGGATTCAATAATACCTTTTTATCAGGACGGCGGAAGGAATCTGTTTGAAAAATATGCCTTTATTGATACGATTCAGCTCAATTGGTTGGGGATAGCTGTTTTAAAATTCAGTGGCAAGATTTGACCCATCCTAACAAGGCAAGTTAAATAAAAGCTTGTAAAAAATGAATAGAGAGATTTGATTTCTTTCTCAAACTAGCAACTCAGGTTTGCTGGGAAATGTGGCTTTAGAAATAAACAGAAGCTTTGTTCCTTTTTTACTCGAATGTTTTCTTTGTTTCTGTGTATAAAAAATCTTAGTAATAACATAAGTACAAGTCTCCTTGGCGTTTACCCAAACATCTGAGGAAGGCGACAATCCATTAGTTTAAAAAAAGAAACCCATTACCATAAGAATAAGCCATTACCTATATTATTCAATTGGATTTCAGTAGAAATCTACGGATTGTTACACCACAACTGTCATCTAACCTTTTCAACGCCTGTCACCTGTATTTATAAAGGGTGGTTTAAGCGACATCGTAACGAAAACTTATACCATGGACTTAAGTACATGATTCTGAAACCCTCAGCGTTAGAATTTTGCGTCGGTCTTTTCAGGATATTTCACATTTATTTCCAGTTTATTTTACTGATTTCAGTATAACATAATTATTGTTTTCGTCTAACCCGAGGCTGTTTTAAATGAAACCACAATAAACTATTTATTTTGATATAAAACTGCAATGTATTTATAATAACTAAAAAGCTGTTGTTTCGCTACAGTTCACGGATGAGGCTTGCAATAGCATAATAATATTATATCCTAGTACAATAATCACGTAGCGTTTCGATCGCGTTGTTTACGATACATTGCATGCCCGAAAATGTAAAAAACTGTAAATTATTTCCGAGATAAATGGCTATTTTTATTATAAGTCTAAGAGTTAGCTATTCCCAAAGATTTTGGCTCGTCGTCACAAGTACCCTGTGTAACTGTGACCCCATGGTCATAGTTATACAAGGTACCTAGGGATTAATGTACTTTCTGACGTAAGGTAAGACATCGACGTATAAGCGAAGCCGTAAAGCAATAGGGTAGTGATACAAGTACCTCATTTTACATGTCTCACAACAAAAACTAATTAAATTGCAGTGAGCGCCGCAGCTAAGGCAAGTCAGCTTTAATCGGATCAAATAGGCATCACGCGTTCCCACAGACGTACGGTCTCGCGAGGCATCGCGGTCTTTCCACCGGGAACACTTCCCGGGATTCAGTAATGCACCCTTATTGCGATGACCGCATGGAGATGATTACCCCGGGGATTTTCAGGGCAGATAGGCTTAGGATATAGGATTATGCTAAGTTTGAGATTCGCCTTCGATAAGGCGATTAAATAACAGATCTAAGTACGCAGTAATGCTCAGGCTGAGTTTTCAAGGAACTGGCCGTACGGACATCTTGTACTATTTACAAACTTGGGACTCCTTAGCTCAGCCTAACATGAGAGCTATCAGCCAGTCCGTTTCCAGTGACCGTGGGGTTGCTGGATGGTCGCGATCATTAGGATTCTCCCAACATTAACAAGAATACACAATCTCCCGTCAAACAGGTTATCATAAAATTTCATGCACAATGTACGAGTATAAGTAAAATAATTATGTATTTAGTCCTCCTAAAGGACCGAAATTGGTGAACTCAGTGAAAACAAATGCAAAATATAAAATAATAGCCAACGTAAAAATTAATTTCATTGTTGGTAATCACTATAAGTATTCATCATCATCATTTCAGCCGAAAGTACCAGCAGCGGTACAGCCCAGTGTACGCCACACTGCTGGATATAAGCCTCACTCAAAGAACGACCAGTGAGCCTAGTACGAATATTTGTACGTATAGTAACGTAAATTAATCGCTAACGTGAGTGAATTTTTAACGGAAAATACTTGATTCGCACATATTTTTTATTTAAAATGAAGACTTTATTCATACCTATAATATGTGATACGAATCGTGTTTGTCGTATAAACATAAACGAAAATGCTATACGATAGTTGTAGTTTCGATTCCAAATTCGCTCACATTAGCGATAAGTTATACGTCAAAATATTCGTGCTACGCCCTCAGTTAGGGTGTGTTGTGTACTCGTTGGGAATATTGCCATTATCGCCACGCTTCGCAGGCGGGTAGGCGACCGTAGTTGAGTTGTAAATGTACTCGAAGGCCGCTGCTGCCCATCGTTCGGTTAATCTCATAGTCGACTTTTACGTCACTCACGGAGATGGGTTAGTGGTTAGTTATTCATAACTGGCACCAAACGGCAACTATAATGATAACTATTATGTAAGTTATGTAAGCCAGGTACGAATAGCACCAACCCATCTCATCCCGTGGGTCCTAAAAGTCGACTAAGGGGTTAAGGGACACCCACGGGAGGAGATGGGGTGGTGGCATTCTGAGCCGGCACCACACGGCATATTTCATTGATCTAAAAATTGATTAGAATTATTAAGGAAGTTGTCGATAAAAAATAATAACAGGCTAATTTTGATTAATACAGAAAACAACGCCAAACTGTATGAATGTTGTCTTTAAATGTAGTTGAGCGTCGAAAATATAAGTACATTTTGTAGTAATAATTATAAAACATTTTTTATTATTGTTTTATTGTGTTCCGGTTAAAAAGGGACTGCAGCTAGTGAAATTACGAGGCATAAGAGACTAAAAACGCCTCGAGGTGCGGAGCGCAATGTGTTGCGATGCAGGGCTATTCCTGTGTAGCATTACAATTGTCATGGGCAGGCATGACACTCACTACCAGGGAAATCCCTGTGTCATGCCTGTGTGCAATGACTTGCACGTCTCGTCAAGATGTTGTACATAAAAAAGAAGGGGAATGGAACCTATAGAGAGATATTGGGCTGTCAAGTGTACAAAATATAATTGACTTGAACACTTAGACATAAAAGTAGGAACCGTACGACGTTGCCGACATGTTTTATAGATTTTTTTCATTTTTGTGAAATATTTTATTGAATATGTAAAGATTTATTAATCTAAATACCGTACAACGTTGCCTTATACTTGACATTGGCGAAATTGTGGAAAATACTCTACAGAAGCCATCATTTAAGAGAAGAAGAAGACATAAAAGTATAAAATGTATGTATTTAATTTTTATTTATTTATTATTTTTATTAACAATACTATATATATGTTTCCATTTCCTACAAATTGAATAACTAGGATAAGTCCTAATTTATTCAACTGTAAAATTGTTGAATTATTGACTTCTAAGGAATTTAAAGCTTACTGTATTTTTTGACATTAATTCCCTTAGGCTCTCTCACTCGTTTCCTTGTAGCGCAATGTAAGACAATGTGCATAGAAATAAATTTCATTTAATGAAATTATATAAACAACAAGTTGAATTTCGTTACAGGCAATACTAGTTGCTCGTTTGTTGATACGAAATTCTTCATTTGCATATCATTTTACAAGCTTATATTTTATTATTTAATATTATGTACAATGGCCTTGATCTCATAAGATAAGGCTTTTAACAATCATTTAAATAAAAATTAGGACACGCCCAGCCAAAACTTATATTAAATAGCTGCCCGCCCCAGCTTCGCACGGGCAGGTACATGCAAACCCGATTGCAGTGACACCTACCGGGTCCAATCAATCCAGTCAACTAATTACCTTATACCGCCATCTGTTAAAACTAACAGATAATTATGCCTCTTTGTCATATAATAAACTAATAATTCGCAAAAAATTAACATTGCGATAAAAAAATTGAGATATAAACTATCCTATATAATAAGTTGTATGAAACTGCACTCAGTGTGCAAAATTTTATTAAAATCGGTTCAGTAGTTTAGGAGTCCATAGCGGACAAACAACGTGACACGTAATTTGTATATACTAAGATTAGTAAGTTAGAACTATGTTCACATCTCTATTGTTATGGTTCTGAAGACAACAATAGCTAATGTTGGTGCATTTTAGATATGATCAGTGAGCTAAGTAGTTACTTTAAGTTTTGTATGTTAATGATGCGATGTGCCAACAAAAGTTGTTGTACAGAATATAATATATATGAAAGGTAAATGTTACAATAAATTTATTTATTAAAACCTTTAGGCACAGTGGTTGTACCTACTCAAGGCGGACTAAGTGTCATTGTGGCATTCTCTACGTGTCAACTTTCAGTCTAAATTAATAGAAAATTATTTTGTGCCTTAAAAAAGAAGATTCTCAGTACCACAGACTCTTCACCTACTACAATACGCTGGTATCAGTCGTCCCATTATGTGTAATTCAGCAATTTTGCAATTTTCAAGCGATTTGATTGATGGGTTCGAAGCAAACCACTCAGATAAAAATCCCGTCTTAATCTTAAGCATCGCCTACGCTCTGATATTATCTGGATATTACAAACACGTATACATCTTCAAGTTGACCCTGAGATCGAGCCTGAAAGGATGATTAATAAGGTCGAGATCCTTTACTAAATCACAGATGCTGGCAATGACCTAGACAGAAAGAATTATATTAAACTAGCTGTATCCCGCGGTTTCACGCGCCATTTAATTTAAAATAAATCTGATTATTTGTAAATAATTTAGAGTACTTATATTTATTGAATTTTGAGGGTTTTAATTCATTTCCGCCGAACCCTATTTTTCTGAAACAAATGTTGCCTAAATTACTTCCTAAAACACCAGCTATTCGCCAGTTAAAGTCCTGTCAAAATCGGTCCAGCCGTTTCACAGATTAGCTGGAACAAACAACAGACAAAAAATATTTTTTTTATTTTTATTTTTTGTTCATCATCGTTTCGTTCGAATAAAGTCGCCTGCTGGAAATAGGGTTCCCCAAAAGATCACCAAAACGACCGTTCTGTGCGTGTTGTGTTCTCATTGGAGGGGTTTGCCATAATCGCCACACTTGGGAGGCGGGTTGGCGATCGCAGTTGAGTTTGTAGAACGCTGCTGCCCATCCTCTGGCTATTCCCATAGTCGCCTTTTACGACACCCACGGGATGAGATGGGTTGGTGCTATTCGTAGCCGGCACCACACGGCAATATTATTTGTTAGGGTGCCATATATACTCTCATATGCATTTAGTAAAAAGCTGTTATTTTGACATTACAAACAGACACTGCAATTTTATTTATTTCTACTACTATGTATAAATTAATGGAATGCAAAATGTTTATTTTATTTTATTGGTATTTTGGTGAAATGGTTTGTGGGTGTTCCTCCATTGAAAAAGGAAGATCCTCCTATACGGCGGGTGACATGCCTAGTGATCCGATGCCCAATGGTTGATGTTAGGCTTGTATACACTTCACTTACTTGAGTCGGATGATGAAATCGCTCTATATCACGAAGCATACAAGAAGAGACTCGGGCAGTCTCGTTCAAACAGACTGGTATACCATCCTCCCCACCGAGGCCCACCTCGCTGTCGAAACCGTTCACGACAACCCATTCAATTTCCTTGACCTAAACGGCCCTTGCTCGAGCCAGCCCGTGCGGGGGCAACAGCTTACCCTTAACTAGCTGCAGTTGCTTATTTTTCTAGTAGCTTGGCTGGAGGCCTTTCTTCTTCACCAGATTGCCGGTTAAGCAGCAATATCTCCCTGAGAGGCAAGCGAAAAGCCATAAAAAAGACACTTGTCTCACACATCTTGCACGATTCAACAAGAAATGCTGGACAGAAGCCTCTCCTTTGATTACCACAACGACCGGTATGGTTTTGGGTTGTGTGTTGGGGGGTTTTGCCATAACTGCCACGCTGAACAGACGGGTTGGCGATCGCAGTTAAGTTATAAATGTACGCGGAAGGATGCTGCTGTCCATCCTTTAGCTAATCCCATAGTAGCTTTTTACGACACCCACGGGATGAGATGGGGTGGTGGTATTCTTAGCCGGCACCAAACTGGCTGTCAAAATCCTTGAGTTGAACATAATGTCTCAGAAGCTGTCCCTGTAAGTGGTTATAGTAACATGGTAGCAATGTAGGTGTCACCACAGAATAAGTTTTTCGGTAAAAACTTCGGTTTTTTCGGTTTCGTTGCTATTTCAATAAATTCAGCATTACACGACACCTTTTGCCACCCTCGTGCGAGTATCCATCCGAATATTTCAATTGTATATTTCATGTACTTTATGCAATCTACTAAGAGTAAAGAGAGGTTACTCTACCAATCATACATACGATTACTCTCTAAAATTGCTAACTAATAAATACATATTCGCATTCCGAGTCAACAATATAACGTCCTTAATTCAATTACAGAACTGTGAAAAGATAAATTTCTTCTGATTGTGGCGCTATTTGAAGTCTTCATACCGTTACTAAAGTGACTTACATATTTATTACAAGATCTTCTCTCCGATTTTTTATGAAACATTTATTAAATCATGAATGTAGAGAGGAAACCTTATTATATTACTTCGGAGAAGTTTCTTGTTCGGTGGTCTTATAACTTTGTAACGATTAAGACTGCCAGACTTGGTAATACGAGATGTATATATATTTGAATCTAAATAACCTTTCAGTGGAAACGACGCAATCAACGAAGCTTCGTCCATCAGTTGACTACGACAAATTGTAAAGAGTAATAAATAAGTTAAGTGAGGTTATTGTACAACTAGATTCTAAATCTGAAACAGTTGAACATGTCTAAGTAGTATAAAACAACGTCGCTATCTGCATCTGTCTGTTTCTCCGCTTACTTCTTCTAAACCACACAACGGATTTTGATACGGTTTTCATTAATAGAAAGAGCGATAAACGAGGCAGGTTTGTGTATATAATTTGTACAAAATGGCTGAACTGTGACGGTGTTTTCTCAAAAACTGTTTTCGTACGCTTACATGGTTAACGCAGGCCAAAACAATGTACTAGAAAAAAAGTCTTAAATAGGCCTATCGAAAAGTCCACAATAGTATGTGTCTTTTTCCTAAGGTACACTCAAAATAACTATTTTTATCTATTACAGGATGGCAAAAAGCGAAAGGTTATATTTTCGAAGCTATTTTCTTCAATTTTCATAATTAATCCTTATTCAGATAAATATGTTAGTTACCTCTTGTAAATGCACAAGGTAACTAACATATTTACCTGATTGTCTTTTACACTGTTAACACTATGTCATTAAAAATAATACTTTAGGAGATATCATCGATTTAGAATTACGTGCAACCAAAAAAACCGCTCGCGGTGAAACGGGCGGTCGGCCAGCACGCCGCCACCCACATCGTTGCCGTGGACCGCCATAAAACCAACGTTATACTACTTAATACGCTCATTGCCGACCCTCCCGTATCAACCTGATCATAACCGATCCAGCTGTACCCAAAAGAATAACTTTTTATCCCCAGCAACGCCCCGAGGTCCGTGTCCCGCAGGAGGCGCCCTTAGCGCATGTTGCTCAGATTTGAATATAAATTATAAGCCTGACTGGAGGCCTCTTTTGGCTTCACCCGAAATGTCCGGTACACTTCTCATAATTGACCGCGAGAATCCCAACAAAAAAAAGACAGTCTTAATACTTTCACACCTCATTTTTATATTAGTAAACGCACCCGCGCGTAGCCCTTGCGGGTCGTTAGTTATATACCTACCTATATTTTTAAGCCTGAGCGACCTGGATGACGCTTCAGAGCGTCCCAGCAAACAATAGACCACCCACTCTCCACCCATGGGAGTCGTAAACGGCGCCTAAGACTTGATATAAAGAGAATGGGCGGCAGCATCCTCCCGTGTGCTAATATTAACATAGTCATACCGCTCATAACTCATTGTGGTGATCGTTGGGAGTTCAGCAGTTTAGAGGCTAGTACGTGTATGTGTTGGACTGTTTTGTGTAGTTTATTTCTAATTACTGTAAATTCCGATTCGAAAAGGTCTACTCTTAACGGCAAGCTAAAGGCTTCTATGGGGATTACACCACAAATGTATTTTTCTATAAATATGTTGTTTAAATAATGTTAATGTATATTACACAAAAGTATCTCTCTTTGCAGAACAGGTCGCCGCCGCCAGCGAACATCCCCAATGCTATGCTGTATGCGCCGCCGGAACCACTAGAGGTAAGGACATATTTTATATCAATCAATATCAATCACTCATAGCTATTCGCTTTCACTGATCGGTAAACGGTCGGTGAGGTTAAGCAACGATCGGCGCCTCAGTCTATGGATGGGTGAACGCACAGTGAGAAATTTGAACTGAGCATCTGCATGCTTCGAAGGGCACGTAAAGTGACCCTACCGTTGATCGGTGCGCCCGCTATTGCCACCTGACAAAATACTTTCAATGTCTTTCTTGAGGCGGGCAAGGAAACGCTCCCTCAACGATTGTTTCTTGTCAGCCTCATTGATGCCCAACCCCTCCGACATACATTATTAATGAGTCCGTTGCGCAGAGTGATCTAAGGGAAACGGAATCCGAGAGTTTGGATTTTTCGGATGCTATGATCTCCAGCCGTTTTTCATGTATGATCGCACATTTGTTCCAAGCAAAAGAAGTCCACTGCTGAACAAAGATAATCGGCTACATGCCGTGTGTGTCGTCATTTTGGGGGGAATATGCTAATGATCACCACGCTTGGCCGGCGGGTTGGTGAGTGCCGAATGCTGCTGTTTAAAAGAAGGGATGCTGCTGGTCATCCCTCTTATTTAGAGTCCCTTAGTCGTCTTTTACGACATCCACGGGAAGAGATGGAGTGGCGCTATGTTCTTAATCCAGACACCACACAGAGAAGTGATAGTGCTAAGGGAGTCTATTATCTCAGAATACTTGACAGAATGACCCCCTGATGTTTACAATTGCAACATTCCATTACTTTATTAAACACATACACACAGGTCAAGCTAATTAAAGCGTGTAATAAGAATAGGATTATAGTAAACATTTTATTTATGTTTATTAAGAAGGTGCATATTATACTTATCTAAAGTGTTATAAGCAGATATGTTAAAAATTATGAATATGCCTATACGCTGAACACTTATCAATATTAAATGTTGTGAGTCGCCTGTAAGTTGACAAGTATTTACGGCTTACTCAGATGACATTATGTGTTTTTTGTATATTTATATCATGCATGAGCATTTATAGTACGTATAGTTTGAGTATTTCCCAGTATTTATAACTTATAAGAGTAAAATCAGACGGTTACAAAACTACAAAGTGCTCAATAACATTCTGAAAGACAACCCTCTAATTACCATGTAGTCTAGTCTTATCAGCCGATTATTAACAGTATGACTTGCGTGATTAAAATTATAATTTTCTAATATTATACATATAAGATTTCACAAATTTGCTGTAATCCGACTATGTTCGCATATACAAAGTGTCGCTAGGGTTCAGTAATTAAACGAAAATAGAGATTTATACTCTATTATAGTTTATTGTGACAATAAATGATATTGAAAGATAGATAATACTAATTATTAAAAGTTGGCGAGCCAGGATCAAAGTAGATATATTGTTATCCCAGGCTCTGTGATTGCATGAATGCAAACACAACAAACCGTTATCATAATCCTCATAAAAAGGCCTGCCCCATATATTTCTACCATTGTGTCATAATTCTGAGGGAAATTGCCAGTACTCACCACACTTGGCTTGACTTGGGTTGGTGACCACAGCAGGGCTGCTGTTCCACAAATGGGCCTCTGCCCTGCTGCTGTTCATGCCCATCCCTCTGATTTAGAGCCTCTTAGTCGCCTTTTACGACATCCACAGGAGGAGATGTAGTAGAGTAGTGCTATATTCCTTAATCCGGACCGCACACGGAACCAACAAACAAACCTACAATGTAATTATTCATCAAACTTAGCTCTGGAACCCAAACAAACAATACAATAAAGTGGGCTCAAAACGTTACGCTGTAACAACACTGATATTTAAAATATTGTAACATATTATAATAAAACACTTTTAAACGGATTCTATCGCGTATATTTTAGGTTTTGCGACCACGAACCCTGCAAAGTGTTCGAAACGTCAGGAAAAACAAAAAACCTAAAATATACGCGATAGAATCCGTTTAAAAGTGTTTTATTATAATGTGTAATACTCGCGAAAACCTAAGACATTATTATTGTAACATAATTTGTTGAAACTACTCTCGACATGGTTACCTTTGAATTGCAATATACAAAATGGCCGTCTTTGTGAGTAAAGTACTCACAAAGAAGGCCATTTTGTATATTGCAATGGTTTATATTTTGGTTCGATCCAAGATTAGAACGGATAATTAATTTTAATTTTGGGCAATTTAATATTAATATCGTTTTGTTGTTTCATATTTAAAGATAAAAGCAAATTCATTCAAATCGAATTATTGTTTTTTTTTATAATATTGAATCTAAGAGCAGATTGTGTCTTTATACGGGTTTTGTATAGGCGGTCATAACAATCAAAATTTTACACTTTTCAACGATACCTTTTGAAAATTATAGCTCCATTCAATAGCCGCTTATTTCCGTTCAAAAGCCGCTTTCACAGGGAAATTTGTGAATAGCCGCGAGTCCCTTCAAATGTCGTCAGATTTTTTTTTTCAAATGAATTAGATTTGATTTTTTTTGTCATCAACCAAGGAAATTATGTACAAATGCCAAACAGTTTTTTTAAGGATTTCACACTCTTCTGTTACTCCTGGATCGCGGGTACAGTTAACAGGCATCAATCTCACATGCAAAAACTTACCCTGATTACGCCATACAAATATTTGTTTCGTGCGGTGATCTAAACTATGACCCATAGGGCAAAAAGCCAACTGCTCCGCCACTACTACATCTAGCCGTCTAAAATATTCGTGGGTGGGTAATTGGCCCGCGTGTGGTCCCTTGAGCAAAGATTATTGCATAAGCCGACACACACATTGCACATATATACATTGACTACGGAACAGCATGTCTATGAATGAAAGAAAGATATAAATATTGTTTGTTCTAAAAAAACTAAAAATAAGACATTTAGTTAATATAATATAATACAGCCACCAAATACGGGCCCCACCCTTCAAAACCAAAATGGTCTAAGAAATCTATGAATGGCGTGTGACTGCAAATAAAGTTGATAATCGTTATCTAATTCAATTGAAACGAACGTAACATATTATGCACAAATAGGATTTTTTACAACCTTGACTTTGTATAAAGCCTTTGATCAAAGCCTGACCAAAAGCATTCAACGGATAACAATTATTTGTCTGAATATTGGCTAGTGTGGTCGATTATTTTGTTTTATGTGTGACTTGAGCTATAGTGCATGCTTTTTACTACTATATTACCTATACCTAATACTATCAGGCAATATAATCTGCCTGCTTAATCGGAATATAGAGCCACGAACGTTCTTGTATTTCGAAGCGAAATTGGTAAGGCTCTACCCAGATGTAAAGGAAAACTTCCGAAATAATTATTATAATAGTAGAACAAGTACATATTATAATTATTATTTATTTGTCTCTATTTATTAATTATTAGTATTATAATATAATAATATTCGATCGAAACCTGGGCAGTGCTGCAATCTCTGCAGCGGTGCCAGATCGACTATCGGTACATTGAAGTGTTGAAGTGCTTATACAGAAACGCCACCATGTCGGTCCGAGTACATGAACAGAGCACGGGGGCAATTCCATTGCAGAGAGGTGTGAGACAGGGGGACGTCATTTCCCCGAAACTGTTCACCGCTGCAATGGAGGATGCCTTCAAACTACTGGAGTGGAAAGGATTCGGCATTAACATCAATGGCGAGTATATCACTCACCTTCGATTTGCCGATGACATCGTAGTCATGGCAGAATCGCTGCAAGAGCTCAGCACAATGCTCGATGATCTCAACAGAGTTTCCCAACAGGTGGGCCTTAAGATGAACATGGGCAAGACAAAAGTCATGTCAAATGCCCATGTCGTGCCCATCCCAATATCCGTTGGGAGCTCTGTTCTCGAAGTTGTTGACGAGTATGTCTACCTGGGACAAACTGTCCAGTTAGGTAGGTCCAACTTCGAGAAAGAGATCAATCGTCGAATCCGACTCGGCTGGGCAGCGTTCGGGAAACTTCGCAACATCTTTTCGTCAACAATACCGCAATGCCTCAAAACGCAAGTCTTTAACCAGTGTGTGTTTCCAGTGATGACATATGGAACAGAGACGTGGTCACTCACAATAGGCCTCATAAGAAAGCTCAAGGTCACTCAGCGAGCTATGGAGAGAGCTATGCTTGGTATTTCTCTACGAGATCGAATCAGAAATGAGGAGATCCGTAGAAGAACTAAAGTTGTCGACATAGCTGAAAGGATTAGTAAACTGAAGTGGCAATGGGCACGGCACATTGCTCGTAGAACTGATGGCCGCTGATGGGCACAAAGGTTCTAGAATGGAGACCGCGCACCGGAAAACGCAGCGTGGGACGACCTCCAACGAGGTGGACAGACGATCTGGTGAAGGTCGCTGGGAGTCGTTGGATGAGGGCGGCATGTGACCGCTCATTGTGGAAATCTAAGGGGGAGGCCTTTGTTCAGCAGTGGACGTCCTGTGGCTGATATGATGATGATATGATGAGTATTATAATTATATTGAAAATAATAACTAGTTTAGGTAAATCAAAAGGTTAGGTAACGTCAATGTCAATTTATTGTCACTCGTAATAACCTCGCCCATTCAACGAATCAGCGCTTTCTATCGCTTTTGTGCAAAAAGCGAATGTTTGAATAAAAATATATTTTCTATAGATTAAGCGCTGAAAGCGCTAAATATTGTATTCGTCTAAATATGGCGCCGGGAATAAGATCGAAAATGAAGTCGTGATACCACTTTTAAAATCTTTATAAGATGATGAAGTGTCCGTTAGATTGTAACAACTGATATTAAAGTATTAAAAGAAACTAGAAATTATACTATAAGACGCATGCGTGTAGATCCACAGGCTATTTTTAACAACGTCCTTTGGCAAATATGATTAGAGGTAGATTTATGTCAAGTTTCCTTATGAAAGAAGCGAACATGTCAATAATAAAACACGAAAGTACTGTAATGCAAAAATCGTGCATAATGAATACGAACAATGCGGAAATTGTAATTATTTATGATTGAAAAAATCTAGTTTAAAACTATTCACAAATAATTTGAGGTAAAATAAAAACTAGAAAAGGAATTTTTCATTACGAGATGCTTTAAAATCTGTCTCAAGGTAGAGATTTTTCGATACTTCGGAAAATTACAAAATTTTCCGAAGTATCGTACTGTAAATCCGTAAGATTTTGCTGAACATATATTGTGTTTTTTTGGTAGGTAAACCCAAGCCCTCACCCCCTGCAGTATGTCGTGCTATTTACTGGACATCCTGTATATTTCGTATGGTTAGTGGCCACCCTTGTGTCAGAGTTGTTTAAGCCGCTCAAAGGCCTCCGACTTGGCTTAACGACTGCTGTCTAATGACAACAACCGGGACAGACGATTTATCGTGCCCTCCGAAGCACGGAGACGCTCAGTAGAAATACCACTATGCGGTCACCCATCCAGACACTGACCGCACCAAGCGTTGCTTAACCTCGCCAATCGTTTACCGATTAGTGAGTGCAACTGGCTATGAGCGCCTCATGCAACTGGCTATGAGAATAAAAAGTAAACATAAAATATATATAAAAAATAAATTATGAGAAGTAGGTACTGCTGTAAAGCTATTATTTACTTTTGATTTGTGCTTTTTAGTTCATACGTTATTAAAAGCGTTAGTAAAAAATGTGATATAACAATTCTTTTTTTTTTGTTTAATTCAATGTTTGCCCTAAAATCCTATAAATTCGTTACTTTCCTGTTATTAATAACCTGTTATTAGTTTTCATTTAAATTTTAAGCTGATGATACTGGTTAAATGATCTACAATCATCATGTTATCGATTCTTGATCTTGAGTGAGTGAAAATTTAATTGCATATTTTTTTTTTCTTAAACGTGTACTTGTACAT
The DNA here is from genome assembly GCA_947459985.1 of Diloba caeruleocephala. Lineage (NCBI taxonomy): Eukaryota > Metazoa > Arthropoda > Insecta > Lepidoptera > Noctuidae > Diloba > Diloba caeruleocephala. The sequence goes on along the minus strand of OX381621.1, from coordinate 8,431,063 downwards.
ATAGATCAGCAAAAGGCATGTAAAAAATAACTAGCCCTATATTTTAATTTACGCCCAGTAAAGTGGATGGCTAGCATAAAATGAAATAAAAAAAAGTGAAATGGATATCGCTGTGACCTAATTAAATTCTCGTCAATAGACGTACATATACATACATAACTAAGGCAGTCTCCTAGAAGATATTCTACGTAGTACGGGCCAGCCTAATTGGTTTACGTCACCCTAATGACATTTCTACTAAAATTTCGACCCCCAGTATAAATTTGATGCTGTCAACTTGATACGAATAAGTTGAATAGAAATTGAAATTAAGCAATTTCTGTTTACTGTACGGTAGATATTTGCGTCTACCGCTCTAATAGAATCGACGACGAAAAACGTCAGCCATGTTTTTTTACTGGCGGGAATTTTATTGCAATATATGTTGAATCACATACCTACCGATTATTTACAGTGATCTCGGTAAGTGCTTCGGGTCTGGGTGTTTGTGCATTTGAGATTTATATCTGTAAATTGTGCACACGACATAGCAGAACTCCTAGTGTGGGAAATTGTATTAAATCAACAATAAAAACATGGCTAACGTGGTGTGATAATGTTATTATTTATTACTAGCAGTGCCCCGCGGTTTCAACCACCGTTTAATTTAAAAGAAATCTGATTATTTAGAAATAATTTAGAGTACTTCTGCATAGACAGTTGACATAGAATATATATATTTGATTTCACGGGTTTTAATCTTTTTGCACCGAACGGGAGGGAGGCCCGCTCTGGTTCTACGATAAATGTAGATTTTTTTTTAACGGTACCCCGCTCTGATTTCTCCTGTGTCGTGGGTGCGTTTACAGACATACATTTCACACACAATACACCCAGACCCGGAACAACTACCTGCAGATCATACAAAAAAAATTCGGTGCGGGAATCGAAGCGCAGCAGTCGACTGTATTAGCCACTGCACCAACTGCATCGTCAAGATTAATACATGAAAGAAGAATACGTTCCTGAAGCGTTTGAAAGTTCATTCACTTTCGATCATAGACCATGACTTCACCACTCTTGAATCGAATAGATTCAATAGAAAATCCGGGTCAGCGGTGTGCCCGTTCAGACCTAATGCAAAAGCCTGATAATAAAGGTAATGAGAAGCGTAGAAGATAGAGTTTTCCTTAAAAGCCATGTCAGTGTTATTACGTCGATAAACCTTTCAGTGCTTAAATACAAAATTTGATTACTGCAAATTTGATCTTTTAATGATTATTTATTAGTACAACGATATATTGTTTTATGTAACTGGCTATTCATGGTGCTCTTCAATTGAATTAGTTTATACTAGCTGGGAACTGCGGTTTCACCCGCGTTTAATTTAAAAGAAAGTTAGAGTACTTCGACATAGACACTTGACACATAATATATATATTTGATTTCAAGGGTTTTTTTGCGCGGATCCCTAATTATTTTTCTAAAATAAAAGTAGCCTAAGTTATTCCTTATAACATAAGCTATCTGTCAGTGAAAGTCCCGTTAAAATCGGTCCAACCGTTTCGGAGATTACCCGGAACAAATAGACAGACAGAGAGACAAAAATTATTATTATTTTTTGTTTTGTTTTATGAACTGTATATACTTCCATTTGCATTTAGTAAAAAGCTGTTATTTAGACATCACAACAGACACTTCAATTTTATTTCTTTGTCTAGATAAAAATACTAAATATTTAGATATTTAGGTGTCCTTTCTTATTATTTATATATTCATACTATTTGTACATGGATACATTGCACATTGTGAGCTTAGTAAATAACTGTCATTAATATTGGTTAGCTACTTTAAAAAAACATTTTGATTTCACGTAATAATATTTGTCGACAGTTACTATGCGTATTTCCGGAGCGCACATCGCGCGTGTGCGCAGCGGCATGCGCGGCTGTAGCGCGAGCAGGCGGAGAGGCGCGTTCAGTGCGAAGCGCACGCGACGCGCTGGACGCGCTGCGACGCGACTCAGACATAAAGCAGCCGCATGTCATCGTCGTGGACGCGCGGCAACCGCAGACGCTTGACGCGCCATTGCTTGCCAGGTTGGTACTGAGTGAATTTAATTATAAACGATTATTACAAATAATGCCGTGTGGTGCCGGCTACGAATAGCACCAACCCATCTCATCCCGTGGGTGTTGTAAAAGGCGACTAAGGGATTAGCCGGAGGATGGGCAGCAGCGTCCTTCGAATACATTAACAACTCAACTGCGATCGCCAACCCGCTTGCCAAGCGTGGCGATTATGGCAAGACCCCCCAACGAGCACACAACACACCGATGTCGGGCGTTGTGGTGATCTTTGAGGGAGGCCTGTGTCCAGCAGTGGACTTTATGTCAGCCGAAATGATGATTACAAATAAGCACGTTACTTGATATTTCACCAGAAGCTATACTTTGACCCACCTATTTATAAAACTTGTAATAGGCAGGTCTATTTATGCATGCGTCATGCCCATGCCCGGGTGCCCTCTGTCAGAACTGGTCAACTTGTACTGCTATGCCAATCTTATTGTTAGTCAAATTTGTTATCATCGTTTATATGCGTGTATTTTTTCTACACATTGGCCTGCATTATCTTCACATACTACTCTTTTCACAATTCTACTGTAATACTACGAGTACTACTTTCACATATTTTAAAAATAGGACCTATCCGTAGGGTTTCTTGCCTGCTCTTCTGCGTAGGATCAACAACTTGAAACCGAGCAGCTATTTAAATTCTGACTATTCATAAATGCCTGCAAATGGTTCACATGAATAAAAATCTTTATCATTGACTTACAAAATGCGTACGTACCTAGTTGAAGAAATAAGTAGAAAAATTACACTTGCTCAAAATTTGTCATGAAATTTAAGTTTTTTTTTTGTCTACAACAGACACTCAGTATTAACGTTTAATTAATAGTACACACTCTACAAAAGCACAATGACAGGTGTATGGTATAGCAAACATACTAATGTAACTACCACTACATTATTAAAACCGGCCATGCTATGTGAACAAAACATACAAAATGTCCACAATATTTCCCTTTGATGAAATGAAAAATGCTTCAACATATGGGTTCAAATTCTGTTGGTCGACCCCGGGGACTATATACCTACGGAAAAAGGAAGGAGATCAGTCGATAAGGCTAAAGAACGAACAAGATCTAACTAATTTACAAAAACAAAAACTATGACTATGTTTTCTACCTCGATTGCGATTGTACCAATCTCAATTTAATTTTGCTTTTGGCCCAACATGTTTTAAATCACAACATCACAAATTAAAACATTTTTGCATGTCGTCAAATTATCATATCTGTTATACACACGTGCACTTACAACTCCTCATAAACTCCACATTCACACTTTCACAACATAATATTTCTCTGTCAAACCAACTATGTAAAACCATTATGGATAACTACTACTACAAAGTTAAAATACTAATTGTTATAACTTACGATTATCATATTTATTACTATACTTCCATCATACCTGTTTTCTATTACTTCATAATTAGAATTCTCGGATATAAATAATTTAATTAACAAATTAGATCATTTTAGTATAAGTGAAGCATTTATTTGTGATCCCGAACAAAGTGAACATATAATTAAATATCCTAAGTCATACACTAAAATACTACACCAAAATATTCGCAGTATAAACAAAAATTTTGATAACTTAAGTATCCTACTAAAACGAATAAAACTAAACTGTGAAATTATCATATTATCGGAATGCTGGCTTCTTGTGTAGGCAACTTACCTTCTCTAGAGGGCTATTATTCTTTTAACACCACTAAACACTATAACCAGAACGATGGAGTGGTAATTTTTCTCAATAAACTTCTAAAATATAAGATAGAAGAGCCCTCATTCAATGACGCAAATTGTCTGGTCTTAAAAAAAGGCAAAAATGACACTGCAATAATTGCGATATACAGACCACACTGCTTCAAAAACATTGAGAATTTCTTAATTTCTTTAAACAATATTTTAACAGAGTTGTCATCCTTTAAAAACATACTTATCATTGGCGACATAAATATAAATATACTGGAATTAGATTATAACGCGTCCCGTTATCTCGAACTACTGACTTTCCACGGTCTGATGTCCGCATATGACATTCCAACTAGATTAAAAAATTGTATTGATCACGTAATTATTAAAACCAAATTACCCTCATTATCATTAATACTTAACTCGTCCATAACCGACCACGAAGCAGTGCTTTTCTGTCTGGAAACAAAAAAACAAAGCTTATCAATCAAAAGATTCACTGATAAAATTAACTACACTAATATTGTTTCAGAATGTAAAAACATTGATTTCAGGCAAATTATGCTAGAACGTGAACCCAACGCCTCTGTTAGTGCTTTCATACAACATATTCAAAATTTAATACTTAATAATACAATCAAAATTAAAATTCCCTGGAATAAAGTAACCTTAAAGCCATGGATCACAGTTGGTTTACTGAGATGTATCAGAAATCGTGATAGGATGCATTATAAATTAAAAAAAGATCCGAATAATCAAATACTTACAACTACATATAAGCGGTACAGAAATTTCTGTAATGCTATAATAAGAAAATGTAGAAGGCAATTTGAAAAACAGGAACTGGAGTTGGCCAAAAATAACAACAAGAAGCTCTGGAACAGTATTAAAAAAATTACAAACTTAAACAAAACGAAAAAATACCCTACGAACTCTTAACGTTAGAACAAACGCCTGCGGAATCAAGTAATGCAATAAATTGCTTTTTTGCAAATGTGGGCGCACAGTTAGCCAATAATATTCCTCCTATTATGCCAATTTCCGACAATAATTATGATTTTGGTCAATGCTCGTCTTTTGTTCTCTTAGACACTGACTGTGAAGAAGTAGGTTACATTATTGACAACCTGAAGTCTGACTGCAGCATGGGCTGGGACGGTATATCTGGCAAGGTTTTGAAATTAATCAAAGAATACATAGTTCCGCCACTCACTGAGCTTTTCAATAGGTGTTTTAGGCAGGGTCTGTTTCCCGATGCTTTCAAGCAATCCATAGTTATACCTATCCACAAAAGTGGGAGAAGAGACTTTGTCAATAATTATCGTCCAATATCACTACTACCATCGCTGTCAAAAATCCTAGAAAAGATTATTAACAAGAGACTAGTTAATTATTTAGAAAATAAAAAGTTGCTATGTGATGACCAGTATGGTTTTAGGCCGGGTAAATCGACAGATGATGCGGTACACACCTTTACCGAATTTATCGCAACAAAGCTGGATGATAAACAGAAATGCTTGACAATCTTTTTAGATCTAGCAAAGGCTTTCGACACGGTCTCTTTTGTCAAGCTCTGGGCAAAGCTTGAGTGCATGGGTATCAGAGGTACAGAATTGTGTTTATTTAAAAGTTACCTAACAAATCGTACGCAACGGGTAAGGATAGGTGACATAATGAGCGGGTCGAGTTCTGTGAGCTTGGGAGTCCCTCAAGGCAGCAATTTAGGCCCATCGCTTTTCCTCTGCTATATCAATAGCCTCTGCCTTCTTAAACTTCAAAATTGTAGAATTATATCATACGCTGATGACACAACCCTCACCTTCTATGGATATTCCTGGGATGAAGTCTTCAGTTATGCCCAGGAAGGTTTCAACAGGGTCTGTCACTGGCTTGCTTTAAATTTGCTAACTTTAAATTCAACTAAAACTCAGTTTCTAACCTTTTCACTACGGAACTCTTCTATACCATTACACAAAATAATTGCTCATTCCTGTTTTCAACAATTAGACTCTACTTGCAACTGTCCACATATTGACAGATCAAAATCAATTAAATACCTGGGGGTGACAATAGATGACCACTTAAATTTCACCGAGCATATAAAAAATGTATCCAAGAGAATCCGTAAGTTAACATATGTCTTTAAAAACCTCCGACATATCGCAGACTCGAAAGTTATGAAAACTGTCTATCTGGCCCTCTGCCAATCAATCCTTTCCTACTGCATCTCTTCATGGGGTGGGGCAGCAAAAACTCACCTGCTTGAACTAGAAAGAGCTCAAAGATTGATTCTTAAGATTTGCCATTTTAAACCGCGACTATTCCCAACAACAGAACTGTATTATCAAGCTGAAGTCTTAACGGTAAGACAATTATTCATTTTTGCTACTATACTTAGGCAACATGCCACTTTGAAATACAATAGGTCTAATCCACTCCTTAAGAGAAGGCGTTTTCATCATGTCTGTCAAGTAAAACCAGCTAGAACTGGTTTCAGCCAAAACTTTTCCTTTTTTCAAGGGCCACGTCTGTATAATACTGCAAATAAATTGCTTACTATATACCCGGTTACGAAAATTGAATGCAGGCGTAGGGTTTCAAAATGGCTTTTAACACTTACCTATGAGGACACTGAAAAACTAATCAACAATTACAGAGGAAAATAACACACGCACTATACACACACACTAAGACACCCAAACACCACTCGTACACTAAACTCACAAAATCACGACACACACAACACACGATACACAATACACCCAGATAACAATATCACAATCTCACTTTTTCATAAGCATATAATGTCATATATTCAAATACAATATTTTTGTTAGAAATAAGATTATAACTAGCTTATAACGCTCCCTGCTACTGTAATCCTGATCCTTAGTAGAGATCTTAATAATGTATTCGAGATAAGGAGACCAGGAGACCCGTAGCACAGGTTTTTACTTAGTATGGGCTCCTGTCTCCCATCATTAAACTATTTGTAAACAAAAAACTGCATGAATCCTGTAACTTGTGGGAGAAAACAATAAAAAAAAAAAAAAAAAAAAAAAAAAAAAAACTTGGAACAAAAACAATCTTCAAACAAACCCTCAAAGTTACTACCACTCACAGTCAATCCCCATTACTATCATGAGATCAACTTGTGTTTGCCTGTGTACAAAACAGAATTGCGTCCCGCCGCGCGGACCGTGTAAAATTTGACATGCCCCGTTGTGAACTACGCACCGACAAATTGAAGTGTGTGACTTCCTCGCCCGCTTTCAATGAATAATTTTATATTGTATAACTGTGTGGTAGATGAAAACTAGACAGTAATATATAAATAGAGTGAACAATTCAAGAAAAAATACTCGTCAACCTTACCTCAGTATCCTTGGGATAAGTTAGTTATTTCTTAACTATAAAGCACAGGTTGCTTGTGATGTCAGTATTAAGTACCACTCCATCTCCCTATGAAAGGTGAATAAAGGAATCTAAACCATGGAATGGACAGCAGCGTTCTTTCTGTGGATAAGTAGCCATACTGTGCTCACTAACCTGTCCTGTCTAGCGTGGTCAGTACCGGAAAATTCCCCCCACAATGATGACACAATTGTGGAAATCTATGGGGAGTCTTTGGTTCAGCAGTGGACGTCCTTTGGCTGATACGATGAAGGCACAGGTTAGCTTCTACTTCAACCTGGGTATAGTGACTAAGGTAGTCACTATACCCCTTTACAAATATATAAGATTGTGCGTCACGATCGCGTTCCTTGAATGGAATATTTCACACGACATAGCGAGTAATGCCCAAGATACCGTTGCAAATCAGAATTTTACACCCACCGCCCAATTGTGATAAGATAAGATAAGTAAAATATTTTTATTATTTATTTTTAATAGCACTTTTCGACCAGTAGCTTAATTCATTTCTGTTTTAAAATGTGTGTTATTTCATCTTTAATATCAGGGCTAGGTCGTATTAATTCTTTTTATATCTACAGTCTTTTACAAATCGATGTTTGCAAATTATTTAGAGCATTTCTTTATGCGTTAGAAATCGCTAAGTAGAGCTATATAGGATCTTACTTTAATAATGAAAAATATTTTAATGCTAGGAAATCTATGAATGGTATAAAATTCATTTCAAATATCAAGTACTTTGATCTTATAATAGGCGTTTTTTGAAAATTGTTTTAATGCGTATTTTAAATATTCCATCAGTAAGATCTGTAATTAGTTTTGGTACAACTGAACAAATAGAAGTAGCTAGTAATGCAATTCTTAGTGGGCTTACCAAACTTTTTAATATAGTTTTTTTTAGGGTGGTCCCAGGTAGTTACTAATTTTGGATGACATCCAAACTTACCTGCCAATATTTCCTCTGTTTATTGCCAATGTTCAGTTATCTTGCGAAAAGTAAACTACGTAATAAGATGCGATTAAATCAGATTTCTACAATATTCATTAAAATTCTACGAGCTCGATAAAAACTGATTTGATTCCTTACAATTTTTTACTGTTTTCTCTACCACTGAGTAAGTGTTGTGTATCAGTCTTCATTAGTCCGTGTGGTTTCCGGATTAGGAACATAGTACCACTAGTGGAGGTCGTAAAAGTCGACTAAGGGATTAGCCGGAGGATGGGCAGCAGCGTCCTTCGAGTATCTACATTAACAACATAATTGCGATCGCCAACCCGTCTGCCAAGCGTGGCGATTATGGCAAAACCCCCCCAATGAGCCCACAACACACCCATATCGGTCGTTGTGGTGATCTTTGGGGAAGCCTGTGTCCAGCAGTGGACTTCATTCGGTCGAAGTGGTGATAATAATATCGACATTGGTCATTGCTAGGTCTAGGGTTGATATTGAAGTATTGAGGCAATGTAGGTGTGATAATTTATATTACAAAACATATTCAAATATAATAAGCATGCGAAAGTTGTACTTATTTCGGTGGGCCATAGACAACAGTCTCATTATTCGATCAGAAGTAATCGTCCCGAATTTGAACGAACATGGAGCCAATAAGCAATAATCAATGGGCTTGTTGTCTGGAGTATTTGGGAAATTGAAATCAAATACTGGATGACGTAAACGATGGTCTGATCAAGCGTCTAAATGTCTAGACACGAACGAGTCCTATAAAAGATCACTAAAAGGTCTCGAGGGCGGAAAACAAAAAACCGGACGAGTGCGAGTTGAACTCGCGTGGAGAGGGTTATGTACGATGATTATGTCATCATTATTTCGGCCGAATGAAGTCCACTGCTGGACACAGGCCTCCCGCAAAGATCACCACAACGACCGATATGGGTGTGTTGTGGGCTCATTGGGGGGTATTGTCCTAATCGCCACGTTTAGCAGACGGGTTGGTGATCGCAGTTGAGTTAATGTAATCCTTTAGTCGACTTTTACGACACCCACGGGAGGAGATGGATTGGTGGTATTCTGAGCCGGAACCACACGGCAATGTATGTCATCCACCATGTTTTTTTTATTCTGACCCAACTTTGTTTGTCGTAACTAAAACGTATTGTCTACTGTTGAATTCGGTCTTGTATCAATAACTTATCCCAAAGAGCAAACTTAACATCGTAGTTGAAAAACATGTTCTCCCATACATTCCAACTGCAAACGTAAGTTCGCACAATATTTAAAGATTTACCATGTTATTTTAAGACCATAGACTTCTTGTAGGCTTTCCTATATTCTATAGGTAAAGAGCTATTATATTTTTATTTTGAAATACATGATACATAATCATATTTTAGCCGAAAAACGTCCACCACAGGACAGGAGTCTCCCCCAAACGACTCTTTTTTTTTAAACATTGCCCCTCTCTATTATTTCTTCCTGTGTCGTAGGTGCGTTTACAGACATGAATTCCACATACAATACACCCAAACCCGGAACAACTACTTGCAGATCATACAAATATTTGTTCCGTGCGGGAATCGAACCCACGACCCGGAGCGCAGCAGCCGACGGTATCAGCCACTGCACCAACCGTGCCGCCGTTTATGGTTAAAAACTGCAACCTTATGTGGTCTTGCCACTTCTTGAGTGCGCGACACCGAGCCAGCCGAACGCTCCTGGAGAAGTGGCGCTCTGAAGAAGGGGGGCGTGTCTGCTCATTGACACACGCATCTGTCTTCACCAAGATTTTGCCGAACCTCGTAACTCGTCGACTCTCTTCCTCGCCGCCACCACCACCGCCACCGCTTGTGTGTCAAGGTGTATCAGAAAATATTTTAACTTAAAAAAAAATCACATCTGATATACGAAACGGGACATCTCGCTTAAAAACATTACTAATTTGTTCAGATCATACCAAAGCTAATATTCGTATTATAAATTTACTTATAAAAAGTTTATTAACCTAACAATGGCGTAAACTATTTACCTATACTGTTTCTTGTTAACTTTTCTGTCTAGTAGAGTAAACTATCATGTCAATGTAGCGAGATAAAACAGCCTTTACATGTGTATTCATCCACCCTCTCTGGTATTTCGTATTCCACACACTATCCCACAAGATTCCCATTAGGGTCGCCACTGTATTATCCTTTTCACAAAGTTGTCTCCAAGGGTCCGCAATTCAATAGCCGTTGAGGACAACTTTGTTAAGTTTATTCTAGTGAGATTAGTGGCACTTCCTCAAGAGGATAATGAACACCTGCTTAGCGTAGATCAAGTTTTGTTTTAAATCTAGATCAAATCTTGTATTTCGATAAAATAGTATTTGTAAAATGTTGAACATATATAAACTTTCTGAATTTGAGCATACAATTACCGATTCAAATCTTGACAACCATCAAGTCAAACAAAACGAAATATTAAACTGATATTATTTTGTATATAAGAAATAAAGAAAGACATATTTATTTGCCACAAACAGAGGCACATAACATAATACCGATTTTTTAAAATAAAATGGTAAGTGTAAAACAAAATAAGATTTAAACATATACACAGAGCTGTCTCGAGTTTGTGCCAATATGGTAACCAGCTCAGCATAAGCCGAACGAATAATGCCCGACGCTGGTTGTTCTGTGTTGTTTATTATTGGTTTCATTAAAATCGAAACTACTGCTTTCCCGCAGATAACTCTGGATATACATAAAATATTTAGCAAAAATCTCGATGATATATGCTCTGTTAAACAGACATCATATAAAAGTATTACAGTTGACAAAATATTCCGTATCTCGACGCCGGAAAAGAGCCGTCTATTACGTCGGATAATACATTATGTCCCGGCAGTTATTTTAAACATTTCATTTCCGTACTTTATTGTAGCGCGACATATAGTACAAAATCGACGATTGACGGTAAAAACAAAATTATGCACGGAGATTCGATCATTAGAGGAAAATAGTGAATATATCATGGTGTCTGTACTGTAACGACGCTTGTCACCTTACGGCCGAAATTAATAATCAATCTAATCCGAAATCTCCCGTATTAACTTTTGAAATTCGTCCGTTGTTGAGTTTAACACAAAAAACAGACATATCCTTAGAGTTTGGATTAGATCGATTATTAATTTCGGCCGTTAGTCATCCTGCGACCACAAACCCTGTGTGTTCAACAAAGTGTTTTCACGTCACTTAAAACAAAAATCCATAATATACGCGATGTAATCCGTTTACTTGTGTTTTTCAAAAATTCCGAATCAAAAGTTGCCGATGAAAATCTTATTTAAATTTCGAATAAAGACCTATTTGAGAAGCTGTAGATGTACCTACATTGAATTCATATGTCAAACAATTTGAATTTCGCTATTAATGGTCTTTATTAAGCAAGCAGGTTTAAAAAAACACTTACACTCAGACAATCTATGAATTATCATATTTAATTAATATATAATATATTAAGTACATTAAAAACATCTGGGAAACTATTCCCCATAAAAGAGCCGTAATAGGTATTTAAACAAGAAAACCAGTTCAAATCAGGTGACGCAACAATCTGACATCGGATTCACCGAAAAATCATGGAGTGCGGGAATTTGCCAGTCTCATCATGCTTGGCAGGCGGGTTGGTGAGCGCAGGATGACTGCTGTTCCACAAAAGGGACGCAGCTGCCTAAATTTGACCTTTAAATTTTACTCTCTGCACCCAAAGAAGACAACCGAAATCGACAGCTATTTTTCTTTTTCGCCCTCTGCTCCTTTTAGTTATCTTTTAGAGGTTACACGTAGATGCTTGATCAGACTATTTATATCATCCGGTATTTAATTACCAACGTAAAAAAAAGTGTATCAAGACCCGTCAATAAATCTAGATCATCATCATCATCAGCCTATACCGCAATACCACAATACACAATACCCAGTCATCAGCTTTCCGCATCCAGCCGGACCTTTATTTTTTATTGGCGCCCAGTGGAAATTCTTCATGAACTTCCTTCGCCCCGGGGTAGGGCGAAGGGGGCTCCTACCGGCTAAAGCCACTGGAGCGGTCATCTTCGGCACCTAAGAGAGGCTCCAGGTCCTCGAATGATCACACTAGAGCCGCCCACCGGTGCCACGCCTATAGGCACATCTCGGAGAGGGTGAAGCGGTCAACCCCCCGAAGGCTCCACTAGTGCGCCATTGCACCGAGGACATCCCGTACGTCGACATACATGATATTAGGGCGGCTCTGAAACAGCTCAAAACTGGGAAAGCTCCGTTAGATGACGGAATTACAACCGAATTATTAAGTGCTGGGGGAGATCCCATGCTGAGCGAATTGGTGCACTTGTTTAATTCCGTCATCCAACAAGGTACACCACCGGAGGCACGGAGCGGGAGTGCGGTGGTGCTGTTTTTCAAGAAAGAAGATAAAACTTTGCTTTAGAATTACAGACCCGTTTCACTCCTGAGCCACGCGTACAAGCTATTTTCAAGAGTCGTCACGAACTGTCTTGCCAGAATATTTGACGAAGCCCAACGACCGGAGCAGGCTGGATTTAGATAAATACTTTAGGTACATAACAAATATCTGCAGCAAATACTCACCGTAAAAGAGCCGTAATATATAAATAAAACAATTTAAAAACAAAACAAACCAGTTTAAATCGTCTGACGCAGCTGTCTGACGCCTGATTCAAAGAATCTATCCTAAAGATGGAAGTGGACTTTTATTCAGAACGAAATTGTCATAGCTATTACAGGATGATAGGATAAAGTGAAAAAACCTTTCAGCTCAGCTGTTGATATGAAACATTAATGCCGCCAGTTAGTGACACTTTCGGAATACTTTTAAAATATTAACGCGCATTGCAAATGGCTGAAGCGTCACTTAAGTGGATTTTTTCATCATCCTTTATTTATTTACTTGGCTTGTCAGATAAAAAGAATATTTTTATGATTTTTCTCATTCGACTTGTTTTAAAACTGATTTTCTCGTACAAAATAACAATGTGGAATACGAATACACGAATGTCATGCAGCAAAGGGCTTTGTTATACAAATGCGCCGTCAGACACGGTTCTACGTCGCAATTTTCGTATAATAGTCGGTATCTCATTAGATTTGGAAATTATCACATGATCAGACTGAAAACTTACTCACCTTCTTATAATAGTATGTCTATTTACAACATAACATCTATTTATTTTATAAACTTATGGACACATAAGATAGATATAGAATTTTCCAGGTAAAATGATTAAACTATTTCACTCATCCCCTTCAAATTATACAGCCAGAGGACAGAAATCACTCAACAGTACATATCTCTTGTTAAATTAATAAGTGCATGATGTAATAATAAGTGACCTATGAAATTGTCGTTCTGCAGAACTGGCCATTTCAAATAAAAATATTTTTTTTTGTTTGGCTATGAATTCTAATTACAGATTTATTTTATTTTATAAACAAGGTTTTCATTAGTCAAAATCAGTCTTGTGTATTGATTAGTGTTATGTTTTCATCACGTTTGAATCTTTTCCGTTGTCATGGATGGATACGTTGAAAATTCGAGTAATTATGGAATATGATTACCGCCGTGGTAGCAACGCGGCACAAGCGGCATGCACCATCAACGACGTTTACGGAGCGAACACTACAAACAAACGCACAACCAGTTATTGGTTTGTCCGCTTCCGTTCTGGAAATTTCGATGAAAAATCAACTGAAAACTTTGGTCGACAATGACGAATTAAAGACGATTGTGGAATCGATGATACTTAATCTACGGCTGAATTAGGAGCAGCTTTCGAAGTTAGCATCAAAATAATATTAGTCCATTTTCATCAAGTGGCAAGGTAAAAAAGCTTGACAAATGGGTGCCCTACGAACTTAGCGCAACGTGTGCGTCAAGGCCTGCCTTGTGCTTCTCAACTGGCACAGAAACTAGGGCATTTTGAACCTGCGACGAAAAATGGATTATGTTTGATAATCGCAACCGCTCACCAAGTTGTTTCGATCCTAGTTCAGCACCTAATCAATGGCCTAAACGAAAAATGACCCCTTGAAAGTGATGGTCACTGTTTGGTGGTCTAGTGCCGGTGTGATTCATCACAGCTTCTTACCAAACAGGATAATCACTACTGCAGACATATACTGTGAAGAATTAAACACAGTGATGGAGAAGCTCGCACTTCTGCAACCAGCTTTCATCAATCCTGGTCCTCCAGGTTCTTATTCACCAATACTCACAACGCTTGGCAGACGAATTGGTGAGCGCAGAATGATGCTGGTCGACAGAAGGGACGCTGCTTCATCCATTCCTTCCGCTGGACCATCCCTTTGGAGTAAGAGTCCCTTAGTCGCTTTTTACGACATCTAAGGGAGGAGATGGAGTGGTGTTATATTCTTAATCCACACACCACTCGGACACGTTCGTGACGGACGGCCGTTCGTGCGTTTGCTAATGCTTTATGTGATGTGGTTATCTGAGACTCAGAAAAAATTCTGACAATTCTACAAGTATTTAGAATAGCAGGCTTTGATATGGGTAGGGCGCCAAATTTTGTGTATATAATAACTGATGAAGTTGCATTGGTACAACCCCCGTTATTGATAACACAGTAAGAACTATTATTATTAACGGCAAGTATAACTAGTTGAGATTTTATAAACTTCTGCTGGTAGGTCTCCTATTATAACACCTACCATCATCATTGTTATGGGCAGACATGTCGCTTACCACCAGACGAATGACTTGCTTGTCTCGTACCTACCATAAGTACGTTATAAAAAAATAAGATTTCTACCAACTTGAGTGATAGAGAGACGAGGTTTATTACAACCTGGCACCTGACTAGACTTGGCAATAACCTCGTAAAGTCAAGTCTAATATTAAATTTAGGGAATCTTTATTGTTCTGTTTTTAATAAGTTTCATACTGAAACATTAATTGGGATTTTCGGAACGATTAAAAAGAATTCCAGCTATTATTTTCGATTCTTATATACGCGCGATTAACTGAACTTATGACCTCGTCATACCCCTTAACGGGCTCAAAATTTTCTTTAATTGCACCAAAGTAATTTGAGTCTTGCCGACTGGAATTAAGATTGAATTGGTAACGATAGATGATCGGCCATAAAATTTTATATTCATTTTCATTTTACGACAAATACATTAGGGTGACGTCACAAGTTTGCGGAATGATTTTCAGCTTTAATATTTGAGTTTGAAATGAGATGGAAGATTGATGTTGGGACGAAGGATTTAAAAATACTTAATTTAAATGAATCTGATGTTTATACTCTTATCATTAGGGGCTCGCCAGGAGCTTTTCATGACAGATTGAATAAACAAACACATTACTTCAAATACGGCAATAAGCTTGGCAGGGATAATTTGGTTTTACTCAATGTTATCGTTTTAAATCTCATATCACCATATTAAGCTCTCAACTCAATAATCACTGAAATAATCTTAAGTTTCTACAACTCTCGTTTTTTTTTTCTTTGCCCTGTATGAATATTTCCTGTATCTTGGGTATAGTTCACAGACGTAAATAAATGTCCATACCCAAACACTAAACCCGAAACTAACAGGTATCTATCGATCATAGAAATATTTGTTCCGTGCTTCAAACACGCGACACGTAACGCAGAAAACTAATCGTTTAGCCACTGCGCCAAACGTGCCGTCATATTAACGTAATGTCATCATCATTTCGGCCGAATGAAGTCCACTGCTGGACACAGGACTCCCCCAAAGATCACCACAACGACCGATTTGGTTGTGTTGTGGGCTCATTGGGGAGTTTTGCCATAATTGGCACGCTTGGCAGACGGGTTGGCTGCCCATCCTCCGGCTAATACCTTAGTCGACTTTTACGACACCCACGTGAGGAAATGGGGTGGTGGTATTCTGAGATTCTGAGATTCATACTGACCATAAAACCTACATGCCTACATGCCTACGTGCTTATGCTAATGCATTAATTGTACATCCTTACATGTAATAGTGAAGTCGTGCATGCTAGTGAAATTACTGGGCATAAAAAACGAACCTTATCGTGTCCTGTCCGAATTAAGAATATAACACCACGCCATCTCTTCCCGTGGATCTCGTTAAAGCTGACTAAGGGATTCTAAGCCATAGGAATGGGCAGTCGCGTCCCTTTGGTGGAACAGTAGCCACACTGAGCTCAACCAACCCGCCTGCCAAACGTGGTAAGTACTGGCAAATTCCCCCCAATATTATCACACAATTGTGAAAATGGACGGGAGAGGCCTTTGTTCAGCAGTAAACATCCTATGGCTGATATTATGAAGAAACTAAATATGTAACTATGGTCTCGAGGCGACTAGCGCAGTGGTGCAGCGATGGGATTGTTACTAGAAAGTCGACAAATAAAGTAAAAGTGTATTCGATTGTCTAAATACATTTGTTTTTATTATTCTTCGCAGTATAACAATCGAATGGAAATGAACAAGCGAATATCAAAAAAAGCTTGTCCGTCAATATGATGTCTAAAAAAGAGGTCGTCACAGTGATGAGTAATTATCGACCAAGTAGTGACAAAACGGCTTGTGGCTCTTTCTTAGTAGTAAAATATATATCCGTTGGTACCCGGATTAAGAATATCACACCACTCCATCTCCTCGCGTGAGTGTTGTAAAAGACGATTTAGGGACTCTAACCAGAGGGATGGTCAGCTGCACCCCTTCTGTAAAGCAGCACTTATTCTCCGCTCAGCAACCCGTCTGTCAAGCGTGGTGAGTACTGGCAAATTCCCCTCTAAATGGCGACACAATTGTTGTGGAAATCTATGGGGGAGACCTTTGTTCTGTAGTTCGTTCTTCAGCTGTAATGAATAGCAGTTAAACGATCACCCTGTGCTATTTCTACTATCGATTCCGGATGTAATTAATAATAGTAAAAAATTGAATCCCAGCAATCAATAGTCATTCAGTGCATTCAACATTCGAAACAAAGTTCGAAGCACTACCGTCCCACCTGTAATCTGCAAAGACACAATTATTTCTATTTGCTCCAGCGTCAAAGATCTTGGCTTGCATCTTGATCCTACTCTCAATTGGCGGTCCCAAGTTACAAATGTAAGCCAAAAAGTAACTGGAATCCTGCGGTCTCTCTATAGGCTCAAAAACTTTCTCCCGTCTCATACAAAAGCAATGCTTGTACAGACCTTAATTTTTCCCATAATTGACTATGGTGATGTGTGTTACTTTGACCTGAATGCAGATCTACTCAACAAACTTGACCGTCTTCTCAATAATTGCATTCGATTCGTCTTCAACCTCCGTAAATATGATCATGTCTCTGCGTATCGATTACTGTTAAATTGGTTGCCTATTCGCCAGCGCAGAAATATGAGAGCACTGACTACCCTGTTTTCTATATTATACACTCCTAATTCTCCTTCTTATTTATCTTCTCACTTCCAGTATCTTTGTTCCAACCACAATAAATATCTTCGTTCCAGTAATAATCGTCTTCTTCAATGTCCCACTCATAACTCTGGCTTTATTCACTCTACCTTCTTCGTCCAATCTGTTCTGTTGTGGAATGCACTCCCTCTTGAAATCAGGTTGGCTAACAATCGGAACAACTTTAAAACTAAATTACGAAAATATCTTTTCAAAAAGACGTCAGCAGATTAATCTCAACTCTGATTTTTATTTTTTTCTCATCTTTATATATATATATATTTATTATATAATATGTATATATGTGTTTATTTCGTATATATAATTATATATTTATACATGTAATGTTTATGTACGTTTATGTATTTGTATAATATGCCTTATTGTTCTCTGCATCACCCAAAGGTCGTCTGGCAGAAAATGCCTACGGCATTAAGACCGCCTTTGTACACTAGTGTACATTAAGTATAAATAAATAAATAAATAAAATAAACATTTGACAATCTACAGCGCACGCAGAATGCGCTCCTCGGCGGGCGCCGCACGTGATGAATAACAGTCAAATGGTGTTATTTTGTTGTTTTCGATTGTAACAATCAAATCAATAGAACAATCGAATAATTGATATTCGCCTTTCTGGTGGCGGACCGTGTCTGGTCGCAGACTCATTCGTCTCCCCCGGGATGTCCAAAAGTACAAAGCGCACCAGGAAAGTTGTATCCCTGTAGGGTACCGTTCGCTACTCACTTGCGATCCGTATAGCCACTCTGCGCCTACGCCTGACAGTCAAGATGACCGTGGTGGACCGCCTCAATCCTCCGTAGAGACGACGAAGATCCGCTCTCGGTCCCCCGAGTTTGGGTTACAGGTGGTGCAAGGCATCCACTACCCTTTCCATCCGGGGTACAAGGCGATCAAAGTGCTCCACACTCTAGTCCCTAGTATCTGTCCAATTTAAAACTGACTTTATAGTCCATTTGCATGGTTCAATACTTATTCTAGTTATCCAGAGATACATATTAATAGCAATACAATACAATACTGTAATACACAAATGCTATTAAGCAGTATAAATTTATATGTATCGCTGTTGGTTTCATTGGTCAAATAACAAAAAAATACCTACTAATAATGTTTAAACCACAGTGCTAGAAAGCAAATTTTTACGCCGGAACGAAATGAGAACTCTTATATGTAAAATATGTAACACAGTACAATATATATAATATAAATACAGCAGTACGGAATGTAAGAATTGGACCCTGTTAACAATCAAGCCAGCTGGGCATTCCTAATCTAAGCACATTCGTTCACTCATAAAAATAAAGTACGCATTACATCGTCACATACCTTTAGCCTTATTCTTGATTCAGTATCTTCACGGCTACGTCCATTTAGGAAGCCAGCAGTTATGTTTATCCGCGTATCAGTAATTTTATTCATACACTTATTTAATTGTATGTGGTTACTAGCAGTTACCCGCGATATAATTGCACCAACCCATCTCATCCCGTGGGTGTCGTACATTAACAACTCAATTGCGATCGTTAACCCGCCTTCCAAGTGTTGCGATTATGGCAAAAGCCTTAAAAACACCGTCTGTTGGCCTTTTAAGACCTACAATTTTCTGGTGCATGATTTAAAGGTATCTCAGACATAAATATGCGTTAGCCACGTAAGCGCATAAAATCAGTTTTTTTTGATAAAACACCGTCGTAGTTCGTCCATTTTGTACAAAATGTTTATAAATTATATACAAAAACCTTTCTCGTTTGTCTTTCTTTCCATTAGTGTGAACCGTATCAAAATCCGTTGCGTGGTTTAGAAGAAGTAAGCGGAGAAACAGAGGCAGATATTGACTTTGTTTTATACTATTTAGAGATTCTACTTC
The DNA here is from genome assembly GCA_947459985.1 of Diloba caeruleocephala. Taxonomy (NCBI): domain Eukaryota; kingdom Metazoa; phylum Arthropoda; class Insecta; order Lepidoptera; family Noctuidae; genus Diloba; species Diloba caeruleocephala. Next base: position 8,411,526 of record OX381621.1, on the reverse strand, counting down.
TTATATTATGTGTCCCTTATATTAATAATATTAAAATACTATTGCAAACTATACAAGAGACCCAGTAAAATTGTTATCCATCATTCACATCGACTTGTGAATCACTCTCATTGTCAGACTAGAGCAATTATTATATTCGAGACTTAAAAATGTTTTGAATCTAAATACGTTTGTAGAAACTATATCTTTATTTATCACAACAAATACAAGTTTGAGTGGAATGGATCATATCAATTTAAATTGCATAAGGACTTGCAAAATTTAAATTACGGAGCAATGGCGTAGGCACTATAACTTTGAGAGCATTCTAAGAGCCAAGTTATTTTAATTATTGCTTTCAAACTAATTTGGCTAAATCAACGAAATTCGAGAGTAAGTACAGATACAAAAGGCTTATTGAATACCTCTTTATGAATATAGTTAATTAAGAAGATCGATACTATAGCAAAGCTATATATAGATTAAAATATATTATCCGTGAGGTGTCCAGATTAAGGTCATAGCACCACTCCATATCCTCCCATGGGTGTCATTAAACGAGAGTAAGGGACTCTAAACGAAAGGGATGGACAGTAGTGCCCCTTCTGTGGAACAGAAGGCATACTGCGTCCACCAACCCACCTGCCAAGCGTGGTGAGTACTAGCAAATTCCTCCCAAAATGACAACTTTGGAGGAGGCCTTTGTTCAGCAGTGGACGGCCTTCGGCTGAGATGATCATCATATCAGCCATTTATACGTCCACTGCTGAATAAAGGCCTCCCCCATAGATTTCCACAATTCGTGTCATCATATTGGGGGGAAATTGCCAGTACTCACCACGCTTGGCAGGCGGGTTGGCGAGCGCAGAAAATCTACTGTTCCTCAGAAGGGACGCTACTGCCCATCCCTCTGGTTTAGTCTCTTAGTCGCCTTATACGACATTCACGGGAGGAGATGGAGTGGCGCTATATTCTTAATCCGGACACCACACGGAAAATACTGCTGATATGATATACTGGTGACGATAAATATATTCTTTCGCTGTCCAGTCAGCGCGTATAATGGGAGGCAGTTGTGGCGTCGGCAAGCACATCGCTCGCAATCGGCACCCTGTTGCTCGCTTGAAGCGCGCGGTCTGCTCACTCGGTCTGAACGCTGTATGTGGGATGGGAGGATGGCAATTGCGAGCGCACTCGCGAAATTTATCTTGATATTAAAAAAGTATTGTACAACACATGAGTTAAAGCCCTAATTTAAATGACAAAATGAGCGGTGTAGTTATAATGAGTGATTGGACTGTTAGTTCTGGGCGGAAAAGGGCAAGTTACATTTTATGAAAGTCATTTATGCCGACACCCAGTGCCATGTGGGAAGCGTTTCCAAACAAAAGGCAAGAGCGCATGGTTTGGCACTCGGCTGGCTGGGCTGGAACAATATGCGGCAGCCCTATGGGTCGTGTCATTCATAAAATATATCATGATCCCTCTACACCTATTAAAAGTATCTAATAAAAGTTCAGGTCACTATTGCATGTTTTCAATAACATGATGTACATTTCTAAATTTCACGCGTGCGAAGCCGCGGGCAAAATGTAGTTAAATAATTAATATTATTAGCGTTTACTAATACAATTTCATAAAGAAAAAGAGATTACAGACGAATCTCATCAATTATTAACATTTGTGCCGTTTGGGCGTGATAAAGCCTCAAACATTGAAACATAGAATTTTTGACATTAATAATGGTAGTAAAATTCGTTGTATCTTCCTTTCTAAATATGCCTCGTAATCTAGACACCTACGTTGTTTAATACACGATAACATTAAAACTTTTAATTATTCTGATATTAGACACAGGTAATCGTAAACTTTCGTATTTAAAACTTAACCGTTATAATTAAAAATTTCTTTAGCTTAATATTTAGTACCTATAACAATATATATTTTGAAAGGATTACATCGCGTGTATTATAGACTTTTGTTTTTCCTGACGTTTCGAATACTTTGCAGCATTCGTGGTGGCAGGATGACTAAGGTGACAGGCGTCGTTACAGATTTTAAAAAGATATTTTTATTTTATCTACCGTACAATTTTAATCAAAACACATCCTTGAATACAGAATTGAAATAATGGTGAAAACCGATTTGATATTCGCTGACAAATGATTGAGGCTATTCAAGGACACGTTGCAGATGGTGAGCTAAGAGGACCAGTCGCAGCGAATACCAAACTGGATTATTTCATTTGTGTATTCAAGGATGAATGGATGTTCAGCTTAGAAAATTGCACTTCAGGTTACAGACATCGATCTCAGATGCACAAATACCCAGACCCGGAACAACCTATCTGTAGATCATATATGTATTTGTTCCGTGCGGAGATCGAACCCGCGACAGGTAGCGCAAAAAGCCAATTACTTAGCCACTGCGCTTACCGTGCCATCAAAATATTTCTTTTTGTTAACTTATTATTTAAGTGACTTTTATTCTACAACCAGAACATAACATGTCAGTCCCATTGTTCTTTTCACATAAATAATCTTATATAAATAATTCTTCTGTACATGTGTATGTCACTGAACTCCGCATAAACGGCTGGACCTATTATGATGATATTTTGTGTATGTTTGAGTGGGTAACCACCACTGGTTTATATTCACAATTGGACCCGGTAGATGGCGCTGCAGTCAGGTTCACATGTGTTTACCTGTCTGTGCGACGCCGGGGCGGGCAGTTAGTGCTTTACAAATAGTTGGAAAATCCAAAAGTGCACGCCTCATAATCTTTAATGGATTAAATAATAATTAAACTACATCGAATTATACCGTGAAAAGTAATAGGCTTCTATTCCTCAAAATACTGAAGCCTATAAAAAAAAACAACTCGATAAGTGAAGTAATTCGCTCGTTATCGTGACCACAAGATACGGGATCCGCACATACAGACACACGGACGTCCAAGACAGAACTTTTTTAAACAATTTTTTAATTATAATAAAACACTTTTAAACGGATTCTATCGCGTCTATTTTGATTTTTGATTTTCCTGACGTTTCGAATACTTTGTAGCATTCGTGGTCGCAGGATGACTAAGGTGACAGGCGTCGTTACAGATTTTAAAAAGTTATTTTATTTTATCTACCGTACAATTTTAATCAAAAAATTAGTTTCGATGCACGCAGTAATCACTCACAGTGTCTTGATGTTTCTTAGTGCGGTATCTTGTAGTTTGTAGTTGTTCCGGGTCTGGGTGTATTGTATGTGGAATTCATGTCTGTAAACGCACCCACGACACAGGAGCAATCATTGTGTGGGGCAACGTTTTTATGAGGAAAAAAAAATTGGTTGTCTGTAAAGTCGGTTTACTGACGATAGTTGAACGTGACAACGTCTTAAGAAAATACTGATGGAATGGTAGCATTTTTCAAAAGAAAATTTTAATTTCATTTGTTTAATAGATTTGTATGTATATAGAGAAGGAGGTAATTGGAAATCACAATGAAATTGATCAAGTTAGATTTATTTGTGCGCATAAATACAATTATGTAAATATATTATTATTAACTTTATCGCTGTAATTATCGTTGCTATAAACAATTGACACCACATTCACTTTTCACTGCACTTGATACTCGATCAAAACATGTAAATGTACTATAGTATAGCAGCTGTCCACGCAGACGCATCGCTCACTCAAGTAGGAGAGAGACGGACGTCGAACGCTGCCGAACGCAAATTTTTTAGCCGATTGTGCTTCTTTGTCGCTCGTTCCGCGCTCTCGCTTGCACTTCAAGCCTTACATGGAACGCCTCAGACCGAGGTAACGCCGCATGAGTCATGTTTTTTCGTGCGTGCAGCCGGCTCTATCGAATTATAAGACGTTGTCACGTCAAAAAAATCAAAATAAACATAATGTTCAAACTCCAGAGATGTACAATATTAATACACGCGTAGCCATTGATATACAAAAAACCTATGTCACCTTATAATAGGTTTTTATCTATCAACGCGTGTAGCAAAAGAAAATAGAATATCTACCTAAACTTACTCTAACAATCTGATTTCAATTCCGAATCTTTCAAGTAACAAATCAAGTTGGGACACAATGAACCGTTCGTAAAGGGACTTCAAGTGCTCATTTAGCTGAAGGCACCTGTGTGACGTCAGAGTTAACCCTTTGACAGGCAACTAATGAAATGGGGCAGCCCTCTGTGCAGGGCCGGATTAAGGGGTGTGAAGGCCATGGGGCAACAAAGGAGTAGAGGTACATAATTATTTTTAAATAGGATAATCATAGATTCTCTAATTAATAATGAAAGTATCTCAAAGTTTTGCAAAGGTCTGCAGCTCCTGTTATCCTCCCATAAATCCGGCTCTGCCTCTGTGTACAACCGAGTCAAGCCGCCGGGAGCTAATTACCCTTACCTATTGTAATTTCCTTGGCGCTTGACGCTTTACAGTCATCCCCTCCAAGCTGTGCCTAAAGTCGTGGCACCAATGGGCGGCTCTTGTGTGATCTTACGAGGACCTGGAGCTCCTTTCGGTGCCGACCATGGCCGCTCCAGTGGTTTTAGCCAGTAAGAGTACGGCATGCCCTTTCACCCTTTCCCGGGGCGGAGGAAGTCCATGATGAACGTCCAAAAAAAAAAGTGTAGTTGACAGTAGAATAATTAATATCACCTGTAACGGTCCCACAGCAGCGCAAAGGCTTCTTCTCGTACATAGAAGTAACTAGCCACTGATAATATTTTGTAGTTGTAGTAAGTAGGCTTTAAAATAAAATACATCCGTACCAACGTGACTATTATATACTATACTAGCGGCCCGTCCCAGCTTCGCACGGGTGGCCATTTATTTATTAAACATTTTTGGATGGATGTAGAGTAAATTTAAACATGGTCTGATTTTGATCAGCATTTCTTTAACTTTTCATCAACTTTTAAAATGTAAAAAAGAAGTTATAGTTACATAACTACAATAGTTGGATATATGGTCTCACGAAGTTTTTTATAGATATTGATATTTTCTTTAATATTGTAGAACATTTTTTTGTTCTATCATGAATAGTATCCGCAGCGTATGCGATGGAAGACATTTTATGGCGAATTTTTTACACCTTGGGTTTCATCATTGAAGCTTTAGCTTATGTTACTCAAGGATAATGTAGCATTCTAATGGTGAAATAATTTTTGAAATCGGACCCGTAGTTTTTCAATTTATTCGTTACAAACATAATAATACAAATCTTTCCTCCTTTTAATGTTGTGTAGATATACGTTCTACAACAATCGTAACTTTATTTCAAGACAACCAGTTGTTTATATCATCATCATTATTTCAGCCAAAAATCATCCACTGCTGGACAGAAGCCTCCCCCAAAAATTGCCACAACGACCGATATGGGTTTGTGTTGTGTGCTTATTGGGTGGTTTTGCCATAATCGCCACGTTTGGCAGACGGGTTGGCGATCGCAATAGTGTTGTAAATGTACTCGAAAGACGCTGATGCCCTACCTCCGGCTAATCCTATAGTCGCCTTTTATGACACCCACGGGATGAGATGGGGTGGTGGTATTCTTAGCCGACACCACACGGCTATAGGCTACAGTTTATATAGATCGCATTTATTAAAAATTAATTTGCATATTCCATTATCATTTTCAGTAATTAATCAGAAAAATTTGCTATTCGTGCACTTAAAAAAAATATTTTTCATTGTTTTAATTAAGGGCGCGTGTTCTTTATCCGTATGCGTTTTTGTAATTAAGTGGTACACACCTTTATTTGTGTTTAAATAGCCATTTATTCATTAATTATTGAATATAATTGCAAAAAAATCTAAAATTACATTTAAAAAAACATCATCGTCCGCCTATATCAGTCCACTGCTGGACACAGGCCTCTCCTAACGTGTTCCACAACACCCGGTCATCAGCCTTCCGCATCCAGCCGGATGCAGCAACCTCTTCAGGTCGTCCGTCCATCTGGCCGGTAAATAATCGCTATCCCTATAACCTGCTGACTGTCCCCTTAAAGTAAAGTTCACTAATTTTGTAGAACCCTCTATATTTAAAGTAAACAACAATGTATACAACATGTACTTCACCTATTGGTGTCGTAAAAGGCATCTGAGGGTCTATTCAGCGAATCAAGTAGCAGCTTCTTTCTGTGTACCAAATCAATATACCGGGATCACCAGGCCACCTACCAAGTGTTATGTGGCCGGTCATTCCCCCTAAAATGTTAAAATAATTGTGGAAATCTATAGGAAAGGGATCCTTTATTGAGCAGCGGATCTTTGGCTGATATGATGATGATGACGAGAGTCAATTTATTTGACTTGGCGCTTAAGTATTTATTTCGGTGGTCATGTAAACTGTACCCTTGCATTATTTACACAGCCACACACCTACTATAAATGTTTTTTTCAAATCAAATAATACTTTACCGTCCATACAGTTTACGAGACACTGCGGTGGTGGTTACTGGGTGGTACTGGGTGGTTGGACACTCGGAATACAAACAAAGCAAACAACTCATTCAACTATTTAAAACAAAATGTTGAAAACGAACATATAGTAAGTTCAAATAATAAGGAAAATGCCAAATATGAATTTCGAGATAACTAAAAACTTAATTAACAATGTAGAGGCCTTTGAGCTCCGTTCCGCGGTCTAGTGAGACCTTTAGGAAGGTAATTATGAAATTCCGCATGGTAACAATGTAACACGTGTTCACGCCTAACTCGTGAAAGTAGTTATTTGTGTTATATATTGTGACGTCGGTTACAATGAAGACAAAGTATATATTAAGATATAATAAGACTAGCAGTTGTTTCAATATGACGTAAAAAGTGAATATTTATGAATAAATAAAAACATAGTCAAAATATCTCAAATTTGTATATTTTTACATTTTTTTGTGTTAGATAATAAGTACCTACTCTCACATTACATCGCAAACTACCCCTTTTACCATTTCCATGCCTTTCTTGTTCGTCCAATGATCTGCAAGAGATCGCCGAATTACGATATTAACTTTCTTTCACATTGGCAAAACTATTATACTTTTATAATGTCTCTCTATTCACGAGTTACTAGCCAAAGAGGGGCCCGGTCTTTTGAGAGGCTTATGCGGGGACATGGATCCAACACGCAGAGGCCCTTTAGAGATTTACGATCTAAAATTTAATGGGACACTAACCGGGGACTCGCTATGGCTGCACTATAAAATGCAGTTTCAGATTGTCCCCAAAGGTGTAAAACTATTGTATGAAATGGAAACTACAATTATAAGGTCTATTGCAATGGGTGGTATATGGAATGAAAAAACGAGAAGAACGGCAGCTGCCTTTCCGATTTTAGATGAAATTCAGTGGCACACGATGACTTGCCACTCACTCACAGTTATAATTTTATTATTATTATGGTGTACAATGAAGAGAATTTCTTTCTAAATTCCGCTTAATAATATACAGTTTATGTTTGTTACAGAGCAATAAGGGGAACGAAGAACACTCAGCACATAATTCTCATCGCCATTGTAAAGAAAAGGTATGTTTTTGTTATAATAATACACAAAGAAATTTAATACATTAAGCTTGTTACGTTCGTGCTTTGAATTATTTCTTTTATCTGAACGAACTTCCTTTCTGAAAAGAATAAAATTATTAGGGTCGGTTCATACATATCCGTGATATTGCTATCAGTGGAATCGTCAATCCTCTCTCCGTCAATTACAAGTAGTGCCGGCCCTAAAAATCGTGGAAAGCAAAACTAGTACATATACTCGCATACCCCGCTGTGTCGCATGCACGGCGCAATCAATGCTCTAGTTGGTGCTTTTCTTGTTTGTAAGGTGATAAACGACATGCAAATGCATATGAAAGTATATACGTTACCTATGACAAAAAAGCAATTTTTAAATTTTTTGTCTGTCTGTCTGTTTGTTCCGGGTAATCTTCGAAACGGCTGGACGGATTTTGACGGGACTTTCACTGGCAGATAGCTGATGTTATAAGGAATAACTTAGGCTACTTTTATTTTAGAAAAATAATTAGGGTTCCGCGCAAAAAAATAAAACCCTTGAAATCCAATATATATATATTCTATGTCAAGTGTCTATGTCGAAGTACTCTAAATTTCTTTTAAATTAAACGCGGGTGAAACCGCGGGTCCCAGCTAGTAAATAAATAAAATATGATATATATGTGAGGCTTCTGCGTCAGGCCATACTGTATGCTAACCGATTATAGTCAATCGTTTGTGCCTTAAAATGACAGCAAATAGATGCTATGTCAGGGTCGACCATAAAATATGTTTCCATCGAATACATGAAGACGTCGCGTCGCATAGAGTTTTATGCAAAATGTTTGAAGTGACATTTATTACGATCGCAAGCGAAAGATGCAGGTAAGCGACCTAAACCGAATAGGTATGCAAGGACGAGGGATGAAGGTAACGTACATCATCTCGACATCGAAGATATAAAAATTGGATACCTTTTAAACATTCGAAGCTGAAAGCTTAAATAATTTTGCACGATACGATACGAAAACGACACGACACTACATGAGACCACAGGAGACAACTTTTTATGCAATTGGTTTATAGGCCAAAAAATCAATTGAACCATACGACGTTGCCGACATATTTTTCATTTTTTTTCATTTTCGGGATATGTTTTATGCATAAGTAAAGATTGATTAATCTAGACACAGACGTAGAACGTTGCCTTATATTTGACATTGGCGAAATTGTGGATATCCTCTACATAAGCCATAATCTAAGAGAAGAAGAAGAAGTTTTTAGAGGCAATTTTATTTGACGGCTACGGAAACTACAAAGATTCGTCAACCAGTGATATTAAATTTATGTGCTTTTATACAATTTAATACAAATTTATTTATTTCGCTATGAATTTGTGAAAAGCTCCACACCAAAAAAAGTGCCCGTTGTAACACGAATCTGTATTGCTACAAATATGTGTAAATATTCCCTTATGTTATCCTTAATATTTCCGCATTGTTCGTGTCAAATATGCAAAATTTTCACATTACAGTCCTTTTGTGTTTTATTTTTTATGTAGAGTAGTTTCTACGTAAATAGTAGTCTAATTGCTACTGGATTTGAAACTATAAAAGAGTGCAGATAAGAATGTGAAAAAATAAATCTATTAAAATTATCAAATTATATGAATCGGACATAACACAGGTGATTCATATGTAAAATGAAGATTTAATATTCTGGCGCGTCTCTTGTAAGTCGAAGATCCGATGTTATCGATATTCGATAACCAGTAATATTATACAATCTATGCGAATGATATTATACAATTCACATCGAATCGATATCGATAAACATCGGTATGGAGCGTGTGCTTCTTAGTAATGATTCTCTCTCATAGTTCTCTTCGGTTCTATTCAGTATATATCTTCCTCTATAACATGTTAAATATTTCCAACAATATCAACATATTCGTGTTACATGTCTTTATAATAAATATAGGTAAGTCTCGTAAAATTAACAAGTCTAGTATATACATCAGAAAATAAGAAAGAGAAATATATTCACCTAATTTATTACAAAAGATTTTGTTTCGTGTACTTTTCGTAACAATCCCCGTCCCTTGTCGCCGGTCATCTTTTGAGATAGAACTTAGAAGCCTTCGCAATTTCTCGGGCTTTCAAAAAGTGTTCCTTATTCGTTCAAAAAACCAAACACATTCTTCATATCTTTTATATCGAGTTTGAAGGTTACTTAAAAGTTCTTGTTCGGATACATTGCAAATTCGTGAAGTTTGGAAGTTTTGTTGGAAATTTTGAGGAGCTTGACACAGCGAATCAATACGAGGTCTCTAAACACGCATCCACACCGTGCGGTCTAAAATACTTTAATGATATTACTTTTTAACGTTATAAGGTTTTCGTTGACGTATCGATAGCCTTATTACTAGCTGTTTTAGATTAAAATTACCTTAAGTATTTGCTAATTGAGTAGACTTGTGTAAATATTTTTCTTTATTAATAACGTTTTTTCACTTTTATTAGTTTGACTTCGACGAGCGATTTTTGTTATTATGGTGAAATCTTCTTGACGATCTTCGCCCTGGGGATGACTGAGTGTGATGAGAGATGCGGTGGACTCTTACCAGATAAAACCACCGCTATGTTCCTTCCACCTACCTCACATTGTAGCTCTCTCATTCATCAATCAATGTAACCAATATATACTCCTATATAATAATCTTAATAACACACATAACAGTTTATATCCCGTAATATATTTTTCTCTGTTAATCTTATAGGTGCTTAACACACTCAGCTTTTAGTATTCCGTTCAGTCCCCGCGGTGTCGGGTGCAAGTTATGCCTTATCTTTATCTGAGGCACGTAAAATGTTACTGGAAGTTAAACTTTACCGCTCATCCTTCTTATAACAAACTTCACATTCATCGTATAGCTTTAAAAGTCTAAGGAAGTGCACACTTATGCGAATCAAGCACGCCAAACGTTACTGCGCACGAATTTACATGATACCCGTGAGGCGATGACTTGGGCCCTTCGTACACAAGGCTACCCAAATCTCCGATACCTGACGACTTTACTATCTAGGCGACTTTCGCAATTCAAATTTACGCAGGTACGTACACAGGCACGCGTCACAGACATTTTGTTTATTCGTCGCCAACACAGGTCTTGCGCAATCTATCGGGCGAGGTTGTAGCTACTCACATCGCTGAGATTTACAATATAAATCTCTTAGGCCATCCTATAGAATACTACCAATTTAACATCTGTTCATTGTAATTATTTTGCTGCAACAAACAGTATGTGATATTTCTTTTTATGTTATGGCTGAATCCAGTATTTTCTGTTACGACGATTTCTTCTTCTTCGGTAAGGATAGTAAGCAAAAATGATAATCTCATCCTCGCTTGGGACAGTATTTTGTAACAATCCGTGTGAGCTTTTAGCAGGCTATGCCTGTGTGGCTGTTGGCCAAATACTAAAATGCCAGTTAATATTAAATCGTGTTTTCAGTACAAAACCGAACGAATCAAATAGTTAAAGCGGGACTTAATATTAACTAGCGTTTCAGTGGCTGTGAGTATGGCAACGTGCGTCTCGCAACTTCATGCCATGTGTACGGACCGTGCGCTACAAGTTGGTCGCTACGTGACTATGCAACATTAGTATCGGAGACTTGCGTAGCCATGTGTAAGAAGGGCCTTACAGTGATGCGTGTAACGTGCGCGTACATGACTACTCGTGTTTTAATCTAATTTGGCATCCAGACTGATTGGCGTTGTTTTAATATTTAATCGAATAAAGTTTTTGTGCATTTTGACAAAAGCGATTCTACTCGTATTATATGCATTCGTGAATTTTTTTAAACTTATTCTATAAAGCCGGGTGAAAGCTACGTGAAATGCAACAGTAACCAAACAGACTATACAACAGCAATAAGTTACAAATATGTATGCGGTATTACGGGCCGATGTATTCGCCTTCTGCTGCTTGAAAGTTTCAGCATGTTCAAGACACGCGACATGCAATATTCTCGATAAGATTCTAGCGAATCACTGACAGGCGTCCGGTGACTGCTAACTAGTGCGAACCTACGAACGCAACAGAATTATTATAACTAGATAATATATACCCATATTCAAAAACCCAAGCGTCCAACCGACACACAAATCAATACTTGTTTGTAGCTTATCAAGTTTCCGTCATTACGCTCACCTTAACTTCGACGTAACATTTTAGTAACTTCGCTAGCATTAGAGAAGTTTCTAACTCGTATTGTAGACAGCTATTGTGGACCTACACGTACTGGTCTTAGTGCTGACTGAATATTACTGTTAAAACTTAAGTTTTACGACAAAACTATGGGTTCAGTCCAACGTTCCAACTTCATAGCTGTAAATGTAAATGAACTGAAATATACTTCAGACTTTAAAGGCGACTCTAGCTGTGTATACATTATACTGTCCCTCGTAAATGTCACTCACAAACAACTTAATTCGACGAACAAAGTAATCGGCCAAGAGTGAATAAAATTTTCTATTTTATAGTAACCAGGAATTGTTTTGTATTTAACAAAGTATACAGCGAAATAAAAGGTAACTTTTTGTGCACACTGTTGTTTGTGAGTAGGGATTTTACGGAGCTTTGACTCCGAATCCGATATTTATTTAAACTTCTATTTACATTTATGGCACACAAGTCGGTGGCAAGTGTATTGTTGCAAGCGTCCGGCTAGATAGATGCGGTGCTTGCCAGATATTCGTTGACTAGCAGTAGTGTTTCATCAACATCATCATATTAGCCACAGGACGTCGACTGTAAAACAAAACGAGCGGCTACATGCCACCTTCATCCAACGACTCCCAGCGACCTTCACCAGGTCGTCTGTCCACCTCGTTGGAGGTCGTCTTAGGCTGCGCCTTCAGGTGCGCGGCCTCCACTCGAGAACCTTTTTGCCCCAACGGCCATCAGTTCTACAAGCTATGTGCCCCGCCCATTGCCACTTCAGTTTACTAATCCTTTCAGCTATGTCGGCAACGTTAGTTCTTCTACGGATCTCCAAATTTCTGATTCGATCTCTTACAGAAATACCAAGCATAGCCCTCTCCATAGCTCGCTGAGTAACTTTGAGCTTTCTAATGAGGCCCACAGTGAATGACCACATCTCTGTTCCATATATCATCACTGGTAACCCAGTGGTTAAAGACTTCCGTCTTGAGGCATTGCGGTATAGTTGACGAAAAGACGTTGTGAAGTTCCCGAATGCTGCCCAGCCGAGTCGGATTCAACGATTGACCTCTTTCTTGAAGTTGGACCTACCAAACTGGACAGTTTGACTTTCGTCCTGCCCATGTTCATTTTAAGACCCACCTGTTGGGAAACTCAGTTGAGGTCGTCGAGTATTGTGCCGAGCTCTTGCAGCGATTCTGCCATGACTATAATGGCGTCGGCAAATCGAAGGTGAGTAATATACTCGCCAATGATGTTAATGTTGAGTCCTTTCCACTTTAGAAGCTTGAAGGCATCCTTCAAAGCACGCTGCAAAAACTGCAGCACTGCCCAGATTTCTATCGAAAGGCTTTCTCATAGTCCACAAACGCTAAGCATAGTAGCAGATTCTACTCCTTGGTCTTTTTATAACCTGCCACAGCGTATTGATGTGGTCTATGGTACTTAAACCTTTTCGGAACCCGGCTTGTTCGGGAGGCTGGAAGTAATCAAACCTACGCTCGAGATAGTTAGTAATGATCCTTGAAAACAGCTTATAAACATGGCTCAGAATCGACATGGGTAATTCTTCAACAGGGTGTTGTCACCCTTTTTGAAGAGGAGCACCGCCTCTGTTCTGTGCTTCCGGCGTTGTTCCCTCAAGTAAGATGTAATTAAATAGCAGTAGTGTTTAAACTTTAGACATTACAGTGTTCCGGTCGGTCCTGTTGTCGCCAAGTTATATAAAAAGGGCTTTAGATAGGAGACCATTCTTTCACTCCATGCCTCACCATGTATGCCATTGCCTCGGAGAAAATGTTAAGTTGTCCATCTCCGCTGTCATACGAATATCTATCTATTTTTTAGATGTATCTATCTATTGTATATCTTTTTATTGGTCCCCAGTTGATATCCATGATGAACTTCCGTAACGTTCCGTACGTAAGATCGTAAGATCACGAGCTGCCCATGGTGGCCACGTTTAGGCACATCTCACCACCAAGCATAGGGAAGGCGACTGTAAAAAGTCAGGAGACCTTTTTTCAGTCCTCCAACCTCGGGGGAGAGGGTCAGGTACTTCTCGGGGAGCATTTTAAAGTATCCGCCTAAGCCTCGCCGTGCGCTGTGCTGCAGCCACGGCGGCACATGACCACGTACACGCTACCGTCTTCCTGGGGGTTTTTTCTTTTATTTACTACTTCTCATTTTGAAAAGTTTAAGTTATGAAAGACTAATAAACAGCAAGAGGATTAATTATAAAAGCATTTCATTCATTAAAGTTTGGGGCCCGCACTCAAAAAGTCAATTAACAGGTTGCTAGAGCGGGCCAATATAGGGCCAGATTTGCCGTAAATGAATAACACAAACGATATTTTGTTAATTAAACCGGCGGAAGAGGGTTGACACAGGACCTCGTTTCCCGGATGTTTCATCCCCATAAATATGAAACCAGTATGTGACGTTACATACACGTTGTAACGATGAAGCAATCATAGGTTTTGGTCCTTTATTTAGTACCGATGCGATCCGTTTATAAAAAGATTTTAAAAAAGTATTGCATTTATCCCATCTTTCTCATTTTAATATAACGCTTTTATGTCAAAGTATGGTACAGCTGCCACGAGATACATCTGGATCGCTCTTTGAATGGCATGCCGAGCCAAACTCTATGATTTATGTTTAAATCATTGAAAGCTCCCGAACATTCCCATGTTCAAATATGGATTGGGTTCAAGTTGTTATACACTCGTCTTGAAAACATTTTAAGAATTATTAATAAGCCTTTGCCATTTTTATGATCCGTCATTAGTTATCACTCAGAGCAAACAATAAAAATTTCTATTGGTATTGGTGTTATTTTATTGCAAAGTTTTTTTATCCAACCCTGACATTGGCATAATCATCGACCCAACAATGCAGCCATTATATTAAAGCCGCAGGTCCCAAATAGCCCCAGCTTACTGGTAGACTTAATAATAATGAAATAATAAATGTCTATGTGGTGTTCGGATTAAGAATATAGCACCACTCCATCTCCTCCCGTAGAAGCGAGAACAGGCCATTAAGGTACTCTAACCAGAGAAATAAGCAGCAGCGTCCTTTCTGTAGAACAGCAGCTATTCTGCGCTCACCAACCCACCTGCCAAACGTGGTGAGTACTGGCGAATTCCCCCAAAATGACACGTAACCGCTCGTTTATAGGAGAGGCACTTGTTCCGCAACGGTAGTCTTGTGGCTATATATAATGATGATTCCCAACATCGGCCATTGCGTAGATACAGGAACAATTTTATTCAGAATTTTATTACATATTTTCATAAATTCTTTATAAAGCAATAAAGTAATTACTTGGAGTAACGTAAAAATGTTCGATAGTGAAGAAAAAACTAAATAGTCAAAAAAAAAGAATTTGTTTATTATTCCACGAATTAATTGAATCGAAAAAACCTTGTGAAAGGATGAAATCTTTTTTTGCGGCCTGTTAAAATGTTTTATCTCAAGGCCTTTGACTGGCCAACTAAGCGAGATAACGTCATTGAAAAATATATAAGTACTGAAAACTTTGTAAATGTTAAAATAAAATGAAAATCTGAAACCCGATTAGAATAAGTATATGCCTCTTTGTGCAACAAGGCCCTCCCCACTAGATTTCCACTACGACGGGGTACATACCGTATATCGTCATTTTGGGGTGAATTTACCAGCACTCACCACGCTAGGCAGGTGGGTTGTTACGCGCAGAATGGCTACTGTTCACAGAAGAGACGCTGCTGCCCATCCCTTTGGTTTAAAGTCCCTCAGTTACCTTTTACGAGATCCACGGGACATCTACTCCCGTGGTTTCAGGTTTACATACTTGTATTTTTTACCCAACTACGACGAAGCAGGGTTATGATTTGTCACTGCTAACTATTATATGCTGCTTCTTATTTGAATCCTTCTCCTCACCCGTTGCTTGTAAATCAATTTTCAAACTATTATCGACTTCGCTTATTCGACTATAAAAATATTGTTCATGTCGGTTTTTAAGTCTTTTTCCTCAGTACTAAAAATTACGTATTTAAAGTATATCGGAAATAAAACGATATCAGCTACATAGTACCGTAGCCACCTTACTAGGTAGCTACATAGTACCATAGCTAAATAGTACCGTAGCTACATAGTACCGTAGCTACATATTACCGTAGCTACATAGTACCGTAGCTACATAGTACCGTAGCTACATCGTACCGTAGCTACATCGTACCGTAGCCAAATATTAACGTAGCTACATAGTACTGCCGTGTGGTGCCGGCTCAAAATACCACCACCCCATCTCCTCTCCTGGGTATCGTAAAAGTCGACTAAGAGATAAGACACCCATATCGGTCGTTGTGGTGATTTTTGGAGGAGGCCTGTGTCCAGCAGTGGACTTCATTCGGCCGAAATGATGACATAGTACTGTAGCCACATATTATCGTATTATATTTATTACACAAATGCCAAAGTTTTAAGGATGGCAAGTAAAATTTTACAAAACTTATCCTACGAGCGATTTCAAGGCGGTAAGACCTAAGTTAGTTAAACTTACCAGTTAGTATTCACTTTTGGCTAAAGTTTCACTCCAAGTCGGTATAGAAGTTTCAGTTTAGGACTTTAACTGATCCACAATATATATCTAAGTTATTAGCCTAGAACTAAATGTTCTTTGTCACACACAGTCAAGTAACTACTTTCTTCTAAATAACCTAAATTTGTTATTTTTTTAAATTATGTACTGACAATATGGTCACGTACTTAGATAATGTCTGATAAATTTAGCCGTGTGGTGCCGGCTACGAATAGCACATCTCATCCCGTAAGTGTCGTAAAGGTAATTATGGAATTAACCCAGGATGGGTAGCAGCATACTCCAAGTATATCAAGAACTCAACTCAGATTGCCAACCCTCGTGCCAACCGTGGCGATTATGACAACGCAAACAACACACCCAGATTGGTCATTGTGGTGATCTTAGTGGAGGCCTGTGTCCAGCAGTGGACTTTATTCGGCTTAAATAAATGATGGATGATTTTAGACATTTCAACAGCTCATTTTTTTCTGGCGTCAGGGTCATATATCTCTCAAGACAGTTATTTAAAAGCTGTCATAATCCATAGCCATTTAGGTAGATACTGATATTGATTACAACTATCTTTAAAATGCAATTATTTTGCGGATTATCCGTACAAATAAATAACGTTATAAGTAAAGGTGGATATTTCTAACAATATAATGCGAAAGTTACCGAAATAATGGTCCAAACAGTACTTCCGAACCTCAGGAGCAAAAGGAAATACCTTTAGAAAATATAAAGAAGTCATCATTACGATCGGAAGTTCGTGACTGAAACCGTCGCAGGGCTGTCAAAACATTAAAAAAAATACGAGTCTTTGGAAGCTGAAGTGGTTCCATCCAACGAGGTGGACTAGCGACCTGTTAAAGGTTGCTGGGAGTCATTGGATGGGGCCGGCACGTAAACGATCGCTGTGGTAATCTTTGTGGCAGGCCTTTGTTGAGCTGTGGACATTCCTTGGTTGATATGATGAGAAGAATAATAAGACCTAAAAATATAGTCTCTTGCATAGATAATGGTGTTATTGTAAGCCATTTTCGCAACATCATAGATCGTCGTTATTATTCCGCCACTCGGCCTCTGTGCCAAGAAGAAGCTCTACTACTACTAACTGCTCCGCCCGATGCATATAATTGGCTACTAATTATGTTTACTATCGAGTGTTGAGATCTTTTTTTAATTTTCTGATTTGACCAAAATAATGAACACCCCTTCATTCATTTATTTCACAGTAAAAAACATGTGTTTCCATTTCACCTCATTGTTTATGTAAAAATATATGAAATATATTACTAGGTCATAAAATAACAAAGTAATTCAATAAAATAAAAATATTTTTCTCACTGCCAACCCTACAACAGAGGTAGCACTGACGGATAAATGGCGTACAATTTAGGCGACTAATAAGTTTTTGTTGTTCTACCCTCGTTGCGGCTATCTTATTATTTGCTACGTGTTATTACGTACCAAGTTGCCGGTAAGGTATATTTATCGGATAGTCTAACGAGGAAGTACTGTGTCGGTTTTCATTTATAAATTAAGCGGTTTTTCATGATGCATAAAAATAAATGTTAAACGTGTGGTTTGGACCTTGGAGGGTGGGGTGTCGGGTCTGATCAGCTTATAGCTGCTATGGTGATTTTATTATCATCATCATCATCTCAACTTAAAAAACGTCCGCTGCGGAACGTAGGCCTCCCGGGAATGCTACAATGACCGGTCTGGGTTTGTGTTGTGTGCTCATTGGGGGGTTTTGCCATAATCGCCACGCTTGGCAGGTAGGTCGGCGGTCGTAGTTGAATAGTAATTAATGTACTCGAAGGACGCTGCTGCTTATCCTCTAGCTTCTAGGATGAGATTCCATAGTCGTCTTTTACAACACCCACGGCATGAGATGGGATGGTACCGCCTGGGTATCGTGGTTGTCACCAGAGAGTCATAAATGATTGTAAAGTCCTAACTGAACTTCGGTTTTTAAATTCTATTGTCAGTTCAGATCAATTTTTGACTGACCGGCAAATGTCAGTACATAATACAATACATAATACAATACAATACTCTTTACTGTATATCAAAAATAACAAAAGTCAATAGCTACGTGATTTAAACTGATTGGAAACACGAGCTTATATTGTCCCCTGTATAATTCTTAAGTACCTCTTATGACATCCAAAAAAGAAGAGAGTATGGCCTAACCGCTGCCAATGTCTACTCATGATGCCAACTTTACAGGACTAATGACTGAAGTGAATAAATCAAATAATTAGCCTCAATTTGCGAATTTTTAAGTGTATCTTTTTGTTGATATGTGAATAAACATATCTATAAATTAAAAAACCTCATACTTCGTAAGTAATATGATTCTTAAATGCGTATGTACATCAATCTTCTGTAATTTTTTAAATGGATAAATGAATAACAAATATTGACTGAAATTGATGTGATTATAACTAATATTTATTGACAACGTGGCTTCAAAAAATGCTTAAATTCATTTGATACACGACGTCAAAATACGTTACTTTCACTCCCGATATCACTTCAAATCAAAATCATCTTCAGAAACTTCTTTTGAAACTTAACGTCTGTAATGGGGCCAAGAATTTATATCTTATGCAAATTTCAATTGTCTGCGTCAAACAGCTACGAGAAAGTCACGAAAAGGTACTTAAATAATTCCATAAGTGTTTCAATTTTCAAATTGTGCTACAGAATGAAATAACTTTAAAGCTGCCACTTGCAGGTTTTAAATTTAATCCGGAAAAACCGAGGTTGATATTCTCTCTGAGCTGGCTTGTATATCAGTCTCAAAGGAGTCTGCAACGTGAGATAAGTGGGACGGTGCAACCCAAGACGAAATATACCGAGGCTCGGGCCAATTAGTGAACGCTAAAAATACCCTGTTGCTTGGTTATACCCTTGTTGAAAGTATCGAGTAAAAACTGTTACCTACACCTCAAATGTTTTGATGCGATAGGATGAATGTATATGAATTTTCTTGCTAACCAAGTAGGTAAATATTGGAATTTTAAAAACACGAGCTACTCGTATACGACGTATATTAAACTATGTTCTCGCAAAATGTTGTTAGTTTTCTGTAACCTTTTTACTTATTAATAATTTAAACATTAACATTTATAATAAAACTAGAAGTCAGTTTGAAAGATTAATTATACTGCCTTTCTAGCTTTTACTGTCTTGTTTATTTATAATAATAGCAAATCCTCTTTATTTTTCACCATTATAAAATAAACGTACATTATTTTGACCTTATGAAAGAAATGGTACAATTGGCGGTCTTATCGCAATTCAGAGATCTATTCCAGACAACCATTAAATAGACTGGAATGTTATGAAAAGCACAAGAGGTAGCTTACGGTGTAATGTAAGAGTAAAATATTCAACATAAAAATAACACAACATCTATCCCACTAATATTATAAATGCTAATGTTTGTATGGATGTATGTGTGGATGTTAGTTACTCTTTCACCCTCAAATGTCTGGACCGATTTGAATGAAATTTGGTATATCTACATACCAAATTTCATCCAAATCGTTTATACCTTGGATTAACACATAGGCTACTTTTATCCGGATCTAAGCGGGTGAAAACGCGCGGCGCAGCTAGTATAATATTTATAGTTATCTTGTATGCAGCAGAATTTCTTATGTTCTCGGCACTGAAGCTTCGCTCTTTAGTGTTTTGTAGCTACGGTGCCCTTCTAACTGGAGCACGGTAATGTCTAAAGTTTAAACATTACTATTTAACGGCGAATATCTAGGGGGTACATACATATCCGCTCTCTTGCTATAAAATACCTATAACCAGTAGAACCTACCGCCAGTATTGCTGCATTTGTGACCTGTGCAAGTTGACATTGAATGGGAGTTCCTGTAGACTTGGCCTTGTACATTTCCTTTCCTTGTACATGTAGAATCACATTAGGTATATTATTATAAGTAAAAAAATATATTTAAAATTGACTGATAAAAATACAACTCAGTACTATACTCATTAAAATATCATTTATTTCGATAAACTTCAACAGTATTTAGATTTTAATATATTTTAATTTGAATAATGATAAACGGTTGGTGCAGCGGCTGATACAGTCGGCTGCTGCGCTCCGGGTCGTGGGTTCGATTCCCACACGGAACAAATATTTGTATGATCTGCAGATAGTTGTTCCGGGTCTGGGTGTATTGTATGTGGAATTCATGTCTGTAAACGCACCCACGACACAGGAGAAATCCTAGTGTGGGGCAACGTTTTTAAAAAAAACTAAACAAAACATTCCATTTAAAAGCATTGTGACGACCATTACGTACACGTCAGTGTGTCCAAATGTGTGTTTCAAAAACTTTGCGACTAAATTGCATTCTAACCGTTTCTGGAGTAAAAACTTTTTTAATTAATAGTAGCCATCGATTTAGTTTCCTGTGAAGCTTAAAGAACAAACGATACTAATAGAACACATTCCATATTCTATCATACGAAGTATTTTTATTGCACTTACAACTGAACAATAGGCAAGATTATGTATAAATCAAATATACTCGCCTAGTGTCCGGATTAAGAATATAACTCCACTTCATCTCCTCCTGTGGATATGGTAAAAAGTGACGTAGAGACTCTAAACTAGAGAAATGGGTAGCAGAGTTCATTCTATGGAAGAGTAGCCATTCGATGCTCACCAACCCGCCTGCCAAGCGTGTTGGGTATTGGTAAATTGTTCCCAAAATGATAACACTATGGTGGAAATTTGTGGTCCCGAGGCCTTTGTTCAAAAGTGGACGTTTTTTGGCTGATATGATGATGATGATCATCATATCGGCCATTTATACGTCCACTGCTGAACAAAGGCCTCCCCCATAGAGTTTCACAACTGTGTCATCATTTTGGGGGGTATTTGCCAATACTCACCACGCTTGGCAGGCGGGTTGGTGAGCGCAGTATGGCTACCGTTTCACAGAAGGGACGCTGCTGCCCATCCCTCTGGTTTAGATTCCCTTAGTCGCCTTTTACGACATCCACGGGAGGAGATGGAGTGGTGCTATATTCTTAATCCGGACAGATGAAATATACTAATATATATATACTAAGACTAGACTAAAAACTACAGTTTCTATTAGTCTAAAAGCTCACTATTTTCTTAAGGGCCTTGATACTTACCCACTTTCCCAATTGGATTATAAATTAGGTATGCGCCACGGATATGCACTAAATTTCTCATATACAACATAAAAGATTTCACATTTGGCTTCATCCATTCCGAGGCATTACATAATGAACTTTAAACTCCTAGTAACTATTCCAGCCCAATTTTCTCTGAAATTAATTACCTTGAAAAAATTTACTCGCGCGCCCATTTGAAGTTTTAATCGTCTGTCTGGTGACTGTTCAGCTGGAAGTTTAATATAATTGCAAAAATCTTTATAAAATTGTCCTTATTATACAAAATCATAGATTTATTCATAATGAGTATTATGAATAAACTTAATATGAATGTATATTACACTGGTTTCATATTTGCACGACACTATACTCGTACACTTAAATTTTTAGCTATTGAATAATAAAATGACAATCATCATCATCAGCCTATCGCAGTCCACTGCTGGACATAGGCCTCTTCAAGTGCATGCCACTGATCGCGATCCTCGGCTACTATCATCCAGCTACTGCCAGCCACCTTGCGCAGGTCATCACTCCACCGAGCTTGAGGGCGTCCTACACTACGTTTACCAAGACGCGGTCTCCACTCAAGAACACGTTTTCCCCAACGGTTGTCGGTGCTACGACTAATATGGCCAGCCCACTGCCACTTCAGCTTACTAATCCTATGAGCTATGTCGATAACTTTGGTTCTCTGTCGGATCACTTCATTTCTGATTTTATCCTTCAGAGAGACTCCGAGCATAGCCCTCTCCATTGCTCGCTGAGCGACTTTAAACTTGTGGACCAGCCCTACCGTGACGTGACGGGTAGAACGCACTGGTTGAAGACTTTAGTCTTTAGGCTCTGTGGAATAGATGACGAGAATACTCGACGTAATTTCCCAAATGCCGCCCAGCCAAGCTGTATTCTTCTATTGGCCTACTGACAATCAATGCACCACAAATTAATACAATTAAATGTAAATCAAACCAATAATTATAATACACACAATTTACATTATTGGTAGTTATTTTTTAATTCCAGCGTTTTCACAATAAAAAAGCTAGGTATGTGAACAGATTTTAACAAGTTTTTCAAAATATAAACGTTGTCACAAATGTCATCCCCACGCACTTTTTTTTTTGTCACAGACTATATGAGTACAGGCCACATGTCTAGTGAAGTACTAAATCAATAATCGATTGGTAGTCGTCTACATTTGAGTATTTCATTTATAATTGACGGCAAGGTTGGTGCAGTGGCTGATACAGTCGGCTGCTGCGCACCTGGTCGCGGGTTCGATTCCCGCACGGAACAGATATTTGTATGATCTGCAGGTAGTTGTTTCGGGTCTGGGTGTATTGTGTGTGGAATTTGTGTTTATAAATGCACCCACGACACAGGAGAAATACTAGTGTGGCGCAATTTATAAAAAAAAAAAAACTAAAAGGTTTTTTGCTTGTGTTTTGTTATATTTGTAATTTTGAAGTCTTTATAATGACTTTAAATATAACACTTTATTAATAATAACAATATATCGGTTACTCTCCGTGAATTCACATTTTTATCGGAATACCTGCACTGTGCTGATGTGATAATCAGATAATTTGATGTCACACATAAAATATCTGCTTGTATATTTAATATGTTTGGAATTTTACGTGTTGTTGTTGTTTTATTTATTTCTTTCTATTTCTTACAATATAGTTCGTTTCAAAAGAATTTACAAACCAGTACAAATTCGTTTGTGCTTCAATAACATATCATGATCATTGCGAACGTGGCGCGGTAGCAAAACCAACTTTGTAATACCAAGCTGTTTCTGCTGTCGCGTTGCTTTCGCAATCTATGGATGGCGTGTGACCGCAAATAAGGTTAGTAATCATTATAAAATTTAACTGTAACGAACTTTCTCGAAATGAAGCGTTATATGAGGACAATGCAAGACAGAAAAGTCTAAACTGCTTAAAAAGTCTGCACTAAACAAGCCTGATTGTAATGTGTATTAAAGTTTATTATATGAAATTGTCATGATAGCTTTAAGCTGACCAGACCCAACAGACGGCGTCACGTTTACGATCATGAAGCATGCATCGGCGTCGCACAGCACAATCATATTGTAATGTAACTCAGCGACTCGACTCACGACGCCACCACAAGCAGGGGTGCAATTCCTTAAGCTCAAACATCCATACAACCTTAAATACAGAATCGAAATAACTAATTTGGTGTTCGCTAAGACTGCTCACAATGCACATGGCTTACCTTCTGCAACGTGTCCTTGGATAACTTCAATCATGTCTTAGCGTATACCGAAATAGGTTTTACACCGTTATTTCGATTGTGTATTTAAGGATGTATGGATGTTTGTGCTTAAGGAATTGCACCCCAGGACACTTGAGAGAGCCTGATATACTGAGAGTTATCTTCAGTTAGTTATTTTGAGAAATCGTTTATATGTACACGTGCACTTCTAAATGAAACAATTATGTACAAAGGAATAACAAGTTTGTGTAAAAAAATACACACATCAAAAGAAACTAGTGATCAAGCATATTTTAACGAATTATTGCAAATGAGGTTCTCAAAATGTTTTTGGACTCCTGTTCATTATTTTTAGTAAATACTATAATTAAAAAAGAAACAGTTTTTTTTATTTCGATGAATAGTTGACATTTCTATCAA
Organism: Diloba caeruleocephala; assembly: GCA_947459985.1. Taxonomy (NCBI): domain Eukaryota; kingdom Metazoa; phylum Arthropoda; class Insecta; order Lepidoptera; family Noctuidae; genus Diloba; species Diloba caeruleocephala. Next base: position 8,387,374 of record OX381621.1, on the reverse strand, counting down.
GTGGTGTTTCTATAAAATCCTGAAACAAGTTTTAACCAAAATACAATTAGCCACACATCTAAATGGAATCAATACAAACGAAGGCTGTTATGGAGAGAAGACGTCACTTGAGCCGAGAAGATTGATCAAAGCCGCAGGAATTTTAGAAGCTGGCTTTAGGCAACGTGCTGTGACCAACTCTCTTGGTACTACGCAGAGTGTAATAAGTCACCTCTGGACACGCTATCGCATCACTGTGAACGCCACGGAGGATGAACTCGCATTACCACACACGGCGAGATACATTCATACAAATAACTGCTCGCCGAAATCCTACAATGACTGGGATGATGTTGGTGACGAGGTTTCATCGAACTTCAGAGTTTTTAATAATCCATCAAGCATTAGAAATCGTTTGCACGAAATCAATCTCCATTGCCGATGGCCACTACGAGTACTACCTATTCAGCCCTGCAATCGTAATGCCCGTTTACACTGGGCTCGTTAACACAAATTGGGCAGAAGAGTGGTGTTACGTATAGGTTTGTTACGTGGCAATGTTACTTACTATTTATTATATAATTAGTTGAATTAATGCCTTGTTGAGACCGTGTGCAGAATGAAACTCACTGCAATCTAGACAAACCCCCATGGTTTTTAGATTGTAAGTCACTAAACTATTCGTAAGTAATTCTGTCATAATAAATTTAAAAAGATAGTGTGCTTTTCTCATCATCCTCGCTTTGGCATGAGACCAGATGCGAGGCGTATACGACATTGGAGGACTTCTGGACGCCATGAACGTTTAAGATCATGCCAGAAAGTCCATGCATATGCACTTCCTTTCAACACTTCTTGGTAGAACAATTATGATATTGGCGGGTATTCGGATCGGCTGGAGAACCGAACTGATTTGGATCAGACACAATCTCAATGCAATGATTTACGCTGAAATGATTCTGTCTGATATTATCTTTCCTTTGCGGACCTCGAAGTACCCGACATCATTTCAGATTATGCATAAAAATGCGCGCACGTACACCTCCAAAGTCGTTAACAAACACACTTGCCGAAGCTAAAATCAACGTCGATATGGCCTGTTCAATCGCCAGACTTAAATCCCATTGAACATGCATGATGTATGCTACAAAGAAGAGCTCTGCTAAGTATGGAAACCATACATACACCAGAAAATATTTTTCACTTTTCACAACGGCTATTCCGAAAAGTGTTGTGGCCAACTCTCTGGGTACTACGCAGAGTGTAATAAGTCACCTCTGGACACGCTATCGCATCACTGTGAACGCCACGGAGGACGAATTCGCATCACCACACACGGCGAGATACATACATACAAATAATTGCTCGCCAAAATCCTACAATGACTGGGATGATGTTGGTGACGAGGTTTCATTGAACTTAAAGTGATTTAGATGAACTCATTGAGCACGCCGAATAGGTGCGATTGTGTGGTACGAGTTAACGGTAGAAATGCAGACTGATTATTCATTTTATAAAATAAAAACCTGTAGTAACTTTAGTTTTTTTCAATTTATCACTTTTATCATATTTTTGCACTTTTATTGCCAGCATTAACAAAGATAAAATATCCCACAATTTTCAAAATCTCAAGTCCATATTTATGCAAAAGCAGCGGTACTTGGTTAGTCTAGTTAGGAAATATTTTACCTAATTAATTTTCATAGATAGATTTATTTAAATCTTACAGGATAAAATGTAGAAGTCTCTAGCACTTTTGATGTGTATACATTGAACCAAGAAACATACTATTATTATCCTGGCAATACCCACAACAACCCGTTCAGCAACAGGTTTCCCATTGCGGTCGTTTATCATGAAATAATTGAGCCACTATATGTACTACATTTTGCCTTTATCAGCAGTAAAAAGTTCCAATATAATACTTTTATTAACCGTGTAGTCCAATCTATTATCAGAATCGCTGTAATATGGCCCGTATTGGTTTACGATCATGATTTTTAATGCGACATAAATCTGATGCCCAGCCACATCAAAAAGTTATTATTTATCACATAAAATCCATGACGCAAAACAAGTAACACGATTCGGCTTTTGACGACGCATAAATTCTTTTTGTAATAAACGTTTCGGAGGCAGTGTTTGAGTGTTGAACAGTGTTGCTGGACTTAAAAATAATTTCTTATTTCAGTGAAAACTCTATGTGGGTAATCAATACTTGAGAGGTCACGAATACACATTACATACATTGGGTTTGACTGCTTTTGACAATATTGTTAAAGTTATTATTCTGTTTGTTGTAATTATTATTTTGCTGCCCGTTAACTAATTGATGCGGCAATAGCCCGACGGGCACCCCCATAGTCTTTTTTGTTGAAAATAAGCGATACTACAATTTCTCATATCGTGGGTACTACACATCAATCGCATTTAAAAAGGTATACGTCAATGAGAATCTAAAACAATTTTCATGCATAGTTTTAATAGTTTACAAACACACTGTAGTAGAAAGGTGTTTAAATCCGTGCCGGTTGTTACCATTCCAACAGCTTCCCTGTGTAATAACCGTATGAAACTCACCGCAAGGATGTTGAAGCGGAAAATAGGGTAACCATTTAATGGAAATTTTCCGGATATGACTGGCATTTATAGACATCGACAGGCGTGCAACCCGAATTTGTACAAAATTTTAACATTTATATCCTCCTTCATTGTGCTCTTCGACTGTTACTAAGGGATTATTGCCATACTCATCAAGCCCCTTAGCAAGCGGATTTGTGGTCGCAGTATGTTGTTAATATCGCTCTAAAGGATGCTAGTCATCCTCTTGGCTTCATCATATCATATCAGCCATTTATACGTCTACTGCTGAACAAAGGCCTCTCTCAAAGATTTTCACAATTGTGGCGTCATTTTGGGGGTATTTGCCAATACTCACTATGCTTGGCAGGCGGGTTGGTGAGCGCAGTATGGGTACTGTCCCACAGAAAGGACGCTGCTGCCCATCCCTCAGTTTTAGGAGTCCCTTAGTCGCATTTTACGACATCCAACGAGAGGAGATGGAGTGGTGCTGTATTCTAAATCCGGACACCACACGAGCACCTCTTGGCTTAAGTAGAATGTACTTAGACATATCATATCACAGACATTACGTAACGACAAACTATTAACTAATTATTACCAATATTTTCCTGAAAATAAAAATTGCAAACACACAGGCGTTTAAAAAAATGGTATCCCTAAATAGAACTAAATAGAGTTGGAACGAGTTGTAGTCAGTAGAGACACGCCAACGTGAGGCGATGAGACACGATTTAATTTTGAGCCCAGAGAAATTGGATTTGCGGGTAGCATCGTCGTCGGCTAAATAGATTATTAAGTGGAAACTGTATCGAGAAAAAGCTGTGAATATCCTACGTGACGTGTTTTACCGTTAACCGTGTTGCTAGAGATTTTTACTATTTATATACTTAGGGATATTATTTCGTCTGGTGACCGGATAAAGAATATAGCAGCATTCCAGCTCCTTCCGTGAATATCGTAAAAGGGGACTCTCAACCAGAGGGATGGGCAGCAGCTTTCCTTTTGGGAAACAGTATCCATACTGCTCTCACCAACCAAGCCAAGCGTGGTCAATACTGGCAAATTCCCCCCCAAAATGACGACACAGTTGTGAAAATCTAAGGGGCAAGCCTCTATTCAGCAGTAATCCTTTGGCTGACGTGATTATGATGATGATATAAACATATACGTTTATTTTGCGGATAATCATCGTTATCATCGACATTTCATTTAGGTTATAATAAAACCTTTTTAAACGGATTAGATCCCCTATATTATAGATTTTAGATTTTCCTGACGTTTCGAATACTTTGTACCATTCGTGGTCGCAGGATGACTAAGGTGACAGGCGTCGTTACAGATTTTTAAAAGTTATTTTTTTATCTACCGTACAATTTTAATTAAAAAATTACCTGTTTGGATTCCAGTTATTAAAATAATGAAGTACCAAATAACATACCGCACTAAAAAACATCAAGACACTATGAGTGATTATTGCGTGCATCGAAACTAATTTTTTGATAAAAACTGTACGGTAGATAAAATAAAATAACTAAATATTATTTCCGTGCGGGAATCAAACCCGTGACCCGGAGCGCAGCAGCCGACTGTATCAGCCACTGCACCAACCGTGTCCTTTGAAACTGAATACAACCAAGCTATAAAAAAGAGCTCTCTTTTTCTCATATGTAAAAATAAATGCATTTTGGTTTTCTAAATTGTAAAAGATTATTTCTTGATGTTACTATTTTCTAAATCAAACATCGATTTCCACCCGCATCTGTTTGTTTACAGATGCGGCTGGAAATGGAAAGCTATAAATTCCATTTCTATTTCCGCTGCACACTTTCCTCTATTATAGAAGAATGTCTGTTACGGAGATTTATGAATATAGAAATACTATAAATTTTTATTGACTTTTAAAAATGCTACACGTAATATTCATGATTGGAAGAATTATTAAAAGAATTTGGTTAAGGACGGTTCCTGTGTCGTGAGCATTGTCGACAGACAATACACCTAGACCCGGAATAACATTTGCTTGCCATACAAATATTCGTTCGATGCGGGAGTTAAACCCGCGACCCGTAGCACTCAAAGTCAATCGCTTAGCCAACCACACATTATATACGTATTCATCATTTTTCATCATTTCGGCCGAATGAAGTCCACTGCTGAACACAGGCCTCCCTCGAAGATCACGACAATGACCGATATCGGTGTGTTGTGTGCTCATTGAGGGGTTTGATCATAATCGCCACGCTTGGCAAGCGGGTTGGCGATCGCAGTTGAGTTGTTAATGTATTCGAAGGACGCTGCTGCCCATCCTCCGGCTATGGCACCCACGGGATGAGATGGGTTGGAGCTATTCGTAGCCGGCACCACACGGTACGTATATATACGTATTACTTCGTACCTATTCACTGCGTGTCATCTCACCTCTCTTTCACGTGCTTGTCCGAATTATTCAATCATACAGTTTTTTAATCACCTTTTCTTTTTTCAAGTACATTTGAATTTTGAATGTCTTTTTTACTGATACTCAATGAAAGTAAATTCGCCAAAAAGTTAATACTTTAACAGCATAAAAATTAAAGTGAAAAAGGGTCTTATTTTTTGTATTAATTTTTATAAAATACTCTGTCAGCCATGAATTAATTATCCCCCGCTAACATTTTCTTTTAAGACTTCTAAGAACTTTTACAAAGACTGCGTGTTCAATAATAAATAAGCTATCGTAATACGTTTCACTATCTTATAGTATGTTCAGTATGGATTGCATATTTACTTGTAATACCTATGATTTCAGTTCGAATCTATAAAATATTAATAAATTGAAAGTAATAAAATATAGAAATTAGGAAAATACCAATGACATTACTCAAAGTTCAATAATGAGCTTGCAATTAATTAGTCTCATTAAGGGATTAAAATAATGAGTAATGTTTAAAAGTAATAGATAAATAATGTCTCATGTGTAAAAAAAATCATGAAAATAATGACTAATGTGTAAATTAACGAGTAAAAATAATGATTCCGTGTAAGTTATTTGTAAAATACTATTTATACCTACTTATAGTCCGTGTACCCCGTTATATTTAAAATAAAGTGCATATGGTGTTTACCTATAAGAGACTGTTACACTAAATTCATTAATATTAATGAAATTGGTGGCTTGTGCCTGATGACGACTGTACACAACGATCTATTTAAATTAAGCTACGCTTGCCGCGGTCATGCTTTTGATGATGATGAACATTCTATTACAGTCAGCCAGTCAGAAACCTAAAATATCTGACAACCGGTATAAAATAAGGATATCGGTACAACCGAGCAAAACGTCAGACGCGACCTCCGCAACCAATTGCTGGGTTGCCTTGGAAGATGACCCTGACATAGAAAGTAAGAAAGAAATCATTTGTTTTGGTTTCGCATATCCCAATTGTCATAAATAAATAATTAAAAGTAATACATAACACGTGTGGTGCCGGCTACGAATAGCACCAACCCATCTCATCCCGTGGGTGTCGTAAAAGGCGACTAAGGGATTAGTTGGAGGATGGCAGCAGCGTCCTTCGAATACATTAACAACCCAACTGCGATCGCCAACCCGCCTGCCAAGCGTGGCGATTATGGAAAATCCCCCCAATGAGCACACAACACACCGATGTCGGTCGTTGTGGTGATCTTTGAGGAAGGCCTGTGTCCAACAGTGGACTTCATTCGGCCGAAATGATGATGAATACATAACAAAATATAATAAAACAATCATAAAAATAATAAATAATTATTAATTAACAAAATACGCAACATTAATATAAGAAAGTATTATTCATTGCCCATAAATTAACATTTTATTTCCCACTGTAACGGCTTCAGCCTAGCTTAGGCACCAATTTCCCACAGTAAATTTTAATAATACGATAACTAGGAAATATTGTATTTTGTTGCAACTTTTTCATTATTGTGGTGAGAAAATAAATTACTTACTTACTATCCTACTAACGGAAAGCCCGAAGATATAGAACCTACCTAAGAACAAATCATTTTGATACTCAGAGGGATCATGATATCAACCGAAGGACGTCCACGGCTGAACAAAAGCTCACCATATATCTCCACAAGGACCGGTTACATGTCGCGGGCATCCAATGACTCGCAGCTACATCCACAAGGCGTCAATCAATTAAACACATAATTAATAACCTTTCAAATTTCTTTAATAACTGTTATTAAGTGTTAAATGCCAGTTTCGGCCATCCAACATTAAAATTCATTATAAAAAAGAACACTTTGTTGAACATTTTTTACAACGTCATAAAAGTTGTTACAGAATTCATGTTATTTCAAATGTTTATTAAACTCTGTACAAAGTTTCAATTGCAAAAGTCCAGTTAACACAAAATTGAGAAAGAAACGGTTTGACTTGATATTTTCTTTGTTGTTTAGTCAATTTACCTACTTCGTGTTTGAGTGTGAAGGTTGAAAGAAAGCTAATGTTACCTGTTACTGACATACATCTGTAAATTCTTAATGCTCCAGAAGTTTCTCATACACTCGTTATAGGTAGCGAATTCTTTATTTAAATCGAAACTATTATCATTTAAAAATGTTTTTACTATATATATATTTTATAGGGGTATTTACCTGCTCTAGTGTGATCTTACGAGGACCTGGAGACCCCCTTTGGTGCCGAAGATGACCGCTCCAGTGGTTTTAGCCGGTAGGAGTCCGGCATACCCCTTCGCCCTTCCCCGGGGTGAAGGAAGTTCCATGTAGAATTTCTACTGGACATCAATAAAAAATAAAAAAGTATTTACTTATATGTCAAGAATGCACGGTTTCAAGCTTTAAGTACTATGAAAAAGAAACTCTAGTCTTTTAAAATATAGTAATAAAAGATATTATATAATTTTCCAGTACAAATGTGATAAGTACTAGGAGAGAATAATGTAGGTTAATCTGTGAAATAATACACACAAGTACAAATTATGTTCTAGCAGGAGGAGGAGGAGATTAACACCCGTATTGAAAGATAATGAGTGACATTTGGTTATTTCTAATTGTATTGAATATTTAGATATGTGGTTAAACAGGAACCTTCGTTGGGAACACATCAATAAAACCACCACGCTTGGGAGGCGGGTTGGTGAGCGCCGAATTGCTACTGTTCAACAAAAAGGACGTTGTTGCCCATCCCTCTGCTTAAGAGTCACTTAGTACCCCCTTTTACGACCTCCATGGGAGGAGATGGAGCGGTGCTATATTCTTGATCCAGACGCCACAAACCCGGACACCACACCGGCTGAAACGATGACGAAACATTGCATATGTCTGTACATAACTTGTCCGAAACTCATTCCATGTTGAACAGAGTCAATTTAATAAAATATAGCAAGAATTTTAAGTCAGTATATCAGTGTTTGAATAAAAACCTTTTACTTAATTCATTTGCTCCATAAATAATAAAATTATATAATTCGAATGAAAGGAGAAAAGAGCAAATTTTGTACTGTGATAATCTTAGCACAATGAAAGAGTGGAGAAATGAATAAATAAGAGGTTTCAGGACTTTGCCCGAAGGTCATCCGTCAGATACTACATTAAAAAAAAAAAACTAAGACTTAAAGAAACAAAGAGCTAAGTTACAAACTAAAATTGGCAAGACACTGCTTATTAGGGATTCGCTCGAATACAGCTTCCAATACAAATAATATCATTATGATTTCTAAAGCTTCAGACACATTTTACATTATTGCACATAGCTATTACAAATTGTTTGCTATAGTCATATTTTGCACCTTATCCTACGTTAGGGATATATTACAAGATGGGTGAAGATATTTATTTGCTGTTCGTAATATCTCTACAACAGATTGCATGGAAAGCACTTATAATAAAATAGTACCATAAATAAAAATAAACCCATCAAATAACGTATCTCTGCAACACATAATGTATTACATGACAACAGCCACGCAGTTGCATCAGGCCAATAAATACCACTAAAGCTGAAAAGATTGAAATACCACTAAAGCTAAAGTTATAAATATCACTGATATTTTAATCATGAAAGTCATAAAATTTAATTTAAAAAACAAACCAATTATTCAGAAATTTCGTCGTAAATTATCTGCGGACATAACGAACGCTCTGCAATAACGTTAATAGCCGAATGTTCAGGAATATAACTCGTAAACCATCTTGTTCCGTTTCTGTTATGGTCCAGCTGATATTACTTTTTAATATCGAAAAATTGCTTCCGAGAGACACGTAGCGAGCCAAGGGATCACGTAGCATACAATATGTTATTTTAAATGAAAAAATTTGATTTCATTTCTCGTACATCCCTCGTGGACTGTTTGGTACACATGTTCCGGCAATTTGTATTTTTAATGGCTTTCGCAACTATTGTTAACTTGTGCTACGCTGCAGCGCGGGTGCTGAATTTTTATGGATTTTATCTTAGCACATTTTGCACTGTTAAATTATAACTCAAACAACTTTTATCGAATATTTTACTAGGTGCTTTTTAAATTATTATGTTGTTACACTATATTTTTGTGGATTGTACTGTGTAGGAGTATGTTTTAATTATATGTGTTCTATTTTTATATACACACACATTTATGGGTGGTGACAGGATTAAGAATACAGCACCACTCCATCTCCTCCCGTGGATGTCCTAAAAGACGACTAAGGTATTCCAGACCAGAGGAATGGGCAGCAGCGTCCCTTCAGTAGAACAGTACCCATACTGCGCTCACCAACCCGCCTGCCAAGCGTGGTAATTGCATATTCCGCCCAAAATAACGACACAGTCATGGAAATCTACGTGGTAGGCCGTTGTTCAGCAGTCCTTTGACTAATTTGATGATGATACACACACTAATTTGGACTTAACTCATTTAAATATATCAATTAAATTTACACTCTTTACATAGGTAAACTAACTCACATAAAAGAACATAAAAATAAAACTATAAGAAAGAGGCCACTCAGGTATCAAAGTACTCTTTCTCATCGCTGTCAGCTGGTAAAGTTCCTAGAAAACTCGTAGCATTGCCAAGTTGAATGTAAATGCTAATTCTATGTCCAATAATAGGCCAGCTCTCTGGTCACGCGAAGAGTCGGACAAGCGTCTAGCTATCAATCCAAAGGTTGTCTGTAAAAGATATAAGACCGCCCATTGTGTCACGCTTACTGTTGTAAATAATTCTCCCTATTATTTTAGTATACAACAAAGTTATCTTCTATTCTATATGTATAAAAAGGAGACGTGCACTCGAACCCTACGACATTGATCCCAAACAGCTCGAACGCAACTCCCGACGAGGTTATTATATTTGCGCCTTTTGAGAGTTTCTGCAGCGGCAGCGGCGCGCCAGCACAGCCAGTCAAGCTTGAAATATGGGATGGAGAAAGGGTGTCGACATAAGTTGCATTTCACACAAATAGTGTGTATAGCCTGTAGTTATACGTTTGTTTATAATGCGATTTGTTGAATTCTAACTCAAACAACCAAACAGTTTTCAATGAGTGGTTTATGAATCTTCAGACTTGCAATCTCTGTAGGCGGATATGTTAAATTCTGATTTTGCTTAACGGAGGACATGCGAAATAAATTATAAAAGTTTATAAAACTAAAATACACCTTTGTTCCGCTATCCACCTCCCAGCTCAGTCATCAGATCCCGTCACCAAGTATGTGATGCACGGGACTCGTTAAAACACATGTATTATGACTATTTTAAATCATTATTTTAAATATGGCACTTAAATTTCCTTACAAAGAAATAGCCTGCCGTCAAGCTGAGCGAAAATGTAATGAGCACAGAGCAAGTAACCACTACGTTTTAAATGAGTACAACTACCCATTTAATTTCATAGTTTTTTTTTGTCTGTGCCTGCAAATCCAATAAATCTGATTTTTAATTTTACACACAATATGTATAAATTTTGGACCCTCTAAATATTCTGTTTTACTTTTTAATAAGTACCTATATTTATTTCATGTTATTTGCCACTGCCTTATTGGTATACATTTTTTATTTATATTAATATTACGTTCCCCTCCGTCCGTGTGTCACTGCAGGGGTGCCAACTGAAAATCAGCAGTACCTAATGCCCTGCAAATGCTGAGTTGGTAACCCTTTCGGCATGATCATGCCAATGGTACATTTCTTTTTGTTTACCTAAAAATATGTCTATTTTCTTTCTGTTATGTACTATAAGGTTGTTTGTGCTGAATAAATGTGTTTTCTTTCTTTCAAACCAAATGAGCCCAAACTCGAGGGGTTTACTAGTAGCCAATGAAAAGTTTCAGTATCCACCTCGTTGCTCCATCATCAGATCAGTTCGATGGTACCAGATTATTATATTGTCATCCGGACTTGCCAAGTTTCAAATCGATACGACAATTAGAAGTAGGTTGAAGTCGCCTTCCAAGATTTAATTTCCCAGTTAGCTACCAATGAAGCTAATAGAAGCAAATTAAAAATAGGAAGCATTTTATATTGTTACAATGATAAGTGTAGCTTTTATATTCTCTGACTTATTTTTCTTAACACCGTTCTTTTCTCTTTATTGCATTTAACAATAAAGTAAAATTAGTACATTGTCTGTGGTGTCCGGATTAAGAATATAGCACCTCTCCATCCGAGGATGTCGAAAAACGCGACTAAGGGACTCTAAACTAGAGCAGAAGCGACCCTTCTGTGTAACAGTAGCGTTACTGTACCCACCAACTGCCAAGCATGGTGAGTACTGCCAAATGTCCCCAAAAATGATAATACAATTGTAGAAATCTATGGGGAATCCTTTTCCAGCAGTGGACGTCCTTTCGCTGATATTATGATGAGTCAACCACAGATAAAATCATTTTTCTCTACGCGCTCTTGCATCCCTATCAGCCATCTACTTACGCAGTTAGCTAGGCATAAGCTTCACAAATCCCTGTTACTCTATATTGTATGTTACTCTATATTATATCGCAATATCTAAAAGCAACAAATTAAACATCGGATACATAAAAAAAGAATAAATTCGATGCAATATTCTGTGCTCGATCCATCCATTTAATGAAGCAATCCTTTTTACAGGCTATAAAGAGCACGTCGACCCGTCCGAGGCGTAGCTAAAATGTTGTATATTTGAGGGAAGGTACCAGAGTACCTTCTCTCAAATATATTGCAATGTATCACAAAATTAAGAACTTGGCTTTTACTATCTTTCTACATTTTAAAATTGCGCTTTGCTTGTTATGTAAGCTTTTTGTTTTCTTCTGCTTCTTATAAAAGCAAGGTATGAAACCCGAAATGAAAAATATAAGCGATATCTGACGACTACACGAGCTAATAAAACCTCTTTCATAGCATCATATCAGCCATAAAACATCCAATGCTGAACAAATATATATAAACTAGAAAGAAAGAAAGAAGAAAAACTATTTATTTTGGCGGCAAACGCCGCCACCTAAATACACATTATAGAGAAAAAATCCTCCTGTGACATAACTAACTAAACGTTTAAAAACTACATGAACGAAAGGATAAGCGTTTCGTTCATGTAGTTCGCTGGCATCACTGTAATTATATTTTGTGTAAAGAGAATAGAACCTTAATTTTAATTTAATAGAATCTTAATTTTGTTTATGGTTGATAACCAGAAATAAATTATACCAAAATAATAATACCTACGATTGTACGATTACATAATACTGTCATAATATTAATATGGAAATTGTACGTCGCATCTTCACAAAACATAAGTCGTTCCTCAGCATAATGCTGTGGCATCAGAACGAGCCAGCAACGCTGGTTTTCAGCAACATCCTAATTATTGAACACTATAATAACAATGTGAAAACGTAGTTATATCCAGGGTACTGTAGGAACAGCCAGTGAAATTACCAGTACAAAAAGAATTCCAGCTTAAGCTTTAGGCGAGCAATACATCAGTAATCATAGAGGTTGCTGATAGCCAAGCGTGCGCTCGATACTTACCAACAGGTAGGAGGTTTCTGGGTTTCTTTCCAGTCATAAAAAAATAGAACACGTGCAGCTCGGTACAAGTGACAGGAGTGAAACTTGCCCGCGCTTTGTTATGTTTGGCTTCTCGCAGACTTCTCAGTGAGATATGAACTGCAGCTAAAGACGCCGCCTGTGGGACTCGAACCTCAGCTTTTCGGGCGTTTCTGGAGGACCAAAATTAGGGACAGCATTGTTATATTTTTTATTTATATTATATAAAATGTATATATATTTTTAGGTGATATTTAAAGTAACTTTAAAACATTATTTGTATTTTGAATATTTTCACTCTAGGATTTCTCCGAAACAAGTGTCATCATCCGAACTCGCGATACGTAGCGCAGAAAGCCAATCACTTAGACACTGTGTCAACTGGCCGAAAAGACTGCGCGAGTCTCTTTATGTGTTCTATGTGGTATAGGGTGACTTGCATACATGCGGTACACTTATATTTATGCTTTATACGCCACCACAACGTTACACACGAAACATTTTCGTTACATTTGACCTTAAAATTTCATCTCCACACGCTCAAAGAACCTTTAGTTAAAAAACGTAACTCCATTAGAGCTTTTCTTTTTGTTTAAACACGCAAGTAGACATTTTATTTACTTAATTTATTTTTGAAAAATTTCGTTTATCTCTCTGTAATCAAAAACTAAAAACCACCCGTACTATCTAATCTAATGTTTTAAACTGCTAATCTAGCCCAAACAAAGACTTTCCTTTGGATCAACTATCGCATCTAAACGCCGTCAAAGTCAAACTAGTTAGAGTTTTAGTTCAAGCTTTTGGCTCTGTTCGAGACGAGATCAAAAGAATGGTGAAAACATACTGAAATATAATTTACCTTTTGTTGCGTTGTGTGAAATGTTTATAATAAAAGATTAAGCTTTTGACGTTGAAACTTTCAATGATTACAGTATTCGGAAAAGCATATAAAGGGCTTTTAACATTTCTTTATTAAGTACGGACACACTCACAACAAAAATAAATGGGTGTATTGTATCAGTAATCATCATTATCATGATCATATCAGCCAAGGAATGTCCATTGCTGAACAAAGGCTTTTGTATGATCTGCAGGTAGTTGTTCCGGGTCTGGGTGTATTGTGTGTGGAATTCATGTCTAAACGCACCCACGACACAGGAGAGAAAACCTAGTGTGTTCCCCCTTTGATTTCCACAACGAGCGCTTACATGCTGCCCGCATCCAACGACTCCCAGTGACCTTCACCAGGTCGTCTTTCTACCTCGTTGGAGGTCGTCTCACGTCTTGGTCCTATGGAGAAGAACCGGCGATACACGAAATCAACAACGGCGATACACGAAATCAACAAAACAATAACAAAAAAAAACACCAGTTAAATCTCATTGAGTCCCAATCACCAAAGATTGATTCCTTAATAACCGCTTGTAACATTAATGTTCCAAGTGATAAACGTGTTAAAGGTGTAGTTAAGTCGTTCCAGCATTTGGATGCAGCTATTTTAAAGCGCCCCCTGGTTATGACTAGGGAGTGCTTTTATAGTACTTACTAGTCGGTGATTGCGAGACTGCTCATTGTCTGCTGTAGTCGTCAATGGGAAACCTATGTAATGGACGTTTACGGGCGGTTGTGTGTGTCTGCGTGCTTAGAACATAGCCTTTTAGTTCGGAAATTCTTACAGTTGTTTTTGTTTTGTTTTTTTTTTTTTTAAAAACGTTGCCCCACACTAGGATTTCTCCTGTGTCGTGGATGCGTTTACAGACACAAATTCCACACACAATACACCCAGACCCGGAACAACTAATTGCAGATCGTACAAATATTTGTTCCGTGTGGGAATCGAACCCACGACCCGGTGCGCAGCAGCCGACTGTATCAGCCACTGCACCAACCGTAAAATATCGATTAACATTCGCAAACATCATACCTGTTGCCTGGTATTCTATCGCTTTCGTTTAGTTGCAAACTAGCTGAGGCTGAATATTATTTGCTAGATCAAAAAATTGCCAAGTGACAATAGAGTATTTCAATAATTTAAACTACGATACAGTTAAACTTAACTACAAAAAGGAGAGCTCGTTGAAAAAAGCCAATTCTGTATTGTACAGGGGCTCGCAGAATGCCAAATTATATCATTTACACTAGCTGTTACAATTAATTAATATAAAGTTGGATCATCAGATTAACTTTCACTGTACGAACTACAAACTAACTTGTTTGATATATATTATTAATTTAAAATGTACTTCAAATAATTAATTTAATCTAAAGATTTTTTTACTCAGATTGTATCGTACAATTGCACTGCACATTAAATTGTACTTACAATATTGATATAATGAATAAAAGTGTATGGGAGTACTAACTCGTATATCATATTAGACAACCTAATTATAGTTTAGCAATAAATTCAAACTATGCTATATATATAAAGTCTCTTAATTTTAATAAAGATCTAGAGGCTTAATCAACAAATTAAATTAATTTAAAAGAAGCTTTGTTCATTTTCCAGCAGAAATAAGCCTTTGTATAGTAGATTTGAAGCAAATCAAGTTATAATAAAAACTAAGCCAGCTTCCAGAAGATAATACAAATTGTCTGGCAATTTGTAGCTAGCGTAGCCTAGCTTGGCAGGGAGTAAAAAATATCACTCTCTCCATGTTTCGTACAACCATATATATAACTTTGGTAAAAATAGACTTTTGTTGTGGCAGATAGCACGCAGCTGCTGCACCTAGCTACGCTTGTGTACGGCTTAACTTGCAGCATCCATTTCACTTGACACGCAGTAGATGACGAGTGAATTTTGAACTAACTTTGAATGGGTTCGAGTCATATATCTCATACGCAGTACAGCAAACGATTTTGTCGCGGAGTATGGAAGCTAATTTACAACACAGAAGGAATATTAGTGTGAGCTATATATTTAAAAAACAAGAAAGCTTCAAATGCCAATTAGTGCAATCGCAAACTGCTTGTTTTTTATATCGCTCACATATTTCATTTGTTTTGGTACCAACCAGCTCTGCATAGTTCAAATACCACTATGCAGCCACCCATCAATAGACTGAACGCGCCGAGCGTTACTTAACCCACCGATCGTTTACCGAAGATTTATACTTAATAAGAACTTGTGTTGAGGGTCTTCTCTAATCAGATGCGCCGAAAGTGTGGTTTTTACTGGTTAGAAAGTATTCAATATTTAGTAATAAATTATGAACTATGAAAGATGTTTGTATCGAATCGTACAAACTTAACGAATACAATAAAGTTTCTTGGTTATGAGGTATTCCACGTATTCCAATCATATAATCTCGTGAAAGTATTTCTTATATATAAGGAAATTACTTCGGCAATTTCGTCTCATTTCACTGAACACCGTATAAGCATCCGTTTTGATGTGACGTCAACCTCTTTATTTACTAATATTCGAACGAAGATTTCGTGGAATTGTGCCCTGTATGAACTTTACGCATTCGAAGTGATTTTGTACTAAGGCATACATACATAGTACTAATTATGAAGTATATATTGTGATAGATCATTTATAAACACAACGAATTTATTTCAAATACTTTTTTCTTTGTGAGTAAATTATATTTTAACATTTGTAAGTATACAAGTAAACACCTACAAAACTATTAAATAAAATATATATTTAAACTGATAAAAGTATGGTAGAAGCTCAGAGAAGCTTAAAGAACACAATAGAACAAAAATAATAAAAAATCATAACGTGAAACCCTCATTGTACTGTTATAAGTTTCATGGAAAAACAGCTGACACTTTCCAACACAACTTAAGCTTGCTAGACGCGTCAGAATAAATAGGTACGTGTTGATTACTTTGTAAGAAACCGTGTGGTGTCCGGATTAAGAATAAACCACCACCCATCTCCTGCTGGTTGTCGTAATACGCTATTAGAGCTACACTATACGCTATAAGAGACTCTGGATAGACAGTAGCGCCCTTTCTGTGTAGCAACATCCATTTTGTGCTCACCAACCCGTCTGCCAAGAGTACTAGCAATTTCCCCCTAAAACTACGATACTATCTTGGAAATGTATGGGTGAGGTAATCAGTGGACGTCCTTTGGCTGATATGATGTCTGAATTTCGGGGTTCTGACTCGCCGTAACAACATCTGAGATTGGCTCTTGATTAGCCGGAGGATGGGCAGCAGCGTCCTTCGAGTACATTAACAACTCAACTGCGATCGCCAACCCGCCTGCCAAGCCTGGCGATTATGGCAAAACCCCCCAATGAGCAGACAACACATCCATATCGGTGGTTGTGGTGATCTTTGGGGGAGGCCTGTGTCCAGCAGTGGACTTCATTCGGCCGAAATGATGACACAAACGAACACACAATCACACAAGAAAATACATTTACCGGAAAACTGAGCGACTACGACATCACCTACGTAAAACCAAAAGCAAATGTAACCAGAATAATCTCCTCGTTATCTTTGTTCAAAGATTATACACAACAAAGGTCATCACATCCTAACAAAGTAAAAGGTCAGTTCACAACTACATGCGGTCAACCACTGTGAAAAATCTTTGAGTCGATTTTTGCTCCACCATTCGGGTCACTGGGCTGGAAAACCTTCCCATGTCCAACTGTACATCTCGCTACACAATATTTTTCTTTAGATATATAAGTCTGTTATAACAGTGAGTTCATTAATCTGGCGATAAAAACAAATTACTGCTTTAATCCGCTGGCGTGTTGAAAGTCCCGAGTGTGTTGCTCCTACGTAAGAACAGATATATCAAGTTCTCCTGTTATAAGATTTCACCGTTATTTTCTGACAAAAACGTAAATACAATTACAAATTATACACAATAAAATTACAATATCCTTTATACTAATAAATATCATGTTTAGCTTCACAATTTCACACGTGTAGGCGGCGACGTGTTGCACTGTAGCATGGCGTCCAGTAGCCTTCCACGAAACTTCCGGTACAAGATTCCCTTCGGCCAGAAGGCCTCCTTCATAAAGGTTTCTAATTTGCATGTTGGGACCCGCACCACCAACGATTTGAAGTTAATGTTGTAGCACGACTCTAACTTCTCGACCCTCAAGGTCCATTGGGTCTTCACACGGATGTACTCTACGATTTCCTCAACTTTCGTGGAGTGGTGAAGACGCGAAACATACAGCTGCGTCTACACATTGTGTGGGGATTCGATTGTCTTAATAGTAATGCGCAGATTGACTTTTCTATATAGCTAAGTATGTTGCTGGGGTAACGTATTGAACGCTGTTCTGTCGCCCATTCTTTAGACGTAGCTAATTCTATATCTCGAAGCACCTCCAGCCAATAGGTGTGGTTGTTATCGAGTACCGGAGACTGCCCGCTCATCCCGAGCAACACCCGAATAGCCTCCGGCCACACATGTGGACACGTGTCGCCTTTTGCGCAGTATAGTGCACAGCGAGACCCTTTAAGATCCCTCCGAAAGTAGCTTGGAGAATGGCCTCTTTACAGTCGTATTCTCGCCGCTAGAAGGGATCACTACCTTACATTCAGCACCTGCGAGATGTATCTAAAGGCATGGCACTGATGGGAGGCTCCGGTGGGTTTACTTTCCAGAACCTGGTGTGCCGCCCCCTTCAGTGCCGAAAATGATGGTTAACCAATAAAAGTCCAGTACACTCCGCCACCCTTCCCGGGCGGAGTTGAAGTCCATGATAGATTTCTCCCTAAGGGAAACAGGTTGCTGTCTGGCACACGCTGAACTGGACAGCCATTTTTTAAACGGTTGAAGGAATATGGCATCTGCAACCGTTTTTTTGGAAGTTTCAGTCCACATAAAACTTATAGTAGCTTCCATCTCATACATTAATTGGTATCCTATTACATTTTAGATTACAATTCTCTGAAGAGCCTCTGCGTGTTATACCCATGTCCCTGCGTAAGCCTATCTCGCATACGATTTTAATCCCTAATGAGAGTAACATATGACAAATAAAATAATAAACATATAGTAACTAATATCTTATATGTATTCGCAATTATTCCTCATTATAATAAAACACTTTTAAACGGATTACATCGCGTTTATTTCTGTTTTTCTTCACTTAATATAAAAATAAATAAATGTTGAACATTATTTTATGTTCTGGAATATCTTCAAACAAAGCGGACTTTTATGACCCATTAGTAAAATGAGAGGACCTGACGTCAGAAGGCGTCGAGACTACTGTCTGTCTCGTCGCTAGAATAAGTGCTATTTTCTAGTTCGCAACGAAACATAAAATATATGGATATATCCACATTTTATTTGTGTAACACCGATAGTGGTAGAGCTATTTCATATTGAATCAGACGAATCCCTGGACTAACAATGCCTACGGATTTCAATTCCACCCAATATGTAAGGTCTAGCTGCTATTGCATGGAATTGAAATGGATATTTCAACGTGTGATGATACTCATTACAATAAATAACTTTGTTATGACAACTATAAAAATTCCTTTTATAGCTCCCAATAATGTTACTTAATCTCTTCAAATTCGTACGTCTATGTAATCATAACCAAAATCTTTATTTTAAGAGCATAACAAAAGAAATGCCTTTTAGCACTGTATGAATCAAATTTACGTTTATTCAATTATAACACAATGTTTCGTACTCCTGTGACTACTAAGTGGATTCTCTGTAACATGTAACAACAATATCCTAAAGCCTCCGACTATCAAACATTTTAAAGTCCTGAATAAATATTCCAATTCAAATATTCACTTCATACATCGAGTCAATATCGTACAATCTAATATTACTGCGTCATTGACCACTGAACGTGCTCCAAAATTGATTTTCCCGGCCGATTTCTCGTGGTTTTTCTTAACATAAAAGTTAGGATGAAATTGCTGAGTACATACGCGGTACCTTTTGCGATGTGCTTTTACCCGATACTCTGGTAATCAATGGGATCCTTCGACCCTCCAAATATGTACTTCAGACTAGCTTTTGTTCGCCACTTCACCTTCCGTCGTGCTTGCCAGGATAGGCTTATATTAATTTAATCTGTCTTTCCTGTGGTAATGTCTTAGATTTTCGCGATTATAACAGATTATAATAAAACACTTTTAAACGGATTCTATCGCGTATATTTTTGATTTTCCTAAAAATCGTGAAGCGCTGAATCCGTTTAAAAGTGTTTTATTATACTGTCTTTCCTGCATTTAGTGTCCGTAGTTTAGTTACGAAGAAGGACTTGATCTAGCTATTGGATCTTTACGCGTACTGTAAAACAAAACAGTTTATTATCAAAATATCTTGCTAAAAATTCATATGGAGTTCCCTTCTAATTTAAATCCTACCTTTAGGTAGAATTTTCATCTACTTTCGCCATTCTCGTGCTTTCAAGTAGCTTCTGCCATACTAGACGGCAATTTTCTTGAAGTAGTATATTTATTAGATGAACTCGTTTAATCAGAAGTATTCGATTATTTTTTAGACTAGTTGACTGGGACTATGGGCGTCTTTCACTTCAAGCATTAACCATTTAACCAAGTTTGTGTTTCTCAATTCATTGTTACACATTTATTGACATAAAAACTTCAGCTTAGGAGACAGGGACTTCATAGGTATTCTCTCCGAAATGTGCCTATAGGCGTGGCACCAATGGGCGGCTCTAGTGTGATCATACTTGGACCTGGAGCCTCCCTTAGGTGCCGAAGATGACCACTCCAGTAGTTTTAGCCGGTAGGAGTCCGGCATACCCCTTCGCCTTTCCCCGGGGCGCAGGAAGTTCATGAAGAATTTCCACTGGGCACCAATAAAAAAGGTAATTCGTCCACACCAAAACTACGTTTGTTACAATGTTTTCTTAAAATATTAAGTATCTCATATTATATAACATATTTAAAGTAAACCTTGCAGTATTTACTACGAGGTAAATCATCAATAATTATAACTATAAAACTAACAATAGACCATAATATTTTTATCATAACCACTTAGGTATTAGTTACACAAACCTATGTTCACAACACGGACTAGAAAAAAAAGATGGGCTCCGCGCCACTCATATCGAAAATGAAGCACCCTAAGTATGCCGATTCGCTTGTACAAACGTGCCTTACGGACACACATGCATCATAGTATGCCGGTCGACCGCCATTACGCGGCACGACACCGCCCGTGTAGTTACTATTTACGATAATTGAAACAAAAACTAATAATGCCGTCTTGTGTCGTGAAATGGTGTAAAAATAACTCTACATCGCAAAATAAGTGTCAAGGAATAACTTATCACAGGTAAGACAGTAATTTAAATATAATTTCTGATATTTTTGGAGATTTAAATTATCGGTACTATTCGGAACACAAAACCTCAACTACACGTGCTTGTGTTGTTAGAAAATAAATGGGTAATTTTCCCGAAAAAATGGGTAATATAAAAAAAAAATAAAAAAAAAACCTATAATGTTATCGTCCTATAATCTTCGTCTCCCATCTGAAGACTTGTATCAAATATGTTGCATTTGCGAAATGGTGGTCAGGAAGCTTATAAAAGAAAAAATTATAATATATAACGAAAGACAACATTCGTACATGTAAACCAAATTAGACAAATTTATTGCAAATGACAATATTTTTTTAAATTTAGAACTCGAACATCTCGTCGCCAGGCTAGAACACAAAATCAGTTTAATTACATGTATTGCAGAAAAATATTTGACTATTAGATTTTACCATATCTCCATATTAGAAGGTATTGCAAGATCAGTAAATAGTAAAAGGTAGGTATATATCAAAATAACTCAAAGGATTTTAGCCTATAATTTTTCGAAGTATTCGTCTGGATATCTTCATACTATATCTTCATACGTCACGTTTACGTTTGAATGAACGCTGAATACGATTCGACCATATAATTAATGACAAAAAAGATCTTTTTTACTCCTCATCGAGTATAAAATAACAATACAACAGTTTCTCTTCTTCTTACTAATAATATCATCATCATCATATCACCTAAATGACGTCCACTGCTGAACTGAGGCCTCCCCCATTAGTTTCCACAACGCCCGATCACATACCGCCCGCATCCAACGACTCCCAGCGAACTTCACCAGATTGTCCGTCCATCTCGTTCGACGTTGCCGCACTGCACTCGAGAACCGATCTTGCTCAAACGGACATCAGTTCTATGAGCTATGTGACCCGCCCATTGCAACTTTATCATACTTATCTTTGCAGCTATGTCGGCAACTTTAGTTCTTCTACGGATCTCCTCATTTCTGCTTCGATCTCGTAGAGAAATAGCTAGAAATTGCATAGCTCTCTCTAGATAGTAATATGTAATAATTGTGTAATCGCGGGATTACACAATTATTTATCTCGTCTAACGGTCCATCAGAGTGTAGTTAAATCGGCTTATTCACGTAGAATTATCGTAAAACACCCTTCAATCTCAATCATAACTGAAATGTCATAAGTTGTCATAACAACCATAATTTAACCACCGTAACTTTCGGTCGGGAAATTCCTCCTCTGCAAACAAAAGTTTTTCATTACATAAAACAACTTTTTAAAATCTGTAACGACGCCTTTCACCTAAGTCATCATGCGACCACAAACCCTGCAAAGTGTTCGAAATGTCAGGAAAAACAAAAATCTTTAATATACGCGTTGTAATCTATTTAAGAGTATTTCATTTCATGAAATAAAATTCAACTCTACTTTTTCCTAGCTAGATCATTTTATTTACATCTAAAATACAGCGTTGTCTTTTCTTATCAAGATTAATTGTTATGCAAATACTGTAGCTGACATAAATAAATAAATACTTACATCATCATTTCGGCCGAATAAAGTCCACTGCTGGACACAGGCCTCCCCCAAAGATCACCACAACCATCGATATGGATGTCTTGTGGGCTCATTGGGGGGTTTTGCCATAATCGCCACGCTTGGCAGGCGGGTTGGCGATCGCAGTTGAGTTGTTAATGTACTCGAAGGACGCTGCTGCCCATCCTCCGGCTAATCCCTTAGTCGACTTTTACGACACCCATGGGAGGAGATGGGGTGGTGGCATTCTGAGCCGGCACCACACGGCAATACTTACATACAATGGTTTAATTTATTATTTACGAAGGATATGCCAACGTCCACGCTGTACACAAATCCAGCCAATTTATTTTGATAAACAAAAGTGACAATGATAAAAGCCGGGAGATTTGTGTCCATTATTGTGGACGGTATGACATGGTTGAATCCCGGGCAATTGTACCTCAGAGAGAACGTGTAAGCGAAACGTTTGAATAAACCCCCAAGCTGTTAATATTAACAGTAGTTCAACTTGTGACTTTAAATTTATTGCAACATTAATTCAATAGTTCATGGGTACACACATACTCACAATTTGAACTTTTTTTATGAAATAAACAAGTTCTATATTGTATCGCTATCTTTAAAACTGCTTGCCACGTAGCTTCGGTTCGCTTCAAGTATCAGTGTGAACTGACGATTAAAGTTACGATCGATACTACAATTTTCAAGTGTTCAAAATGAAAAAGGAATTTATGGGATTCAGCTCAGCTTACCTACTTTCACTTAATTTGAAATAATATAAGTAAAGGTAGATATTTCTTTCCTTTTCGAAATCTTAAAGCGGAATTCCATAACAATATCTACTTTTGGTTCTCCACACTTACTGGCTGTAAAATAATAACATTATACCTTTTTTATTTAACCCAGTGGAATACGTCATGTACTTCCGCCGCCCCGGGGAATAGCAGTTCGGCGCTGAAAGTTGCCTCAAGGTACTCGATACAATCACACTAAAGCCACCCATTGGTGCCCCACCTGTAAGCATAGATCGGAGGGAATGACTGCAAAATAGTCACCCCCTCTAGCGGTGGGGAGGCAACTGTAAAAAGGCCGCCCTCCCCCACATCACACAAGCGCATCGGGGAGGAGTTAAATGATCCCCCCGAAGTCTCAGTCCTTCTCCAAATTCGATCAGCTCTCTCCTGGTTCCACTCTGCGGTCTCATTCTAGAATATAGCGCTCTCACAGAAGAAACCAACATAGCCGATGCAAAAACATTAAGTATTTTTATTAACATTACCTACAATCATTACCTACACATAAATTTCATACATTTATTCAAAGACTATCCCAATCTAGACTGCCGTCTTTTGCCTGCTGAGTGGCACAGGTCCGATTTCGGACGGGATTCAATAGGGAGACAATGTAACTAGATAATATTGTTGATAACTCAACGCTCGACCATTGAGTAAGGCTCTTCCTCTGTCTGACGGTTTGATGAATGGAATCTGTTACTTATACCTACTAAATTCCGGGATGCCAAGGCTTAATGCAAATTACGGCACGGTTGGTACAGTCGGCTGTTGCGCACCGGGCCGTGTGTTCAATTCCCACACGGAACAAATATTTACACAGTACTTTTACAGGTAGTTGTTCCGGGTCTGGGTGTATTGTGTGTGGAATCTGGGTTTGTAAACGCACCCACCACACAGGAGAAATCCTATTGTGGGGCTAAGCTTAAACAAAAAATTATAACGATTTTTACTTTTGTCCATCAAACTGAAGATATTCTTCCTTGATGTAATGAATTCGTTTTTGTTGCAATTTTATAATAATGTCATCATTTCGGCCGAATGAAGTCCACTGCTGGACACAGGCCTCCCCCAAAGATCACCACAACGACCGATATGGGTGTGTTGTGGGCTCATTGGGGGCTTTGCCATAATCGCCACGCTTGGCAGACGGGTTGGCGATCGCAGTTGAGTTGTTAATGTACTCGAAGGACGCTGCTGCCCATCCTCCGGCCAATTCCTTAGTCGACTTTTACGACACCCACGGGAGGTGATGGCGTGGTGGTATTCTGAGCCGGCACCACACGGCAATAATATAATAATTTAGCAACTCATTTTACTAGTCATAAATGAGAGATGATAATGTTATTAGGATCCAAATAAAAAGTATCCTTTATCCTATTCCGAGACATATCTACCATGATGCGAAATTTCGTTAGAATCAGTTTAGCCGTTTCAGCGTGATTCGGCCTTTTAAATGGAATAAAACATATTAAAGTTTCTCGTTTCTAACAGTAGTAACATTAATATTTGACACCGGTACAAAACACAAACATTTTGTACAGATAAAGACCCGTGTGGTGTCCGGATTAAGAATATAGCACCACTCCATCTCCTCCAGTGGATGTCGTAAAAGGCGACTAAGGGAATCTAAACCAGAGGGATGGGCAGCAGCGTCCCTTCTGTGAAACGGTAGCCATACTGCGCTCACCAACCCGCCTACCAAGCGTGGTATATATTGGCAAATACCCCCCAAAATGATGACACAGTTGTGAAAATCTATGGGGGAGGCCGTTGTTCAGCAGTGGACGTATAAATGGCCGATATGAAAGACCCGTAAAAGCAGTAGTAGTGCATAAAGGCCCGTGTGATGTCCGAAATAAGAATATAGCACCACACCATCTCCTCCCGTGGATGTCGTAAAGGCGGCTAATGGAATCTAAACCAGACGGACGGGCAACAGCGTCCCTTCTGAGGAACAGTAGCTATAATACTGCGCTCACCAACCCGCCTGCCAAGCGTGGTGAATAGCTGGCAAATTCCCCCTGAAATGAAGACACAATTGTGGAAATCTATAGGGAAGGCCTTTGTTCAGCAGTGGACGTTCTTTAGCTGATATGATGAGAGACTACTAAATCATACTTAATTTTCAAAAAATAATATCGACTATTTTTCCAGTTCTAAGTGGCAATTCAAATAGTTGGATTGAGTCATCATCATCATCATTTCGGCCGAATAAAGTCCACTGCTGGACACAGGCCTCCCTCAAAGATCACCACAACAACCGATATAGGTGTGTAGTGTGCTCATTGGGGGATTTGCCATAATCGCCACGCTTGGCAGGCGGGTTGGCGATCGCAGTTGAGTTGTTAATGTATTCGAAGGACGCTGCTGCCCATCCTCCGTCTAATCCCTTAGTCGGCTTTTACGACATCCACGGGATGAGATGGGTTAGTGCTATTCGTAGCCGGCACCACACGGATTTGGATTGAGTAGCCACCTTTAACGTTCTGTAACTTTTTAAGGCTTTAACTACAAATTCCAGCATTGGGTCTACAAAATTTGCTTATTTGCTACTAAATAGAAAGGTAGCCGGAAGACCGGCAGATATTATCCTACTTACAGAGGATATTAACCCGTGAATACAAAAAAAAAACGAGTTACCTAGATAGACCCGATTCTGGTAATCATACCGAATATCAACAACCAACCGAACCACAAAATGGAACACGTGACTCAGATTCGTGGAAACCGAGGCGGTTGGTAGCTCTAAAAAGCGGAGCGCGTTACTCATTATATAAACATGTCATTTTCCAGGAACCTTTCACGCAGGAAAACAATATACAAATTTTATGACCTTGTAATATATGAGTTAACTTTTCCTCAGCAACATAATGCCATATTGATTTACGAGCCTTATACATGAGCAACATGACTCTACATTAGAAAAGCTTCTGCCTGTCTGTTCCTTTTATAATTTTTAGTGGTAGTAGAGTATGTGAAGGGCTCGCTGGTGTGGTGTTACCGTTCTTAATATGTTTAACAACTTTACACTACGATTTAGTTTTCGAACATTATTTTGTAATACAATTTTTTTATGTGGCATCTCATGTATTCAGAATGTCAAGAAAAAGTAGTAAGAAAAAGAGTTTTTCACTCATAAAATAAAGGACCGGGAATTCAGTGTCATCAGTGTAGGTATGAAATAAAGTATTTTATAATTTAAATAAAGTTTTATGTATCACCGTTCAATTCTTACAGTACTATTTACCGGAACAAAAAGCATTCTTATATAAGTGTACTGTCGGGAACGCATCTGTACTCAGTAGGTTGCTGATGTCCATGAATTCCGTTCATACTTGCCATCAGGTATGTTATTTTGCCGAACATATCATATAAGAAAGGCCCAAACCGATTATAATATTCTATTATACAACATTATTTTTAGTATATACTAGATCTGAAATAGTATGTTCTGAATCATTAATAGAATCGATAGCAATAATTTATAAGCCGTGTTTTATATTATCCCAATTATAAGTAAAATAAAATTGCCGTGTGGTGCCGGCTCAGAAAACCACCACCCCATCTCCTCCCGTGGGTGTCGTAAAAGTCGACTAAAGGATTAGCCGGAGGATGGGCAGCAGCGTCCTTCGAATACATTAACAACTCAACTGCGATCGCCAACCCGTGTGCCAAGCGTGGCGATTATGGCAAAACCCCCCAATAAGCCCACAACACACTCATATCGGTCGTTGTGGTGCTCTTTGTGGGAGAGCTGTGTCCATTAGTGGACTTCATTCGGCCGAAATGATGAATGAGTAAAACATTTTGCGATTTGGACGCATTATTACGCAAAACACGCGGCTGCAGCGGCGATATCGCAGCAGTAGATTAGGCGTTACTCCAAAGGGCGGATCCGACAGTTGCAACAATGATCTCTGAAAATCTTAAAATTAGACCTTTTCCCAAGATTAAAATCTTGGATCTGGCCCTGGTTATACCCCCTCATCCTTTCCCCCTTTGCATTCGCACTTTATGTCCGGACAACAAGGCAACATAGGCCTTTAAGTTTGTGAGATTTCATTATATATTTTTCGTTTGTATGCAAAAAATATGTTACAATAAAGTACAGATCGAGCTAGTGCTCCGGCTAATAGAAATCACTTAGTTACATTATACGATCAAATAAACGAGATTGCGTTTATCCGGTAACTTCAACATTATCCAACATTAAATTGCGATTAGAGCACGAAACGTATAAAGAGCTACGTTGAACGACGGAAGATATTCATTGCAAATTGAAAAAGACCTCGCATTTCACGAAACGCCAGACGAACTGTCGAAAGCATTCAATGAAAGTCAGTTAAATGCAGTTGCTTGTAGTCTGAGAAAGCTGAAACTTTATTTTATAAGCTCCTGCGAAATAGTCAATGTTACTTTATATTTTGATATTTTTTTTACACAAATATGCTTGACTGAACATTATTTGAGTTGATATTGACATTACTTGGCAGATTCAAACATAAAACTTAATGTTATATTCTATTCCTCTCCTACTTGCAGGGCATCATAGTGATCATCATCGTCTACCAGTGTATGTACTACATTAACATAATTCACGTCCTCTAAACCTCAGCCGACGTCCTTGGCTTTCCATGATTGAAGAAATGGCGGATCGACGTTAATTCCATAAAAAGCAAGGCCGTCCTCTTCTATAGTAGTGGCGACGTCAATGCATGCTTATTTCAATCAGATCTCCTTATCCTCATAAATTCCTTGGGAACCGCACGCCAAATACGTAGGAGCCACACTCAGTCGTAACCTGTCCTTCCGAGAGCACATAAAGACGGTTCGCGCCCGTGCCGCCTTTACAATCGGACGTCTCCATTGCCTGTTAAACGGACGCAGTAATTTATCCCTTAGAAATAATGTGAGAATGTACGTCACGTCCATTCAACCAATTATGATTTATGCCAGCATTGTATTCGCACCCGTTAAATCCTATTCACTCCATAAGTTCCAAACCCTCCAAAATCGATATTCAAGAGTAAGACCACAGGAGCACGACACCTTCGCAACGACTTACTCCATGACGATTTGAACTAGCTGACCGTTAAGCAGTTCTTGAAACAAGTGTCTAAAAGCTACACGACTCTGCTCCAATCCACACAAATCCCCTGGAGGTATAGGCGCCTAAGCCTGCTTCTTCCGGCTGGAAGCCTCTTTTGGCTTCGCCACATCTGTTTGCAGGCAGCCTTACAAAAAACACATCTACAATCTTGCTATTTAGTTAAACTTAAGGTACTACAGTTAAGCTACATCAGCTTACGGAGTTTACGGACTATGTGTATGGGTGTGTGTCTGTTAGAAAGTCGATTCCATCATATTAATGAAAAGTCTAGATTGGTTGTTATGTAAACATACAAACATTATGTTATTTACAATTTCCTGCCGAAATTTTGACGTAAATTCATTCTGCCACTTCTTATTATTAGAAACTACTACACTGTGAGGTTGGAATGTAACCTTAGGGGCACTATGAAGCAGGACTTGTAAAGTTTACATTATTTCTTTGTCTTCGGGTTTTTCCGCGATACTGGTGCCGCGGTTGACAAAACTTCTCAAAATTGTTGCTATAACTGTTATCTATGCGATCCAGCAAATTTCAAATTGCAATGTTCAACAAAAAACGTCCGTAAATTCTGCCCCTAAGAAGACAGACCTACTGTGATAAAAGATACTTAATTTCATATCTCTTTGTTTCAGCGCTTATTTGAAGGACGACTTTGGGGTGCTTCCTTACATAGATGCTGGCTTCAACCGGGTGAGTTCCCCCATCTATTTCTACGTCAGCGGAGCCCCGATGTTAGCATATGCTAACTCCATACATTTGACAATAGAGACCCTGCTCGTTGAGGTGAGCAGGGGGAACTGCATTTCAAGCTGTCAATATCAAAAATAATGAATTAGTATCTAAACTAAATAGGAACACAATGTCTTAGGTTTTCGCGATTATTACACATTATAATAAAATAATTTTAAATGGATTACATCGCGTATAATGTATTTTATTAAAATTGTTGTATGTTATTAAAATAATAAAGTCCCAAACAACATATCGCACTAAAAAACATCATGACACTGCGTGCATTGATTAATTCTTGATTAAAATTGTACAGTAGATAAAATAAAATAACTTTTTTAAATCTGTAAAGATTAGTCACTGTCACCTTAGTCATCCTGCGATCACGAATGCTGCAAAGTATTCGAAACGTCATAAAAAACATAAATCTAAAATATACGCGATGTAATATAAATTTAAAATTGTTTTATTATAATAAATATGTACATTGCACTGCCACGAAGAACAAGTGGAGAAAGTGCCAGAACGCATAATTTGTTATTTATTTATCTTTACTATACCTATAGTAAAGATCTCTCGTATCGGTGGTAGATCTCTTACTGCAAGTGTTTGACTAGGTCGGTACCACCACATTACCTGAGGGCCAATTCTCGTAATTAAAAAATGTTCAAAATATAGTTTGGATCTAGTCTCAGTGTCATAAATGTCACAAATGGTATTCTCCTAAACTAACTAACAATGTCAAACGTGAGTTTACACTGTGATGAGATCGAAAATGGATCGAAAGTTGATCGAAGTCAAAACGGTATTCTGCTAACATTTCGAACTGTCACATGTACTAAATTGTCATCAAATAAACGTCAAAATTGGTTGAGATTGAAATGAGACTAGATCGAGATTATACTGAAATCCGACTGAACTTTAAGAGTTATAAATACAATTTTTTCGGTCAATTTATAATTTAATCTCAGTTCGGTCAAGTTTCAGTCATAGTGTGAACTAATTACGAGAATTGGCCCTCAGATATATTCGCCGCCTAGCAGTAGCGTTTAAAGTTAAGAAATTACCGTGTTCGGGTTAGAAGGGCACTGTAGCTAGTGAAATTACTGGGCTTAAGAGATTAAATAACTAATGTTACGAGGTGATTGCGCCGTGTGTTGCCACGCAGTACTAGCTCTGGGTAGCATTACAATTGTTATGAGCAGGCGTGACGTACCACCAGGCAAATGACAGGCTCGTCTCGTCACAGGTTACATAAAGAAATCTACGTAAAAGATGCAATATCTTATACAACGTTTATTGTTTTTATTATTTCGGCCGAATGAAGTCCACTGCTGGACAAAGGCCTCCCCCAAAGATCACCACAATGACCGATATGGGTGTGTTGTGTGCTCATTGAGGGGTCTTGAAGTCTTGTTTTTACAACGTTTAACGAAAACTAAACTGTAAACTAGCGTTGCCTGGTATCCCGATTTGTCCGTGATGTCCAGATTTTTAAAAGTTTGTAGTTACATTCCTATTTACTCTTGATAAGGACGCCCATAATTACATACACTGAATTTTAAAATTTTCTTTTTGGTTATGCCGTGAGTTATGATTAAATTGTGGATGTTATTGAAAAACTTATAACAGACACTTTTTTTATAATGGACGATTTCTATACGGTTGTTTTTACCAATAAAGTGATGTTGAACGTAGCACAAAGAAAGAGCTGCTACTCACCTATTATAATTTCACCTTCAAAATAATCATTAACTAGAAAAATCCTAGATTTTCCATTACTGTCAATGAACAAAGATCTTTTGTTTCTTGCATAGGTATCTACACAATTTATCGAAAAAATCTTAGAATTGAATTATCGCTATAATGGTGCCATTGCAAAATAAACAAACCATATTTCGATATCAACGCCGCATTGTTCACGAGAATGGTACTTACAGCAAAACTTGCAGAAGTTATTATGCGGACCGACAACTAACCGACGAGTAAAACTTGACAACACAAAACGGGTTAATCGAATTTATAAAAATAAATGGAGATTTTTTAGCTACATATCAATCGATACATATAACTTTTCGCAAAGGAACGCATCTCATTCAAATGCTGTTTTCCCGGAATCGCTCATTCTTATATTATCGGCTTATGTGAAAAACGAGGATTATATATTCATTAAGTGTTACGTTCCATATTGTTTAGCATTATCATATTATTGTTTGATGTTTGACAGGTATTTTAAACGACCTGACTGTGTTATAGGACTTTTGATTCTGATTGACTGAACTATTGTGGATTTGGCATTGCTTTTCGGTCTATCGATTCTGTTTGAGTTTGTACTACTGTGGATTTGGCATGACTTTACGAACTGGTTGTGCTTAGTGGGTTGGTTATCGCCTAACTCGGTGATTTCAAAAAGCTAGCCTTGAACTGTTGCTTACCACTGCATAACTAAAGCAGAAAGACTTGAAAACAATTATTAAATATATTAAAATTACAGACAAACTGGATGACATACGACGGATAGACAATGTACGTTACCAGCCAATGCTATGAAACGCAATACATTAAATAGGTACCAGTGTTTACCCTTGTCTCTTACAACAATATTATTAACATAACAGTTCTATTTAAGTTACTCCCGATCCATATTTTACCTAGTTTCCAATCAATAACGACAGACAAGAGGGCCGTAGCTGAACTAACTCGTGGTTTACAATGACTACAGTGAATAGCAATGAGTTTATGTAAATGCGGGCCACCTAGCAGAGCGCCGGCTTTAAACTGACCTAGTAATACGTGTAATAAGAAGCCATTGTAAACGAAGTGGGTTGCAAGTTGTCATCTTCAATTTCCCTACAGTAGGTTTGAGTGAAAACGTTTTAGGGTTATATTGTTCGCTTTGTTTGCTGATCCTTTCTTTAATCCTAAAGTACACGTATAGATAGATACGTATGACATTATGAAGTATTCAGAGTTTTGGAATACACATAACTGATTGTCAGGCGACATCGTCAATATAGCCGGACATCAATAGACGAGGACTGCAGGGAGGAAATAATAACATTTTAAAGAGAACAACTATTGCCAACAAATGGATGCTCTAGAACTAATATGGTGTGATGATGATAGGCTGGAACCTCAAGTTCGATAGATTTAGAGATTTCTTACTAATTAGATAAATTACTATGTCGTATATACCTAGACATATTATCTTTTAAGAAGTTGTTGTAACCCGCAACTTAGTCCGTGAAGGAACGAATTAAAACCCTTTTGGGAACTTGATAACGCATTATAAGGTCTTATGTCCTATTCCATGAGATAATCATACATAAAGCCTCACACATTCAAACATTCATATTTATGATAGTAGTAAGATTAACGTAAACTTAGAGAACCAATACTTGCTTCCTTTCTTTCTAATACCAGACGGTGAAAATGTTCCTCCATACGAAAAACAACAAAAAAATTGCAGGGATATCTCGAAATGCCTTTACTATTCTT
This sequence comes from Diloba caeruleocephala, assembly GCA_947459985.1. NCBI lineage: Eukaryota > Metazoa > Arthropoda > Insecta > Lepidoptera > Noctuidae > Diloba > Diloba caeruleocephala. The sequence continues at coordinate 8,354,866 of OX381621.1, read as the reverse complement.
TCCTAGATTTGTTCGTGCTTGTTTGATTCAACCTACAATATCTGTCTGGCTACAACACAGTAGAACAACAGCTTTGAAGTCTGCGACATGTCCACTCATCCTTATTCGTATAGTGAGCTGCGTACGAACAACTTCAGAACCACCTTTTTTATTTTTTTATTGGTGCCCAGTGGAAATTCTTCATGAACTTCCTTCGCCCCGGGGAAGGGCAAGGGGGTATGCTGGACTCCTACCGGCTAAAACCACTGGAGCGGGCATTTTCGGCACCTAAGGGAGGCTCCAGGTTCTCGTATTGATCACACTAGAGCCAAACTTCAGAGCTACCTAGGCCTATAAATCATATGGCATCTTTTCCTTAATTAAATTAAAGGTTTTTAATTTAGATAGGAATTGGTTTATTTCTTTGATGTTATAATTTGGTAGGCAAAATAATAATTAATTATTCGTTTAGGTATGTTCATAATTAAATTATAATCAAAATCAATTTAGAGCTCGTAAGCATGACATCTTCAATTCGATTTCTAGATTGGAATAAGTGTTATCGGGTTTTTCTTGTAGGGAATTCGTAATAGCATTCCAGAGTTTGGGCAACTGAGCAAAAGGCAATGCTTGAAATAATTGGGTGACACCCCCAGCAGGTCTACGCCCGTCTAACTCGGGCCCCGTTTCGTCAGAGGAATGTGCGTGCGGAACACATTCGCGCTGCCACTTCTGGCCCATTTCAGTGAAAATTGGGACTTCCCCAAGTCTGCTGCTCGTGTGGTGTCACTACTCCATCAACATCTTCTCCCCTTCCCTACCTTTGACCTCTTCGTGTTTATGGGTGGAGAGGACGTATTGATTCCTGCCTTGCGGCCGGAATTTCATGGAATGTAGACAATCTCTTTATATTTCACAATAATTTTTATATTGAGTTAAGTACATATATGGAAAATATCGAAAAAAATGCGACTTACTGTGTTTATCATTTGCGCGGCAGTACTGTTGCAGCTGCCGAGAGCACGAGGAGGTTTTCTGACCTTATTTTTTTATTGGGGCCAGTGGAAATTCTTCATGAACTTCCTCCGCCCCGGGGAAAGACAAAGGGCATGCCGGACTCCTACCGGCTAAGGCTCCAGGTCCTCGTATGGTCACACTAGAGCCGCCCACTGGTGCCAAGCCCATAGGCACATCTCAGAGAGGGTGACTGTACAGGATCCCCGAAGTGTCCCTATGCGCAATGTTATGCTGCGCACACGGTGTCGCGTGACCAACTGCACGCCACCGTCTTCTCATGGGTCACTCGGTATGGGCACGCAGATTCCCCAATCTACGCACCCGCGAACCCAGAGGCCACCCGCCTTACAGCGATGGCAGGGGGTTTCAGGCGTATAGGAATTAGGCGCCCGGGCGATTGTTACCCCGGCGCCGTCTCCTCCTTCTTCGAGCAGGATCAGACCTCTCCCAATCCCGCTCTCCAATCTCCTTCTGGAGCATGACGCTCTCACAGAAGGAGCACTGCATTCTAGTTTTCATTCTCTGCCAACATAGCCGACACTACTGCTGGCAGAGAGAGATCTTGCCTGATCTAATCGACCAGGATCCGCCGCTTGGCCGCCCACGCAGGGCATGCCTCGAGCGTGTGCAGTACGGTATCCTGGTCGTCATCACAATGGTGACATTGTGCCGTGACCGTGACCCCTGTGGCGACGGCGAACTTCCTCACATGGTCCCCCGAGATGGGCAGCAGCCGGTGTAGTGCACCCACTACCCTCTCGACTCGGGGGACGAGGCGCTGGAAGTGCTCTTCGAAGCCCCAACGACTGTTCAGAATGAGCCCCAGGTACTTTATGTACCAGCCCACCCCTATTCGCGCGTCACCAACGCACACACGAACTGGGTGACTGGACTCTGCTCCTTGGCACTTTGTGGAACCATAGCGCCTCGGATTTTTGACGCGCTATCCGTAGACCCAGGGAGGTTTTCTGACCTAGCAGCCCGGATGCACTTCTACCTAGCCGTTTGGATAATATAGTCGTAAAACATAAAATCCTATCAGCCTATAAAAGCATATTCTACTGCATGGCAAAGGCCTCTCTTCTCGTACAGAGAAAAAAAAACCAAGTTACCTCACGATCTTTGCCTTCCCCTAAGATCAGTCAGGTGTCTTAGACTTCTAAGAAAATACATATGAGAATAGGTTTACCATCTATGTAAGGGAGGATGCCTGTCTAGGATGTGCAATATGCAAATTTTTTTAGAAAAATGCCCGTCTCTTGTAAAATTAATAGCGCGATTTTATAGTCAGTTTCATCTAGGCTTGCGTAATACCGTGAAATTCAAAAATGCCTGTCTCAGCTTAGCGCCGGCCACACACCTATTTAAACTGTAAAATGCCTGTCAAATACGGCAAATGCCTGTCAGATGGGAACCCTATATGAGAAGGAAAAAGTCCCATTGGCACCTGCCAGGTTTTGAACACCGCGAGTTTGGAATAGAATTTAAATATCTATGTTCTATTATTATAATGTTCGTGCATAACCAATTCGTGGCAAAAGCATAAGTAATTGAAGGTAACTGTGAATGTACTTGCCTGATATTGTATTAAGCCCATCTTGCACGAGGCCAGCAAGCAAGCCAAAACCGTAGCAACGCCAGCAATTCGCTTGTTATTGAATTCGTACGCATTTAACGTAATCTTACAATAGCCAGTAAAAAGCCAGTTGCTGGCTTCTTCTGAGCCTTGTATCCAATGTGCTCCATATTCGTGTGGAATATTAATCCGTTATGTCCTATTGTAGATATTGTATTCGGTCAATTCATATGTCTACTTGTTACAGAAACCGTTCTTTGTATCATGTATTGCCCTTTGCATCATATGTATTTGATCAGTACACGTACGGCCTCATGATGATCACTACAATGAGAGGTTATAGGGGATATTACCGTAATCACCACGCTTGTTAGGAGGATTAGTGATCGCAGTTTGTTGTTATTAGAACGGAGATATGGGAGGATGCTTCTGCCCACCCTCTCGATATCAACCCTTAGTCGCATTTTAAGATCACCCATGGGTGGAGAAGGGTGGTCTATTTTTGCCCGGAACCACAGCAACCACAACCACGATTCCACAGTAGTGATCTAGCTTTTAGTTTTCTCAAATCCTTTTCAACAAAACTGGCGCCAAATAGACTGTCATTTTCCCATAGCTTTTTACTCTTTCAAGCTTAAAATTCCTGTATTGAAGACGACACTCATAATCCTTTCTTTATTCCCTAAAATTAAAAAGAAAGTGGATTTAATCCTTTCGAAGTAAAAACTTTGTTACTACTTTTAAGTTCCGAACATAATCCTCTCTTAGCGATAAAAAAAGTTTACAAAAATAAGTGCTTTTCATGGAATATTAGGGGGTATATCACACAAAAAGTTTTTAGACTATCAAAAATGGAATGATGTACGAACCTGTTAATGTTTTTATTGTTTTTCAAAGAAAGGAACGGAGATCGTTCCTTTCTAAGCACCGTCGCGTGCGATAGAACGATTGACTGGAGCAGTGACCCCACTCTTCTTTAGGAATCTCTCCCACGTATTTTTTCGAACGCAGCCATTGAATTGAAAAAAAAAAATACGTCAGCCCCCTCCTCACCAACGCCGACAGCAACTACTCGAAGATGAGCGACAAGCACTCAGGAGGACCTTACAACAGTCTGATCTTAGCATCGAGTACACGCCCGGACGCTCAAATGTGATCGCAGACATGCTGTCGTGCCCTGTTTACTCACAAGATCCAAACTGCGATGCATGTTTCAAAACGATTGATATGCCAAAGAAAACAAACGGCAATATCTCTGAAAATCGATGAAGGAACTCAAAGGTCCGCAAATTTATTGAAGCTTTAGAGCTCAATAAACGAGAGGGGAGACCGTGGTCCAACCGACGATATACAATATCCGACGGCACTTTGCATAGATATAGTTTGTTGTCCAACGATGGAGAAACCTGTTGTTTAGTAACAGCCAAGCATGAGCGCAAGCAGGTGAAGGCCATGACGGGCATTTTAGAGTGAAATGCACATCAGACCGCGTTTGGTATCGCTTTTATTGGCCTGCGCATATTCGTGAAAAACTATATCAAATAGTGCGTACCTTGCGAAAAGCATTAAGCTGAAAACCGTAACCCAAGCAAGGTTATTACAGACCCCTGTCACATCTAAAACATTTGAGGTTGTCGCCGTGGATTATTTAGTCCTCTTGTAGACACGCCTAAGAAGATGCATGTTCGTTCTGGGTGGAATTGTTTCCGTTAGAGAATGCCACCAACATCGAATGCGCTCAGTCTCTAAGCCAAAGAGGTTTTCCTGAGTTATGGGGTTCCCGCCGCCTCATTAGTGACAACGGCGTGCAGTTCGTGAGCGAGGTGAAGCAACAAGTTTGCCATGTCTTAGATATTAGCCAGACGCTCACGCCGTTTTGCTATCCAGAGGCCAATCCAGTTCATCGAAAACATAGGAAGCTCAAGCTTCAGTTGGCGATACGGGTAGGTCAAGGCCATGTCCAAACGGTGTCCATAAAAAGAACGCTGATAAAAAGCGCTGGATGCTCTTAAAATATCAGGTAGAAGACCTTGACCTTCTTAAACTCAAAGATCGAATAACGCAAAGCACGGGTAGTCCGGGAAGTTTATCCCACGCCGTGGCCGAATATAAAATAGTGAATATTGTTAGCTTTAGTCGTTGTGACTTACGTTTTGGAGAGAAGAAAGACTGGGGGGAACATAGCCAGTAATTACGTTACGCACCTCGCTCCCATTCTGGTCAAGTAGAAACGAGGTGGTTTTACTAGCAAATGTTTTATTCCATTGAATTTCTTTCCTTTACCACCAAAATCAGAAGTTCTTATTTTAGTACAATGATAACGTTTTATTACTATAGAACACGAATATAAAAGTAAAACCTGTTAGAGTATAAAATACCGCGCATTTTGGTATATGATGTTTTAATTAATTCTTTGTAGTTTCTTTTCAATACATGATTAACTAACATTCTCATTTATTACATAGTGTGTATTTGTAAGCGAAAAAAAGGAGGAGGTTCCCAATTCGTTTGATTTATAGTCGATGCCAATTTTCATACTAATGTCTATACACATGCATATACATTATATTATTACAGAGCACTCATTTTTCTTTTACTGTAGCGCAAAACCATTAAGATACCATACAGATACAGAACATAATACAAGATTTTAACGCCTAACTTTAACAACCAATTAGGTAATTGTTCATTTTGTCAGGAATAGATTCCACTGATATTCCACACCAGCTGATAGCTCTAATATACCAACAGGTGATGGTAGAAACTCTCAGTGCTACGGCGTGGTGTGCCGAAGTACTGCAATCTCGCGCCGCGAGCGCAGGGGTGCGCGCGCAAGTCGCCGCAGTCGCCGCGCTCGCCGCCGCTATCGACCGCTGCCGGGACTTAGTAGCCGTTACCGATGATCAGCAGAGGATACTCGTAAGTACATACATTTTTTTAAGTTATATACTCTTTGCTACACATCTACATATTATGTAGAACAACTCCAACATATAAGTACATAGAGTCCCGCCAGCTACCAGTGTAAATGACCGGTTAAGCAACCACATTTCCCGGAAATGTATGCGAGAAGCCCCAAAAAAAAAAAAAGATTGATGATTAAGACTACTAGGTCTACTATTTTTCAAATTTAGATCTACGCAACAATTATTTTGAATCATCTCCGATATAATTTGGCTAATCATAGCCCCGAGTTCGTGTTATTATAAATCCATCATATAAATTCAAAGTTGTAAGTAAGTATTTTTTTTTCTTTCTTTTTTTCTTTTTTATTAAACGTTGCCCCACACTAGGTTTGCTCCTGTGTCGTGGGTGCGTTCACAGACATATATTCCACATACAATACACCCAGACCCGGAACAACTACCTGCAGATCATACAAATATTTGTTCCCTGTGGGAATTGAACCCACAACCCGGAGCGCAGCAGCCGACTGTATCAGCCACTGCACCAACCGTGCCGTCAAATTACTGACTTATTAATACTGATTAATTACTGACTTTTCATCTAAAGTGAAGATTTACACTCATTGAATAACACAAAATGTTAATTTTAACAGCTATCCAACAAATCTTGGTGTCGCGTTCTCGGTTGGCGCGTGGACGAAGGTCCCCGATCACTGTCAGAGACAGCCGGGGGTGAAGCCTTACGTCTGGCCACGAGTGGCGCGCGAGACTGGGAGGCGCCTGTCACATTGCGCCGCCGTGCTGCACCCGATCCTATCCTGCTGCCCTGTCGAGGAGCTGCTATTGGACTCACCAAGTTTGTAACTTGACTTATTTCTGAAAAATAAAAGGTACTGGGATTAGATACTAAATTCTAGTTGAAGAACTCCTTGCCAGCGTCCGATTTTCCTGCTACATATAACCCGATCTTTAAAGTAAGAATTAATATGTATCTTCTGGGTGCGTTTGTTCCATCTTCTACCTAATCCATCGCTTTCTATCAGGCGAGATCGAGGATTCCATGAATCTATACAAATAAATAAAATTGAAGTGTCTGTTTGTAATTTCAAAATAACAGCTTTTTACTAAGTACATATGAAAGTATATACGGGACCTATAACAAAAAAGCTATTTTTAATTTTTTTGTATGTCTGTCTGTCTGTTTGTTCCGGGTAATCTCCGAAACGGCTGGACCGATTTTGACGGGACTTTCACTGGAAGATAGCTAATGTTATAAGGAATAACTTAGGCTACTTTTATTTTAGAAAAACAATTAGGGTTCCGCGCAAAAAAATAAAACCCTTGAAATCCAATGTATATATATGTTCTATGTCAAGTATATATGTCGAAGTACTCTAAGTTTCTTTTAAATTAAACGCGGGTGAAACCGCGGGTCCCAGCTAGTTTTAAAATAAAACAGAACTTGACTTTATGCTCTAAAACTGTGCTTTACCTTAGGTTATTAAAAAATAGATATATAAATATATAGCAATAAAAAGTTAGTATGATAAGAAAACCGAATAATCATCCTCCGAGCCTTTTCCCAGCAACGTTGGAGTCGGCTTCTAGTCTAACCAGATGCGGCTGAATATCGATATTTACATGAAGTAACTGCCATCTGAGGGCCAATTCTCGTAATTAAAAAATGTTCAAAATACAATTCCGATTCAGATTCAGACTAGCTCAGTGTCATAAATGTCACAAATGGTATTCTCCTAAACTACCAAACAACGTCAAACGTGAACTTACACTGTAATGAGATCGAAAATGGATCGAAAGTTGATCGAAGTCAAAACGGTATTCTGCTAACATTTCGAACTGTCACATGTACTAAATTGTCATTATATAAACGTCAAAATTGAGATTGAAATGAAACTAGATCGAGATTATACCGAAATCTGACCGAACTTTAAGAGTAGCAGAATACCATTTTTTTCGGTCAATTCATAATTTAATCTCACTTCGGTCAAGTTTCAGTCATAGTGTAAATTAATTACGAGAATTGGCCCCCAGACCTCTACAACCTAGATACTAGGCAATATCGTAATTGTTCCCGTAACTAGTCATATAAACATCTAGGACAGTCTCCTAGAAGTTTATATGACAACCGGGCCCAACGGCTTAACATGCTGTCGCGGCACGGAGTTATCTCGAAGTATTGCTTAACCTCGCATATCTTTCAATCCAGTGGCTGTAACTTAGCTACGCGCCCCTTGTTAAGAAAACCGAATAAGGAATTTTAAAAAGTTTGCTCATGACAGGGATAAAACAATATAAGGAATGCATAGTCGGTTTTTTAAAATAATAACATCATTTTTACAGCGACATGGATATCTATAAATAACATAATTTAGCACGTGGTAGCAATGTAGGCACATTTTCAGTTCATAGTTATTCCTGTGGTTGACAAAGCTGACCACAACTGTCATGATCATAATCCGAAATAGGTATTCATACATACAGGGTGTCCAGTAAATAACACGACATACTGCAGGGGGTGAGAGCTTGGGTCAATACCTACCAAAAAAACACAATATATGTTCAGCAAAATCTTACGGATTTTTTTTTCATCACTGTAGGTTAAAGTTAAGCGATAAGAAAATTGTACTCACCCCCTGCAGTATGTCGTGCTATTTACTGGACACCCTGCTTAACTGTAGAATGCATTTCCTTGGAAAAAGTTTTTTTTAAGTAGTAGCCTAAGATTGACTAATTTCCCCATGCCGTAGTCTTAATCATTTTTTTCTCTCATATTAACAATATCCCTTTCTCCCAGGAGCACTTCACACATAGTATTCGTGTGCGAGCCGACGCATGCGATAGAGAACGAGCGTGGTCGCGGCTCCCTTCACTCCATACGACGAGGATCACTTGATGTTCGCTCTGTGGCTTCTGATGGCTTGCGACGAACTTCGCTGGCTAAACTACAGGGGCTGCCACTAGAAGCTCCTATCACGAAGGTGAGATCATATTTATTAACAATACTCTTTTCGGGAAACTTTGCTCGACATGCTTTCTATCGCCTCAAGTGACAAGGATTATTTCTATCTCGAAATCCTATTGCAAAGAAGGCGTTCAAAATTCTGTTCCATCTGTCGTAAATCACTTGTTGCCTGGCAAGTACAAGATTTAGTTTACTGCAGAGGACCTTAGGAATGTCATGGGAAAAATGCAGATAAGACAACACCAATATTTCTGACGAGGGTTACTCGATATGCCTGAAGCATTCGACGATTTGCAACGCACCATTTAACATATATTAAATTTACTAACGTGCCGAGGCCGACTCTTAAAGAATCGAACCTGCTCATCGTCGGCGGTGATTGATTGTTTCATTTACTTGTAATGTAATATGTTACATCTGGGTATTTCAATGTGTTTCTCTTTTTTATTTTAAAATTTGCATACGGAGCAGTGACAACATACTAAGCTATATCGTCTTGAAAATGGCTAGAAATAGCAATGGACGGTACAGTAATGCGTCATTCTATAGAGAAAGCAATCTTTTTTACAAGACACTTGGACCAATAATTATATTTCATACAAAACATTTGTACGTTAAAATGAGTCTCTTTATGTCCATGTAATAATAATAGGTTTAGGTACCTATAAAATTGCCGTTCCGCAGTACTGGCCATTTCAAATAAAAATATATTTTGTCTGGCTATGAATTCTAATTTCAAATAAATTTATAAACATGATGATACACATTAGTGTTATGTTTTCATAACTTTTTAATCTTTTACCTCGTCATGGATACGTTGTAAATAGTAATTATGGAATATGAGAACTGTCGTGGCAGCAACGCGGCACAAGCGGCATGCAACATGAACGACGTTTACGGAGTGAACGTTACAAACGAATGCACAACCCGTTATTGGTTTGTCCGCTTCCGTTCTGGAAGTTTCGATTTGAAAAATGAACTACGCGGTAGTCCGAAATCTTTGGTCGACAATGACGAAATAAAGGCGACTGTAGAAGCTAATGATACTCAATCTACGGCTGAATTAGCGGCAGCTTTTAACGTTAGCATCAAAACAATATTGGTCCATTTGCGTCACATTGGCAAGGTAAAAAAGCTTGACAAATGGGTGCCCCACGAACTTAACGATTATTAGCGCAACGTGCGCTTCGAGGCCTGCCTTGTACTTCTCAATAGGCACAGAAACGAAGGAATTTTGAATTTTGTTACCCGCGACCAAGAGTTGATTCTATTTAACAATTGCAAGCGCTCAGCAAGTTGGTTAGATCCTGGTTCAGCACCTAATCAATTCCCTAAACGAAAAATGACCCCTAGAAAAGTGATGGTCACTATTTGGTGGTCTAGTGCCGGTGTGATTCATCACAGCTTTTTACCAAACGGGATCAGTTTTACTGCAGATGTGTACTATGAATAATTGAACACTATGATGGAGAAGCTCGCACATCCGTAACAAGCTTTGATCAATCGCTCGTCCCCGCTGTTCCTGCACGACAACACGCGAACCCGTACTGCACAACAGCCGGTCTTCAAGCTACAAGAGCTAGGGTTGGAAGCTGTCCGTCGCCCGCCTTACTCACCAGACCTTGCGCCTAGAAACTTCTACTTATTCCAGATTTTGGATATCTTTATGGCGAGATAAAATTGAATACCCGAGTGGCAGTATAAACTGCATATGAAGTTTAAAAAAAAAAAGATAGAAAACGTATATACATAAGTCGTACAATACGGCAATTTCATAGGTAAAGAACATATTATGGCCACTACATACGTTTCATGCGTACAACTTCAGGTATCTACATTATCGCTTACTTTCGGCTACTTTGATAAAGTTTTTGGGGCAATATATTTTTATATCCACTTATACCCGTAATGAGAATATAGCGGTATCTGTACATAAACTTACTTTTGTATAATACCGACTAGTCTGTGGCTTACCTTATCACAACATCTTAGTGCAATATTATGTCCTATAGAAACCGTGACTAAATAAATACATTTCCGATTCATACATTTCATACTTTGTAATCGTCCGACCACTACAGAATTTATCATCATCATCATAGAAATTTGCCCGTACTCACTACGCTTGGCAGGCGGGTTCGTGAGCACAGAATGACTGCTATTCCGCAAAGGGGATGCTGATACCTATTCCTCGGGTATAAAGCCCCTTAGTCGTCTATTACGACATTCATGAAAGGAGATGTAGTGATGCTATATTCTTAATCCGAACACCACACGGATACGACTCGGTCACAAAGGATAAAGACTTTTTATGCGTAGGATATTATAAGATTAAACAAAGGTTGCAACACATTTGTGGGCACATTGTGATTCAGTTTATTAATACATCCTTGATAATATATGAAATGTGAAGCATCGCCCGATAAAAAAGCTATGAATCAACTGCTTTTACTTAATAGTATTTATCATTTACAGTCATAAAGAGCAGTTATAAGTTTCCTTTCGAAACGAAGACCAATATTACATTTATTAATTGTTAATATTGTTATATATTTAATCGTTTAATAAAGCGGTGTCACACTGAAGATGAACATTTATAATTGTACGATTCTTAGGTGATATCGCTCTTGTCAGCGGCAACTGAGGGTGCGCCTCCATCGACTGTGGCGTGTATCGAGAGAGCTGTCGATATGCTGAGGACCTCTGAACTGTATTCCCCTCAAATGAGAGACGACTCTAAATATCGTGTCGAAGACCCCATCGCTACGGATCTCATTGGAGCCCTACTGTCGGTGAGTAAAACCTCAAACTTATCAAGGGCTACATGTAGCTTTCCTCCAAATAGCCAGATTTAATGATTTGTATCTAATACACAGAACATAGTAGTATCCTACCAAACACGGATTGCTATCTCTCACACATATACCTAATTATTCTAAAATAATAATCAAATTGATGTTGTCTATTAATGGAACGATAATTATAATGAATTCTTCTATTACGTATATATGGATGTCCTCTTGATATTTTACAACACTATTTATTTTGATGAGAAACACCGACATGTAGGTAGTGTAGCTTAAAGCAATTTATGCATGTAATATTGTTTATATGTATGTACTAACATTGGTATTTATTTGTTTACGATCCTGTTCGGCCTGGGGAAGAGGGAGCAAGTGAACACAAACCTATTTTTCATGGTAGGAGGTTTGGAATTACAACAATCTGTCTATACCTTCAAACATATAGACTACATATTTAGATAGTTCACATATATATTTGTGATTCATGCTTATGTCTCTCTTTACACAGGGCTCATTTTTCATAAATTGGGCATGTTAATTATTTTAAGTAAGTTTAACAATTCATAAATTTGATTTTTATACATAATCGCCTTCGAAAATAGTGAATTTCATTTCAAAAAGACAATAGGAAGAATATAGGCGTCGCAGATATAAAAAAAATATTAAACTTTATGTACTAATTAGTAAATACATTTGCTAAAAGATTTTTCACCATTTTATTACAAAAATAGAACGCGCAGCTGTAATAAAATGGGTCTTTTTAGTCCTCCAGTCCTCCAATAGTAAATGTATTGATCATTATTGGAAAAAAATAAATAAAATTTGATTTTCACGCGCATTTTATTAAATTTGAATAAAATTGCCCTTGAAATAAAGTTTACTATTTCTGCAGGACCCTATATATTTCGGCATTTTTATGCAGTAACCTGCATATATTCCTTTACAGATTTTTCTAGGCTAAAATAACAGTTTTAATTTATTTATAATAGGAATATAAAATCAGTTTAGACAACATAAATCTATGAAATTTTGAATACTGCAGAAATTTGCTATTCCATTGAAATGAAATAAGTAAAATAATGTATCTACACACATTATTATTGACTTTTACTTAAGACTATTAAACATGACTATGAAATGAACCCTGGGTAACATAATTTCCGTCTTAGTCTACATTCTAAACCTATATCCTATTTCTACTCCTGTACTAGTAATAACATTGTGTTTTGCCCTGTTTTTAACGACCTAACAGTTCTAAGAATCTCATGTAATCTTTTAAGAAATGTTACATAACTGTAAAGTATATAACACATCGTTAATCAAATAATCACTAACAAAATAATATGAAGTTAATAATTTAAGTTCATCTAAATGCCTCAATATAATCTTAAATTTCAATAAATTCAAGACCCCAATTATATGGTTAAAGCAATAAAGAGATTATAAAACATAATATTTTGTGTAATCTACTTAGATGGCATGTCTTCTCTTTAAAACTCAACTTACATGGTATTACAATTTAGATCGTTCATAGAGCATGTTTGAAATCTTGTAGAAAATTACTTAGTGCAATGGAATCAAATAGAGTAAAAACTATTACTACGCAATGAAATGTTCTAATTCTGAGTGATTCAAATTTAATTTAAATGTTCATTTAATTACAGCAAGGGCCGACCAACGTATTGTCGTCTCGACGAAGCAGCAATGATTCAACTGTCGTCAGGTCCCAAACCAACAGAACCAATATCAAACACAAGGTAGCCCTTATAATTCAATTATATACTTTTAGGATAAGTAATATTTTAATTCAACAGCGCTGGTCTTTTCTTAGGATTTCAGAATCCCTTATTAATTGAATTTCGGTGGTTAGACGACACTCGAAACTGAAGCATTGTTGAGAAAAACTGCCTAAAGGATGTCGATAAAGTGCACTTATCGTTCTTCTATAAAAGCTACCTCAAAGTTTAGCTCCACTGAGTGTAGACGCAGGTACTCTCGAACCATGGGTGTTTCGGGAAGTACCTGTGTCGAATAGGCCGAGAAGAGACGCCTGGTTGTCATCACTGCGGAGACTGCCCGGAGGACACGGCGCAGCACACGTTGGAGGAGTGCCCAACTTGGGCAACGCAGCGCCGTGACCTCGTCGTGGCGGTCGAAGGGGGTGACCTCTCGCTTCCGGCCGTGGTTCGGTCCATCGTCTGGAGCGAGAGCGCGTGGGATGCCGTCGCCTCCTTTTGCGAGGAAGTGATGCAAGCAAAGGAGGCGGCAGAGCGGGTACGGAGGGATATCTCCGATCCCCTCCGCAGAAGACACACCGGGTGCCGGCGCCGGGGTGGGGCGCTGGACGATCTCCGGCCACCATGAGGAGCGAACAGAAACAGGCCCGAGATGGCGGCGCGCGTGTTCCGCGCACGCCTCTCCGAAGGATAGGTGCGGCCAACAAGGCCGCACACAGAAGGGGCCCGTCAATCATTGACGGGCCGATACCTGCCGGGGGAGCGGTCCAATGCAGAAAAGCGTACAACGAGGATTTCCCCACGTTAATAAAAAAAAAAAAAAAGCTTCACTGAGTGTAAAGTGTGAAGTAATTCCACATTAAGTCTTGTAAGGAGTTTACACTTCAATGATTTACTCCAGATCGACATCTACATTGGTATTTATATGCTTTCATCAAACAGTTGTATTTGGAATACAGAAACGTGGTTTTATTATTTTTCTTTTATTTTTAAAAATGTTGCCCCACACTAGGTTTTCTCCTGTGTCGTGGGTGCATTTACAGACATGAATTACACATACAATACACCCAGACCCGGAACAACTACCTGCAGATCATACAAATATTTGTTCCGTGCGGGAATCGAACCCACGACCCGGAGCGCAGCAGCAGACTGTATCAACCACTGCACCAACCGTGCCGTCTAAGCCTGTTCTTTTAAAGACAATATGTATACATACTTTCATATTCAAACCGTCAAAACCTGATATGTGAATCGACCCACATTGTACTTGCGTGGATATTGGGCATAATTAGATAAATTAAATTTGGCATCATGCTATCGTTTAAATTTGGCTGATTAAATTCTACATACATGCTACATGCCGGCTAAGAATACCACCACCCCATCTCGTCCCGTGGGTGTCGTGAAAGGTGACTATGGGATTACCCAGAGGATGGACAGCAGCGTCCTTCGAGTACATTTTTAACTTAACTGCGGTCGCCAACCCGTCTGCCAAGCGTGGCGATTATGGCAAAACACCCCAATAGGCCCACAACACAAAACCATACCGGTTGTTGTGGCAATCTTTGGGGGAGGCTTCTGTCCAGCAGTGGACGTATTTCGGCTGAAATTATGATGATGAAATTCTACATCGTAACATTGTTTTTTTTTTAAATTTACAGTTTAATTTAATTTAAATTTTCAAATTTTTATCAAATTTGTTCTCGAATTATAGGATTTATAGCTAAACTAAAAAGGTCCGGAGGAACCCTGTCCAACTGCTGATTCCAAAAGATATAATAATTTGTATAAAATGGTATAATAATTAAGACGAATCTCTGTAACATTATGGCCAAAGAAAACTGTATATTTTGGCTGTTTCCTTTTTTGCTTCTGGCAACGAGCTGTCCCTATCAGAATTAATTAAAAGCATTTTTAATGTCAACCTTAAGGATGATCTCCCTTAACCACCATTTAGGTACGTGGAAAGGGCGTGTACGGCCGCTTCACACCCGCTCTTTGTACCAAAACCTAAATGAAAAGGCTGAAATGTTGTAGTTAATGATTCACCGTAGTGGTTGCAGCAGCTTTTGGCTACCATACGTAAAAGTACACCACATATAGGCCTCATTCAAAATATCGATGACGGCTTCGTAAACATTGCCGGAGAGTATTAAATTGGTCAGTACTGTAAGTTCCTTTAAAAGCATCTCACCAGCAGGCCCGACGCTTGGAGATGTTAGATCCTTAATATATCCAAGCCGTTGAGTCCGTCGGCGGAGCCACTTCAGAAGGAACCTATGGCTGCGACCAATTGGCGGGCTGTAATAATAAGGGTGTTTGATTCCGGGTCCGGGTTGGACATCTACACTCCAGAGCCAAGTGTCTCTAGAGAGTAAGCCGCGACCACATCCCTACTAAAAATAATTCCGGCAGCTCCCCTTATATCACCCTCACTTAGTTTTGGTTCTACGTGATGTGCATATTGGTCCATTTGATGAAAATTTTGAGTCGAATCTTAAGGTCAAAATATTACGGTTATCTTTGATCTGTGCTGTTAAGATTTTTTGTTCGTCGAACTTTTGTCAATTTATAATTTAATCTCAGTCGGTCAACTTTCAGTCATAATGTACATTAGTAATAGAAATTTGCCCTCTGATTAGTACATGAAATTCATCAAGAGGCTATCGTCATCATAATACTCGTGACATAAGCGTCTCCCAAAAAATATTAGTACACCTCTTACTCTTCTGCAGACGACAGGCCAACTCCGTGAACTCTTAGACACTGCTCTGAACTGGGACTTTGAGATCTTCCGCCTGGAGGACCTGACGCGTGGTAGGCCGCTCGCGCACCTGGGGCTCGCGCTGATGGGTGGCCGTTTCGACGTGTGCGCCGCGCTAGAGTGCGATGAACGCACACTGCTGCACTGGCTAACCATCATCGAAACCAACTATCATGCTGTTAACACCTATCATAACTCCACGCATGCCGCTGATGTGCTTCAGGTATTGTTAAGACTGTAAATGTTTCTCTGTTTTGTCGTATCTTCAATTAATAATAAATAACATTTGTAGTTGTAATTTTTTATCATGAAGTTAAGAAGAATAGAATGCTCATATTAACCATGAGGTGCCGGCTAAGAATAGCACCACCCCATCTCATCCCGTCGGTGTCGTAAAAGTCGACTATGGGATTACCCGGAGAATGGGCAGCAGCGTCCTTGAAATACATTCATTACAACTGATCGCCAACCCGCCTGCCAAGCGTGATGATTATATCAAAACCCCCAATGAGCAACATTAAATCAGACAGGTTGTTGTGGCGAACTTTGGGGAAGCCTTTGCCCAGCACTGGAGGTTTTTCGGTTTAAATGATAATAGCTCATATACATCTTTTTCCGAAAATCATAGATGCGTATAAATTACCCATGTCGAACGGCGATAGGAAAGAAGCATCTTACGTTGGCGTTCATTGAGTCGGCGTCGCCGTATTGAAACGGCAAGGCGTCCCAAAAGAAAAGTCAAGTATCCGTCGATCACGGTATAATTATGAGTGTTTGTGGCCTAAGCAAATTATGCAGTGCTTATACTGCCAAAGTCAGTTGAGATGTTTGCCCATTCGACAAAACTCAATTTTTTCCTCCTACGTTTTGTATACAAATAAGTATGATTTACTTTGTGATCTTTATAAGGCTTTCCATGTTGCAAAACAAAAATACTTGCGTATGTTTCGACTCGATAAGTAATTAACGTATAACACCTGTAATTCTGAATTATTGTGCTTATGAAGCACAAAGATATTGTGCTTAATTCGTATCATTGATATCTCTCTCCCTTTTTCAATCTTAGTATTTGGGCGATGCTCTGATTTTTTAAATCTATAGGGTTCCGCTGGGTTCCATATTCGGTCCTTTAAACATACTAAAGATTTTAAGCACCATGTGTTCTTTTCAATCCCCATAGTAAACTGTTATAATATCGTTACAGGCCGTAGCGTTCTTCCTGGAGAAGGAGCGGCTGCGGACGGTGCTGGAGCCGCTGGAGGCGGCGGCGGCGCTGGTGGCGGCGGCGGCGCACGACGTGGACCACCCGGGCACGTCGTCGGCCTTCCTGTGTAACGCTCGCCACCCACTCGCCGTGCTCTACAATGACGTCAGTGTGCTGGAGTTCCACCACGCCGCTTTGACTTTCAAGCTTACGCTCAGTTAGTATATACTACAAAAATCTTGCTTATAATGTTCTGAATACATGACAGCCCATAAACACCTTAATCCTAATAAACCAATCAGTCCGTAAACCTCCACTGTTGAACATGAGACTCCCATTGAACTACACATACTATGAGCGGCCGTAGCAGATATCCCCATAATCACCATGCTTGGCAGGCGGATTGTTGATCGCAATACGTTGGTATGAGCATACGGCGGGATGCCACTTGCTCCCCAAATCTTCTAGATTCAACCCTTAACTGTCTTTTACAGCACCTATGGGTAAAGAGGGGTGGTCTTTTCTTTGTCGTGAACTACACGGAGCTTGTAGTTGTCCAATGCTGATTATGGGACTTGTGTTGACTTTCCTATACTATATATCCCAGTATAGGAAAGTCATCCCATGAATGATGGATTCGCTGACGCAGCATGTTATCTGTTTTCGAACCGATGATAGTAGTTTAATCCCCTGTTACGACACACAATAAAGTGATGATTCATGGAGTGAAGTAGTAGATGCCGTTTAGCGATTATTTCAAGTAGATTGGCAGCAAATCGACAGATCGTATTCAGTAATCCGTCCTTTGGCTGATATGAGGATAACCTCTTAAATGTCAATAACCGCACTCCACGAGACGCAGTAGATTTTAAATTGTGTCTGGCATTGTGACAGTTAATGAGATGATGAAAATCCACAAAGGAATACGTCAAAATTAAAAAAACTATTTGCAATCCAGATTTAACTACGTTTAAGGTCTGAATATTAAACGGACATATAATAGGAATATAACTTGGTAATGTGTAGCATTTTACACGGGTTGAAAAATGTTGGGCTATATATCATATCAGCCAAAGCACAAGGACGTCCGCTGCTGAACAAGGACCTCCTCCATAGATTCCCACAATAGTGTCGTCATTTTGAGGAAAAATCGCGAGTACTCACCACGCTTGGTATGCGGGTTGATGAGCGCAGAATGGCTGCTATTCCACAGATGGGGCGCTGCTGGGCATCCCTCTTGCTTAGAATCCCTTAGTTACCTTTTACTATATCCACGAGAGGAGCTGGAGTGGTGCTATATTCTTAATCCAGACACCACGTAGAATTTTATGTGTATATTATATGCTTAAATAATATACATTAATATTTATATATTAAATGAGTCGTCTAGTTGACCTTCTCAGAATAATACAACAGAGTTGTCCGATTGTCTCGTCCGAAAATTCTGCTACGATAAAATTTAATTAAACCTGCGTTTGTATTATCCTACATGATTTATAGTTTATTAATTCAACTAACTATCAACATCTTTCTCCAGATGATGATCGCGTGAATATATTTAAGAATCTCGACCGCGAGACGTATAAGCAGGCGCGGCACAACGTAATCGACATGATCCTGGCCACAGAGATGACTAAGCACTTCGAGCACCTGGCCAAGTTCGTCAACGTCTTCTATGCTAAATCCAGTGGCAGCAAGGAGGATAACATGCATACCGATGTTAGTACCTATTAAAATATTTAAAACGTATACGAATAAATCTCTAGAGATTTCGCTTTTTCTCCTTTCCTCTTCTGCAGTAGCATGTACCAACCTCCAAATTTAAATCATCTGTCCTTCTGACTGGAAAATATCTCGTACTTATGTATGTCGCTCTATACTGAAGAAAACACTCACTCTCTGGGTAACACTTTTATATCACTTACTTATTACTTATATTACTTATATTTTTATATTTTATATCTCTCAGCAAACTGGCTACACCCCTCAATATTAATACTTTTATACCCTCGTAATAAAGGTGGGAGAGCGCGCCAATTTCAAGTCAATAGATGAAC
The DNA here is from genome assembly GCA_947459985.1 of Diloba caeruleocephala. Lineage (NCBI taxonomy): Eukaryota > Metazoa > Arthropoda > Insecta > Lepidoptera > Noctuidae > Diloba > Diloba caeruleocephala. The sequence goes on along the minus strand of OX381621.1, from coordinate 8,335,837 downwards.
TTTGCTTTGCTTTTACTTTTGCTTTAGTTAAACTATTTCGTATTTGATTACTATATCACTATATATGTATTATGTATTCATATTTATATTAAACTATTGTTATTATTTCCCAACTGTATTTTATAATTGTTTACACTACTATGGCCCTAATTTACCGATTTATATATAGCTAAATTGCCGGTTTGCTAAGAAATAGCTAAAAAAATCTAGTTGAATTATACAAATTCCACTCCCAATTATATTTCTCAAACAATAAAGCAAACAAGAATCAGTTCATAATACCTATCTCAAAGTTACATTAACGTACGAATCAATTTAACTTACTTATTCCCGTTTATGTTAACTGTTGTTAAATCGTTAATACAGCAGGAGCCACTGGCACTGGACACGACAGCGCTGTCACTGCCGGAGAACGTGATACTAGTGAAGAGGATGATGATCAAGTGTGCGGACGTATCGAACGCGTCACGTCCGCAGAAATTCGCCTTTGAGTGGGCTAGAAGGTGAGCTGACAGTAAATGAATTTTGGAAAATTCTAACACAATGTTTCAAGTTTTCTTAAAACACTGTTTAAGACTTCTTAAGGTCCATATATTTTCAGTCCATAAATTTACTCAAGATTGGTTTACCTAAATTTATTTTCACAGTAGATTTAGGTAAACCAATCTTGAGTAAGATGGAAGATGATGTGGCTGATAGGGTAGCGTGCAGGCGGTAGAATAATACCATGATCAATTAAAATATACTTTTGAATAACTGCTCAATTTTATTTTAATAATATGTTATTTTCTAAGACGATTTACAAATGCACCCGACAATCTCTCTCGATATCAGCGGATCTATATCTAATAGTCAAACCATTTTCAACATTCCATTTAAAAATATTGTTTCTTTTCTTAGTGGAACTACCAAGCACAAGCACCTTTGTTTTTCAATTGAAAAAAAAAAAAAAACCAGTCAAGTGCGAGTTAAACTCGCGTGGAGAGGGTTCTAAAATTGCTAAATATATTGTATATTGTTGGATTCGGTCTTGTACCAATAACTTATCCCAAGAACAAACTTAACATCGTAGTTGAAAAACATGTTTTAAAATATACAAACTTGAAAGATTTACCATATTATTTTAAGACCATAGACATCTTAAAGGTTTTCCTGTAATCTATAGATAAAGAGCAATTACCAACATTTTTTTCAGAATTTTAGGCTCAGTAGTTTCGGAGATAAGCGGGGGGATGGTAAATATTCGTCTATTGTCTTAAATAACTTTGAAATTATATATTTTAAAATTATAAAATATATAAATTTGAGACCCTCACTATAAGCCCTTCCATTCCATATATTACACAGTACAGTTTGACAAACTTTATTCTTTAATTTCTATATTGCCCCCCAAAAAGGATCCCCATATTCAAAATTCGTTTACTTACGTTACATGTACATGCTTGAGTCGCAGAAATCCATACGTGTACCAAATTTCAACTTAAGCGGTTTAGTAGATTCAGAGCAAATTGCCTGTGACAGACGGACAAACATACACACGAGTGATCCTATAAGGGTTCCGCCGTTTTTTCCTTCGGATGTTCGGAACCCCAAAAAATAAGCTAAGGCTAGGATTAGCTTTCTGCGCTACGTGTCGCGGTTCTGATACCCGCGCGAAACAAACATTTGTGTGATGTAATGATAATTGTTTCGTGTCTGAGCGTTTGTGCATGTAAGACGTAAATTACCCACGATACGGGAGAAATCCTAATGTATGACACGATACATACGGGAGAAATCCTAATATATGGCACGATACAACATCAGCGGTCAGCATAATAAATGGAACGAAGTTCTCAGCCTAAAATTTGACTGCACAGCCTTTCAATAAAGGCCTTTTGCGCTCAATATAGTTTATATTTTTTTTTGGGTTAAAATTCGCCTTACAATTTTTGAGCACTGAACTTCTTAAAGTCCATATAATTTCATATCTTTATGTATTCTAGAATTGCGGAGGAATATTTCCTACAAACCGACGAGGAGAAGGCTAAGGAGCTGCCGGTGGTGATGCCGATGTTCGACCGCGCCACCTGCTCCATACCGCGCTCGCAGATCGGCTTCATTGACTACATAATCATTGATATGATGGAAGCCTGGGCTGGTCAGTGTTCCTTACTTTATATTTAAAGGTTTTGCATTTTTCATGATTAATTTAACTGGAATCACAAATTGGATTACCAGTCCATATTCTGATCCTTATACAAACTGCTTGAATACTTTTCTTGACCAATATAGATTAGTCAGTCATTTGGATGATTCAACTCATGTACGTATGTATTTTCCGGAGGTGGTATTGAGTAGAGACATTCAATCATCATATCAACAATATCAGTATTGTGTCCTTAAAAATGCAAACTTTTGATGTGTTGATTATTTAGTATTATTCTCTTTTTTTACTTATTTCCGAAGTACATATTTTTTACAGTCTTTGATTTCGTGGTCTCCGGCTCCGACCAGGGGCGGATCCGGGATTTTTAAAGAGCGGCCCTCGGGTCTCATGTCAAGATTTTCAGAGATCATTGTTGCTACTAGGTTTAAGGTCAACTCCATCCCACAGGCTTAGGGGGGCAAGGCCCCCTAAGGCCCCTGGATCGGCCCTTGGCTCCGACTCCGCGGAGGTTATTATGAGACCTTCATCTACGTCGAAGGTGGAGCTTCGACTAAAATACCTCCATAACAACAAAATTTTTATTGATGTCCAGTGGAAATTCTACATGGAACTTCCTTCACCCCGGGGAAGACCGAAGGGGTATGCCTGACCACTGGAGCGGTCATCATCGGCACGGAAGGGGGTCTCCAGGTCCTAGTAAGATCACACTAGAGCCGTCCATTGGTGCCACGCCTTTTGGCACATCTCAGAGGGGATGACTGTAAAGCGGTCACCCCCTCTAGCGGAGGGCAGGCGGCTGTAAAAAGGCCGCCCCCCAGGCACTTCTTGGGAAGGATTGTAAAGTATCACCCCAAGTCTTGCCGTGCGCTGTGCTGCGCACACGGCGGCACGTGTCCACGTGCGCGCCCCCGTCTTCTCGTAGGTCGCTCGGTGTGAGCACGCAGACTCGACAATCTGCGTGCCCGCGACCCCCGAGGCCCCCCACCATGTAATGACGGCCGGGGGCTCAAGCGTGTTGGACCTGGACGCCGGGGCGGTTGTTACCCCAGCGCCGTCTGGTCCTTCTCCGTGCGGAATCGGCCCCCTCCCGATCCCGTTTTACAGTCTCCTTCTGGAGCTTGACGCTCTCGCAGAAGGAGACCATTGCACTCCAATGTTCATGCTCTGCCAACATAGCCGACACTACTGCCGACAGAGAGAGATCTTGCCCGATCCGATCGACCAGGATCCGCCGCTCGGCAGCCCATGCAGGGCATTCCTCGAGCGTGTGCTGTGCGGTATCCTGGTCGCTTCCACAATGGTGGCACTGTGCTGTAACCTCACGTCCTATTCTGTGCAGGTATGCACCGAAACAACCGTGACCGGTGAATACCTGCGTCAGACGGTAGGTGACGCGTTCGCTCCCTCTGAGCCGCAAAAAGCGCGCCAGGAGAGTTATCGCCTCGTAGGACACTGTCCTGTATCCCCGTGTGATCCGTATAGCCACTCTGCGCTGCAGACCGTGAAGTTTGTTTCTGCAGCGCTGGACGCCTGACAGCCGGGATGACCATACAAGCGCCCCGTAGAGGGCCATGGATCGCACGACGCCTCCGTAGAGACGGCGTCCATGACATCCCTGTTGATTAATAAATGGGAACATTATTGACCAATTCCCTTCATCACATCTTGTATCAATAATATCTATCTTTCCTCCTCACCAACGAAACCAGCGTTAGAAAAATAGTAAGTATTTCTAGCTATCTCAAAGAACGACATGATTGGGGTTGCCATATTTAGCTTGGGTCCCGTCGGGTCGTTTGGCCAGAGGAGGCTTCATTGAAATGTACAGTACCCTTAGTAGGAAATTAGGCTTAAGCACGGAGGGAGTTTGTAACTGTATTTCGTAGTATATATAGTGTATACGCAGGGGCATACTACCTTTTTTTTATTGATGTCCAGTGGAAATTCTACATGGAACTTCCTTCGCCCCGGGGAAGGGTGAAGGGGTATGCCGGACTCCTACCGGCTAAAACCACTGGAGCGGTCATCTTCGGCACCGAAGGGGGGCTCCAGGTCCTCGTAAGAAGGGAGTCCTCACCTGGGGTAGAGGAAGTACACACATGATATATTTCCACTGGGTGAAATAAAACAGATAAAATAAGGTGTAACTTGTAGTAAAGAGTAAAATAGGTAACTACGCAATTTAAAAAAAATGTTCATTCTGCCACAGAAGGCTGAACACGCTTGCTGGCCCACATCCCCTATGGTACCACCCGGCTACTACTAGCTTAGAGTATTACGTGCGAATTTTGTTAGTGCTGTATTGTGCAGTATTTAATCGGGACAAACATAGGTTGTGTCGGAACACCGGGCTCGATAACGATGAACATCCCAATACATCGGGACAGATAACAACTCTACTCATGATCTATTTCGTTAAACAAATCGGCTTGTATTACAGCGTTCATCGACATGCCGGAGCTGGTGAACCACGCCCGTATGAACCACGCGCGCTGGCGGGAGCTGGACGACGCAGGCGTCACCACGTTGGCCGACGTGCGCCGGGCGCAGCGCGCCGGCACCATGCACGCGCGCGCCACCGCCGAGGAGTAGCGCGCGACTGGCGAGAGGCTAGTGAGTGAGACGGACGATTTTTTAAATAAGGAATCGAGATAAAGCTGCCCGCCGTGACACGAGTTTGAATTCGGAACATGATTATATCAGATCGGGAGCGTAGTCCCGATGGTTGTACGCGCGGGTGGACCGAGTTTGGATGTCAACGTTATAAGTCTGAAACGGATCATTGGCACTAGGTTGCCAGACGGATGTGTCCGATAATACGCTTATTTTATACTTATTATATCCGTGTTAGTGTGGGTATCACTAAAATTATAATTGTTGATATCTACTTTTTTAAGTAGTAGTATTTATTAGATAATATTAAATCCAAAACATTTACTACAAAAATATATCAATGGATTTCATTATCTATCCACAGATGGCATGATTTTGTCTGGCTTTATGTGTACTTAAGTGTTATTTTAACTTTATGATAAGATATATTTACTAGTGATGTGCTGAATTATACATATTGGCCTTAAAGTGTCGATGAACTTATCATATTGAATATGTCAAGCCAGGAAATTTCGTATTGGCAAATATTGTCCTATTGATAAAGTGTAATAGTGTAAAGTATGAAAATTAATTTACCTTTACCCCATTAGTCTTGTTAATTATGTCTTCTGTGGAATCACTAGACAATCGGCATAATCCACTAAATGTTGTATTCAAGTTGCCATATACACGGGTAGGTATCTTAGTTGGTTATATTGTATGTTTGTAATATTATAACGTTTTACAATGTCCGTGATTTAAGTGCCATATTATACGATTGGCCATGCTTCATTCATTTAGCGGTGTTAACGATCATTTCTCACTGCATCCCATGACAGTACCTATATTCACCATTTTACCATCTAATTGCTGGTAGACTATTAAGAGGGCGTATATTCGCTGGAGCATATATCTGAAACAAAAGGATCCTTGCGACTATTGCGAATTTTACTGTAAAATCCAATGTAATGGAATCCGAAATTCTTTCCTGTATGACATATTAACATCTTTTACGCCCTTACAGTTAGAATCGTACCAAAAAATCGTACCATTTTTTATAAAAACAGTTTCTCAACTTCTTATATTGTTATACTATTGAAAAATTGGTCCATTTATACACTTGAGCTTTCGAAGAATTCCTATTTTTATAAAAATAAACTTTTTGTAATGCGCACTTTCGGCCTCTATCATATCAAAATAAAAACTAATGACTTTGATAAAAAATCTGTTGAACAACTCTATCTAGACAATTTTGTTTCATTCCTAGGGAATATTTTATAACATTTTATACTTAACAATTGTAAATGTTAATGTTATTTATTAATAGATATATTAGAACACTTGAATATTTCTTTAACGGTAATTTATTGTATTTGAATAAGGTCTAACATATTTGTACTAGCGATTATTGAATGATGTATTCGTCTATATGACGCTGGTATTTAAGAATTGTACTGTAGTTGATACAATTATAAATGAGATCCTAAAATACGCTTCCTTGTGCTCAATGTCAATACATAGCGGTCTAATGTTGATGTTATACATACATACTTACTTCAATATTCGTCAACTTTATACATATTATTACGTAGTTAAATTTGCTATTTCTATATTGTACTTTATTGATTAGGTCGTGGTGTTCAATCTCATATTATATTTTATTATTAATATGAAATCTACCATACCAAACGTACTTTTCGCCTACTAACAAATTCTAATGATCAAACTAATTATTTTTTCTTATAGTTAGCTCAATTTAATTAGATTTTAATGAGTATATAATCTTGATTTGTGAATGTCCTATGGTGTAAAATACTGCGTTCTTTTCCCAGGGTTTTACTTAGTTTCTTTCAGTGGTTTGTATGAGTTTTTAAATTAGACGAATCAAGACGTAATGCAAGTGATTTCTATTTATATTGAGTTTATATGTAAGTTGGTCGTGTTTGAGAAATATGACTTAAGATAACGGGGGCTGGTCCCCATATTTAAATGTGGAAAATAGATAAAATTACATCGTTGTGAATTTTGTATGCGGAGACACGTGTGCTATGCATAACTTGTGTAAGTACCAATTAATTAATGTGTAAATCAATAAAGATTCAAAACCTTCATAAAGAGGTGATGAAACATCGTAGTTTTATTTCTCTGTAAGTTTGTTCTTCTGTCTCGATGCAAGACTTTTATTATTTTTTATTATTTCGGCCGAATGAAGTCCACTGCTGGACACAGGCCTCCCCCAAAGATCACCACAACGACCAATATGGGTGTGTTGTGTGCTCATTGGGGGGTCTTGCCATAATCGCCACGCTTGGCAGACGGATTGGCGATCGCAGTTGAGTTGTTAATGTACTCGAAGGACGCTGCTGCCCATCCTCTGGTTAATCCCTTAGTCGACTTTTACGACACCCACGGGATGAAATGGGGTGGTGGCATTCTGAGCCGGCACCACAAGCAAGACTTATGAGTGGCTAATTCACAGGATAGTTAACAGAAGGCCAAGCAGTGGCGAAGAGTCCATTCAACTCGTCACCTGTATACCGGCTTCCCTTACAGAATTGGTTAATTTAGGGCAGATTTTTCAATCGTCAGGTAAACAAACAGATAGCATTTATTCGACAGATAGAAAAAAAGAATTAATTTTTCAATCGTCAGATGGGCTTTGCCGTGTGGTGCCGGCTCAGGATGCCACCACCCTATCTCCTCCCGTGGGTGTCGTAAAAGTCGACTAAGGGAGTGGCCGAAGGATGGGCAGCAGCGTCCTTCGAGTACATTAACAACTCAACTGCGATCGCGAACCCGTCTGCCAAGCGTGGCGATTATGGCAAAACCCCCCATCGAGCCCACAACACACCCATATCGGTCATTGTGGTGATCTTTGGGGGAGGCCTGTGTCCAGCAGTGGACTTCATTCGGCCGAAATGATGATGAGATAGGCTTTATTTGACGAATAAGCTACCTGAACCAGTTATCAGACAGATGAACAGTCAAATCATTTTCTTCTTTTTTTTTCTTTATTCTGTAGGTAGTAATTAAACGTCTTATCTGAAGATTGAAAAATCGGCCCTTAAAACCTTGCGAAGCTCATTGCATTTCGTGCCTGAATGATCTTCCCACTTCTACAGAATACGGACTTAATGCACTGTGGAAGATACAGCCTGGTCGCTTCCACCGAACTGCAACCTAAGCCTCTCTCGCCACATCTCGAGTGCGCGTCGCCGGGTCAGCCGTCTCAGCCTATCGAACGAACCCTGAGGCGCGCCTTCACCGGTCTGGCGGAGGGAGCGAGTTTGGTCGTAGACCCACGCATCCATCTCCGCCAGGATGTCGAATGGCGGAAAACTCGCCAGGAGAGTTGCCGCCTCGTATGACACTGTTCGGTATCCTCGTGCAGTCTGTATAGCCACTCTGAGCTGCAGACTGTGAAGTATGATTCTGCAGCGCTGGGCACCTTTTTTTAAATTTATTTTTTAAATAAACGTTGCACTAGGATTTCTCATGTGTCGTGGGTGCGTTTACAGACATGAATTCCACATACAATACACCCAGACCCAGAACAACTACCTGCAGGTCATACAAATATTTGTTCCGTGTGGGAATCGAACCCACGACCCGGAGCGCAGCAGCCGGCTGTATATAATATGTAACGGCCTATGTAAGCCAGTGGTTTTGAGAGAGATTGAGAACTTCTACTATTCTTTTTCGACCGCCTGCGCCCCTTCTTCCCGCTTGTGGTACATGTCATTTGTCATGTTGCCGCTCTAGTACGCAGTAAATTATACCTCAATGGTGGCAGCACCCGGTCAGTCATATCAAATTATTGTAGTGTCGATTCTTGAGTTTTTATTCGCTGGAATCCTAATCGACAATTACGGGCATGGTTATAATGATAAATGGTACGTATTGTATGTATTATTTGAAACTTAGTCAAAGTCAAAGATTTTTATTTCAAAGAAACCAAATATTCATCATCATCATATCAGCCACAGGACGTCCACTGCTGAACAAAGGCCTCCCCCTTAGATTTCCACAACGAGCGGTCACATGCCGCTCTCATCCAACGACTCCCAGCGACCTTCACCAGGTCGTCTGTCCACCTCGTTGGAGGTCGTCCCACGCTGCGTTTTCCGGTGCGCGGTCTCCATTCGAGAACCTTTGTGCCCCAACGGCCATCAGTTCTACGAGCAATGTGCCCTGCCCATTGCCACTTCAGTTTACTAATCCTTTCAGCTATGTCGACAACTTTAGTTCTTCTACGGATCTCCTCATTTCTGATTCGATCTCGTAGAGAAATACCAAGCATAGCTCTCTCCATAGCTCGCTGAGTGACCTTGAGCTTTCTTATGAGGCCCATTGTGAGTGACCACGTCTCTGTTCCATATGTCATCACTGGTAACACACACTGGTTAAAGACTTGCGTCTTGAGGCATTGCGGTATTGTTGACGAAAAGACGTTGCGAAGTTTCCCGAACGCTGCCCAGCCGAGTCGGATTCGACGATTGACCTCTTTCTCGAAGTTGGACCTACCTAACTGGACAGTTTGTCCTAGGTAGACATACTCGTCAACAACTTCGAGAACAGAGCTCCCAACGGATATTGGGATGGGCACGACATGGGCATTTGACATGACTTTTGTCTTGCCCATGTTCATCTTAAGGCCCACCTGTTGGGAAACTCTGTTGAGATCATCGAGCATTGTGCTGAGCTCTTGCAGCGATTCTGCCATGACTACGATGTCATCGGCAAATCGAAGGTGAGTGATATACTCGCCATTGATGTTAATGCCGAATCCTTTCCACTCCAGTAGCTTGAAGGCATCCTCCATTGCAGCGGTGAACAGTTTCGGGGAAATGACGTCCCCCTGTCTCACACCTCTCTGCAATGGAATTGCCCCCGTGCTCTGTTCATGTACTCGGACCGACATGGTGGCGTTTCTGTATAAGCACTTCAACACTTACGTACGTACCGATAGTCAATCTGGCACCGCTGCAGAGACTGCAGCACTGCCCAGGTTTCGATCGAATCGAAGGCTTTCTCATAGTCCACAAACGCCAAGCATAGTGGCAGATTATACTCCTCGGTCTTCTGTATAACCTGCCGCAGCGTATGGATGTGGTCTATGGTACTGAAACCTTTTCGGAAACCGGCTTGTTCGGGAGGCTGGAAGTCATCAAACCTGCGCTCGAGACGATTTGTGATGACCCTTGAAAACAGCTTATAAGTGGCTTATGGCTCAGAAGTGAGATGGGTCTATAATTCTTCAATAGGGTGTTATCACCCTTTTTGAAGAAGAGCACCACCTCACCTCTGTTCCACGCTTCCGGCGTTGTGCCCTCGAGTAAGACGGAATTGAATAGCTTCTGAAGGACTTTAAGTACCGGTGTGCCACCCGCTTTCAGAAGCTCTGTCGTAATTCCGTCTTCACCCGGCGCCTTGTTATTTTTAAGCTGTTTCAAGGCCATCCTAATCTCGTACAGGCTGATGTCCGGGATATCCTCGGTATAGTGTCGGGTTAGTTTGGCTCGCGGGTCTTTGTCAGAGCCAATGGTAGGTATACTTACCGAGGTGTATAACTGCCGGTAGAACTTCTCAATCTCTCTCAAAACCTCTGACTTAGTCGACGCTACACTGCCGTCCTCGGTCTTCAGCTTCATAATACGACTTTGCCCAATAGACTTGTCTCTTGCGAACACTTTGGAGCCTTGATTCCGCTCAATCGCCTCTTTAACACCGTTGGTGTTAAAGGTGCGGATATCGTGACGCAAGGACTTCCATATCCGTCTATTGAGCAGTCGGTATGCTTCAGCATCACCGGAGGACTGCAGCGTCATGGCGCGTCTTTCTGCCATGAGGTCGAGAGTGTGATCGGAGAACTTTTTTGGTCTACCTTTACGGTGGGCCTTAAAGAACTTAGACCCAACCGTTTGGACAGTTTCTACAAACCTACCATTTAAATCGTCCACAGATACGCAATGTTCTAGGCACTCGAAGCGGTTTTGGAGTTCGAGTTGAAAGCTCTCGGGGTTTTGGATATGAGCACTAGAGGGCCGGAGCGTAGACCTCATCAGACGAGACCTCTCAACTTTGAGATTAATATTCAATGTGCCTCTTACCATTCGGTGATCACTACCGGTTTTCACCCTGTGGATCACAGAGACATCATTCATTGAATATTTGCCTCCTATTGGTCATGATGAAGTCAATCTCATTCCTCGTGGAACCATCGGGACTCATCCAGGTCCATTTCCTGTGAGGCGGCTTTTGGAAAAAGGAGTTCATCACGAAGAGTCCCTCCTTTTCCAAAAAGTCGGCCAGCCTCTGTCCCCTGGGGTTCCGTTGCCCATATCCAAATTGCCCCACTCTCAACTCACCATCGCATCGAGTGCCCAGCTTCGCGTTGAGGTCCCCCATCACAACAGTGAAGTGTGTCTTCGAGGTATGTATGGCCCTACTTACGTCCTCATACATACTCTCTACTTCATCATCTGGGTGTGTCGAGGTCGGTGCGTAGACCTGTATGACCTTCAACGAATACCTCTTGGATATTCTGAGTATAAGGTACGCTACCCTGCTCGACACACTTTCGATGGCCACTATGCTGTTAATGAGGGACCTGCGGACGAGAAACCCGACACCACCTTGAGACAGATGTTCGCCTTCCCGGTAGTAGAATAAGTTGCCAGATTTCAGGGTTATCGTGTCCTCACCCTCTCTTCGGACTTCTGATAGACCCATGATATCCCAGTGCAACTTATCTATTTCTTCTTCCAGCTCAACAATCTTTTCGTCTGCCCTCAGTGTGCGTGTGTTATACGTTACCAGGGCCAGTTTTCGTTTGGGGTGGTAGCCGGATCCCGTCCGGTGATTCTTAGCACCCCCTGCCCCGCCGTTACCGTGGCCGCTACCATGACCAGGAATAGCGGGGCTGCCGGGAACTGGGGGCCGGTGCATTAGTCGTGTCGTCATTTTGGGGGGAATTTGCCGATACTCACCACGCTTGGCAGGCGTGTTGGTGAGCGCAGTAATGCTTCTGTTCAGCAAAGGGACGCTGCTGCCCATCCCTTTGGTTAAGAGTCCCTTAGTCGACTTTTACGACCTCCACGGGAGGAGACGGAGTGGTGCTATATTCTTAATCCGGACACCACACGGAAAGCCAAGCATTGGAAAGGCAAACCAAATATTGGCACTTATGAAACGTCAGAATCTAAGTTGCACGGTTCCAAATAGTTGATCTATGGAGAAGAGCCGGCAAGAAACTCCATAGATACAACTACTTATGTATTCGACCGGATCTATAGTATGTAGATTTTTATTTATCTTTTCGACGCATGTCTTTTTTACCCAAAGGTAGACTGATAGACAATGCTACAAGGCATTACTGTCGGCAGTCCGTCTTGTGTACTATCATTGTGCATAAAAGTATAAATAGATTTTCAAGTCAATCGACATCTAGAAGTAGATGAAGTTGGATTGCAAGATTCCATTCACATTTGTTACGTACATTACAGTTACACACATACAGATCAAGCTAATATAAAGCTGTGAAAATAAATACCGATGTCCGTAAAACATTTTATTATAAACAATAATTATTTAAAAATAAAACATACTTTATATAACTTAATACAATTGCAACATTGCGGTATCATAAATGCAATTTCTTTACACTTCCGCGTTCCGTCACGATTTAACTTTAAAGTGACGTAATGGTTACCATAAACCTTTTTACTACATACAACAAAAAGGTAAACCGTTAAAGCATTACTCAACTAACAGCAAATAATATATTACTTTGAGACATAAACTTGAAAATCTGTTAATATTTGAAGTATATCTGAGTAAACTTTAGTTATTAAAACAAATTTCAAAATGTGTAAAAATCAGATATTTGTTATGAAAAACTGGAATGAAAGTCTGCTTCATACAAGTTACATTAGTTAAATAATAAGACGTATGTAATACTAACGTAATTAATTAGTTTATGTGCACAATCAATAGTTTTGACCAAACAAACGACCTAGAAATTATTAAAAGGCGTTATAGAATAGATACATAAGGAATTTAATCTATATGTCAATTCTCTGATCACACTCAAAATTGTAACAATAATGAAATCAATTTATCGATCAGTTTCGTTATCAATATCGTCTAGATTCCGTTTGGTCAAAATCAGAAGTAACATAATTGATACATTATATTTATGAACTACATTTATTTAGTCCCACCCTGTACATGAAATGAATTTGAGGCCGTGGACTCGAGAAGAAACTGCAGCGAGTGCGCAGACGACCTAAGGAGGAAATTCTGTGCACTTCGTCACACTATAATGAAGAAGGAAAACAAAAGGGGAGAACTATATGTATTTCGAAACTATGGAACTAAGTCTTCACCTTATATAAGGCCTGTACAAAGTCAAATAAGCAATATGAATGGACAATATATCCATAGTAGTATCCTTCAGTGTGCTCAAAACAATTTACTTAATTTCTCCAATTGTAGATACCAAGTGTGGTGATTGTGTTAATTCCCCTATGTAAAGAAAGCTCATGTTCAACAGTCGTCGATTTCGGTCCGATATGATGTTACAATATTCGCTATGCTGACCTTCCCGAGGCCACAGCCTAGGTCCTAGATAGTACTAAAGTACATATACTCGTATATTCTTTCGCGAACTTATCTAACTGAACACATCAAACTATCACCACCCTTGAATATTACCCTTCTTTATAACTTTCCATAGACAGTAGACATAGACAATCTTGTTTTATATTATACATTCATTAATTTCAATTCAACGTGTCAATTTACGTCAGGTACCAAAACGCGCCTTGTGTACACAAAAAATCGCCATTCATTGAGAGTTATATTTGAATTATAAATTTCCAAGTTTATAGAATCCAATACATATTTAAGAACCATAATCTTACGCTTGCCCAATACTTATTTATTTACAAGAGATCTTCCATGACAAGATTACCGGCGAGGTTCCATAATTGCCACATAATGCTGCGACCTTTCCGTTTCGCGTAGCCTATATCCTCAATAATGTACCCTATTGATACGATCGAAGTAGTAATATTTCTCTCATTAGTTTTTACATTAAAAGCTTTCTTTGATGATTACAAACTACAGTTTTTATTTAGACAAGTGAACAGCCTTACCAATACCGTGTAATTTGAACTCGAAGAAAAATATTTAAAGTGTTCAAAATTAATACAGCATATAAAAATAAAATCATAACATTTGCAGTAAAACGTGCATAATAACTTTTAAACTACATACATCGCTTTCAATTAACTGCAGTCTCTTTTGCAAGTATACCTTAATTATATTTTTAAGTATGTTTATACTGTGGAAAAGTTTACTTTGACGCCCGACAACATTCATGTACATATTTTACATTATGTCCTTTTACATATAAATCACAACTTACATATTTATAATATCGAACTAGCATTTTTCCGTGAATGTTATACATAACTGATAAATTTATCAAACTATTCAGATGAAACTAAATATTTTAATTTCCATGTACCACTAGTACAATTTTCAAAAATTTCTCTTTTTAAAATTAATCGATACAAAGTACATTAAATATTTTGATCATATATTTTTAATATAACTAGGACACAGAATTTTCCGATACAATTATTTATCAAATCACAATCAACAAGAAAAATGTTATTCACGTATTTCAGGACAACATAGAATATAAATAATTGTTCACTTTATGCCCGGGTCTATTTCCAAACAAAAATGTTCCAGCAGGTTTGTGTAAAAATCAGACTCAGGCACACAAAGATTGCGAAGTAAATACAACTTAACGGCGAACGAGGAAAGAGGAATCCTAACTTCACCCTGAATAAAACCTTTAACATTACATAACACCTATTATATTATTATTATCCGTCTAATGGCACTACACTTCAGTATTAAAGAAATACTCAATTCAATTTATATTTTGTCTTTATCACACGAGTTATAATAGTAAGAGATAAAGACAGTGTAAGTATTAGAATTCTCGAGGAGTATATTCGAAATACTAGATTGTAGTGCCGATACAGATTGTATATAATGATCATCTGATATTCAAGTGGGCGCCATCTAGCATGGGTGGGAGGTAATTCAGTCACCTCCATTTGCAGAGTCGCACCGCTAGATGGCGATGGGCTTGTCACGACACTGTTCGACTACATAATTAGTGAAGCGCTTCAGGAACTTGGGATACTCTCGTTTGTAAACTGCTCGAAGAACTCCGGCAGGCGCCCAGCCTCCTGGGTTTACTATTAGATAAACATTTATTAGTTTCAGATGCACAGGAGACAAAAATAACTTAAAGAAATGGGGGCCAATGGCAGTCAAGTAAAAAAGCATTTGGTGAATCTTGTAGCTAATCAGCTACAAGCTGGTTGGAATCCCAACCAATATGGGCCGCAACAACCAACAATAGCCAAGAACGCAGAATATACTTATAGGTTTATATGTACTATATCTGGTAGCTACCTGTGCTACAGTAAGCGATGCTGGTGGTGATGTTGTTCCGGGTGGGCCGCTCGCCAGCGGGGTACGTGGTGCGGCAGGCGAGGCACACTGTCACGAACAGACGGATACACGCGCCTGTGTTCGACTGTAATAAACCGCAATGTTGACACATACAATCTAATAAGTTACTTCACTCAGACCTGTCCTTCAGAAACGAAAGACCTCTACCAATTACCAATAATAAAATAAACGTTTATTTTTGCTTTGTAACAAAACCTCCCAATGAACTCGAATGGGGCTTCATCTTCATCTTTGAAATTAAGGCATTTTCATAAGGTTCTTTCGAAAGGTTTACTGGTTCCATATTATTAATCCGGACACCACTCCATCTCCTCCTATGGATGTCGTAAACGGCGACTAAGGGACTCTAAACCAAAGGGGTGGGCAGCTGCGTCCCTTCTGTGGTACAGCAACTATTCTGTGCCCACCAACCCGCTTGCGAAGCGTTGTAAGTATGACAAATTCTCCCCAAAATGACGACACACATAACACGCACGGTTGTTTATGGGGGAGGCCTTTGTTCAACAGAGGATATGTTTTGGCTGATATGATGATAATAATGATGTTTAAGATTAATTAACAAATGAGCCTTATGCAGCTACCAACCCGTAAAAAGCTAGAGCGAGTAGCTAATAACTGTATACTTTAGGGTAGTAAAAGCTTTCTACATTCTGGGTAACGATTTAATCACCTGTAACCTTTTAGGATGTGAATCAGTGCACGATTCTCTATCCGAAATAGTAAATATATACTCGTATATTGTACCTTAATTTTTCATCAAAATATCCATTTATTAGTAACACAGAGGCAACCCGAAACAACTAGCGGTCAATAGCCTCATGCGCCTACTATATGATTGGGTAGTAGGTACCAAACTTCTCCGAAGTGCCAGTCGCGCTCGGTCATTATACAAGACGGATGCATAATATGTTTTAGTTGGATACTAATTACACAAATTTTTTAAATTGCCGTGTGGTGCCGGCTCAGAATACCACCACCCCATCTCCTTCCGTGGGTGTCGTAAAAGTCGACTAAGGGATTAATCGGGGGATGGGCAGCAGCGTCCTTCGAGTACATTAACAACACAACTGCGATCGCCAACCCGTCTGGCAAGCGTGGCGATTATGGCAAAACCCCCCACAGCACACCCATATCGGTCGTTGTGGTGTGCTTTGGGGGAGGCCTGTGTCCAGCAGTGGATATCATTCGGCCGAAATGATAATTACACAATCGGGTTTTTTTAAATTAGATGGGAGTTAGAAAACATTTTTTTTATTATTAACAGGATCCGTACTCTCACGCATTGCAGTGTTGAAGGTGAGTTACTCAGCACTCAGTATAATTCAGTCTCAATTCAATACTGCCATAACTTTAAAATAGTAATAAAACTGTGTTCTTATTTCAATTTTCTAAATTTGGGGAATGAATGCAAGACAGGTGAAACTTAGAGAATTTATACAGCACTTGCTTAAAAAACTCCTCTCATAGTAATCTAATTTATAAAATTCTCGTGTCACAGTGTTAGTTTACCATACTCCTCCGAAACGGCTTGACCGATTTTTATGAAGTTTTATATGCATATTCAGTAGGTCTGAGAATCGGCTACTATCTATTTTTCATACCCCTAAGTGATAAGGGTTGTCCAGCCCTAATTTTATTTTTTGGACATTTTTTTTTAATTTTTTATAATGTGGCATTATAAAATACATACAACCCTAAATTTTCACCCTTCTATCACCAACCCCTATATTTTAATAGTTGTTTTAGTAATTTTTCATCCCGCTCGATAACTGATCAATTATCACTTGGTAAGTTATCCCCCCAGGCGTCTACCGGTGTCACTTCTCGCCCAGTAAACAGCACGGAGTAGGGATGGGACCGAAGCCGGTCTCCTGTTTCTCTCACACAATAAGCCTTCTCTCACACCCTCCACAGTTTTCTGCCATTATATTATTATTTATGCATCAAGCGTAATAGTAACGTTTACAATTATCATTTAACTCTACTGAATGTTATCTCGAATAGGCGCCGAAATGGGTCAACGGTTCTCAATGAAAATTTTCGGGATCAATACATGATATATATATATAACTTAAATTTTCATGTGTGTTCCAATTTTATATCTTGCAGCAGGGTCCAGAATACATGAATAGGTGTAAATATAATTGCTAAGCAATAATTTTAAGTATTTTTACGGAATACGGAAATTCGCTATGAAGATAATTAACAACATTACACACAAATTTACAGGCAGGTCTTACCGGGTAATCAGCGTTGGTGGTGGAATGGTTGGTGACAGCGTAGGTGTTGTCGCTGGACTGTCTCACGTGCGACCAGAACAGCGCATCCCTCTGGGAGGCCGGCCAGATGCGCTTGAACGTCTGGTGGAACACCAATGCGTCAGACGATATCTCTTCCACTATCGTCATTGTTTCTAGCGTGGCTGTAACGAAAACGTATACAAGTTCAAGTTGGTTTCTTCATGATTTATAAAACTAGTCGTTGATTAGCTCAGTGGTCCGCAACCAGCTTATTCTGTATTACTAGTATAACCATTGATTCGAAATTACAGTGGGGTGCTCATTTAAAGGCTCTGTCAAATAGTTAAGATGCTGCATTTGCAGTCAGAAGAATTAGGCAACTAAATGACGGCACGGTTGGTGCAGTGGCTGATACAGTCGGCTGCTGCGCTCCGGGTCGTGGGTTCGATTCCCACACGGAACAAATATTTGTATGATCTGCAGATAGTTGCTCCGGGTCAGGGTGTATTGTATGTGGAATTCATGTAAAAAACAAAACAAAAAAATACTGACGCAGCTAAAGCGAATCTTTAAAAATATTAATACACTAACAGTGCCCTCCCTTTACATTTATGTAAATATTATGTTATGTAATAACCTGCTAATGTTTAATGTAACGAGCGAAATTCATTGTATAAATACTAAAAATAAACCTAAAATTGTGGTACCTATGTTTAGATTATCAAAAACCAATAAATCATTCTTAGGAAACTGTAATTGATTTTACAACAAGATACCCAAAGCAATTACTGATCTCACAGGCGGGAAGTTTAAAACACAGGCAAAAACAATTCTCCTAAAAGCTTAAAGGATAGGATTAAAGACTATGTCGACGATAGGGACACAAGTGGCTTCCCTGGTGACCAAATAAATCTGTAGTGTATAGCTGTTATATTTATTCTTCATGCTTTGATGGTTTTAAATACCTAGTTTTAATTATGTTCTTAATATCTTGTTCAATATTGTAATCTCAAGTATTATAAAAAGAGTATCCACAGGGTTTCTTGCCGGCTCTTCTTCAAAGGATCAACCAATTGGAACCATGCAATTTAAATTCTGACGTTTCAACTTAAGATGACCCACCAAAAATGTCTGTATTCTTACGGTTTGGGAATACAGAAATTTTTAGTATAATTAGACGCGGAAGATTAGGTCAAACAGATTTTAACATAAGAGAACAAGTAAAACGCGATTGTAAAAAACATATAAGAGTGCTACCTTGTAGGTCATGGGCCGCGCGGCTCATTTAAGAGTTGACCGCAATGTTCAAAGCTACCTCGCGGACAAAATTGCTGGTGACAACTAGTATGAATATAAATAACGAAATGATTAGTGATAACGGATCTCTACGGATACAGGTTCTCTAGGTATTATAAATCAAAACATATATTTTTTACTGTCAAATAATCGTTAATATTTTAGTAGTGGTTTGAATGCGTATACATACCTATTATGGTACACATTGGCAAACGTGATTAGAGTTTAAAGTATCCAGGAAAATGTGTCATTATCCTTGATTGATTAAACCTGAAATTATCAGCCTAACTTAAAGATAACAGGTTTATTTTATAGACTATTAAAAATTAATTCCGTGCGATTCCCGGAAAAAAAAAGTCTACCTTTCTCATCGTGAGTCCACCACGCTAGCCTAGGGCGGTTTGGCGAACTACACACACCACTGAGGACGTTTTGGAGCCCTAGGTGTGCAGGTTTCCTCACGACGTCTTCATTCACCGTTTACACAGGGATAATCGAATTGTGATCCGTATATGTATTGGAAAAGTTCAGATTCCTGTATGGAAGGCAAGCGATCAACCACTAGACTATAACCGCTATCTCCACCCAAGGGTGTGGTAAACGACTAAAGGTTGATATGAAGATGACAGACAGAAGCATCCCCCCGTGTGCTATAAGCAACATACAGCGATCACCAATCCGCCTGCCAAGCGTTGTGATTATGGCGATATTCCATATGACCGCTCATTGTAGTGATCATTGGAAGGCCCGTGTCCAGCAGTGGACGTTTACGGGCTGATGTAAGTATTCTTTTTGCAGGTCAACGTAAGACAGTACCCCTGACCGCAACCCAGCAACACGTCTCGGTCTATAATAATGACGGTACAGTTGGAAGAAGAGTTTGAAGACAAATCTCAGTGCAGGCAATGTTTAAAAAAAAGATTCAAGGTACATTAGACTGACTGAAGACGCATTTCATATTTTTAAGCACAGGGTCCGGCTAAACATGCTTCCCGAAATAAGAAAGTTCCTATGTGATAAGAGCGGTATCCAAAAACACAGTCGATTGTTATACAGATTCTTCGTGTCTAAACATCTGTGTAAAGCCCTACGGTACGGTAACTAAAGGATAAGCACTCACTTTCCCACTCGTATCTGTAGCGCGGGTTGAAGAAGTAATGGCACATCTCGCGCGCAGTCACTCCGCGCACCTTGTGAATCGCCTTCAGCGGATCCGTCACCATGCCGTCCACTTCCATCTCCCTGAGGAATTACATAGATAGAAGATAAATATTCTGGAATATTCAGGACTCATTTAGTATAAGTACACACCTACAGTTCCAAGCTGAACGCGCCGATTGCAGTGGTACTACGATATAATTGTCCGCGCGAACTCTTCGATTATATTTACGAACCATGCGTGTCCGGCATTGTAGATGTGTAAGTATCCCACTAAGATTTATAGTACGTGTTATTTCCACCCCAAGTGCTAATAGCAATAAATTGAAAAACTCAAAGCATTTTTGCCAATGCGAAGATAAAATAGACAAGGCTAGATCGAGCAAAGCACAATCACACATAATCGTCGCAACGAGACATGAGTTTAACGTTTGTGTAGCTAACGGCCGAATACTGAAACGCCACTCAATAGATCTTAATGAATGAATGATTTTCTTTTTCATCATGAATGAAGGAAAAGAAACGAGTGGCATTTCAGTATTCGATCGTGAGTATTGTGCACAATCATCATGATATCAAAGGCATTAGCCCGTGCGGGAGTATTGGTGGCCCATAGATATATAAGCAAAAATACTGAACTTTATTTCAAAGGGACAATTACAATTAGTAGGTTTCAGGGATCATTAAAAACCAAGTTTTAGTTTCATGTTCTTTAAATTTAAAAAAAATCCCGAATTAATTAACTAAAGTGCGACCAGGAGAGATAGATGCGTTCCTGACATCTGTTAACTGGTCTAGTTTCGTTTATATTAAAGATTTCATATAAAGGTAATATGCTTTTAATGTAGTAGTAGTAGTAAACTTAGATAGTTTAGTGCTAAATTAAGTCTGTAATATAACAGAAACTAGACCAAATAACAGATGTTAGGAACGCACTCTCTCGGCGGCCACACTGTCATTAATGAGATAATGCTAAGTAGCTATTCGAAAACGAAACAAAACCATTAGCTTTTTGCTAAAATATTAACAATTATTAATAAAAAATTGCAACCAATATATGGAAATCACTTCTCGTTTTAAAAAAACGCAAGCCCTATAAACTACTGACTGTCCCCTTGAAATAACGTTCAATATTTTTGTAGGACCTTATAAAGGCTGGCCATAGGATGATACTTCTACAGCAGGATAGTGGCAGGCGGGATACTCACGTCTCTTTGCAAGGATTGAATATGATATCAGGCAAGTAAATGATTTAAGAAACAATTTCACATACCCACTTCTACAACTATTTTCCACGTACCTCCTGTACATCCTCATGTCACCCTCCTCGGCAAACAACTGCCATCCAATTTCACCGCCGACACCTTCGAACGCCGCCTGGATCTGCTCCGTCGATATCCTGTCGATCTGCAAACATCATACGTGGTTTTTCATAAGATGCGCTGATACGATAACTGATCCTGTCAAACCCAAGATAAGATAAAAAGATTTTTATTCATTTAAACCATTGAATCGTCAAGACTTTAGTTGCCGCGCTTCAAGATGTAGATTTCCTATGGAGAAGAACGGGCAAGAAACTCCATGGTTACTGTTTTACCAAAATGATCTAGCCCAGGGCAGGCGCGATAGCGGTAGTAAAACCCGTCATAGATATGGATGAGTAGCTGTAGAGGGCGAGGCGCCCTCACCTCCCGGATACAGATATTCTCGGGGCATGGGTTTCGGGAAGTATATGTGTGGCATGGGTTTCAGGAAGTACATGTGTTGCATATGCCGGGAAGAGACGTCCGGTTGTCATTACTCGTAAACTGCCCGGAGGACACGACGCTGGAGGGGTGCCCAGCTTGGGCGACGCATGACGGAAGTCCACGAGGATATCCACACGACAAATAAGAAACAAAGTGGTGATCAAGCCAAATGTATAAAATCATTGGCAATATTAATATGCACGGTTGGTGCAGTGGCTGATACAGTCGGCTGCTGCGCCCCGGATCGTGGGTTCGATTCCCGCACGGAACAAATATTTGTATGATCTGCAGGTAGTTGTTCCGGGTCTGGGTGTATTTTGTCTGGAATTTATGTCTGTAAACGCACCCACGACACAGGAGCGATCTTAGTGTGGGGCAACATAAAAAAGCAACAAAAAAAAAGCAAAAAGCAAAGCAATTTTCTAAGATTACTGTAAAACTGTAATGTCAGTAACATTACTAATAGTTTGTAAGTCAATTAGTGAGTAGTCGATAGAGCTTTTAAATGAAAAGATTAAGGATTAGAATGATGCGTATAAAATTTGATTAAGAGTTTTCGATGCTACCAGTACCAGTCAATGAAGTTAGCCATAAATATGCCCGCGTCAAGTGTATTCTTATTTTTTTATATAATATTTCTACGAGTATTATATTAATTGTATACACCCAAAGAGGATCACTGCACAAAATGGATATCTGTACAGACCACCAGTACAAACTATATATTGTATAATTAAAAGGCTTGCGTGATATGTTATTATTGGCGTAAAGAAAGATATGTATAACAAGACCTCTTCCCATACAGAGTAGAACCGAACATTGCAATATTTTCATTTAATATTAAATACATTGGTGTTCTAGCTTGAACTAAGAAAGGACAATTAAATTACACTGAAAACGTCGCATTCATATTTACCAGGTTTGAAACCCACAACCGAGTCCGTAAACGTCACCACGACATTTTATATTAATGCCCAACCATTTTATATTAATACCGTACCCGTAATAGTCTTCGTGATGCCAAGGGAAAAGGGCGTTGCATTTTCTTTCCAGACACCACAGAGCCATAAGTATAGACGTTCCATATTTTCAGTTCAAATATAAGTAATGCCACTAGACGTACTATGAAAAGATGATAGAAATGTTTCCCTTGTCGGACCATTAACCCAGAATATGAAATACCACGGTATTTTCATGACAAATAGGTGAAGTCGG
Source organism: Diloba caeruleocephala (assembly GCA_947459985.1). Lineage (NCBI taxonomy): Eukaryota > Metazoa > Arthropoda > Insecta > Lepidoptera > Noctuidae > Diloba > Diloba caeruleocephala. The sequence continues at coordinate 8,312,879 of OX381621.1, read as the reverse complement.
GCCTCGAGTAATATTATGTTGACATTAAGTTGTATTTGAGACAACATGGAAGTGTAACTGATGATCCATGCTGCATGCAATACGGGGTAACCAGGTACCAAAGGTAAGCCGTGGATGGCCTTCACTAGATAAGTAGGCAATTAAAAATAAATCTCAATTGAAAAAGAACTGATAATGCATCTACTGGTATTCTACTGCCTTAGCTTAAACAGAAATCTGACCCCATTGTAACATATTCGGTAGTAGAAGTTAGAATGATGAATAAGAAAACAACATAATCCTGTCTTTGCTGTCGCGCAGTCGGGTAAAAGCGCCTTGGTCTCTCACATCGATAGCATACTGACAATCGCCGGTTTTCTTGCCGATACCTATCTACATTGCACTTCTCCTACGGAAAAAGAGTTACATGCTTCTGCATAAGTTATAAACAGTGCCTCACCTCTGACCACAGTGAGTGCACGGTGAGTCGGTTGTCAATAGCTGGCGGTGGCAGCTCGATCTGGTCACGTGTATGAACGCTGGGCGGCACCACGCGCGCGCACCGCTCCTCCTCCATCTTGTCGAAGCCTGTCTCCACTGCATCGTAGAACTCGTCGTCCGGTAATGTGGAGTGAGGACCCTCCTACAGACAAAGATAAAAGAGGTTTAGGTTTGTGCACCTTCTACAGTGTGAAACGGTGTCGAAAATAAAGTGGTGGAGACTACACAATCACTCTTCGGGGCTGTCGAATGGGATTTACTTTCTCATAACACGAGGATAGCCGACAGCATCTACCTAAGTATAAATAAATCATAATGCGTTTACCATTGCGTCTGACAAACTATCAGTTGCAATTCTTTTGCATACAATTACTTACGGCCGAAATTAATAATCAATCTAATCCAGAATCTTTAGATTAAAGATTTTGAACTTCATCCGTTTTTGAATTTAGATCACATTTAACACAAAAAAGACAATCCTTCATTCCAAATCCAAAGATTTTAGATAAGATTGATTATTAGTTTCGGTCAATAATCGACAAAGATTGTTGTGCGTTATTACTATCTGTCAGGAGTGTTACATCCACCAATGAAGAGTTTCACATTTGTTTACTACAACTAGGTACTACAATTCATAAACAGTGAACAAAACTATTTCTATGAAAAGGTAAGGGCAGAGATGAAACTAACATATCTAAATATTATGTCCGTCAGCAGCATCCACGTTTGCGCAGACATATTGGGATACCCAATTAGTTTCCAGCCGGAATTTTGTTGTGTTAAATTAGTCTGGATTACATTCATGCTTTTATTCATGTTATAAATACATACCTCACCACTTTGAATTAGTTTTACAAAGCGTATTGATGACATATAAAATTTACTTCAAAGAGAAGACGAATTCGCTGTAGTATATCGTCATCCAGAATTTTGTGTTTTTGTACCGTCATGTGATTCCAGGCCAATATTTTAACCGTACCTGCTACATTTGAGGCCATGACAATTACATTAAAACACATAAAGGTAACACATACGATAAAATATGTGTACCTATCTGTAACCTCAAGCTAACATTATTCCACGTCGTTCCGACCTACAAACATACATACACACATGCAAGGACACGTAAGTAAATGAAATTTGGTTGATTGCGCGACCCACGTGCTGCTCCGTCGTGCATAATTATTAGTTACGGTGGAGATATGCCGTCTGTCAAGCCCAAGGCACTATAACGAAACAGGAAAACTACCTATATCCATCTATTATTTTAGCTTATAAAGATAGCGTTAAATTTCCTAAAGTGTTTTAGGCAAATAAGAAAGGACTTATAGTTGCGGAAGCTACTACTTTCGAAACTATACGTGCTTACGTTTCAATACAGGCTTAAGCGATGTTTGCGATGCGCGCACAGATGGCTTTGCAGCTATCTGGCGCAAAAAGACTGCATCGCTTCTCAGTCGGTTGCGTGGAAGTAGCCACAGCAACCTGAATACTAAAGCGGCTAAGCACGATTGTCCACTGGTGTGGAAACTTATACAAAGGACCAAGTCGCTATTTACAACTAGGTAAAACATTTTTATAACTGTATTACTACAAATCTGGATCTCTGTTGTCTGAATAAATAAATTATATTATTATTATTATCGAAACAATTATGAGTCTCAAATTAAATGAGACAGACATTGAACAGTTTGTTAGTTGTTGTAATTCGACATTTTCAACACATGCAAGCATGCCATTGGTGTCACGCTAAATGGAAAAAATCGATGCTCTGGACGCTAGTCGAACAGTTTGCGACGTCGTTTAACAATTATTTATATAATTAGACCGCCCGCTTTGAAATGGATTTCTTTAAAATATATGTTCGTAGTCGACTGAACAAAGCAATGGGGCTAATGTACTTTTCTTCACCAATTCAACCTGTCGCTGTCTACAGCTGGACATGGGCTTCCCCAAATTCTGACCGTCGACCACGCACGCATGCCCTCATCGCACTACAGAAATAAGTCCAATATCTTTAACTCGCACGCATTAACGCGTAAACTTCAACTGCTGACCTGCCTCCCAATAGCGGTCATAAAGGATAATGCCATCACCACGCTTGGCAAGCGGACTGGTGTTCACAGTGTGTTGCTTTTAGCACACGAATTCTCCCGATGGGCAGCAGCGATCTCGTACCGTACGGTTTCAGAGGAACTTCCTCCAGCGCACGCTCAGGTTGTGGAATCAGCTCCCTACCGAGGTTTCCCCAAAAGACTACAGCATGGGGCTCTTCAAAAAAGGCGTGAAAAGACTTTTAAGGGTCGGCAATGCGCGAGTGATACCTCTGATGTTGCTAGCGTTAATAGGTCACGGTAACCGCTTACCATCAGGTGAGCCGTATGCTTGTTTGCTACCTTAGCGGTAAAAAGTTATATAGAAATAGTCAAATACGTACACGCCAGGTTTCAAACCCGCCACCCAGTGCTTAAGCGAGTCCGTATACTTCTAGGCCACCACGACACTTGGCTTGTGGCTAGATTACCTATGTTAAATATACAGATCATAATTATCTAGTACAATATGTGATGATCATCATTACATTCTACATACAAAGGGTTTTTTGTTGCAATTTTGATTAATGTAGGACCCGCTTCAACGCCGATTGATGGATAAATAACGACCCACCAACAACCCAGGACGGGGATCACGGAGATAAAGTTGGGTAAATTAAGGCACCATTTCGGGTCCAATATTCTTTCTAAATCTGTCAATCTCTATCGGCCGAAATTAATAATCAATCTAATCCTTAGATTTAAGATTTAAACTTCATCCGTGTTGGCGTTAACATCACATTTAACATAAAAACATACAAGCGCAATACCAAGTCTTTCTACAGATTTTCTTACGGTGATATGCAGTTTTATTTTACGGCATGGTTGGCAACACTGGTCCCTATCGCAAAGACAGCGAATAGCCTCTACGCCATAATCACCGATTGGTATGATAGCTATTATAATAGCTATCATGATTGTCATTCTAATAATTTATAGATAATAATATGCTATTATACTGGAAAAGTACATTATACACTAGCTATTACCCGCGACTTTGTTCGCGAAGGAACTACCTTACCCTTGAGGAAGCTAGATATATTGTAATCAAAAGTATCCTACGTCCCATTCTACGAGACAGAATCTACCTTTACTCCAAATTTCATTAGAAATCCGTGCAGCGTTGACCGTAATCCTCAAACATCTAACATGGCATGCATTGCGCATTTACATTATTTTATATTAGTAGTAATATTTGATGCGCTCCATTTTAATCATAGTCGTTCTAACTGGCTCCGTTACACAATGTGCACTTCGCAAAATGTACACTGGACAAAAAACGTACACTTCGCAATTAGTGCATTTCTCATAAAGCAGCTATTGTGTACTACGTACTAATAGTTCAATGTAGGAGAAACTCTATTTGACACTAGCTGCGCTCCGCGGTTTTACCTGTTTTCCGACAGTAACTTCATTTTTCCGGGATAAAAAGTACATAATAGATAAGCCTATGTCACTCTCCGGCGCAAAAATAATAGTTGCTGCGTGAAAGAAGGACAAACCAACAAACACACTTTCGCATATAATATCAGTAGTAATAATGTGTATTCATCTGTGATTTTATGATATGAGCACTCGGTTCATAATCGCTGAGTTGAACACAGTTGGACTTAATGGTTGATACTGGCCCATGACGGACACAGTCCGACGCCTATCGCAACATTCGAGTACATCAATCCTTCAGCTTAGAATATCGCAGCCGAACTGATAGATATTTTCGACCGAAATGAATAATTAGTCTAATCCAAAATATTCATGTTCGTGCATGTAACTTTATGCCTGTAAACTGAACCTCTAGTAGGAGAAATACTAAAAGTAGCATCGATGTACTGATTAAAACATCTGCTCTAAGTACTGGGTTTATGCACAATAACAATAAGGTGTCACACCGCTGAAACTGGCCATCGTAACCACATCCTGTCAGATCGAACATTCTTATATTTTAGAATTACGTTAGTTGCAATAATTTTGATATTTTTCAAGCAATTTGTATCAGCCGCGAAATGAATAATAATAATATATTATATATAATAATTCATTTTTATTTCAGAACCAATCCATATGCATAGATGAGAAATTGAAAATATAAGATACATTATGAGTAAATAGAATAATCACAACAAGAATAACATTACAAAAAATCATCAATAAATACATTTTAATTTACTATTCTATAATAACAAAAAGATAAAAACACACTATATACTTCATCTTAGTCTATATTTAGGTTTGGATCCGGAGTGCTCAACATGCAACCTGGTCCAGTAATATAATAATAAGAATAACGTGATCAGACTTCTTCAACGAAACCCTTTATTTTTGGAATTCTTAGCCTATCTATAAATAAATTATTAATATTAAATAGACAATTTTATACTGAGATATTCTGCAGAACCATAGTATAGCATAAAAATAGAGAATAGCAAAAAGAAGCCAACAAGCGCACTAATTCTTCAGGGGCATAGTAAAAACGTCGATTTATTTCAGAATTTTCTAGATAAAACTGCAAGGTGAGGCATCAGGCATGAAGTCAGAGCTATGAACGGTTAAACTGGTTTCTTCATTGTTGCATGTATGTTTTACATGCAGCAATGAGGAAACAAGTTTAACCGTCATATGTTTAGTAGTGCAATAGCTTCACATGGGCCTGAAATACCTCAATATAAACAATAACGTTCGAATATATCGGTTACGCTGAATCCCTTTCGGGTATAAGAATTTCAAGCATTCCCGCTACCTTCTATAACTTGAAGCTTATGGCGTTAATTAGTAATGATTTGAATCATCATTTCAGCCGAAAAACGTCCACTGCTGGACACATGCCTCCCCGAAAGATCACCACAACCACCGATATGGGTGTGTTGTGTGCTCATTGGGGGGTATTGCCATTATCGCCACGCTTGGTAAACGTGTTGGCGATCGCAGTTGAGTTGGCATAGGCATGGTTTGAATAGTAGGCATGATTTGAATAGTTATTTAGGTTAAGCCTTGTTACGAAATACCTACAATGTTTTCATGCGGCTACTGCACACAGGTTCGCAGGAATCTGTCTGAAATATATACGGCGAAATAGAAAGAAAGAAAGAAAATAAATTTATTTGACACTGACAATGTGGTACACATAAACTGAAAAGAAAAAATACAATAAAAACACAAGAACATTTTTGTGTGCCTCTAGCTCAGCACTTGGCAGTCCACAGCTTGATAATGCCTCTCCTAAGTTACAAAAGTATATTTACAGGTATGTAAATTATCGTATAACCCCAAAAGACGTCAATTGCTGAACAACGGCCTCCACCATGAACGACCAGTAGCCCTAGCAGGAACAACTAGCGAGAAAGTATTCGTATCGTAACGTTAATGTGAGTCAATTTTGAATCGAAAATACAACTATCCTATAGCATTTTTGTTTAAATTTATACGACAAACACAATTCGTATCATATATAGGTATGAATAAAGTCTTCAGTTTAAACTAAAAATATGTGCGAATCAGATATTTTCAATTCAAAATTCACTCACATTAACGTTACGATACGAATACTTTTTTGCCGTGTGGTGCCGGCTCAGAATGCCACCACCCCATCTCCTCCCATGGGTGTCGTAAAAGTCGACTAAGGGATTAGCCGGAGGATGGGCAGCAGCGTCCTTCGAGTACATTAACAACTCAACTGCGATCGCCAACCCGCCTGCCAAGCGTGGCGATTATGGCAAAACCCCCCAATGAGCGAGAACACATCCATATCCGTGGTTGTGGTGATCTTTGGGGGAGGCCTGTGTCCAGCAGTGGACTTCACTCGGCCGAAATGACGAATACTTTCTCGCAAGTTGTTCGTGCTAGTCCCCCAGTTATATGCCGTGTGCCGTTGGCGGGCGGTTTGGCAATCGCAGAATGGCTACTGTTCCACAGAAGGGACCTGCTGCCCATTCCCGTGATTTAGAGTCCCTAAGTCGCCTTTTACGACATTCACGGGAGGAGATGGAGTAGTAATATATTTTTAATCCGTACACCACACGTACAAATTTAAAATATAATGTTTTATTACCAGACTACAGTGAAGTTAAAGTAAAATAAATTCTATGTTTTTAAAAGGATATCTCTGAATGATCACATCTCTCAGTGAATACATCCTCACCAATAACTTTATGAACTTTAGGCGACAAACACATTTAGGTAACATTATTGGCCTGAAACTACTCAGGATGTCCCCCTAACTCCCCGCGCTAATCGGATTCCCTGCGATTGCAGCATGCTTTATTCCTATAGATAAAGAAATTCATCGCGGCAAACGCTTTGAAACAACTGTACGCATAATATCAAAGTTAGGAACATTTCGCAACCTGTTCCGCTATTCCCCTGACACCGTATGTAGGTTAGGTTTGTTTTACGCCCTATATAAAAACAATGGACTGTCTGGCAGTTACCTTTAGTGACCCCAATTGGTGGTGCCTCGGTTAACGAAAGGTAATTAGTGGACTTGTATTGTTTGTTTTTGCTGGTGTATTAATGTAATGTACGTCTTTGTTCATCAACGGAGTGAGCACAGAAATCCGTTCGGTTTCCGGGAAAAAATAGACCACACCTGTGTCGTAAAAGGCCACTAATAGTTGACACCAAGAGGATGGGCAGCAACATCCTACCGTGAGCTACTAACAACATTACTGCGATCACTAATCCACCTGCCAAGAGATGATTATGGCAATAATGACTGCTTATTGTAATGATGATTAGCAGTGGACATTTACGGACTGGTATTTGTATTAATGTACGCTGTATTATGGCGGCTGTTTTGTATCCAGGCATTCTTCTACGCCGGCTCTAGTGTGATCATACGAGAACCTGGAGCCCCCCTTAGGTGCCGAAGATGAGCGCCCCAGTTATTTTAGCCGGTAGGAGTCAGGCATGCCCCTTCACCCTTCCCCGGGGCGGAGGAAGTTCATGAAAAATTCCCACTGGGCCGAAGAAAAAAAGGCATTCTTCTACGCGCTTTTTTTTGGTCCTATATAAGAACATGATACTCTCTACTTATCAATGAACTCACGTACAGACGCATGCACGTGGGAGGTGCTGATGAACGCTAACAAAATGTGGTCCGTGACGCAAGATACTGGGCTGAAATGATTTGAAACATTACACACGAACAGTTGACACAATTTCGACGAGCTCTAACTTTTATCCACTTCGCCATGTGAGGGCCTACTCTTGTAAATATAAATTATTACCACTATATACTAACTACTACTATATAGGAACTATATTTTATATACTGATAAAAATGTATAAAATATAGTTCCGATCAAAATATAGTCACAAACGATCTTCTAAAATAACAAGCAATGTCAAACGTGAACTTATATTGTGATGAGATCACAAATGGGTCGAAAGTTGATCGTAGCCAAACGGTATAGTATTCTGCTAACATTTTGATCAGCCATGGGTGATAAAAATGTCCTTAAATATCCTTATACTTTTATATTATTCGGGGAATAATACATACCATGATACAATATATTTATTCCATTTCAGCAACTTAGGTTAATTGTACAGAACTAATTATAAAAACATGGAAGTCTTGATATAAATAATCTTACAATGTCCATATTTTTATAATTAGTTATGAAAAAATATGACAGCAGTTTTCTACAATCTTATGAAATCGGGTTTGTTTGTGATTTCTACTAGCAACATATAAGGCTGTCAAGTTTCAACTAAAAGTCAACCACAAGTTTATCATGTACGTGATTCCTATTAATTATTTTTGTGTTGTTTTTCGTTTGTTTTAGTGTGCATATGATGAGCAATCCTCAAATCAAAATCAATCTGTTGATGTAATCTTCAGATATGTGATGGTGAGGTGAAACAAGTGTTGCTGGAAACTGCACTGTTGTATTGAGTATTGCGCTCATATTATGATTCTCTGGTACTTGAGATGGACGAAATACCAAGAAAGTATTGTTCCACCGTCAGCATTTTAGGCAATATACTGACTGAATGAAATGATCTATTACAATCATTATGATATAAAACAGAATAAATAGTCCAGTTAGTTTTACTTCAGTCCATTACAGGAAAATCTTAGGTACGGACTTCGAGCTATTAGTAGATACATGATAGTACAATGAATATGGGATACTCGTTGTAGACGATAAATTCAATTCTGGATTATTTATGTTGCAGGTAGTACTTTATTAAATATTACTGAAATATGAGTAGTGTCCTGTCAGTGTGCAAATCTATTGTGAAAATCGTCTTATAAACTAGATTGACTTTTGTCCAAAACTGCACATCTCTTCCAAATTCCACATTTGGCAGGTTTATACTTTTAAACTGCATTTATTTCATCTCAGTACATTCCGGGGCGTAGCTCCATACATTTATTAGCCATGTCCAAAGTTACAGTAATGTCTTACAACAAGTAGGTACTTCAAGGCAAGGCAAGGTATAGTTTATCTCCATTCTCGTTTGTTAGTACATATTTATTTACTGGTGAACAAACTTAATGAGATATGTAAATGACAACATTCATTTTATGGTTTACAGATAACTGATGCGATAACGCTAAAACTTCGTCTTTGGTAAAAGGAATACTCCGCTCTAAAAATGGCCAAATATCAAGGTTTCTAGCTGTTTCTAATAATACATGAGACACCTATGTTTTTCCTTACCTGCTTAATAATTTCATTCTTTTATATCCAATTGCAATTAAATTAAAGTGTAGTATTTTAGGGTCCGTCTTCCGTATGGTGTAGTGATTAAGAATGCAGCACCACTCCCATCTGCTCCCGTGGATGTCGTGAAAGGCGACTAAGGGACTCTAAACCAGAGGGATGGACAAAAGCGTCCCTTCTGTGCAACTGTAGCCATATTGTGATCACCAATCCGCCTGCCAAGCGTGGTGAGTACGGGAAAAACCCCTCAAAATAACGACACGATTGTGGAAATCTATAGGAAGGGCTTTGTTCAGCAGCGGACGTACAGAAATAGGAAATAAGGAGAAGTGGCACGGGGGCGTAACCGCGCCACCGCGACATGCACAATCCGGGCCATTCGGAAAAAATTGCGGTTTTATAACATCAGTTGACAGTCGATCGCGTAAGTGAAACTTTGTTAAAGTGTCGTGTTGTTCGGGGATAACGTGCAAAAACCGAAGCGAAAATAATAACTTTATCAATGAATGAATCATATACACTATGCCAGTGAAAGAATTTTCTTGTATTAGTCTATAAAAAAAAAAATGTTTTCTTTATTATGTTACATTTGGATTGATGGAGCAGAACGACATTATTATTTTTGTATAAAATACAATGCTTCTTATCTACCACTTTTAACTAGCAATCAGTGAATAACAAACGCAGTGAATAGAACAGCGAATGGTATTCCCAGTAAACTTACGCGTTGCGTGGTACGACTACCGTGTGCAGTTCGTACGCTCGGCATGATTGGCTCCCTACAAAGTCGTGGGTGTATTTTAGTATGAGTAGCCAATTATAATGTTGTATTTATTCAGTTCATTGGATGAGAACTTTTAACTGTGTGCATTAGTGTGTTTTTATGGAGAGTGGTAGAGGAAAACTGATTTTCTAGTCTCGCATACACTTTGAACTACATAGCATATCTCCTTTCTTCCAATATCTTTGAGTGGACGCCTTTTTGGTGATATGGATTTCTTTTTACGTATTATTTCTGTTTATTTTCTCTTGTGTGTGTTCTACGTGTAAAAAGCCCGTAAACATCCCAATATTAAACATGGGCCTCCCACTGACCACTATAATGAGCTATAATATTACCATTATCACCGCGCATGGCACGCGGACTGGTAATCGCAGTTGTTGCAGTGGCCATCACGGATCTAGAGCGTTCACTGAAAGAATTGGGATCGGTTTGCACAATTCATCATCATCATCATGATATCGGCCATACAACGTCCACTACTGAACAAGGCCACCCCCATAGATTTCCACAATTATTTCATCATATTGGGTGGAATTTGTCAGTACTTACCACGCTTGGCAGGCGGGTTGGTGAGCGGAGAATGGTTACTGTTCCACATAAGCGACGCTGTTGCCCATCCCTCTGGTTTAGAGTCCCTTAGTCGCCTTTTACGATATCCATAGGAGGAGATAGAGCGGTGCTATTTTATCAATCCGGACACCACACGAATGCAGAGTTGCATAGCGTCGAATAGACCTTAAACTGCCCATCCTCTTGATATCAACCATTAGATAGTCTTTTACGATACTCGTGGTTGGAGGTGTGCTCTATTCTTTACCAGGGACCACACTAAACATAAATGAGTAAATTAAATGTTTAATAGAACGTTTTTCAAAGTAGTTCCAAACACAGATGATTTTTAAGTATCACTCTGTTTATTTTCTGTTGTTCTGTCTCTGTCCGTCTGTCAAAAAGATTGTTATATATAAGATAATGGTAGAGACAGGCATGTATTACTATAATTCTTAAGGACTGGTCCCTTAAGAATTATAGTAATACATTAGGGTCAAAGCATACGATACTTTTAGCATCGGTAATTGGTAATTTAATCTATATTCGGAAGCTCGATGCTGTGACTGAACTTTTAACTCCGCACATTTGACAGTTAAGGAAGCTAGATGCGAGTGTGTGTTGCACACCGCACGAGGGCGGGGCACAAGCATCATCAATATGGATCCGTTCGAAATAAACAACGCATGTGCTCTACCAGCCAGCTCTCCCCCTCGCTTCACCTCTTTACCAACCGATGCAGCATCGATATTTCCACATTCCACAAACGCGATGCAGTATCGATGCAGCCGCAAAATCGCTGATCACCGATGCTAAATGTTTCGTTGTTGCTTTGGCCCTGAGGTGATTTTGCGTAGTTAAGTATGTGAAACTTTTTACTACAATAAAGAGCACTAAACTGTTTGACTAAAAACACATAGTTATCAAGAGTTTAAACTTCATAGAATTTTCGCAAGTATATTAAACATCACAAAATAATGTACCTACACTTGAAGCAAAAAACTAAAGCCTCGAGTGCTCAATTTCACTAAATAGACTAGCTCATTTCGTCGCATGTTTGTTTTCGGCATAGGTTCAAAAAGTAAAATACCATTCCTACAAATACGGGATATTTCGAATTCCTGCTGAAGGGTAGCGCTGACACACCCCGTTATGGCGAGGACGCCATTTGGCCAGTGACGTCAGCATGGCACTCCCTAGTCCCCATAGAAACGCGATGATATACATAAATAGATACTCCCATGACGACTCGTAAGTCGTAAGCGTAATGATGTCTATTTTCGGACTTAGTTCCGGCAATAATGTCTTGTTGAAGGTAGCGTTATGTGTTAGGTGGCTAAGTTCCCTGCATTATGGTTGAGCTGAGGTATGCTGATGCATGCGTTATGCCCGTGAACGGGTGCCCTCTGTCGGGACTGGTCAGCTTATAACTGTTATAGTAAAACACTTTTAAACGGATTCTATCGCGTATATTTTGATTTTTGATTTTCCTGACGTTTCGAATACTTTGCAGCATTCGTGGTCGCAGGATGACTAAGGTGACAGGCGTCGTTACAGATTTTAAAAAGTTATTTTATTTTATCTACCGTACAATTTTAATCAAAAAATTAGTTTCGATGCACGCAGTAATCACTCACAGTGTCTTGATGTTTCTTAGTGCGGTATCTTGTTTGGGACTTTATTATTTTAATGACTGGATTCCAAACAGGTGGTACCTGCCAACCATCTTCTCTATTAAAATTAGGATGTTTTTTAATTTCAATAGCCTCACGAAACATTCTAGGTACATATCGGTTCTCTTTCGCGAGTACTTGAGGTTGATCAAAACGAAGATAATGGTTTGGTTTGCCTAAGGCATGTTCACACACTGCAGACTTTGTGGAGCGTCTATGCTTGACGTCAGCTATATGTTCTTTTATTCGGGTGGCTATGCTACGCTTTGTTTGCCCTATGTATGATAAACCACAATCACAGTCAATCTTGTAGACCCCTGCATCTTGTAAGGGTATGTGACATTTCACTGGTTTGAGAAGTTGGCTGATCTTCTTGTGCGGCTTGAAATAGGTTTTTATAGAAGCACGCTTTAAGATATGACCAATTCTGTCCGTGACTCCCTTAATAAATGGTAAAACAGCGGGCCGTCGATCAACCGTGGTGGGTGCGTAGCATAGCCACCCGAATAAAAGAACATATAGCTGACGTCAAGCATAGACGCTCCACAAAGTCTGCAGTGTGTGAACATGCCTTAGGCAAACCAAACCATTATCTTCGTTTTGATCAACCTCAAGTACTCGCGAAAGAGAACCGATATGTACCTAGAATGTTTCGTGAGGCTATTGAAATTAAAAAACATCCTAATTTTAATAGAGAAGATGGTTGGCAGGTACCACCTGTTTGGAATCCAGTCATTAAAATAATAAAGTCCCAAACAAGATACCGCACTAAGAAACATCAAGACACTGTGAGTGATTACTGCGTGCATCGAAACTAATTTTTTGATTAAAATTGTACGGTAGATAAAATAAAATAACTTTTTAAAATCTGTAACGACGCCTGTCACCTTAGTCATCCTGCGACCACGAATGCTGCAAAGTATTCGAAACGTCAGGAAAATCAAAAATCAAAATATACGCGATAGAATCCGTTTAAAAGTGTTTTATTATAATGTGTAATAATCGCGAAAATCTAAGACATTACTATGTTATAGTAATCTAATTGTAACGCATTTGATTATCATTGTGCATAAATATGTGTGTATTTATCCCACACATTGGGCATGCATTATCCTCACATCGTTTTTACGATTATAGAAAGAAAGAAAGAACTTTGCCGGTTTTTCTCCATAGGATCAACGACTTGGAACCGTGCAACTATTTAAATTCTGTTTACATGAATAAAAACAATTTGACTTTGAAATAGTGTTTAACATTTCAAAACTATATAAATACTGGTGCAAATAAATGAATATTCCACAACTCCGTATGTATAAGTGTTTGCAGGTGAAATCGACAAACCTATCCAAGCGCCAGCAGTTGTGGCTACTTTATAACTAATACCACATTCATTTACAATGCATATTACTCGGTACAATTAGTAGTTCAAAGTGAATGATCACAATTCATAACATGGCGTTTTGTAGTATATAAGGAAGATCATCTTTGTAATTATGCTCGTTAACCAAAGACATCGTTCAAATAAACGCATCAATTATAAATATTTATTTAATTTATTTTCCGCCAATCCCAAATTTTGTAGTTGGATGGTGCTTAGCATTCTTCCTTCTTGCACTTGTAATACTGATAAGCTTATAGGTACTACATAACTACCTATTTAATAGCTGTTCCTACAGAGTAAAAAATACGACTATTTGTGGATGTCTGTTCGTATCTTCAGCATTTGAAATCTAATTCAAATTCACTTTTTTATTACCTCCCAGGTTGTACAATTTTATATCTAATTTAAATTCCGAACAGCTCTTGTCAATTTCTCATCGCAGCACCAATGCGTGCTTCCAAGCATTTATTTTTCGAGCGTTACGTTTATTTTATGCTAGCGCCGGCACGCAAAACCCGCATTAGTTTCGCACCTTTTTATATGACCAATGGGAATTGATGCTTGCAGTTCAGATGAATGGTACCATTCCTCATTTGGCTGTAAATTTTTGACACATAATTGTCACAACTGGAACTACCACCTAGTCAAAACTTACACTTTGCTAAAGAATAGTAACTCAAATCAAATCTGCGGAACTCTAGCAGTGCCTGCAGTTCCATCCTCGTGATACTCTAAGGTTAATGGCATGACAAGTACTATACTGTGCTTATTACTATACTATCCCACTTATGGAGCAAGTTTCAACCTAAGTAGATGCAAGGTTGTCTGGCAGAAATCGCCGTGTGCGATAAGACCGCCCCTTGTACATGTCTTTTTCTACATTGGATCTTATTTTTGTTATTTTTGGTGTACAATAAAGAGTATTGTATTGTATTGTATTGTATTGTATAGATGGTTAAGAATCGGCTTTTTTTTCAAAGAACATAGTTTTATTTTATTTAAACAATTTCATCTACTGTTTTTTTACAAAATATTAAGGACAAAGCTTAGGCTTTGTCTTTCTTAACTCTAGTAAAGTCGTCTTTATCTGACTGATAATTAGGACGTAATTAAATTCACTCATAGTCTCAATTCGCTATGAACCAATATAATGTTCGACAATAATATTAAGTGTGAACAATAAGACAGAGAATTCATTTGAGTTTTATTTGCCCATTATTTTACAAAAAAGAAACAGAACGTGTTTCTTATTTATATATTGCTACTAAAATCCTTCTAAAAGTTCAACGAATCAATATCTTATCACTTACATGAGTCACATCTTGCCAACCGAATTGGACTGCTTTAACAACATACTTGCCCAAGGTTACTCTATTACATCAACTGTGAGACCGCCGTGAAAAACTGACAACAGTTCTTTGTTTTGGGATATAGTGAAGGAATTAGCATATCAAAGAAGATTCTAACGTACAATCTAGAACATTAGCGCTACACTAAACAATTATTGGTCTGTGTTATGAAAACATGTAATGCCTTACATTTTTGTTTTGGTGATTTGCGGATTGTGTTGCTCTTTGCGTTTGCGATAGAAACTGTTCTTCGTATATTGCTATTAACTGCATCCTTACCTCCAGAAACTGTATTATATGATATTTTTAAAAGTAAAGGGTTGTAAATGATCTTTTATTACTGTAACGGTAATAACCTTAAACAATAGCATTACTTTCTTATTCCGCAAAACACAGACCTTTAAGCTTCCAAATCTATCTATATCAAGCTAGATCATATTACTACACAAAAGTATACAAATTTTATATCTGGACTGAGCTAAGTAGATTAAAATGTCAGATATAACGTTTTTTTTATTGGTCACCCGAAAATGTAGAACGACATTCTTCACCAAAGTAAACCTTTTTGTTGATAGCCTTAAAAAGTCTCAAATTATTGAGGGACTTCAATATCGAGTAGCGTGTTCGGCCATTCGTTTTTTTTACTGTATGACGGCACGGTTGGTGCAGTGGCTGATACAGTCGGCTGCTGCGCACTGGGTCGTGGGTGCGATTCCCGCACGGAACAAATATTTGTATGATGTGCAGGTAGTTGTTCCGGGTCTGGGTGTATTGTGTGTGGAATTTGTGTTTGTAAACGCACCCACGACGCAGGAGAAATCCTAGTGCGGCAAAGGGAAAAAAAAGGCGATGGCATTGCGAAACAAGCCATTGTCTTTCCGAGCATTATTTAGTTAATAATTATGTACTAGCCGTTACCCGCCCGCTACGCTAGGCGAAAATATAGTCTTATTCGTATTATTATTTTATTTATTTCTGAACCCTGCATAATATCGAAATGAAACGCGCGAATATTTTTGTTAAAACTCTTGTATTAATCCCTGAAATTGTCATCTGTTGAGCCGGTTCGGAGCCTATTCGAAACAAACTTTCAGACAGACAGCCAGACATTTAAGACATTTTTATACAGCGGTATTTTATGATTAGGCTACGTATAAATAGCAGTTTTCATGTAAATTATGGCATTTATTTTGAATTCACAGACAGCTATTTCGATTATATTATATTTATACCCACTTATCATTATATTACGAATTTCTTCCAGCAGACCTGCGAGAGGAGAGTTTGAAGATAGAAATGTAGACACGGCGTGTAGTCCTTACGATACAATACATATAAATATATACACATACATGAAGAGTAACAACCCACATATAGTAAACGTAAACCAAACCTACTTACTAATATCTTCATACATAAACTTAAATATGACTGCATACATAAGCAATTAAGTGGATCGGGAGATATTGCTCTTTAACTCGTTTTTGAAATTATAATTCTATTTAATAAAATCGTATCGAATTTCAAGTCTGTTAATGTGAATTTCAATTAACCCATTCGTACACAATTATTGTTATTATTTAAAAAGCAGTGAGTTTGGTTGACAGACTCGCTTTTAAAAGTAATTTATCACTTTGCAAAATCACAATATTCATCATTATGCACAGACGAACCGCATAATTATTACACTTGCACTGTTACTGGTTTTGTCACTGGTCACTCCAAATTAATTTTGTATAAGTAACGCTCGGAAAAACGGAACTAGGATATGAAGAACATATATCACCTGGATAAATTTTCCAATTCCCAGAATGACATCATTACGAACCCTACGTCGCGCCATTCAAAACGCTTGTTATAATAATGGAAATAGGAAGATGACGTCGCTTCTTCCACTATACGTCATGTCACTATACGTCGAATGTCTAAATTAACATTTATAGCGGCATTTAAAACAGTTTCGTATTTATTCCCAGTCACCGGATATCTGGCGTAATGCTGAACTGTATAATGTAATGCTGAACAAGACAAAGTAATTTTTTTTTTTTGTTTATTCGCGTCCTATAACCGTATAAATGGTGTTTCTGTCTTTCAATATAATAAGTCAAATAAGGGTCAATGTTGGATTAACTGTAGAAGTTCAGAACGTACTAACTAAACATACTGCATAAATTATAACAGATACAAAAGGAGGATGGCAAATGGCTTTTTATAGATGACTAGCTTTCACGGCTTGGCTCGCATAGTTTTTATCATTCTTAAAAAAAAAACAATAAAAAGTATCCTATGTTACTTCTAATACCTCCAAGAATATGTGTACAAAGTTTCATGATGATCGGTTAAGTAGTTTTCGCGTGAAAGCGTAACAAACAAACTTACATTCACATTTATAATATTAGTATGATTTTAGCTAAACTTCTATACACAGTTTTTTCCTATCTATTTATCCCGATCTTATAATACCAGTTTAGAGCTATCTCTAAAACGATTATTAGATATCGACCTTTTAAATTGATTGAACATTAATTAGGACGAATGAACTTGTGACTTTCTGCAGCGATACGTTTGTGTAACGCGCGATAATAAATAGGTATTTGGTCGAATAGTGATGTAATAATCGCGGTATACCGAATATTCGGCCGAATTGTGGAAAACTGGCGAATAGGCCAGATAACAAATAACTGCCTAATATTCGTTGCAACTACACTGATTACGAAGAGATTGAGATTATGAATTCGTATAGGGTGGATGCCCCGAATACAAGGCTTTTAGTGTTTCTTTTTTCTTTAAAACATCGTACACTCTTTTCTGTACAAAATATTTGTGTGTCTTATTTTTCAATGAGTAAGTTATTTATTCTAGAATTTTATCAGACACAGCTCTAAGCAAAAGTCATTGAAGAACATTAATATAAAAAATTTAATCCAAAAAAGATCTTATCTAATTCCACCCATCCTGTACTTAATGCCATCCTTTTGTGTACTTAATACCAGCCTAGGCTAGGGCCGTGTCATTTGAATTTTCGTGCAAATTAACTAGTACATAATTAAGCCATTTATATTTAATATAACATTCATACAAATAAGATGAAAAGAAGAAAGAAGAAGAAATGCTTTTATAGTTTTACAGTTTATTAAAACAAAATTATAAACATGTACACCTGGGTTCCAAAACATCTATTAGTTAGTAATTCGTTAATATTTAATTCAGATTTAATTTTATTATTACATGATTGTATTTATTTTAGTATTCAGAATATTCAGAATTTATTACATGGCTACAACACATATAGCACAATGTAACATATAACACTAATGTGACTACCGTAATCATATTTCCACAGTCCCAACTCTAGTTTTATCGTGTAAGTACCTAAGAGGTATAATTATGAAGTCTTGTAAGTTCCTTTAATTACACTAAATAAGCGCTTTATTCAAGTTTGTGACACCCCTGATTTATATCAGGTGCCTGTAATTAAATACGTTGTCCAACCAAATACCAGTCTACCCGGCTGACATTTGGTACTTCAAACAGTGTTGTGTATCTTATTACAGCCTCATCAATTCTCAATGACTTAAGTGAAACTACTTAACTTAAATCAATTCAAAAATCAAAGCACTTTTCTTCTGACCAAATATAACTTATTTTTGCAGTTCCCAAAAGTTACACGAAATATAGCCCACTTTCTTCCTAAATCACGGTTTGAAATAGGCTGACATAGTCATGCTACTGGTACCAAATTTGGAACAAATTATACTAAATATATCGTTCTTTTTTAATGTTAAGTCTCTTATAAATGGAATGGCATGGCATATGGCATGGAAACGAATACTAAATGGGATTAGAGTTAAATCGATTAACAATTATAATCAAATCGGTAACGCATTACGGCATCGCTAATTGATCTGTCATCGAACAAATACATGAATGGAAAAGGGGTATAAAAACTGGAAACGTGTAAATGGCTCTATCATACGTGTACCTTACGGCCGAATACTCAAACGCCATTTAACGTCCCCGCTTTAACTATTCGAGAAACCTGTTTTTGGTACAAAATCGAGTAGCTTAAATTGTTTAAGCGCGGACTTAACGTTAAATGGCGTTTGAGTATTCGGCCGTTAATAATTTGAAACAATGTAAAATAAATTTGAAGTGTTAAGTTCCTCGCGATGTTGAGCACAATGTATATTAAATGTGAGATATAATTTATATATGTATGTGTATGTAATATGTATATATATATAATCAAAGACTTTGTATGTAATGTAAGTAAAATACAAAAAAAATAATTATTTATCTGTTTAGGACGTAAAAGAAATAATGATCTAATAAGCAGAGTCGTAAAAGCCTACTAAGGGACTCTAACCCAGATGGGCAGCAGCGTCCTTTCTGTGGCACAGTAGCCATTCTGTGCTCACCAACCCGCCTGCCAAGCGTGGTTAGTACTGGCAAATTCCCCCCGATATGATGACACAGTTGTGGAAATCTATGGGGGAGGCCTTTGTTGAAGCAGAGCCAGCACGGAAGAACAATAATGACTGCACGGGGCGATAACAAGCAGGATTCAAGTTTGTAACTTTTAGTATTACTGACATCTCATACAGTTCAGTAGGTAGTCAAGATCCGTTTTTGGTTACACCCGGCACAGCCAATTATCTATTATAATTGCAATTTTCCAAATCTATCAAAAATCGAAACTGCTGATAACATTTTGACTACATTCAAGTTCAAAATTAATATATTAGATATACCTTTATTAAAATAGGTATAGTTAATACCGAAAGCTATAACTGCTTGAAAGAAATAACCTTGCTCGTGATACAGAAATGGAATAAACCCGAGTATTAAGTAATAGCCTAAAGATAATTTTTAGAATCTATTTTGACACCTTTTTCTTGTTATTTGTACCTACAAATGTCGATCAGCAGGAACTTTCCATCGAACTGAAACCTATCAAACGCGATGACATCAGTAATCCTTCAGCACATAAAGTATTCTCATCAATTATTCTAGAGAACTACTACGGCAGACATGATGTAATACTTTTCAATTTGTTTTATAATGCTAACGTTTAGTTAAATCTTCAAGGCAACTATATAAAGGTAGTAAGGCAGGCAATTAGGTAGGCAATTAAGCACACTTATTTAGAATACCTTAAACCATGTTTAAGCTTGCCATGACGAAAGACTGTAGTCAAATACAAGGCTGTCCAATCAAAAAAAATAATATATAGGGTCTTACATTAATAATGGAAAATATTTTAAGGCTAGGCTCTATGAATGGAATAGAATTCATTTCAAATATCAAGTATCGGTTTTACTGATAATAAATAAATCAATATTCAAACATTCGACTAGCGAAAGATTTACTTACTCTGTACTATTTGATAAAATAAAGGTTGATGTTACGTTTATTTATTTTGCTAAAACGCATCATTGCTACCTATAGATTTACCTCCTAAAATATTTTCCATTATTAAAGTAAGACCTTATATATATTGACGAGGTAATTTACATACAAAATAAAGCTTTTTAACAAAAAAAAAACCGACTTCAGAAATGTAGGGTTTCTGAAGTCGATATAAGCCGATATAAAAATATTAAAGCCACTGAAAAGGAGAAAAATCGTTATTTATGAAGACGGGCGGGGCCAGGTATAAAATATAACTTCTCGTTAGTCTGCATGAACCATGGTTGGGGCATACATAGCCCGACTTTAAATAAAGTTTTTTTTTCCTTTTCAGTGGTTTTAATATTTTTATATCGTGTAGGGTTTCTGAAGTCGATTTTTTTTTTGTTAAATAGTTTTATTTTGTTTCTTTTTAGTGTAAATAAATGTAAAAATGAAATGGAAATAAAAAGAAAAATGTCGACGGAATAAAGTCCACTGCCTGACACATGCCTTCCTCGAAGAACACAACGACCGATATCGGTATGTTGTGTGCTCATTAGGGGGTTTTGCCATAATCACCACGCTTGGCAGGCGGGTTGGCGATCACAGTTGAGTTGTTAATGTATTGTATACGAAGGACGCTGCTGCCCACCCTTCGGCTAATCCCTTAGTCGCCTTTTACGACACCCACAGGATGAGATGGGCTGGTGCTATTCGTAGCCGGCACCACATGTGGTATCAGTATTTAACACTAAAAATAAGAATGACTCAAATCGGTTCTCTGATCTAAGAGGAATCGAAACTATTAAGATATCATCTAGATAAGCGCGGTCAAATTAACCTGTTTATTGAAGCTGGTTAAAAAACTACAAAATCCCACGCGCAGCGACACTGCTACGCCAAACCTAGGTGCGTTAAGTGCCTAGGTGACCACAGCACCTCCGACTGCGATCGCCCCAAAGATCGCACGCAATGCACTGAGCCCCCGAGTTGTGTGCTTTGCGGTGAGTCGGGTCATCCAGCGAACTATCGCGGATGCCCCAAAGCCCCGCGAGCCAACAACAAGGCTGCTAAGCGCAAAGCGGCTACCCAAGCCTTCGCGGCCGCCCACTATGCCTCTCAGGCCCCTCCCACGTCCCAACGACTCAGCCCTCAAAGGCCATCGCCATGGAACGCGCTGAATCATCAGCAAGCGTTCCCCGCCCTGAGGCCTAGTCTACTGACTCAACAGGCGACTCAGGCATCAGTGATTCCCTCGCTGATGACCGCCCCCGCTACGGCACCGTACCTTCCCGTGCCGTACCCACATCAACCCGCACCACAAGTGCACTCTCAGAGGGCCGCCCCTCCCTCACCCCAATCCACACCCCTTCTCAAAACCGACGACCTCTCAGTTTGCCTCGGTCTTCTCAACTCTGTCGACCCGAACAGAGTCGCCCAAATGGCCGCAGCCATTAGGGCAAACCAAGGCCAATACGGCCTCATGTTAGTACTCAGCGACTTCGCTGATGTCTCATCCGCCCTTCTCTCCTACCGCGTTCATCCGTAATGGATTCACAAAACAGGTGCAGAATAAAACCCCGATCCCTTAAAATAGGCATCTTCAATGCCAACAGCATTAATGGCCAAAAAGATGAAATCGCCTTATTCCTCCGCGACCACCTTATTGACATTATGTTGATACAAGAGACCTTTTTGAAACCCTCTCACAGGAACCCTAGAATTGCAAACTATGATATAGTGCGCAACGATAGGACCCACTCCCGTGGAGGAGGCACTCTTATTTACTATAAGAGATCCCTTTATTGCATGCCCCTAGATACCCCGTCCCTTACCAATCTAGAGGCATCTGTGTGCAGGATAGGCATGACAGGTCATCAACCGATCACTATAGTGTCGGCTTACCTAACCCCCAATGCCCAAGACGATCCAATCCAAACGGATCTCGAAGCACTCTTCGATCTAGGCGACTCCGTCATAGTGGCGGGAGATCTCAATGCCAAACATGAGTCTTGGAACTGTCTCACCCACAACCACAGAGGAAGTAAATTATACTCCCTCAGTAACCTCCTCAATTTTGACATCATCGCCCCGATGTATCCCACTCACTACCCCAGCAATGTAAATCATCGCCCGGATATACTCGACATAGCACTTCTAATGAATATCAACCTCAAGTTGCATTCCATTGAAGTACTACAAGAGCTAGACTCCGATCACCGTCCTGTGATCCTTCACCTCACCTCCCGCTTTGGCCCCACGGACACAGGGCTACCCCCTCAGACCATTGTGACGACGGACTGGAGGAAAGTTAGGCAACGCCTCAACGACCCCTCGTCCGCTCAGTTAGATAGAATTCCCGAATGCATAACGTCAGTCGCAGACACGCTGGGCGCGATCGACTCCCTCACCGGGCATGTACAGTCCGTCGTGGACGAGTGTTCACGGCGAGTTCCTGCGATGGAAGACCATCGCATGAAACTCCCTGACGATGTACGTGCACTGATGACGGAGAAGAACGCAGCCCTTAGAGCGTACTCATCTTTTCCCAGCGAACCCAATCGCCTCTTTATGCGCCACCTGCAGCGTGCTGTCAAGGAACGTATTAAGGAGTGCCGAGAGGCTAACTGGGATAAGATGTTGGGCGACTTAGAGCCAACCCACCTTGCGTTCTGGCATCTGCAACGGAAACTCAAATCCGAAACATCCAATGCTGTCCCCCCCCCTCAACCGTCCCAACCAAAGGCCGGCCTTTGATGACGACGAAAAATCCGAATGCCTAGCTGACAGTCTAGAAGCGCAATGTTCCCCAAGCACTCTACCTGTAGACCAAGCCCACCTCAAAAAGGTTGACGCTGAAGTCGAACGTAGAGCAGCTATTCCGCCTGCCGAGGACCCTGACGACCCCCTCCCTCCGGTCACGGCAGACGAGGTCAGAAATCTCGTGAAAAAGATTCACCCTCGCAAAGCCCCCGGCTCTGACGGTATCACCAACAAGGTGATTAAACTCTTCCCCGAACGTCTTATCGCCTTAATGACCGTCATCTTCAATGCGGCATTAAACAATAACCTCTTTCCGCATACGTGGAAACAGGCCACCGTTATCGGTATTCCCAAACCCGGTAAGCCCAAGTGCGAGCCTTCCAGCTATCGCCCCATAAGCCTTCTATATTCTCTTGCGAAGATTTATGAGCGGATTATCTATTCCCGATTAAAGGATTTTGCCGATTCCAAGAAACTCATTCCCGACGAACAGTTTGGTTTTAGAACCAAACACTCGTGTGTACAACAAGTCCACCGACTAGTTGAACACATCACGTTCGGATTCTCACGCGGCATGATGACGGGAGTCCTCTTTTTCGATGTTGCGAAAGCATTTGACAAAGTCTGGCACAATGGCTTATTATATAAGTTGTATCAACTCGGAGTGCCTGACCGTCTCGTTCTCATCATACGAGACTTCTTGTCAAATCGCAGTTTCCGATATCGAATCACGGGCGCTCTCTCTTCCCCCCACCCCATTAGAGCCGGAGTCCCACAAGGATCCGTGCTAGCCCCACTATTGTTCACACTGTACACCAGTGACCTCCCCAAAAGACCTGCTAATACGACCCAATTAGCACTCTTCGCCGATGACACGGCCATTTTCTACTCTGGTCGCAGTCCCGATAATATAACTAAGATCCTCCAAGCCACAGCCAACGCCTACGGGAAATGGTTTAGGAAATGGCGGATCGAAGTTAACCCTATCAAAAGTAAAGCCGTCCTATTTTGCAAATTAGGCGACGACCACCCACGCTTCAGGGAGATCTCGATGCTGGGCCAATCGGTTCCTTGGGAACCGCACGCCAAGTATCTTGGAGTCACCCTAGACAAAAAACTGACCTTCATTCCCCACACAAAGATGGTGCGTGCCCGCGCTGCCTTTGTGCTTGGTCGCCTTCACTATATTCTGAACGCTCGTAGTAAATTATCCCTTAGAAATAAGGTGAGAATTTACACCACATGCATTCGACCCATCATGACCTATGCCAGCCCAGTGTTCGCACACGCCGAATCATACCCACTCCGTAGATTCGAAACCCTCCAAACCCGGTTCATGCGCAAGGCCACCGGAGCGCCTCTGTACATGCGAAACGACCAACTCCATTTCGACCTTAACTTGCCGACCATCAGGCAATTTATGAAACAAGCGTCTAAACGCTATCTCGATTCTGCCCTGTCCCACCCAAATCCCCTTGTGGTATCAGCCGCCGACTACGAACCCTCCCGTATCAGTAGAGTACGTCGCCCGAGGCACGTTCTGGTCGATCCAGACGATGAAATCACGTTAGATCACATGAAGAGACTCGCGTTGTCTCGTTCACTAAACACCCGACCGTTGTACCGCCCTCGCCGCCGAGGATGCCCGCCTCACCGACGTCGCGGAGGCCTATCGCCGCGTCACCTTCCCGTTCAAGTTAGCACTTCTCCCTCCCGTCTCTTGCTCGCGCCGGCCCGTGCCGAGCCTGTAGCTTTAAATGTCCCTTAAAACAACTTAAATAATACCGATCCAGCTGTCCCCAAAACAATAGCTTGTTATCCCCAGCAACGCCCTAAGCCGAGGTCCGTGTCCCGCAGGGGGCGCCCTTAGCGAAAGTTGTTTAGTTTTTTATATTTAATTTAAGCCTGGCTGGAGGCCTCTTTTGGCTTCGCCAGCAAATGACCGGTTAAGCAACCACATTTCCCAGAAATGTATGCGAGAAGCCCAACAAAAAAAAAAAAAAAAAAAAAACTACAAAATCAAATGTAATGAAATTTATATGGGACCAACTCGAAAACATTCTGCACCAGTTAAAAAAAGAATTACTCAAATCGGTCTACACGGTTGGTGCAGTGGCTGATACAGTCGACTGCTGCGCTCCGGGTCGTGGGTCCGATTCCCACACGGAACAAATATTTGTATGATCTGCAGATAGTTGTTCCGGGTCTGGGTGTATTGTATGTGGAATTCATGTCTGTAAACGCACCCACGACACAGGAGAAATCCTAGTGTGGGGCAACGTTTATAAAAAAAAAAAAAAAAAAACTAGGAGTAACCGGTGTACATACATAAAAAGAAATACGCGTCGAATTGAGTACCTCCCCCTTTTTGAAATTTGATAATTAATAATAACAATCATACTAATATTATAAATTTGAATGTAAGTTTGTTTGTTACGCTTTCACGCGAAAACTACTTAACCGATCATCATGAAACTTTGTACGTTTGTGTTTTGTTGGAGGTTTAACTGAAAAAAAAAAACTTAATTAATGGCTTCCATGCGAGCGAAGCCACGGGTAAAAGCTAGTAGCTTGATGCCGTGTGATGCGGGCTCAGAATAGCACCACCATCTTCTCCCGTGGGTGTCGTAAAAGTCGACTCAGGGATTAGCCGGAGGATGGGCAGCAGCGTCTTTGGATTACATTAACAACTCAACTGCGATCGCCAACCCGCCTGCCAAGCGTGGCGATTATGGCAAGACCCCCCAAATGAGCACACGACACACGCATATCGGTCGTTGTGATCTTTGGGGGAGGCCTGTGTCCAGCAGTGGACTTCATTTGGCCGAAATGATGATGATGATGACGAATCTTTATTGTCGCTAATAAATACATTCACAGTTGATGCAGTTAGAGGTAACACTCAAGATTACTGATGTATTACGCAATGCCGTGTGGTGCCGGTTAAGAATACCACCACTCCATCTCATCCCGTGGGTGTCGTAAAAGGCGACGTATGGGCAGCAGCGACCTTCGAGTATATTTATAACTCATCTGGGATCGCCAACCCGTTTTCCAAGCGTGGCGTTTATGTCAAATACCCCAATGGGCCCACCACAAAAAAAAACAAGTTCTTGTCGTTGTGGCAAAATTTAGAGGAGGCTCTGTCCAGCAGTGGAGGATTTTCGACTGAAATGATGATGATGATGATGATGATTATGCTACGGGTACTGATACTGACTCCCAAGCTAAGCTAATGCCTGTTTTGGAAGACAAAACTCGTATCAAGCTATTTTCTCAGTGCTAGCAGTAACTACAGAATACAAGTGCTTTATCGGATTTAAAATTTTAGGCTCAGTAGTTTCTGAGATAAGATTGGGGAAATGGTCAATTCTCATCTATTTTCTTAAATAACTTTAGAACTGTTTATTATAAAATAAATGGATTTGAGACCCCATCGAATTCATATGTTACATGGTTCAGTTTCCAAACCTTTTAATTCTTTAATTTTCTTATACACGGCTGTGTATGGGTCGCAGAAATTCATTTGTGTACGTACAGACAGACACACGATGACACGAGTGATCCTATAAGAATTCAGCCATTTCTTCATTCGGACGTTCGGTCCCCTAATAAACACAAAATGTAACAATGTAAATAGTCCTTTTAAATCATTGGTACTTAATAACTTAATGATAACCATCGAATGGAACTAAGCGCAAATTTAATGTTATTTGGCCTACAAACCAGGGACCAAAATGTAGTAGCCCATTGAAAAGGTTTCCGATGGGTTAGGATGGTCTTAAGCGGTTGATAAATAACTATTGAACAGCTTAATTAAGGGATTCGGTTTGGGCTTTATTAGTTTAATTCTTTCTGGCCACATTCGAAGAAAATTACAATTTTTTATGTCAATACTTGTTCTAGCTTTGAATTCGGAAATGATAGTTATTTCCCGTTGAGCGCCATCAATGTTAACAACAAACTAAAATAAATCTATCGATGTACTTTTCAATGAATAAATCACACGCATATATTCTACTCCTATGTTTATGAAATAAATTACATTTACGTCAAGACGTCAGTAAATGTTTTGACAGGCAAACGTTATAAATGAATTTTACCACGAAACACGATAAGGGTACGAAAATCAATGGGCATTGTGTCCAATAACCTTCAATCGACTAATCGGTTTACACTCAATCGGAACCAATTTTAGAGGTAGATATAGCAGCGAAAACAAAACGCTTGAAATAAATCACCCAATCTGTGGCAAGGTCATAGCTATACCATGGCCATACATCCGTTAGGATAAAATCTAATGTACGTAATGATTTTCACATGAAAAAATATTATATTATTGTTGATCAAATAGAGATAACGCATTTATATTTATGCAAAGAAATCAGATTTATTTGTGATACAAATTTCAAATAAAACCTTTGTTTTTTTATTTGTCGCTGTGGAAATGCATCATAAACTTCACCAGGTCCTCGTAAAATTACACTAGAGCCGCCCATTGGTGCCACATCTCATTTTGACTTATGGAGCTCAAATGTCTAAGCTCGATATTTTTAAATCCTCTATGGCGCTAGTATGCCAGATGTTTAAGGAATAGATCATGTTCGAAAGTGGGATTGGGTCACGTTTGCGATAAGCTAAATATAAAGCTAATACTGCGTCGCTGCAAACATCGAGGATGACTGGACGAGCTGGACACAAACAAAAAGCGAATGGTCAACACTGGTTCCAGACAATAAATTATGGGGAAAGGCGCTAACAGTAACATTTAACTTTTTAGTAAGGATAAACATTGTTCTCTTTACATATTAGAAAGTGATAAACCCAGAAGATGAAATTATACATTTGTAAATTTACCATTTACTGAAGGAAGTTTCTAAATGGTGACGTCCTAATCATATCTACACCTAAGCCTAATCTTACTTCTAAAAACAAAAAGTCAGCAGGCATCTCACTACGTGACGGAAGCAAGACCAGACCAATACGCTGCAGCTCACTCCTAAGCCGGAAGACTGAATGCTTCAGTACGTTTAACGGTTATATAGTCACGTAACTAATTCTGACGTACATATTTTTATGAGTAACTCTCAGTAGGAGAACACTGACATCATTTTTAATAATTATTACATTACTATTGTTTATGGTCTACTTGTATGAATCACTGGTTGTGGTAGCCGATTCAGAACATGGTTGTCCGATTATAATGCTAGCGGTCATTGTCTCATAATCACATGGTATAATAGAAAGTCATCGCGTGCCTAAACCATTTTTCACGCAAGTACACATTGTTTAGACGGTAATAACACAAGTAGGTATTAGTTATACATATAGATTAGAGCAAGGCGACCGAGTCGTTTAAAGAGATCTAGCCAAATGGTCTAATGATGTAATAAACAGTAGGAGATGACACTGATTTCGGTTTTATATCTTTTGATCCGATCCAGAATAACAGATATAAAACTTTTTCTAAAACCACTAAAAAGAAAAAAGAAAATCTTTATTTATGAAGACGGGCGTGGCCAGGTATAACACGCAGACCAACGAGAAATTATACTTTATAAGTGGCCCCGCCAGACTTCATAAATATAGTTTTTTTTTTCTTTTTAGTTGTTTTAATATTTTTATATCATGTAGGTTTTGAAGGCGGTATTTTGTTTAAAATGTTTTAATTGTTTTATTTTAGTGTAAATAAATGTAATAACTTTTCACTTCATTTCATCAGTTTCACGAATGACAGAGCTGATATCATAAGAAACATTTAACAAACATAATCACATTTATATGAAACCAATTCGAGAGTATTTAACGCTAAATTAAATAAGAATGACTTAAATGGGTTCTCTAATCTTGGAGGAATCGGTAAACTATTAAGACATCATCTAGATAAGCGCAGTCAAATTAAACCTGCTTATTGAAGCTGGTTAAACAACTAGCTAATCAAATGTAATGAAATTTATATGGGACGAGTTCGAAAGCATTCTGCACCTATTAAAAAAGAGGAAAACAATACTAGGTGTATATACATTTAAAAAAAATACGCATCGAGTTGGAAACCTCATCTTTCGGTCAGTCGGTTAAAAGTTGAATAATGTGTAGAACGATCATCCTAGTTCCGTAGAATGTATGACAGTCGCGCTAAATTAGATTTAATTAAATTAGAAACCTATTTTTAGTACAAAACCGGACGACTCAAATGGTTAAAGCTGGGGTGCAAAACCTTAAGATCAAACATCCATACATCCTAAAATACAGATTTGAAATAATGGTACAAAACCAATTTGGTATTCGCTAATACATGATTGAAGCTATTCAAAGACACGTTGAAGATGGTAAGCCATGAGGACCAGTCTTTGCGTTTACCAAATTGGGTTATCACAGTTATTTCAATTCTGTATTCCAAGATGTATGGATGTTTGAGCTTAAAGAATTGCACTCCAGGGAATTAACGTTAAATGGCGTTTGAGTATTCGGCCGTTATTCGCTATGCTATGATGAAAATACATGAAATCCCGATGCGATATTGTCATTATTTAATATATCTACAGTTATTGCGTCGCTATCGCGTTCGGTGCGTGCATTTATTTCACAACACATAGCGAGAAGGGCCCGGAATTGGAATATGTAGAGGACAAAAAAGTGAAGCTGAATAAGAACTTATACTGTGTATTGTGTCTATTCATTCACATTTGAGTAGAGTAGAACTACTCGAATGATGAATGAATAGATACACAGTATAAGTTCTTCCATAACTATGAGTGGTTAAGTTATAATCGTGCCGACAGGATACTTTATATTACTATGCACTTACGAATGCACCCCGCTTTATATGTAGATCACACGCCTCATCTGTTTTCGTGGATAACTTTCTTGCGTAAAACGTCTAAAAACAAAGGTTAAATCAAAACTGAGTTACAATTAGATTACATTTCCGTGCTACTAACGGCCGAAATAATAATCAATCTAATCCAAAATCTCTGGATATAGGATTGAGGATTTATTTGTCGATTTTTTTGAAAATTATGAAGTTGGTGTGTTTTTTGTTTAGATCACACTAACGCAAAAACAAATCGAGTTAAAAAAAAACAAAAGTTTACCTATCCAGAATGATGGGCAGCAGCGCTTTTTCTAACAGGAACCATACTGCACTCACACTCACCAACGCGTCTGCCAAGAGCGAATACTGGCAAATGACAATATTGTGGAAATTATAGTCAGGCTTTTGTTCAGCAGTGGAGGTCCTCGAGCTCATATGATGAATAACATATCCAGATTTGTATCAACCAAGATAACGTTGATATAAATTGAATAAAACATTAACATCTAAAAGTCCTTATTGACTTTTACGTTATTTTTTTTTTTTTTTTTTATTGGTGCCCAGTGGAAATTCATCATGAACTTCCTTCGCCCCGGGGAAGGACGAAGGGGTATGCCGGACTCCTACCGGCTAAAACCACTGGAGCGGTCATCTTCGGCACCTCAGGGAGGCTCCAGGTCCTCGTATGATCACACCAGAGCCGCCCACTGGTGCCACGCCTATAGGCACATCTCGGAGAGGGTGACTGTAAAGTGGTCACCCCCCCGGGGTATTGACTTTTACCTAGAGTTACCATTTCATGAATATGAAGGCATACATATTTAATTACAAAGCAATTAAGCCACCATAACAATTTTATAATTTACGATCGCATGCAACGATTTTGGTTAAACCTCTTGGCCCACTAGACTTTGGACTCTTGGGCTTTAGATGTAAGTCAATGTTGGTATAAGAGATTCGTTAATTGAATCAGCCGGTAATAAATGAGTAACTTCCTGACATCCTACAGTGCACCACGTACGCAAACAGCAAGTCTATCAGTTGTAAGTGTTTTAAGCACATACAATAGACAATTGAATCAAAAACACTAAGGAAACATGTCATGTCTTTTTTCATTCATCCTTTTTTTATTATTGGTCACCAGTGAAAATTCTACATGAACTTCCTTCACCCCGGGGAAGAGCAAAGACTCCTACCGGCTAAAACCACTGGAGCGGTCATCTTCTGCACCGAAAGGAGGCTGCAGGTCCTCGTAAGATCACACTAGAGCCGGCCATTCGTGCCACGCCTTTCAGCACATCGCGGAGGGGATGTCTTTAAAGCGGTCACCCCCTCTAACGGAGGGAAGGCGACTGTAAAAAGGTCAACCCCCAGGCACTTCTCGGGGAGGATTGTAAAGGATCCCCCCAAGCCTCATAAAGCGCTGTGCGGCGCCGGAGACCCCCGAGTATTTCCTGGATACCTAAGCTTAGCATCCTTCCTTGCGTGCGGTATCAAAGTGCAGCGCGCACTCATGCACTTGCAATTAATCTACCATAAATGCATTAATATATAAAACAAAGCACTATTTCTTGTTCCACCTTATTTACTTGCATGTGCACATAATAATATATACCTACCTGCAACAGTATACGTGCAATATATAATCATGCACATACATATAACGTAACGTAAATACATACAAGATAATTTCATAAAATAAAATACCACTTCTAACTCGCACAGCGCTACTTTTTGCAGCGCTTCTGCAGAGATTCAGTCGCGATGCAGTAGCGATACAGTCGCTAACCGTCTACCTAGCTAGGCTAGTGTCGCGATGCAGACATGCGTTTCATAGACGCACGTTACGCATACGTACGCGTGTAACCTAATTTTTTTGACGGTTCGAAACTTCGAAAACTGCTGCGTTCGTGGTCACGAGCGCCTTCAATGGATGCCAGTTGCAGTTGAGTCAACTTTTTTAAACATCACCAATATTATAATACGAGTATATCCTAAAATCTTTGTTTAATATTAAATATGCACTGATTTAAAATAATACTAATTCCAACAAGTGCATGCAGTGTTCATCATATCAGCCAAAACACGTCCACTGGTGAACAAAGGCCACCCCCACAGATTTCCGCAATTGTATCGCCATTTTTAAGGGGAATTTGCCAGTACTACCCTCGCTTGGCAGGGGGGTTGGTGAGCGCAGTATGGCTACTGTTCCACAGAAGGTATACTATTGCCCATCCCTTTTTTAGGAGTCGTTTAGATAAGGAGACAGAGTGATGCTATATTCTAAATCCGGCCACCTAACGGGAAGCGAACACCATAGGGCAAGAATACAACGCCTAGCATATAATTATAACTCGGTCTAGCCACCAAAGACCTTAAAACACATTTACTAAAATGGCATCCGATCAATGCCAAGTGGTCACGGTTAATGAACCGCACCCCACCGCAACCTAAGCACTAAACTTAATAACCTTCGTAGTAAACTGACAGGTTCGAGGCGCTCCTAGCTAGTTGATCTCAGTGATCGGTAAACGATCGGCGAGGTTAAGCAACGCTCGGCGCGGTCAGTCTTATGATGGGTGACCACATAGTGGTATTTCAGCTGAGCGTCTCGGCGTCCCGGTTGTTAGCATGAGACGGCAGTCGTTAAGCCAAGTCGGAGCCCATTGAACGGCTTGAACAACTCTGCCACAAGGTTGGCCACTAATCTCTCAAAGAAGAACTGACATAACGTAATGTTAACAAACTGTACAAGCAAATTAAAATGCACCGATAACTGCGCTACGAGTCTACAACACACAAAAAATTTCAAAACGTTTTTGTAAACTTATACAGATAAAGCTATCGCTCTACGTGTCAATGTAAGCAAAACATTTCGCGTGTTTTTATTTCTGCAGTACCTACACATTAATTGCAGTAATTTACTTTACAGTTACTATGTTAATCAGGCATACCTTTCCCTAGGATCCAAACGTACCATGCACCTTTGGATACGAAATAAAAGCAGACTTCAAAAACCCATCATTCATTTTTAGTACAGGTAGGTACAAAACAATAAAAAGTGTGTATAATAAGAATTCACGATGAATTACCTATAAAGAAATATGCAAATACTTTGTTTCTCCAAATTGCAAATACAACAAGTGAGGTTTTGCATTTGGCACATTATCAATGATCTATTGTCATATAACGAGTTACTGCAGTCAGCAGCACCCGTTGACCTCTAGGCGCCTAGCCAGGTGGTTGTGTATCTTTAGGGATGCCAGGTTTAAGTTTGAAACATTGATAAGAAAATTGTATCTAGACTTCGCTACATAAATTGCGATTGCATACAGCATATGCTTCCATGAACATCTAAGAAATATACCAAATCTTCAAACACTCAATGCAGCGGAAAACTCTTAGT
Organism: Diloba caeruleocephala; assembly: GCA_947459985.1. Taxonomy (NCBI): domain Eukaryota; kingdom Metazoa; phylum Arthropoda; class Insecta; order Lepidoptera; family Noctuidae; genus Diloba; species Diloba caeruleocephala. Next base: position 8,279,528 of record OX381621.1, on the reverse strand, counting down.
TCTTTAGTTAGCCTCAAATCAAAATTCTATAGTTAACTAAGTTCTATAGTTAAAATAACACATTTTTTATTCGACCAATACAACAATATCATTAAAACTACATCGTTATAAGATGTGGTAACCCTAAAATCCCTGGAAGTATTATGTCAGAGTCCGAGCTACGTTAAGAGATAAACAGACTGGAGCTCCCGCAGTCGACATGCGGATTAGATGGTTTAGTCGCGATCTTCTAATATGGCATGCAAGTTTGCAACAAATCTGATGACATTCCAGGTATGCTGGCTTGACTTAATGATTATACGTGCCATGCATGCTTAATAGAGTTAGTTAGCGCTTAGATTAAATAAGGGTTTAATTCACTTTAATACTATACAGTATGCAGTGAGTACGGTATGATTTAACTTTACTTCAAGTGACTAACTTTTCTGATTAATCTTACTATGCATATAAATAAGTACTTATTTATTTATTTTTAAATTGCTTATTACAGGAATTCGAAGAAGATTAATCATCCTAGATTTCTGTGTCGGATGATCAAGATGACATGTTCTGCCAGGCATGATGCGAAATACACAACACAGTGGCTAATCCAAATAATAAATAAGAAACAATTGTCATTGTTTAGCCTGGATTCCAAGTCCTTTGGTCATGATTTTAGTAGTAATATGTTTAGTGTTGCCTTGCCTGTTGTATGTGTAGTATTAGTTTTTGAGCGTCTAGTCATTAGTGTTTAGATTTTGATCGATTGGTTATAGTCATACCATGAAAATACCTATATGAAATAGTAGCCACCATGTACATTTATTTCGGGCGTCGATGTTAGTCGCAATAATAAATTATTTTCCTTTCTTTCTTTCTTTCTAATCCACATCATGGAAAAAATATTTTTCACTACGCTGTTCTAATAGCTAGTTCAGCAAGCACAATTATTTCATCAGACAATTGATTGGCGCTACCATCTGGCACGGTGTATAGACATCTTAAGCAAAACATATCAAATTATTTGTGGCTCGAGCTAGACCACAGTCGCATCACGTTTTACGTGACAGTCCTCAGTTGTTGACTGTAATGTCACATAAATGTGCTTATTTAGCGATCTACCTCTTACCCACAATGTATTTGAAAAATAAAAGCGAACTAAGGTTATAGTCGTGAATGAGTACTAACATTTCGATAACATTTGCTTTTCACGTTTACACGGTAAATGTTCACTTGCAATTAACCTAACCACATTTGACCACGTATATATCACACGGCTGTTGAAAGATATAACATCTTTGATGACCGAAGTCGCACTTATCCATAAGCTAGAAGCTTCAGAACGTGCCACTGCCGAATTAACGCAAGAAGTTTCATTGTTGCGTTATGGTAGCGCTGCGTCAGCAATTTCGCCGAGCCCATCGCGGAACGTAAATATGCGCCAAGGCGGTGCGGTTCAGTTTTCGCCGGTCAGCGAAAATGGAGCCACTACGGAGAACGAGCCACGAGCTCGGTGCAACGACCGCGACGTGTCCTACGTGAGTGACCTAATTATGTCACAGTCTGTGAAAATGACGCAAACCTCACAGCAGAAGACATCGCGCCACTGCCCAAGGACTAAGGCGCCCGCCCCTTATGCCATTAAAGTGGATGAGGACGGCTTTACACTGGTGGAAGGGAAGAAAAGTCAGTCCTGGTGTAACCGTAACGATCGCGGTACCGCTCCTCAGGCGAAGATGTTAAAGCAGCAACACTTATCATGCTCCTGTATGTCTCTCGATTGGACACAGACATCGGGAGATAAGCTCCTTCAGTACATCATTAGAAGGAGTCAAGGTAGAATCCGTGCCGAAGAAAGGGCGATAATGAAGCTGTCGCGGATAGAGTCGAGTAGAAATACAAATTTAAGTCCTACATCTTCCAGATTCCCGCAAAGTCCATCTTTCTCAGCGCCGACTGTTGGCCATCAGGAGTGGTGTTCAGACGTTACAAGGAAGCACGACCGAAACTTCAAGTACAAGTGTCCAAGTTTAGTTATATAGTGTTTAGTGTTATATTATGTATCTTAGTCTATAAGGTATTTATATATGGGTCTTGGTTACCTGAAATAAATAAATAAATAATAATAATAATAAAATAATATCCTTTTTTACCTTATGGTAGCGCAATAAGAATCCTGAGGAAATATAGAAAGTGATACTGTGGCATAGGAATTACTTTTTGCAGCTATTTGTTGTTAAAGCAAGTCGTTTGAAAATTATTCTGTGCATGGATTTAATTTAACCCGCGCCTCTTAGCACAGAAATCGAACTACTACTATGGGTACTAAATTGCGATAGTGCATCAATAAAGGCAGGTAATTATTATATGCAGGTCGTATAATGCAAGATCTCCCCTTCTAACAACAGGCGCAGATTAAAATCAATTCATAACTGTTTCCGCCTTTCATCTACGGATAACTCCAATGCATCGATTAATTCAGCCTATCTCAGACTACATCTCGGTCGGTCGAACTGTGTGCTGGACATGCCTGACGGACCGATCCTTGATTGGAGACTGCAAATTCGCATGCGATCATAGTGTGGAACCCCCACACGCGGAAAACTTGAATCCACCATCAGAAAGATTGGAAAACTTGGACTACCTATTTTTGTGCGGCACGTTTAGCGCGGTGGCTAATAGCTTGGCATATTGCGCTACGTGTAGCAGATTCGATTCCCGCACGAAACGAATATTTGTATGGCCTACAGATAGTTGTCTCGGGATCTGGGTGACTGAGCATGTGCGATTTATGAATATAAACTGTACCTACGGCATAGGACACCGTTATTTTAAAAGAAAACATGGTTCACATCACTTTATAAACGTCCAGTGCTGAATATCCCCCGACGGCACCGGGTATAGCTAAATGTGTAGATGTGATTTATGCTACATTGTACTTTAAATACATACAGTATTTCTATTTATTCTCAAAATAAAATAACAAATGATCGTTTAAAAGAACTGAACAAAATTTTAAAATTGGAGGTAATTGCTTGCACTATCGCTATCGCGATGTATTGCATAATTTTATTATTGTCCTTTTCAGATATATCATTAACCTACTTAAACAACCGCGAAGAAGAACATTCTAACTATAACAAAAACTATATCAGGTTATTTGCAAACACGAGTTACGTAACTTTGGCGCAAAAAGTAATGAGCGAAAATTATAATGCGCATTCGTAGGAAGTAAACGTAATAAATTTGTACACAATCCTTTCACTTTATTTCATATTTTACAGAAGTATAAAGTTAATCATTTCTAAACGAGGCAGCAAAGAACTTTTGTACTTATCATGTCCACTGCTGGACTTAGGTCGCACACTAAAAGAGAGGTTTTGCTCGGTCAACGCGCTGGCCCAAATGCGTTGACCCATCATCTCTCTCCATCATCTCACTCTCATCATCATCGTTGATAGACCTCTCGATCCAATAGCGCTAACGTGAAAAGAATATTACGATAATTGCTTTTTTACAATAATATAACAGATAGAATAAATCACTTTTTACTGGCAACCCTGATGGCGAAAGTTTTAGAAACCACAGTTTTTCTCAAAGCTGAAAAAAACTGTGGTTTCTAAAACATTTCTCCCCCAGCAAACATAGCCCACTTGGAAATCGTTAAACCGTCTTTAGGTAGACTAGCTCTAGTACTCTGAAGATGCACAATTTTACCGTGGAGGAACGCCGCAGACGATGCCTCAGCTGCTGACCTGTCCAGTGTCTACTGAGCCCTGACCACTGTATTTTTATTTTTTTATTGGTGTCCAGTGGAAATTCTACATGAACTTCCTCCGCCCCGGGGAAGAGCTAAGGGGCATGCCGGCTAAAACCACTGGAGCGGTCAGCTTCGGCAACGAAGCTCAAGGTCCTCGTAAGATCACACTAGAGCCCCCCATTGATGCCACGCTTTTATTAATCCTAACAACGTGGTAAGTTTTGCTTTGGCATAGTAGAAGTATTACTTTTAAATTCAAAATGATAGCTTGTAATGGTCTTAGTGCACAAGGATTCATATAATACTCCCAATGTAGATATACTACAGATTAGACTACTAGGCTACTAATTTGGGTTCACAATTTAAAGTGACCTTTGAAATTAGAAAATATCGATACCTTTGACACTGTCCATATTATGTATACATCCATATCCTCCCGTGGATGTCATAAAAGGCGATTGAGTGACCCCAACCCCAAATTATGACACAAATGTAGAAATCTATGGGGGGAGGCCTTCGTTCAGCAGTGGACGCGTCCTTTGGATGATATGGTGATGATGATGATGTACTATTATGCAAGTAGGTTAACGGGAATTGGTATCAACATACATAAGTTATGTCATGTTACATTACCTAGTTGAATCTAATTCTAAGAACAATACGAAACTTGATTTATATAAATTCACACATATATTTTCATTCATTTCCATCTTGATATTCCCATCATCATTTCGGCAGAATGAAGTCCACTGCTGGACACAGGCCTCCCCCAAAGATCTACAACAACCGATATGGATGTGTTGTGAGCTCATTGGGGGGTTTTGCCATAATCGCCACGCTTGGCAGACGGGTTGGCGATCGCAGTTGAGTTGGTAATGTACTCGAAGGACGCTGCTGCCCATCCTCTGGCTAATCCCTTAGTCGACTTTTAGGACACCCATGGGAGGAGATGGGGTGGTGGCATTCTGAGCCGGCACCACACGGCACTGAGCCGGCACCACACGGCATTCCCATACATTAATTAAATTATCGATCACGATACTGGAAGAGATACCAGTATTGTTTGTAGGTCAGTGTGGTACAAACTAGATGGACGATAGTTCTCAAACCGGCTGTTGACAGCTGGCTGACACTGACATGCCTTTGCATTTGCGTACACACTGCACTATGTAGGCCGCAAAATATTAATGCCTGCCAAGGCAATAATTATGTTGAAGCATTTCCAGATATAATAATATAATAAGATAGGTCTGTATTCTTTGCTTGCACCGACTATAAAATAAGATAAACTTAATGCACGATAGGTACATGTGGGTTTATGTTGATTGATAAATAAATAAATAGGAAACTATTGTAGCAAGCAAGGTCACTATTTATAAGAAAGAAAGTTAACTCGCAAGGAACACCAATGAGTTAAACTGTTAGTAACATGTGTATTTCGTCTTGTACTAAGTACCTGTGGTGATACGCCCAATACCTGAATGTTTAAGATTTATTCGATATAAACGAAAATGTTTGTAGTAAAAAAAAACAGGCTATAACTTTTTTAAACTCGATAAATACCCTTTTGTTTTGAAAAAATATAATTATTATCGTATACACTAATCAGATGGCAACGATGCGTACCAATAAGGAAACACTAGCTTAAACAAAACACAAGTATCAAATGAAATTTTCAGTATCAACATAGTCGAAGGGAGTCAAAAGTGACTTAATATGAAAGCGAATCTATTTATAAGTAATGAACCATGCAGTTTATCATGTAAACATTCTGCAACACAATTACATTGAACTGTAGCAACGCTGAGTCAACACATACCTGACGCTGAAACTTCTTGAAAATTTTAAACTTCATGTCGGTGAAATTAACGCACTTAACACAATACAAACATCACAAAACTAAATGTAAACTAATTTTATATCAAGGCTAAAGATAAAAGCACAGAAATAGCGGCAAAGTCAACGAAACGCGAAAGTAAATAAATAAAAACGAAAGGTGTACGCGACGGACAACCGTTCGCTTTGGCGTCCGCGCCCGTAGTGGGCGACGCTTGGATAGAAAATAATTAAGTATACGATACACCAATAAAATATTCTATACCATGCAGCGTGGATGTGATATCGCGAAGTAATTTTCACTTCCATAAAAACTTGGAAAGTCATCTTGCAGACAGTTGACATAGATTGCTATCACAATATGATATTGATTATACTCTTCATAAATAAACCATCACCAGAAAGCTATGCCTTAATGGTATGAAGTATCTTACACAAGTATATATCTTTATAAGTAAACTAGTTTTTCCGTGTGGTGTCCGGATTAAGAATATAGCACCACTCCATCTCCTCCCGTGGATGTCGTAAAAGGCGACTAAGGGAATCTAAACCAGAGGGATGGGCAGCAGCATCCCTTCTGTGAAACGGTAGCCATACTGCGCTCACCAACCCGCCTGCCAAGCGTGGTGAGTATTGGCAAATGCCCCCAGAATGACACAGTTGAGAAAATCTATGGGGGAGGCCTTTGTTCAGCAGTGGACGTATAAATGGCCGATATGATGATGATCTCAATTTCTCTATTAGTTTTGATTACAAATTCTCTATTAGTTTTGTTTGACCATTAATAGCTAATCCATCATGTGGTTCATTTTTTTTACACTATATAACATCTAATATATAACGCTTGACCCCAGAAGCCCCAATGATTTTTATTGTAATCATCATATCAGTCATTAGACGCCCACTGCTGAACAAAAGCCTCCTCCATAGATTTCCACAATTGTATCGTCATTTTGGGGGGAATTTGCCAGTATTCACCATGTTCGGCCGGCAGGTTGGTAAGCGCAGAATGGCTACTGTTATACAGAAGGGGCGGTACTGCCAATCCCACTGGATTAGAGTCCCTTAGTCTGCTTCTTCTTCGTCTTACGACATCCACGGGAGGAGATACACAGGGAAACAACATGTTATACCTACCACGTTTTAAAGTGTAGACTAGTTTTTGTTTTGTGTAACCGATTCTAAACAAATCAGTTTTAAGTTTAGCGTTATTTCTACGCGTTGTATATAGTGCATTAAATTTTATTAGTATTTATAGTTAAGGTTGCATTGAGCTCAAGATAGCTCTAGATAGTGTATTAAGATAATTTTGAGCTACTTTTATGATTACATCATTTTAGGCACCAAATAAAACAAACTACTATCATCCTCGTACAGTAAACTATATCCCTTAAGGCCGATTTCATTCATATATATTGATACGGGAAATATTTATTCCTACTTATTAAATATGAACTTAACATTTTATTCGCTACGCCAGTAATACCTATACTTTTGTGTGGTATAGGGTCAGCTCAGATTGAGCAGAGAACTGTTTCAGCATTTTCCCACTAATATTTAAATATCTTCCTTATCCAATTCAAATAATTTGTAAATAGTATGCAAAAGATAATTTTCTTTAGCGGACAGTAGCGTATGTTCGCGCCTGCTCCATGAAACCAAAGCACCCTTTGGTTTGGTTCACGGTCGAGAAATGTGCAAGCACGTGTGAGCAGTTCGCCTGGTCTGAACAGACCCTTACGGTGTCAAATGCCTCTTTCAAATCGATGAAAGCCCCAAAACTTTGTCATCTATCCATGTAAGTTATTAAAGGATTTGGTTTCCATTTGATTATTTAATGTTGAAATGGGACGAATAGTTGCGGACAGGGCGTTTGATTTCTGTCAGATGGCGATAATATTGTTTTTTCACAATGTAATACGTTTCCACTGACATTAAATAACTATCGTGACTTGGTACATGAAAACAATTTGATTAATAACATTACTAAACAAAAAAATATGTTTATGCATAATGAATTATCGAAGCACCTACCTCATGGTCTGGTCCTGGTTTCGACGCCAACCTCGCTTCTGTCAGCTGATTCTTCAAAGCCCTACAAGAGAACAATTATCAAGCTTTTGTCCAACCAAACACATACGTATAAGTAAAACTCGTAACATATCTAATAAATATCAACATGCCGAAGCCGTTCAGTACCTTAGCCGCGCACCACTTAAACATTTAGAATTTACTTTTCTTTGTTATTTTCCACAACTTACGTACAACCACCTATAATCCAAATCACTTTCTATTACACGCATAAGGTCCCGAACAGGGATTTTTGAGCCACTAACCACTATTAGTGGTTGTATCGTATTTTTAAAAATCAGGCATAATGGGTTATACTAGCATAACTAAAAAGATAAAGATTATTTATATCATTGTCATTTTGTGCTTGGCGTCAATAACGTTTCAGTTGTTGTTATTTGAACCCTGTTATCAATAATCAAATAACAACGTCCTGCAATATTATTATATCTGTGAAGCGAAAACAGAACCAACATAAGTATATAACTAAAAATAAAATATTATATTATGTTTTTTTATCATGTGAACTTAAACAAACTTCTCGATTATCATTCGAAATAATTAAAACCGAAATATCGTTCATTATTCATCATCATTTCGGCCGAACAAGTCCACTGCTGGACACAGGCCTCCCTCAAAGATCACCACAACGACCGACACCGGTATGTTGTCTGCTTATTGGGGGGTTTTGCCATAATCGCCACACTTGGCAGGCGGGTTGGCGATCGCAGTTGAGCTGCTAATGTATTCGAAGGACGCTGCTGCCCATCCTCCGGCTAATCCCTTAGTCGCCTTTTACGACACCCACGGGATGAGATGGGTTGGTGCTATTCATAGCCGGCACCACACGGCATCTATCAAATACCAAATATCGTTCATTATTACTTTTATTATTTTCTCTAAAATGCATTCATTATAAATTACGGCTTCAAAACTCAAAATTTCTTACTTATCAGATCAGCAACGAGAAACCATTTACACAGAAAGAGCAGGAACATATCAGGGTCACGAAATTGCACATATGCGTTTGTGGATAAGATATGGCGTTTTATTTATTTATTTATTAAACAACAGAGCTGTTTGCACTTACAGTTTCCTAATACGTGCGCAGATTAGTTAATAAGGATATCACAAATTGCTTATATAGCTATAAGCATTGTCTGATAAATAGAAGTTTGTTGTTTCTTGGACTTTCAAATATGTTTATTTCTTTAGTTACGATGACACAATATATCAATGTAACTAATACGCCATCGTGACTCATCCAACCCGAAATATTAGCAAGGGTGTGGCATGACTCCTTGTTCGGTCATCATACCGCAAGAGACACCAGCGACCGTGGTCACGCGACTAAAACAATTACTGGTCACCAAAAATTGTTGAAGTCCAATCAAGTTTAGCCGTGCAATTTTATGATCTTCTATTGCAGCATTCTTGTAGGCGGAACGTCTATGATGAAGATGCAGCGAATATGCAATGAATACCTTCTAATTGTAACAGACGTTTCACACACTATCTTGTGAGCATCAACCCATTTCCTTCATAGGTTTGTCAAATTTAACTGCGTTGTGCATGAGTGAGTTGTGTGATTGTGTCGTTTATCGCTAATATTACCTTAAGAATTGATATCATATAAATCGACGGATCCCGATGGCTGTCAGTTCTTTTTTCGCAATGAAATGATGAAAACATTATCACTGCAAGCACGAAGTAAGATATCTCCAATGTCTGCATGACAGACTAATGTCGGATTATTATCTAATAATAATTTCTTACGGTTATGACGCGAGGCGAAAGGGACCGTTGAATATAGATGAAGTGCTTGGTAATATGATTTTACTGTCTGTGATGCGGTCCATGTCCAGGGGTCCCAATTAATAACACACATCTCGTTCGTAACGTTTAATAACTTCGTTGTACAAAGACACAAAAATATCTTGGTTTTATACAATGAAGGCATATATGTCAGAAAGATTCACCAAGATGCACTGGCCAGCGTGGCGTTTTATGGTTACTTACCCTCCTCTTATGATTAAAGATAGATTAATCATAGGGCCCACAGTACCCAGCAGCCCCACTAGGTAGCGGCCATGAAAACGGTGAACGGAGGGTGCGAAGAATCTCTGGAAGCGATTTAGCCGCCAAACGACGACCCTTACGCTAGCATGTTTTAACGCTAGGATACTACGTTAGGATTCCAGGCTCTATGAACTGGAACACATGACTGACTATACCAAGTGGGATCTTATAGGCCTATCTGAGGTGCAAAAAAGGGTGCAGAGATCATCAAAATATCTTCAGGAAACCTACCGGGCTACAATGACCTACTCTACTACCGTGGCTACGATGACTCCACCTACAGCGGAATTGATTTTTGGTAAATAAACAGATAGGAAACCTACTCTTATACCGTGGCCATGACTACTGCGAAGACTTTTAATAAATAGCTCAGCAATCTTGGATTTAAGCAATCCGTGTTTGTTTAGCTATTCCAAAACTAAATAAGCGCCATACTGTCAAAGTTAAGAAGTATACACCTCCACACTCGCACACAGCGCTGAGGAAGTGGAGCAGTTCTATGAAGACGTAATGTCTCTCTCTCTCCTTCATCATCATATCAGGCAAAGGACGTCCACTGCTGAACAAATGCGTTGGGATTTGCCAATACTCTCCACGCTTGGCAGTGTCAGCCTAAAAGACCCGAGTCCGAAATACTATAATCAGAAAAACGGCCAGTGTGTGACGTGGACAAACGGATTATGACTCAAGAGAGACTCGTGGCGTTGGGCTGGACACTTGGTAAGACGTGGTGATGGCAAGTGGAAAGAGCCCTGACGGAGTGGATACCCAAAGAGGGCAAGCGAGACGATGGCACACCATTTGCCCGATGCGTCGACGATATTGAAGCGGTAGGGAAGACCTGGATGCGATCAGCAAAAAACAGAGTAGAGTGCAAAAGAGAGAGGAGACTAATACCCAGCAGTGGTTGGATACAAGCTGTGGATGATGATGATGGCGCGTAATAGTCCTCAAGTATCACAGCTCCCCTACGTATTTAAATTTACTTTGCAATCAAGTCTCTCAACATTCAAGTTTCGAATTTTACCTCTTTGATTGAGTAAAAGTCAAATGAACAAGAGTTGATACGACAGTTAACTCATGTTTGGAATGACAAAGACCACCAATAGGAATATGAATCCAACTGTTTGTATTTCCTTTTAACGCAACAGTTCTGCGCAGCGCTGCAGTAGGGAAATAGTCCCACCACACGTCACACAAACAGTCTCTCGTAATATAACTTAATTATAACAAGCTCCTGAGACTGCCTTGCTTGCTTCTCCCTCTGACACAGCAGTTTCGCGCAATGTTGCAGTGAGGCGAGTCCCGCCACAACACACGTAAAATCTCTCGTGACAATCTAATTCAATTATAATAAATACGACTAACATATATAGCTCCTCTGCCTGCCTGGCTTGCTTCTCCCTCCGACGCAGCAGTTCCGCGCAGTGCTGAAGTGTGGAGATAGTCGCGCCACAAGTCGCGCGGAATGACGCACTCGTCGCGCGCACTTCGCCTGTGTGCAGGCTCAGGTCGCTACCTAATAAATAAATATACCATTACGCATCTTACCCCCAAAGGAAAGGCTAGGACTTTCTACACTGCATCGCTACCTAATAAATAAATATACCATTACGCATCTTACCCCCAAAGGAAAGGCTAGGACTTTCTACACTGCACATTATCTAACTGGCATATAATATTAGGATCTACGGCCACCTTGGCATCCTCTCGCCATTCCTATCGTTTATACAACTTTGGTCGGAAGTTTTATACGCAGTTCGACGAAGTGTCCACTGAAAGATATAGCCCAATTTACAAGCAATTCATACGCAGTCTTAAAAATTAACAGTAGTGTAGTGTATGTGTAGTAATTGAGAGTGATGTCACATATACTGAACCTAGCTGTTTTTAATTTGAACAAACTATGTTGGATTTCCATGACAAAAACAAATTGGAAGTAATATTCCGTATGACATGGTTTCTATCAAGGCTACTGTGATTTGGCGGATTACGGAAATATTTCAAAACATAAGAGTCATGAAGACTTTGATTTAGAACATTTGGTTTAACTCAACAGGACTCGTAAAAATATAATTACTGTGGAAAAAGTATTGATGCAGTTAACACGTCAAAATGTTTGGGTATATATAGATATCCACTTAATCAGGATTCGAAACAACATATAGAGATATAAGTATCAAAAATGGTCCTGTTATACATCACAAATATTACGATGCTTAAGTTGTTGTAATTTTATAAAAGAGTGTTTCAAAACTTTTAATGGAATTAAAATACATCTCGTTAAAGCTTGAAAAAGACTAGCATCTTATTTATTTAAAACTGGTATAGATAAATAATACTGGTATGATATACATTTGTATGTATAAACGAAGTAGTCATTTTGTGGCTTACAACTCCTTACGTAGGAGGTACCAAATGAGGACAGATCTAATAACAGCTCACTCAGTATGTCATTCAAAAATATATCTTCAATACAAGTATACATACGGATATGCTACTTTTATTCTACAAAATGTCTATGGGTTATGCATAACATCAGCTTATAATGTAAACAAATACTTGGTAAAATTTGACACTGGCAGGAATATTTATATCCGGCTTGCCGAGCAAGCGGTGGCAATTGTCGTGGCAAATAGCGCCTCACAAAACCGAGGCGCTATGGTTCCAGAAACTGCCGCGGAGCAGAGAACCACGTGTTCGTGGATACGCGTTGGTGACGCGCCAATCAGGGTGGGCCGGTACATGAAGTACCTGGGGCTCACCCTAGACAGGGGCTTCGAGGAACATTTCGAGCGTCTTGTGCCCTGGGTCGAAAGGATAGTGGGTGCCTTGCACCGGTTACTGCCAATTTGCCAATTTGGGAGGACCGAGGGAAGAAGTTCGCCGCCTCAACGGGGGAGTCGTGCGCCTGTGTAGTCATCTCGACTCTCGGGCGTCCAGCGCTGCAGAACCAAGATTCACGGTCTGCAGCGTAGAGCGGCTATACGAATCGCACGAGGATACCGAACAGTGTCCTTTGAGGCGGCAAAGCTGTTGGCGCGCTTTCCACCTTTTGATATCCTGGCGGAGATAGATGCGTGGGTGTACCGCCAAACACGCTCCCTCCATCAGAGCGGTGAAGGCGTGCCTTCGGCAGGCTCGGCGGCGTCCACTCGAGCTGTGGCGCGAGATGCTCATGCAGCCGCAGTACGCGCAAAAGCGCGTCGTCGAGGCCGTCTTGCCGAGCTTCGGAACCTGGCTCCAAAGGAGCAAGCGCGTCACATTCCGCCTGACGCAGGTATTCACCGGACACGGTTGTTTCGGTGAGTACTTGCACAGGATAGGACGCGAGGTCACGGCACAGTGCCACCACTGTGGAAACGATCAGGATACCGCACAGCACACGCTCGGAAAGTGCCCAGCGTGGGATGCCGAGCGGCGGATCCTGGTCGATCGGATCGGGCAAGATCTCTCTCTGCCAGAAGTAGTGTCGGCTATTCTGGCAGAGCATGAAAATTGGAGTGCGGTGGTCTCCTTCTGTGAAAGCGTCATGCTCCAGAAGGAGGGCGCTGAGCGGGATCGGGCTGATCCCGCTCGGAGAAGGAGGACACGGAGCCGAGGTAACAACCGTCCCGGCTCCCAAGTCCAACACGCCTGAGCCTGTCGTCTTTATATGGCGAAGGGCCTTGGGGTCGCGAGTGCGCCTATTGGGAAACCTGCGCACTCATACCGAGCGACCCCCGGGATGACGGCGGTGCGCATGTGGTCACGCGCCGCCGTGTGCGCTGCACAGCGCATAACCAGGTTTCGGGGGAATCCTTTACATACCCCCCGAGAAGTGCCTGGTGGGTGGCCTCTCTCTCTTTACAGTCGCCTTCCCTCCGCTAGAGGGGGTGACCGCTTTACAGTTATCCCCTCCGAGATGTGCCCAAAGGCGTGGCACCAGTGGGTGGCTCTAGATGGACATGTTTTGAGTTCCTGGAGCCTCCCTACGGTGCCGAAGATGACCACTCCGGTGGTTTTAGCCGGTAGGAGTCCGGCATACCCCTCCGCTCTTTCCCAGGGTGGAGGAAGTACATGAAGTATTTCCACCGGATGAATAAAAAATAAAAAAGGAATATTTATATTCTACAATCAGATACAAATTTATCAAAATGTACAGTACTTTTGTTTCTGATAAAAGCACTCGAGGATACATCAGCCGGATACGAACCAATCATAAATTGATAACCACGAGCAAAAAGTGAAACATCCAAAAGAAATATTACACAAGCCTTAACATATAATGATGTGCGAAGTTCAACCATACATTAATATTTTTTAATGTACACAAGATTACAGGAAAAGCAATTATAATAATTACATGTACAAAAGTGAGCTTAACTCAAAGCTAAGTTTTCTTTCAGGCAAGCCTTTGGTTGAATGTGTGATCAATATGAAAAATAATTTACAACAGAGTTATACTTAAGTAAAACTTGAAAATTAAACTAAGTAAGAATAATTATAAAGTGCATATACAGAATAAAAAATCGATATATTAAATTAAAATTCATCAAAGCTTAAATACTACACACAATACACTACTACTACATAAATATATACTCAAAAGTCATGTGTGTGAAAAGCTATTTACTCTTTTCTTAAAAACATACAGAGAAGGGCTAGTAGCGAGTGCGAAAGAGAATTCCATAGACGCACTGCGGAAGCAGTGAAGGAATGAGAAGGCGATGAGGAATCGGGAGAAGAGAAGAAGCTGTACGACAGGGTTTATCCCTAGAAATAGGGTAACTCAATATTCACGGAGAATTAGGGTTATGAAGGATAGAACAGAGGAGAGCGGCTCTAGTGTGATCTTACGAGGACCTGGAGCCCCCCTTCGGTGCCGAAGATGACCGCTCCAGTGGTTTTAGCCGGTAGGAGTCCGGCATACCCCTTCGCCCTTCCCCGGGGTGAAGGAAGTTCCATGTAGAATTTCCACTGGACATCAATAAAAAAATTAAAAAAAAAGAACAGAGGAGAGAAAGAATGTATCTCGACGCCACCGAAAAAGTTGCCACTTCAATTTATTCAGGAATTCCTGAATAAATAGTCGTATTTGCGAAGGTCATAAATGCCATAAATTTGCCGTGTGGTGCCGGCTCAGAAGCCACCACCCCTTCTCCTCCCATGGGTGTCGTAAAAGTCGACTAAGGGATTAGCCGGAGAATGGGCAGCAGCGTCCTTCGAGTACATTAACAACTCAACTGCGATCGCCAACCCGCCTGCCAAGCGTGGCGATTATGGCAAAACCCCCCAATGAGCGAGAACAAATCCATATCGGTGGTTGTGGTGATCTTTGGGGGAGGCCTGTGTCCAGCAGTGGACTTCACTCGGCCGAAATGATGATAAATGAAGCAGTTATACAAATTCTGCAAGCGATCGAGCTTATTTAAAAGTTTCTGCGTTGCGTCGATATAAGAGGCATCAGCATAGTAACAGTAGCAGAAGAGATTGAGCCAGAGTATCCTTGTGAGTGTATATTTCCGTGTGGTGCCCGGATTAAGAGTATAGCACCACTTCATCTGCTCCTGTAGATGTCCTAAAAGGTAACTAAAGGACTCTAAACCAGAGGGATGGGCAGCAGCTTCCCTTCTGTGAAATCTAAACATAGCTATACTGCGCTCGCCAAGCATGTTGAGTACTGGCAAAGTGCCCCCAAAATGACGATATATATTATATAATATTATATTTGAATGAGTATTTAATAAGAAACTGTCATAACAGCTAGTACTTAATAGAATTTGTTATTATTTATTTATTTCTAATTAAATTGTAATATAATATTATCAGTATTCCATTTGTGATTAAGATATTGTTTTTTTTTTTATGGAATACTTTTATATATTTCCATGGGCATTTTTTTAATTATCTCATTTACATTTAAACGTCATTCATGAATTTAATAATATTTAATAAAATTGATGTAATTGTGCCTTTTAAATTTTAATAATAGTAATTGTTGTGCTGATAAATAAATTGCGTTCAGAATGATGATACGACTGTTTTGTTGAAGTATTTGTAGGCTTCGGGTCCCAGTTGTGTGGCCAAATAAATATTGTACTGATTTTAATTAACGTAACGTTTCTGTTATCACCTTTTTTTTTTTTAAACATTGCCCCACACTATGATTTCTCCTGTATCGTGGGTGTGTTTACAGACATGAATTCCACACACAATACACCCAGACCCGGAACAACTATCTGCAGATCGTACAAATATTTGTTCCGTGCGGGAATCGAACCCACGACCCGGAGCGCAGCAGTCGACTGCAACAACCACTGCACCAACCGATTGATACGATAAAGTAAAGTAAAGTATTTCTTGTGCGATCGTAGGCATGGTCGCTAGTTTCTCGTGTCGCAGCAACAGTTTAGACATAAATGTCACATGCACAAACATGTTTGTGTGTTGTTGTTCCTGGTTTGTACCGGAACAAGCGATTCGTATAACACGATAAAATTAGGGATAGCGGTTTCTCAACAAGCCCTGTTCACGACCATACATCACGTACTAGAAATATCAGAATTAAGATGGAAAAATAAAAAAAATAAAAAAAGTTGCTAATTTTATCTACCGAGTTTATCAACAAAAACAGAAGTCTTGCAACCACTGTCCTAATACTTTTTCTCTGGTCAGTAATCTATACGTTGTCAATATGTCGACCCCGATGATATAAGCATAATAAAATTAACTAGACATTATCGAGCTAATCAACTAACCATCGGTAAGTTTAACAGCATCGATCGCTTCAGAAGCATCGTCGATGATCTGAGGGTATGATGAGATGCACATGTCGAAATACTGCTGCAACTGCACCGCTTGCTTCGACAGCAGCTCGTTGTACGTGTCCAGCTCTGCAATTTTTTCTGCCAAGCGCCTTGCTGTGCGTCCTGCGATAAAGGATCATTGTTAGATATAATCAATTGAGCCGCGTTATGCGTTATGCTTTACAGACCTACCCATACAAATATAGAGCTGCCGCTAGAAAGAAAAAGCTTTTCTTTCTACGCGCAATTGACACACACAACACTTAACACAAGACTTAAAACTAGACTTTCTTCAGCCAAAATAATAATAACATTATAAAAAAACAGAAATATAAAAAATTGTAGCACGGATTATAAATAAAACTTCTCAGTCCGTAAGAAATGAGATCTGTGATAATACAGTTTATAAAGTTCAATGGATCTGTATTATCTGTGGTTGTGGTTTCTCGATGTAATAAACAAAGAAAAAAAGTAGTATGTCTAAGTAATCTGTGCAACCAAACAATAACAAATGGTTACAGTTACACAACATATGAAATAAATTATTGATGTACAAAGTTGTGCGTCGTATGTGCACAGAAATGTAGGTAATTGCTCAGCATTATGCCGTGGCTCCGGACGAACCTAGAGCCAACAGCGCTGGTTTTCAGCAACAACCTTACAACAACAACGCTAGGGCTTCTTTTGGTATAAGTATGTTCTTATGTGTTTTCTAATGTTGTATGCTTACTTTATTATATTTACAATCGTATTTTATAACTTGTCAAAACATACTAATATTACATTTCACTTCAAAAGTGTGGTGTGATGGCTACATTAGCCATTATTTTTTGTTTATTTAATTCCTGTAGCTTTTGAACCAATTACTGACACTTATAAAATGTATTAACTTATACGTTATGTAAATTTGAGAACATTGCAGACTTGATTTGTGGGATCGGCCACTCGGAGAAGTAAAACAGAAGAACGAGAGATAATAGGCATGTTCAACACGCCTGAGCCCTCTGCCGTCGCAATATGGTGGTAAGACAGACGACCTGCCTATATGCCCTACGTCAGAGGAGTTACGGATAAAATCGGTTCGGCGTTAAAGAAATATTGCATCCGCACCGTATAGACACCGAGGGCAAAGATAACAAATATAGTAGGCACACCTAAGGATGTCGTTTCAAACGCCAGGTGTCTATAAAATAAATTGCAGCTGTGGGTGTGGTAGTTCATACATAGGACAAACGAAGCTATTGCTGAACGGGTCAAAGAACATAACGCCGCTGTAAAAAAAACCGTAAGACTAGCAAATCAGCGATTCATTTCGGCCGAATGAAATCCACTGCTGGACACAGGCGTGGTGTGTTGTGTGCTCAATGGGGTCTTGCCATATTCGCCACGCTTCAATCAGCGATTGCCGAAGATATATTGCAATCAGGCTCTAATCACTGGATCGAGTTTCATCGTCCGGAAGTCCTCTCTACTGAACGCCACTACTATTCAAGAGTTGTGCGTGAAGCAATTGAAATCAAGAAACATCACAATTTCAATCGAAAAGACGGTTTCAAGTTATCGTCGACATGGAATCCAGGGATTAAAATAACACAACCTCGCTATTCGCAGTCGGTTACTTATACGGACACAGTCAGTGTAGTGTGTTGCGGCCCTAAAATAAATAAAGAAAAAACGGGTGTGGATGAACATGAATCTACCTCACAAACGGGGTGATCTAGCTACATCAGTCTGCTTGTGACCACGATCGGTGCAACCTGCTCGAAACATCAAGCTATTCAAAGGCAACTTCGCGTTAATTCCCGTTTTATTTATATATAATTATGCAACGCGAAAGTAAATGGCCAATTAAATGGCATTAATATTTTTATAGCATTAAAATTTCTGAGTATATGTAAATGTCTGTAATGTGTCTAGATAAAGAATATCTAAAATCGTCCGTCTCCTCCCGTGGATGTAGTAAAAGGCGACTAACGGCCGAATACTCAAACACCATTTAACGTTAAGGGTCCGCTTTAACTACTCGAGAAACCTGTTTTTGGTACAAAACCGGGCGCCTCAAATTGTTTAAGCGGGGACTTAACGTTAAATAGCGTTTGAGTATTCGTCCGTAAGAGATTCTAAACCTGAGAGATGGGCAGCAGCGTTCGCTCTGTGGAACAGTAGCCATACTGGGCTCACCAAGCGTGGCGAGTACTGGCCAACCCCCCTATGGGACAGGCCTTTGTAGACGTATTTCAGCTGCTATGATGATGAACATTCAAATGTGATCAATATTATTACTAGTTGTTACCCGCAATTTCCACCACGGGACTAAATTAAAACCAAATAACGTATCGTAATTGTCTTCCTATTCCATGACATCACTACCTCTCCAAATTCAGTTGAATCCAATTAACCGTTGGAGCGTGATTTGGAAACACACATAAAAACTTTGCAGTTAATACTATTAGTGTATTAAGCAGCCACATTTCCAGGAAAAGTCTGCGAGAAGACCATTATAGAAAAGAAAGAAAAGATTAGTGTAGCATATAAGGCTATGACACTTACGGCCGAATACTCAAACGACATTCAACTCGTTAAGCACTGCTCTACTGTTTGGCGCGCCGTTATCTTAGTTTTTCGTATACTCAAACGTCTATTAAGAGCATCATTTAAATAAATTTGGGATCCTTAGGCGTATATATTAAAACTACTGTTAAAATTTTGGGGTATTGGATCAGTAGCTACAAACAAAAAACCACATCTTAATAATTACATGATATTAACACACGACAAGACCCGCAAATACAAACCTAGCTTTCCGTACTATTATTTTTTTAAATTTGCCCCTCGCTATACTTTGATATCTCTTGTTGTGACGTGAGTACAATTGGCAGACATAAATGTCACATACACAAACGCCCAGAGCTGTGGAGCAATTCTAAACGGGTGATAACTTTCCGTGTCGAGAACGGGTCTACAGAGATCGGTATTAAAACCTACCAATAATAAAAGAGAAAAATATAAAGATAAATATTAAGCGAAGGGATCGGTAAGAAGAACCGTGGGGTGTTAGCCGGTTTGAGTTGAGGAAGTCCATGAGAATTTCCACACGATAAAAAAAGACCTTCCTGTAGGCCATACAAGTATTTATTACGTGCGAGAATCTAAGCTACGACCGGTACGGCAGAAAGTCAGTCGCTAAGCCAATGCGTCGACCATGCCGTCATGATTACGAAAATTGCAAATGAAACATGTAATTTTCATAGCAAATGCCTCCTAACACAACGCCCAAATCAAAGTAGCAGCAAAAGGGATGCAATCATGTTGCTTGTAGCATACATGTCTTATATTTTAATCACAGGCTAGTTGTATAGAGATATCAATACAAATCAGTTAACCATGTGAGCCAGTAGACTGCAGCGATGTGGCTGAACCATGCCTCCGCAAACCTCCACCATTAGAGCTGCTATCTGAACTGGTGCCATACCCTGATTCCACCTGTGAATTAAAGAAACACAGGCTTTAAACTATAGATATATAATTATAGATTGTGCAGTAGTAGTAGTGTATTCATTAGCAAAGTTACTATAAGGACATTAATTAATGAATAATGAGTTAATGACATATAACATTAAAATGATATTATATTGGTAAAGCAAGCACCAGGAACCAGAACAACATTTTGTCATAATTTTTGCATTTCATTACTAATAATCATTTGTGCTTTCTAATGATAACGATTTATAATTTTTTTTGTCTGATTATTAAATTAGACCAAAAGTACTTTTGAAGCACTGTCCAGTAAAAAAATAACTACAAATATTCAGTAATAATAGTTTTCACTATTCACACTATCAAACACATTTTTATACTAAATCATGTGAGATAGTCAACTATTTCAGAATTTGTCTGCATTTCATCATTGCACTCGAAAAACGTCCACTGCTGGACAGAAGCCTCCCCCAAAGATTGCCACAACGACTGGTATAGTTTTGTGTTGTGGGCCCAATGTGGGGTTTTACCAAAATCGCCACGCTTGGCAGATGGGCGATCTCGTTGAGTTATAAATTGTACTTATTAAAGGACGATGTTTGCATTTATAGAACAGATATGATAAGTCTGGTCTCGTAAATCTACAAACATTAAGCATTTTTAACAACACAACAGGCATATTCTACAATTGGACTTTGACATAAATAAGTCAATCAATCTCTCGAAACATCACGCGTTCTGCACTGGTCTCAATTAACTTGCTATAATATTTATATATTTAACGAGTAAAAGTCAAAGAAAGACAAACGTCTGGCCACAGAATAGTATAAGTTTCTCTCATCTACTATGAGGCATATCTGGAAGATGAGCAGCTCTCTTTGTGGTATGCTGTTACTATCATACTGTAAATAGTCGCTTTACTATATTACATAGATTGCACATAATCTTCTGATTCTGCACATAGTCATATTGCAAAGGTTTTAGGTTTGGCCAGTAGGCCGCCTGCCTAACGCCAACCTTGGGTATGCTAGTGTTAATAGTTTACCTGCCACCTGCGAGTAACCCACAGTGCTAAGCGGTCCACACCAGGTTCAAAACTCGCTCAGTCGCCTTCTACGACACCCACGGAATGGGATGGGATAGTCCTATTTGTGACTAGAATTACACAATACATATTATTTAAATGGCATAAGCTTTGTACAAAATACGAAACTGTCATGCTAATGTACTAGCTATTTAGAATTTGCCAGCTCCTCTAACCCGAAAGAGAATTGTTTCATTGCACACACAATAGCAATTTAATGATAAAAGAAACTTATTTTACGAGAGAATAGCATGATTGCTTATCAGAGGCATAACTCACTAAGCTGATAATATATGTATAGAGTATCATAAACCGGCCGCAAATTTGATAACAAGCAGTACACAGTTGTAGGTAAAATAGCCTCCAAATGACTCATTTAGGATGCAAGATATAGATAATTCCGAAATCGCAATTGATTATGTAAATTGGTTGTTTTGTTGTCTACAATTACCATTATACTAGCGAATCTTCTATAGGCTAGGATGCTAGGACAGCTACATTGAATGTTGAGGGGATATGGCCATAATCATCATGATTGACAGATGGATGGATGGGTGAATTTGATGTTAGTATAAGAGCAGATTGCTCCTACCTTTCCTTCTCGATATACCTTGAGTATTTGCCTTTAATGTCATATGTATTTAGATCTTACTTATCGTTTATTAATTAATAGCCATGTTACCCAGCAGCCATTGCAGAGAACATACCACTAACCGCATTTTTAGACCTCCATACTAATAAGGTGAACTGGATCCCTTATCTGTCTATCCCTTACTGTCCACCAATCTGTCACAGTTGATTATCTCAGTAACGGCAGAAGCAATATCTTGAAATTTAGGCATGAGCAAAGACTAGACAAAGTCATATTAATCCTATGGTAATCCCATGGGTTCCGAGATGGAGAGTTAATAATATATGAAAGTGAATTTACATAAGCAAGTGGAGCATCATATGAAGGAGGTTCAATTGCACATTGTAAAACAATTTACTATTTTATTTTATACTGCATAGTGTACTTTTGAGGAAAAAGTCGAAAATGGTACCACTGTACCCTTATCTCTGAAATTTGCAAAGCAACATTTATTTATAAATTGTGCTAGTGGAGTTTTATGAAAATATTATTACAGGATAATCAAACACTGTGTCTAACACAGTCAGCAAAAAAGTTTACAAACGAAATATGTTAAGGCACTAGTCAGACTCACATTTGAACAGTTTTTTTGTTACAGCAGAGTAACTACATACATTACAATGAGTAGTAAAAAACATTTATCAAAAAAAAACAGAAAAAAGTCACAAGGATTTGTATACCATATAAGTGTAGGCTGATAAGGTTAATGATTATCAGCGGACAATAACAATATTTTTTCACATAATATAATATGTAGGTATATAAAATATAAATTCACATGTGTTCCCAACATTTAATAATATAATAATAATAATAATGTTTATAATTATATATAATTATAATATAATAATAAGAGTAATGCAATTAGTGGCAGAATGTTTGATAACAAGACATTCACACATACATGCAATGTACTTTGATTGAATGTCATGCCTGAATCATGTGTAATGAGTTTACATACCATATATCTGTATACTTAACACTTTATAACTTTATTATCTGCTTTTACCTATCAATTTTCCTATTCATTTCAGTATTTATTCATGTCTGGTTTGAAATTTTTACTGAGAATAGATGTGACTAGATACTTTTGTCGTTAACATTGAATTTTAAATGCTTACCCCAAGTATCTAACAATAAAAAGTGGGATGCTAAAGTATCAGTATTGATGACAACACATTACTAAAGACAACACAGTACTAAAGAACTGCTTTTCAAAATTAAATCAATAAACAAACCTCAATGTGGATAAAATATATGTGTATTGATAGCTCATCAATACACATATATTTTAGTTTTAAGGGTGTGTAGTATTGAGTCCACTATTAGCATGCAACAATGAGACTTAGCATATTTCTAGACAGAGGTGGGGCAGAACAGTTTAGTGAAGAATTGACAAGCAGATGCTGCAAAGCAGGTTAATGACACAGATACAGACCATGACTTCCTAGGCCATCCTTTGGAGGATTTGCTTTTAGAGTAGTGAATATTATGTATCCAAGCTTATCAAAACATTGCAAAAACATGCATGCAACATTATGAAATCAGTGGTACATCAAGTGAAGAGCAGGGTGGATATGTCTGTGCCCAACGTATATAAGTGGTTGCATATGCTGGTCAGTAAAAATAGCTATGCATTACCCTGCAGCGTGGCATTCACCGTGCCTCATCTAATTCTAAACCTTTTATGTTTATACTTAAATGTCATGTCATCATCATATCAGCCAATGGACATCCACTGTTGAACAAAGACCTCCCCTATAGATTTCCACAATTGTATCAGCATTTTGGGGGAACTTACCAGTACTCACCATGCTTGGCAAGCAGGTTGGTAAGCGCAGTATGGCTACTGATTCACAGAAAGGGCGCTTCTGCCTAACCCTCTAGTTTAGTCCCTTAGTCGCCTTTAACGACATCCACAGGAGGAAATGGAATGGTGCTATATTCTTAATCTGGACATCACACAATGTTATGTATGTTATATCATACTCACTTTAAATGACTCCAAAACATCAATCCATTGCTGTTTCTCCTCTGGACTTGCAGCTCTTAAGTACCAGACACAATCATTTACTGACACATCAAACCTGCAGTCATCAAATTCATGAGGCTGAAACAATAACAACCAAGGTCGAATATCTGAATATTAGATCACAAGCGAAGTCCAATTGTTCTGAAGCACAAACCGTAGAGAATAAATGCGACACAAGGACATTTTTTTATTGGACTTCGACGTTAAACCTGCTGTGTATAGTCACCTTGACTTTGGCTTTTTTAAGACATAAGGCACCTCGGCATCCCAGATTACTCTCCAATTCACTCTTGTAGTACGATAAAGTGGAATCCTTCAAAACAATAAACCTGTCTTGCCAACCGTGAATGTAATTTGTCCATTTACTCAAGTATCCACGAAGTTCAGGATTTCCGCCATCCTCAAGATCCGAGTTATCGCTCACTGTTATATTTTCTTCAGTCATGTTGCAAATGCTTCGAATTATTATTTACATTAAATTCTACAGAAAACAAACAAAACTAAAAATAATATTTATCTAAACGTTACATGAGAAGGTACACAACGAAAATTGTTTCTGTTTTTTGACGTTTAATCTTTTTTGCCACAGATTTAAACACTGGAATGGAACAGCACAGACAATAACCTAAAAGCATAGACAGAACTCAGAAGTAGTTGTCATATCATGTGACAAACTCAAACACCAAAGACTCTCAAACACTAATTTTAATTTGTGGTAAATAAAAAACTTAGTTTGCCAGCCAGCTGAACCCAACTCACTCAGGCCTGAGCAGCAAAGAAAAAATACTATTTGAAAATACCATGATGAAATTATAACGTAACTCATAAAATAAAAGTAATGCACATAAAAATCTATTACATATATTAAGTATGAGGAAAAGTTCATTAACTTGTCTTTACTGCTCCATTTTATCTTGATAGATATTATTTTGCGTATCGAACTATAGCGTATTCAAGATCAAGAATTTAACTAAAACAGCGCACTGTCTTAACACAGCGTGCTTTGTCCAACGACATTTAGCGTGATTCGAGAATATCCACCGCACTTTTATCGCGTGATTCGCGTACGCCCAGTTCGTTATAATTTTAGCGTGTAAAATAGCGCACTATTTTATTATAGCAAATAGTCTGGAGCGCGCTATTGCCATATTAATGAACACCACTGCGTGTGACCATCATAAAGTGCGGACAATGCATCTACACTTATTAAAACAACTTAGACCTACACACATGTTAAGGATTTACCTCAAAAATTTAAAAGACATTTGCAAGACATTCGCCTTATTTGAATCACAAACTAATATTATAATAGTAGACAATGAAAGTAATGAAATAATATTACTCGTAAAGTAGTAGGCATTTTAGAGTTTTATGGTATTTGAATGCATGCTGTCTGACATTTCAGTATTATAATACCGACTGTTTCCGGATTAAATATATTTGTGCGTATTGATTTTAGCTGTCTTGTATTCTCATTGGTGGATAATCGATAACCGCCAAAAGTATACAATATTGGCCAATAGCACAACTCCATTCTACAAATAACTCGCCATATCCGTTCAAGATGGCCGACAAAACTATGCCTATTTTTGTTCCATCAGAAAAACCCGTGAAAGTTGTAAAGTGGAAAGTCAAACAAGGTGTTTTCGTGTCGCAAGGTCAAATATTATTTTTATACAACGATTCATCAGGCAGTGGCAACGAATTAAAGAAATTTAAGGCAGTTCGCGCTGGTACTATCTCATCGATCAAGGTGAAGGAAGGAGACATTGCAGAACCTGGGTAAGTGACGTCACCTTATAAATACGCTATAAAAACATCATTTTGGGTATGTGTAAATATATTGAAATAAACCAAGTAGAATTACATTGTTTGGTTACGTCTAAAGAATGCAGTTTCAATGTTTGCGCGGCAATACAACTGCAGTATAAAATCTTCCCGCCTTAAATGTAACCTAAAGGCCTCTACAAACATTAAAAATGATCAAATATATTTCTGTTTTTTTATTAGCTGCCGAATATATGCCTTATGTAATTATTTTTATTATATATAAATATACACAGAAAAGTGCGTTAAACTACTTTCATGTGTTTTACCTAAAATATCTTCGTAAACAAAACAATGTATTATGTATACACGGCTACATTGCAATTTACGTAGGTACCAAATATTACCATGAATATGTGATTTCACCGCAGTTTTTAATTTCTTTACAGTGCATTGATAGCACAGCTAGAAGAATGTCGCCATCCCACGGTAATGAAGGAGATGTGTGCGGAATGCGGCGCCGACCTGCGCACAGACGAAGTCAACAACAGAGATGTTGCCGTCGTGCCCATGGTACACTCTGTACCTGAACTAAAGGTAAAAACGACTTATTGATAGCCTGTTCGTACAATGTATATTGTCCCTGATTTTGTATACTTCTTCACCTAGTAATGCCTTTGGTTGACTATAAGATAAAATACAAAGATAACCCAATTTGGGTATCATACAAGAAATTCACTCCCTATAGGCGTTTGTGCGGCAGCTAAATGTTATGAACTAATTTTATGGTTATGGTAATGGATTTGATACAAGTTTTAACCTTATATCAATGGTTATAACTTCACTGAAAATCCAGAAAGAAATATGGTCCTTCTGAAGACTTTCTTTTGTTGAGCTTTGAAAGAAAGACAGGTACGAGGGCTACATTAATAATTATTAGTTGACATTAAAAACAGCACAATGTATAGCAGGGTTAAACATATATAGGATTGAACAAAAATAGTGAACTTTGAACCCTGCAAGTGTACAATTTTAGTAAAAAGAATCATGTTAAAAAGAAAATTTAGTTATTTCCATATTTTTCTTTGCAATTATTATTTAATAAAAGTTGTACACATGCACAAAATACTGTTTTTTCAGCATGTTCTCATTAGATAGTGAAAGGGGAGAGAAAAATAATTGGTATATAATACTACCAAATATTAAAATTCACCATGTGCTTTTTTATTTTTTAAATTTGATTAAATCCAAGTAGTTACCGTTTTCATAATATGCTTCATAGATCCATGTTATAGTATTTAGAACTTTGAACACCTTTTACAATACAAGTGCAAAAAGCACTTGCCAAGACAACCGCTGTTGCTATGAGGGCAATAGTATATATTTTAGTGTTTTTAGTAGTAAAAGGCGACTAAGGGATTATCCGGAGGATGGGCAGCAGCGTCCTTTGAGTACATTAACAACTTAACTGCGATCGCCAACCCGTCTGCCAAGCGTGGCGATTATGGCAAAACCCCTCAATGAGCCCACAACACACGCACATCGGTCGTTGTGGTGATCTTTGGGAGAGGCCTGTGTCCAGCAGTGGACTTTATTCGGCTGAAATGATGAGTAGTGTGTGGTACTTTGCTATAATATGTGATATTATAGTGCAACATGTTAATATATATTATAGCTATGTGTGTGACGGTCTTTATTCATTAAGCTCAATCTTGCAACGCAAGACACCTTAAGGCATTTCTACTAGCATTTACTTTTCTGTGATTGGGCATAGTTGAAAAATGTTCATTACATTGCTCCATATTTAGCTGAACTTGTAATTTTATGTAGCTACCTAAAGTGTTGATAAAGTAGTTAAGCACCTGCTTTTTTATTTCTTGGCATGTTGTTTTTAGGTGTCTGAAGAGCTGGCACAAAAATTAGGTCGAGAAGATGCTGAGCGTCTTCTGAAAGACAGGAAGCTGGTATTGCTTGTGGATCTAGATCAAACATTGGTTCACACCACTAATGATAATGTACCACCGAACTTGAAGGTAAATATACAAAGCTACTTACTATATAAAATATTACTTCACATGTTTTTAGCACATAGCTTCATAGCATAGGTCTTCAATGCTTTGCAATACATAAAATATATCGAATCATTACTCAAAAAGGTCTACAAAAAACATTGTATTAACTAATTATTTTTCATGAAGTCTTTACAATCTTGTCACTGTTACAGGGAGTCCTCCACTTCTTCCTTCGTGGGCCAGGTTGTCCTGGTCGGTGGTGCCACACGCGCTTACGACCGCGGACTCAAGAGTTCCTTGAATCTGCTTCCAAAAACTATGAACTACATGTATGCACGTTTGGGGCTAGGCAGTATGCGCATGCTGTTGCCGACTTACTTGACCCAGAGAAAAAGTTTTTCTCCCATAGAATATTGTCCAGGGATGAGTGCTTTGATCCCAGGACGAAGTCAGCTAATTTAAAGTAAGTAAATTACCCAATATAATTTCTTATATCTACCATATGTACCGAAAAAAAATCCTGTCTGATCCGTAAAAGTTATATTTAGTATAATGGTTTTCTGAAAATTGTACTCAATAAAATTATGTATAAATTCTAACAAAACTGGCCTGCCTAAAATGTGTAACTTCAGGCCACGGCTTCAACGATCGCGTCGCGTTGGCTGTAGTCTGTTTCGAACAGCACAGAAAGACCTCGAGGAATAGCGAATTGCAATGCATAGTTTCTGCGAGTACTTGAGCAATCGTTATCACTTTAACCAAGACACTACATGTTGTAATCGTTTTCGTTACACGGCACAGGAAAAGCTCTGCCCCGACGGCACAGAAAGGAATAGCTAATCGTATCTCTGTGAGCACTTTAATTGTTATCACTTTTACCAAGACATCAACATTTTCATTCGAATACGACGTAGTACACATAATCACAAAATCAGGCTAAATCGCGTTAACGGTGATAACTCGGGCACTTCTCGGGCAAACGCATCTCCACCACCCGCGCCGACTGTATCTTACGCAGTATCTACGTATTAGTCTTGTGCCTGCTCGGAATCTAAGAGATCGCTCGTTCCTAGTACAGTTCTGTTAGCTAGTCCCTTCTACTCGACGAATGTATTATGTCAAAGGTTTAGGTTAAGATCATTAAGAATGAGTGTGCAGATTGGGGAGTCTGTGTGCTCATACCGAGTGGCCCTGGGAAGACAACGGGCGGCGTGCACCAGGCTACAAGCTGCCGTGTGCGCAGCACAGCTCACAGCGAGGCTTTGGGGAGATAATCCCCCCTCCCGTCCCCACCCCTGAAATGTGCATGGGGCAGCGGTCTTATTACAGTCGCCTGGGGCGGAGGAACAAGATCCAATTGTATACGAAATAAATACATTTGAGCTACTTGTTGTAAATTGTATAACTTGGGATAAATTTCAAAATTCGTAATTCTCGTCATTTTATTTAGTTTCCTAATAGAAGTATTTTTACACAATCCTTTTAAGTCAGACAGGGTTTTGGTACCTATTCATCATATCACCCAAAGGACGTCCACTGCTGAACAAAGGCCTCCCACATAGTTTTCCACAATTGTGTCATCATTTTGGGAGGAATTTGCCAGTGCTCACCATGCTTGGCAGGCAGGTTGGCGAGCGAATTAAGGTCACTATTCAATAGAAGGGACACTGCTGCCTATCCCTCTATCCCTAAAACGTATAATGTGAAACTAAACAATGTTCCGTTTTCGATAATTTTATTTTTTGTCTTTAAGATAAATGTTATGAACTGCAACTTATGCTGTAATGTCGCTTTTCAGAGCGCTATTTCCCTGTGGAGACAACATGGTGTGTATAATAGACGATCGCGAAGACGTATGGCGGCACGCGACCAATCTGATACACGTCCGACCTTATTCCTTTTTCCAGTCCACTGGAGATATAAATGCACCACCGCAACTAGGTAAGAAACTTATAATTATAATGCTATCCTAGAATCGTTTCAATATTTTGACAAAGTGGAAAGGAGAATGGCGAAATTGGACCCACTAATAATGAAGCTACATGTACTACTAGTATTAATTTACGATCATTATAATAATAATATATATTTATAAGGCGTTAATGTAAAAAAAAGGGTTTTTAGAACCCCGGGTTCAGAAGTTGAAATGTTATAAAATTATAATAATATTAAAACGCAGCAATTTTTTCATTATATTCCGAATAAGAATTCCAATATATGTAACAATATTAACATTAACGTATTTAACAACTTTTGAAAGTAATGTATGTGCTATTTTATTTGTGAAAATGTATACACTGACGTGAAGCAAAGTGAAGATGTGTTTCTATTTTAATGGTATGCCCAGAGGTGGTCATTATTTCAATAACGGATAATGTAATGCATTATTCTTACACAATGTATAACACATTATTGAACAACGAATTATCCTGTTGTCGTTTTTCGTTATTGTTATTAACAACAGCCACTAGCCAGGCAGTGCGCGCACACTCGCAGCTAACGTCGCACGGCTACGTGGCGAATAAGAAAGCATTATGCTCAACCAATAGGCGTGAGAGATATGGTGTTATTCAAATATGACGTACTTCACATTGCTAAATAATTACAAATCATACGATTATAGTCCTTAAGTGCACGTGATAAAGTTCACTTTTATTTTTATCGTTGTCTGTTATCTTAATGTAGTGAGTTACATGTTTTATTTTACGATTTTATGCTTTATTCAATTGGAATAATGTCGATTTTAATATTTAACTGAGGCAATAACTAAACAACGGATAACGAAAATTTGACAACAGTGAGACAATAATGTAAACCGAGTTGCGAATAATGTAAATGTTATCGTTATTGTTGTCATTGCGATCACGAACACGATTGTCATTATCCGCTGTCACTGTCCAGTTATAGTTGAAAAGTTTAGTTTGGTGTTTTAGATTATTGTAATTACCAAATCATTTTAGTATAGTATATAGTAAGTGTTTTAAATTATTTTAAGTAATTACTAGGTAATGTACTGTATATAAACAAGCTACACATAATTCATTATAATGTTGCAAAACGACTCGACAGCAGGATAACAGGATAACTGACAGCAGGATAACTGACAGCAGGATAACAGGATAACTGACAGCAGTTTACACTTACAGTTGTTGTAAAATAACACAGCAGTGTAATTCATTATTGAAATGTAGCCATTATTGCCATCTCTGGGTATGCCATGTGTTGGCAAAATTATAAAAACAATATATAAACTATATCTTCACACTTTTTAGCTTACAAGACTCTTAGGATGACCACATATGTTCGGATTTCTAGGTGAATATCCCTAAGTACCTGCTATGACTGTATTCTGCTGAGTCATTAGAGAATTGTATGTGGTGTATTTTACCATGGTATAATCCATTAGAATGCATAATAATGTACAATATGAGGTGGCATGCGCGTTTTACAACTGCTTTCACTAAATATGAAAATGACCCTTAGCACCGTTCACGCCTACGTCGTCTCGACACACTGAGGAATTATTAAGCTGTGTTAACGAGACAGCTGCTCATGAATCGTGCAGCAGGTGTTGCATAGTACAGAAAATATGCGAGCCAGTGCAACCCAATCTATACAAAAGCCTTGCGCTGCTGACTCGTAAAGTCATTCTTACAGCGTTCTGTTGCGCAGGATTATCAATCTAGGTAAATGTAGTGTGCACACGATTAAATCTAATCAAAATCATTTTGATATTCAAATACGAGGAGGAATCAAAAAGTAGTGAGAATGAGATAGAATATAATGACTATTGATAACTTAATAATTTATTTTTCTACATAGTTTCCGAGTCTCTCTACAAACCGAGTCCTGGACTCGCGCTTTTCCAAGGCTTCAATCACTTTCACAAAAAACGTTTTGTCTTGATCCTGCAAAAAGCTCTCCAAGGCATCCATCACCTCGTTATCGTCTTCGTACCTGTTTCCCCTTAAGTATTTTTTCAATTTGGGGAACAGATAAAAATCGCTAGCCGCCAGATCTGGTGAATAGGTGGTGATCTGATCTGGTGGTGGGGGGTGGTCAACCAATTCGAAGCCAGCTTGATGAATGGCAGCCATCGCAACTGCCGACCTGTGCGCGGGTGCGTTGGCGTGATGAAACAGCACGCCCCTTCGAAGTTTCCCTCTCCTTTTCTCTTTGATGGCATTCCTCAACTTAAAAAAAGAAATAAAGCTGCATAATATTGGCCTGTAATAGTGGTTCCACGCTCCAGATAATCAATCAACAATATCCCTTCGGAGTCCCGAAATATTGAGGCCATAACCTTGCCAGCCGATGCCACGACACGAAACTTCTTCGGGGTCGGTGATGATAGCCGTTTCCATTGCGAAGATTGCTGTTTTGTCTCGGGATCAAAATGATGGACCCATGTTTCGTCCATTGTTACTAAACGAGACAACAAGTTTTCAGAATCTTCTTGAAACTTGTCCAACAATATCTTCGAAATGTTAAGTCGATTTTGTTTCCGACTGTCGGTTAACATTCTCGGCACCCATCTTG
Source organism: Diloba caeruleocephala (assembly GCA_947459985.1). Classification (NCBI taxonomy): domain Eukaryota; kingdom Metazoa; phylum Arthropoda; class Insecta; order Lepidoptera; family Noctuidae; genus Diloba; species Diloba caeruleocephala. The sequence continues at coordinate 8,247,474 of OX381621.1, read as the reverse complement.
CGGAGACTTTTCTCATATTCAAAGATTGTTTCAATATGGATTGAATACTTCCATATGAAATGCCCGTTTCTTGAATTAAGTATTGGATGGTAACTCTTCGATTGCTCAATACAATTTTCTCGACTTTCGCAACATTTTCTTGGGTGACTGACGTCGATGGACGGCCGCAACGATGTTCGTCTTCTGTGCTCGTTCTCCTTACTCGAAATTGAGGAGCCCACCTTGCGACAATGGAATACGGCGGAGCAAACTCTCCTAATGTTGCCTCCAAATCGCAATGAATCTCTTGCGTCGTTAACTTTTTTAAACAGAGTTATTTAATAACGACTCCCACTTCGTTTTTCTCCATTTTCGAGAACACGTTCCGACACGAAGCCAACAAATGGCTACATTCAGAAAAAATAAAAGAGAATCGAAGAGTTTTTTGTTTATTTTTTATTTTTTTTACTTTGCCCCACACTATGAGTTCTCCTGTGTCGTGGGTGCGTTTACAAACACAAATTCCAGACACAATACACCCAGACCCGGAACAACTACCGTACAGATCTTACGAGTATTTGTTCCCTGCGGGAATCGAACCCACGACCCGGTGCGCAGCAGCCGACTGTATCAGCCACTGCACCAACCGTGCCATCTTATCTTCTATCATTATATATACAAATATGTATCTGAGCTATGCCTGCCAGTATTTTTTTTTTCTTACTAAGGAATATGTCGTTCTCACTACTTTTTGATCCCTCCTAGTATGTCACAAATGAATTAATATACATTTATCGTGTTTATTTTTTATAGAGTAATGTCTTAGGTTTTTGAAACGTCAGGAAAATCTAAAATCTATAATATACGCCTTATAATCTGTTTAAAAGTGTTTTTACAGCTTTTAATCTTCTAGCTTTCATATCTTGTTTCTCCCAGGTCTTTCAAATTACTTCCTACTAGCTTTTTGCTTAGTTTTAGTATAGTTTAGTTCTACAAGTATTAATAAGTGTCCTTAGCCCACACTATCGCGGAGGCTGGGTCCCATATTACATGCAAACTCGCCATTCTCTTTAATGTCGGAAAATAAGTTTAGAAAATATGGCGTAAATAACGTGTTAGTTACTCATACGAAATGATGTGTTGCAGTTGACGAAATACCGAAAGATAAATTAACAAGTAGTAAAAACGGGGCACAAGTTAACCAAATGCCGACACTAGACGCCGAACCAGAACAGAAAGACGCATCAAAAAACAAAGAAAATAAGGAAGAAGGCAGTAATGGCAAAGTAGCTGTTAAAAATGTAAAAATAAATAATACCGAGGCAAAGGAAAGTGAAGAGGCTGACCAGGAAGGAGATGAGAGGATAGCGCAGGACCCAAACGAGCCGCGGTGGATAGAGACCTCGGATGGACAGATTGAAGTAGAGGACCCAGATGACTACTTAATATATTTGGATGATATACTTAAAAGAATTCATGAGTAAGTATGAGTAAAAGTTTAAAGCATGCATTTTTTCCGTCTGGTTCCCGGCAAAGAATAGAGCACCTCTGTACCAACGGCTGTAGTAAAAGGCGAATAAATATTGATATCATATCAAGAGTATAGGTAGCAGCCCATACCGTGTGCTAATAACAACATGCAATGCGATCACAAATCCGCCCGCCAAGCCTGGTGATTAGGCAGTATCCCCTACTGCTCAATGTAGTGAACATGGGAAGACCCATATGTACAGCTGTGGCAGTATGTATGCATTGCTTTCGAATGAAAGAAATTAAGAGATGCTTTACAAAACACTAACGAAATCTACCCTTTAAAACTGTTTCAGCAGTAGTATGTACTCTTTATCCTGTAGCTTCATTTAATCTTAATGAAAAGACAGGTTCTCTGAATATTGACCCATTTCCATTCCTTTCCACAGTCCTTGAACATCTAACGCACAGCCAGTTTAGTGCTTTCCTTTCCAAAATTCTCCCCAGATGATATATTTCAATCAAGGTTTCGTCTTGGTCATAACACAATGGCCCTAGTCAATATTACGGATGGCAATGAAGGTGTGGCCGAGTTGACGGATCATTCCATAATTGACTTCAGTCACGCCTTTAATAATTCCGTCATACTTCAAACTCTGCTACGCTTGCTCTGTTCCCTTAACATATTGACGATAAGATTGATGCAGTGGCTGATACAGTCGGCTGCTGCGATCCGGGTTGCGATTCCCGCACGAAACAAATATTTGTATGATCTGCTGGTAGTTGTTTTGGGTCTTGATGTATTGTGTGGATTTTATGTCTGTAAACGCACCCACGACGCAGAAGAAATCCTAGTGGAGTAGGTAGTTTAATAAAAATGAAAATCTCCTACGGTGATTGATTGGTTTCGTAATTACCTGTGCGGCCGCCGACAACGTGTATTGAAAACACGTTATCTTCACTGTGTAGCTTCTGCCGGCGTATGATAGGGTAGCGTTGTCTTACTTACCTTACTTTTCTTAATCTTTTATCCTATCATGCTATACTAATGCAGATGACCTGCATAAGCGTGTGATTAATATAATGGATAACTCATTTGGTTAGCTTAGGACGGCAACCTCAATATAGCACAAGCTGAGTGAGAGCCAGAACTTTGGTAGCTGATAATTTGCCTTCATTCTGTTGCCCGAATTAAAATATAAATTTATTACATTGACCGTAACATATATATTATTAATCAATCAGTGCGCCTGATGGCTCCATCATTTATTTTCACTGAGACTTTTGTTCATCTTAAGGATATCTATACAAGATCGCTAAGGGTTATAAAACCGCCTATTATATATTTTATTTATAGACTAGTTCTGATATTGTTTTCAAATGGTGTACAATAAGCATAATATTCTGTCATATTATATACATAGTCTGTGGTTTCCAGCTATGATTGTATAGTGAGTGTTGTAAGTAAATCCTGCATAACACTGAACTGTGGAATTACTGATCAGCCTATCCCTTCCTTTACACACACATCAGCCAGTAAACATCCACTGACGAACCTACGCCCCTCAATAATCACTACAATGAGCGATCATAGGGGATATTATAATGCCGATCCAGCTCGAAGAAAGATAAGAGACGAAAGAAAAGGGGGATATTATAATATATATAAATATTGCCATAATAACCATGCTTGGCAGACAGCTTTTAATAAAAATTCTCTCTCCGAGTCTCCCATTTCCGAAAGATTCTCAAGTGGCTCCCGATTCGTCTTCGCAGGAATACTCGGATATTGTGTCTCCTTTTTAATATCCTACATAATCCTACGGCCCCATCCTACCTGCGGGAACGCTTTTCCTACACCCGTCTGCCTGATGCGCCCTGCAGGTCGCATCTTAAAACCCTACTTAAATTCCCATCCCACAAAACTGATTTCTACTCCTATTCCTTATCTGTACATGCGGTTAGGTTGTGGAATTCGTTACCACCTGACATAAGAGATTGCAAAACAGTTAATAGTTTCAAAAAACTAGTTAAAGAGCACTATCTCTCTCTATCCACTTAATTGTTTACGTATGTATTAATATTTATGTCTAAGTAGATGTATATACTATGTATAGTATGTAGGTATAGTACTCTTTATGTATGTGTGTATATTTATATGTATCATATTTTCTCTACACACCATGTCTGCATTTCTTGTCTTCGAATTCTCCTTTCGCAGGTCTGCTGGAAGAGATTTCTTTAAGAAATAAGCAGAGCCTTTGTACTTTTCTTTCCTATGTAATTGTATTTTAAATATTTCTGTGTGTACATAAATAAATAAATAAAATAATAAAAAAATATTCATAGATGTGGTACCTATTGTTATCACAGAATTTTTCTGCCAAACTGCAGTGCAGTTTGTCGGATTAGTGATCGCGGTATGTTGTTATTAGAACGCGAGAGCATACTGCCATTCCGTGATATCAGTCCTTGTCGCCTTTTAGGACACCCATGGGTGGAGAAGGGTGGTCTAATCTTTTCAGGGATCTACACCGAAAATGGTAGTCCCTTACTTTACATTAGTAAAATGGTGGAGAAACTTGATTTTCGTGAATCTTGATTTTGTTAAAATAGATAGAGGATAATCATGAATATTGTTTTCTATTATGTTCAGACATTTCTATGATCACTACGACAAAATGGGCAGTAAACGGATTCCGGACTTGAAGTCAATAATACCGGAAGTTAAAAGCGAAGTATTAGCTGGTACCAGTCTAGTGTTCAGCGGTTTAGTGCCGACACATCAGCGGTTAGAGACATCAAGGGCGTACCAAGTGGCCCGGAGTCTAGGGGCCGAAGTCACGCAAGATTATACTGCCAAGACTACACATTTGGTGGCAGTGAGAGCAGGTAAGCGGGTATTCTTCGTATTACATAAGTATGTTAAGCCTTGGAAAGAACTAGGCATTATATTTATCCAACTTAAGTTATATCTGTATTGAAGTTTATATGAATGTAGAATTATTTGACTGTACGGTTGGTGCAGTGGCTGATATAGTCGGCTGTTGCGCTCCGGGTCGTGGGTTCTATTCCCGCACGGAACTAATATTTGTAAGATCTGCAGGTAGTTGTTCCGGGTCTGGGTGTATTGTGTGTGGAATTTTATGTCTGTAAACGTACCCACGATACATGCGAAATACTGGTGTGGAGAAACTAAAAAAAACATAGCAGAATCTTTTAAACCCTAAACGATACTGCACTTCTGTATTTAATATTATCTTAGGGATATTCGTGTAGTGTCCGGATTAAGAATATAGCACTACTCCATCTATCTCCTCCTGTGGATGTCGTAAAAGGCGACTAAGGGAATCTAAACCAGAGGGATGGGCAGCAGCATCCCTTCTGTGAAACGGTAGCCATACTGCGCTCACCAACCCGCCTGCCAAGTGTGGTAAGTATTGGCAAATACCCCCCAAAATGATGACACAGTTGTGAAAATCTATGGGGGAGGCCTTTTTTCAGCAGTGGACGTATAATTGGCCGATATGCGAGGGATATTCGTCACAACTGCCATTGTTTTACTTGTGTTTTAGGAATTCTAAAAAGCTAAACCTATGTTACAGGGACAGCAAAAGTAAACGCCAGCAGGCGCATTGGCGAAGGCAAATCGAACAAATTACACGTAGTAACGCCTGAATGGTTGTGGACGTGCGCTGAGAGGTGGGAGCGAGTAGACGAGAGACTATACCCTTTACAAAGAGGTGGACAGGTACAGTAACTTAACACACAAGATTATCACGACTGATATAGAATTGTGCATGACTCACCGCCATTCCTTGCTCAATCTTTGGTATAGTATGGTTATACATACTAAAAATAATTATAATTGGTTTATTTCGGAAAAATAGAGTATCAACTATCACAAACTTATGTTACAAATTAAAAAACCATGATAGGAAATAGGGTAATGTTGGTACCTGTACTAATGAAAAACATAGTATCACAGGCAGCAGCATCTTCCATTTACTAATAAAAGTAAAACAGTTTTATACTCGTGTTCAGGTAAAAGTAATGATTTATTTAAATTATTAAATCTAGTCTATTACAACATTCTTTAATGTTTATTTATTGAGTGTCAATGTGTGTATGTGAACATTTGTTAATTAAGTGAAGGTTACATAAAAAAATCAGTCTTTATAATTTAACTTTTGTGTCCAGCTCTGTAACATATTTTTGCATTTTGTTTTTGGTTGGATAATGAAGTATATGTTATTTTGTTGATACGATCTATATAAGATGGGAACTATTTGACGACACAGTTGGCGCAGTGATTAGCTTTTTGCGCTACGATACGTTTCTTGCAAACGTTTGTTCCGTGCGGGTTTGATTCCCGGATAGTTGTTTCGGGTCTGGGTGTATGTGCGTATGAGATGTATGTCTGTAAGTTGTACGCACGATACAGGAGAAATCCTAGAGTGGAGCAAAAATAATATTTTAACGTAATAGTAAACTACACGTTTACCGCGTTCGGCGCTGCGGTTGGTTGAAGAGATTTTTGAGCGAGCCAATCGCAGTGCAGAACGCGGTAAGGTATAGTATATATAGGGGTACAGATCAGCTGTAGTTCGTAGTTTTTAAAATATATAAAGAAGTGTCGATGTATGAGAAACAAGATTTTGTCTATGCTTTTCCCCATTAATATATGAGTCGATGAAAAAATGAAAATGTACCAACAATTTCAGTTGATTATGAACCTTTATACTCAAACATGATGTTTATTTACGTAAGCTATATATTTGTATTTAAGATCTGTTATTGGAGTATAGTTAAAAGCAATAAATTAAAAACTAAGCTCGAAAATTTAAAGACTTGAAATAAGTACAAAAACATTTATACTAATATAAAGAAAAAAATAAATGTCAAAGACATTTGGTGCTACTACTATTTTAAAACTAGACCTGCAGTCCTGGTAATATGAAAGGTTTCACTATTAGAACAGAGTGAATATGGAAAGACAGAGTGGCAGATTTTTTTGTTGTAACTGACTGTCCGTTCTGTGTGGAATTAATTGGTAATTTTTAAAACGAGATCGCAAATTTATTTGATTTGGTTGGACGCGATAGCAGCTATCGCGCAGCCAAGGATCCACCGGTGGTAAAGCGTAAAAAAATTGGTATTACGTAAGGCATCGCCCGCCTGTCGCTATTGTGGAAGATACATAGTTACCACCACCAGTGGAACTAAAAAGAATGAACGTTTTTAATTCATTGATTGTCTGACAGAGGCGCGTCAGAGATCTTCGCCTGTTTAGTCGCTATCGGCAAATAGGTAATACCAAATTGACGTTTGACAGCGGCGTTGGAGCAATTTACGCCTGTTGCAATGCGTTTGCGACTTAGGTAAAGGTAATAAGTGTGAATTAAAAACTAAAGAATATTGTGTACGCACGTGTACCATACTTTAACGGTACTATGGGTACTATCCATTTTGGAAGGTTAGCACCATACACTGCGCGGTCGCTTTTGTAGCTATTCAAACTTAGGCAGTTTATCGCTGTAGTTCGCTTCCTGATCGTTTTTTAATTAAATCGATTAAATTATTAATAAAATAAATTAAAAATATTTACTTCCGCGAATGCAGATGTGGATGCGGAAATCAAGTTGTTTTAAGAGATTCTTAGTTTAACTATGTGTAGTAAAAGATATGGTGTTTTTATTTAAATAAGTTTAAATTGAACGATATGGGTTTTTCTTTGTTTAAAATAAGGACAATTAACACCGGCGTGTAGGGAGATGATGCGGCCCGGAAATCCTTGCTGCAAAAGTTGTTGTGTAGTGTTAATTAGTGTTGAGTAGGACATACAAGAGGCGGTACATTTGTCCCGTACATGACACAATATTGTAAGAGCGGCTCAACATTATAACATGTACCACTTCAAATTTTATGTCGCGTTACTTTACTCTTCGCATGTGAACTGTAGGGTGAGAGAGAGAGAGAATGAGGCACATGCTTCAAAAGCACGTCTTTTTATTCAACGGACATTATCGTGACTGCAAGAGACGACATGATGTTTTTATTCACTCTATTACAAATTTACTAGTCCAAAGTACGAGACGCGACAGTTTTAGAAAAATATGATTTCATGAATGTCTGTTAAATACCTATTTGTTTTGCTTGTTTATGTCTGTGTATTAGATCATGATTATGTTATTTTAAATCAAAATCATGTTTTACAAATAAGTCGCTTGCACAATAATGCTACAGTTGCTAATAAGTAGAAACGTCGATACAATCGTCATTCGTCTAAAATCAATCGCTTTTTATTACTTTGCTTTAAGTATTACCTCAATCACACTTTGTAAGACAGAGCAGTACAAATACAGCAACAGTACATGAAATACTCGTTTTTTCAAATGTACCGCCAAGCTTCATGAAGCTGCAAATGAGGCGAGGCGTCATGATGCCTCGCCTCATTTGAAGTGGGACATTGTACTGGCGCGGTACAAAAAAGAGGCTACTCTTACAAACTCATTTTTAAATCGTGTCCTACTCAACACTAGTGTTAATACAGATATGGACTTGACCAAGCAAGTTACTTCCCCACAGAGCAGCTCCCGCCGGCCGCCGGCGCACTGCAGCAGTCCTCCCCCCGCGCCCGCTCCGGTAGCTGCGCTGCGTAAACGCACACCTTCAGGAAGGTTCATGGACACCATAAATCCGCTGTTGTCCTTCTCGAGCGATGATATCGCTGATATGGATAGAGAGGTTAGTTATATAGTCTTTATTTGTGTTTAATTGTCTTCAATCTTTGTAACAATAATGTGAATTTTATGTATTTAACGTGACTATAAAACGGCATTGATAAATCGAAATATGTAGCGATGTACATATATTTTGGGGTTTCTATTAGTACAAGTAAATATTACGTTAATTTTTCTATTTACTAACACACAAGGTCGAACTAAAAAGAAATTGCCGACTCATTCCATAATGAGTGTGCCCATGACATGATCATGACCAACAGGTAAACAGGTAAACAATTCGCTAGCGAATTGTTTATTTAATAATTACTATGTCGTAGGTCGAAGACATATTCAATGAATCTGATGAAAGTTCTTCAGACGAAGAGAAACCGGGCGACGACGACCTGGATGATGAGGAAAATCCTCCTGAGGATAGACTAATATCAGTCAGCGCGGAAAACAGCTTACAAGAAAGGTTTGCATACTCACTCTTTAATGTATAAATCCATACATTCTTCTCGATAAATCTCTTTAAAAAGGACGATGGATCATAAAATCTGTTTAACACCCAAGTCTTAATTAAACATTGTGCACAGCCCAGGAGAAAAACCAATAATAGAAAGCTGCTTGTAATATTAAAAGTTGCTTTCCGACGAAAAACTAAAGCCCTATGATAGTGATTGATAGTTTAATTTAATTTAGTTTGTTTTATTTTTATTATCTGGGTACCTATTTTTGTCCACCCCACAACAAATAGGACAAGACTTAATTCTAACCCAAAGATGTTTTTTTAAATTTTAGAATACAAGATTCGCAAGATACAGAAGCAACAAATGACTCGGAAATGGGTTAGTATGTTTATTTGATAATACTTGTATTCATTGTTTGGGTAAAATGTAGTGCTAAGATTGTCGCACACATTGCGCGTGAAAACGGGTCGCCATAGCCCTCACCTTATCGCCACGCTGTCTACCGAACGTAAGCACATTACCGAAGCGATTCAGCACCTCCTCCCGTTGGTTAACGGCTAAGCATCACCTAGTGGACCACTTGACGGCAACGGGTATACTTCCGAGAAATTATTATCATTCTCCTTTTACATAGTTATTTTATACAATAAATTGCGAAAGACAACAAATTTAACAAAACAAGCACTCGTCATAGCCGGAATTTGCTTTGTGAATGCAACACGATTAGATTTATAATATATATCTATAGATAATAATTTCGATGCGACGCCGGCGGTAAGTTCTTGAGCAAGGAGGCAAGTGGGGCGCCTACTAATACCTACATTAAAAAATGTGACTTCTTTCGTTAGCCTATTATTTTCAAACTTATACCTCTTTCAATATTGTATGAAAAGAACGATGTATAAGGCTTAGTATTAAACTTGTATTGCAGAATATATAATAAAAAAAGAATATAGTCAATTTAGACTTTGTTGTAGGTACAGGCATTGATATTCCACACCAATCCCGTGACTTGACAAACTGGTATCAGGTTATCGACTTGTTTGGGAAAATGATTCCCCTATCTCTGCACATTGTTGTGCTCTCCTCTTTTTTCAGATTTGTAAAAGGAACAAATTTAGCATTTAACAAGAAAAAATCCAATCGAGGCAGAGTTTGATAATTTGGCAGACACAGTGGTTGGAAATCTTACACAACTTAATACTAACCGTGCTAGACGGTAAAGCAACAGCTATTCTTTGTGAAATATCTAAAGCTACTCCCCAAGGAGATGAATGACATGCACTTGATATTGACAAAGAAAGTTGATACCGACTTATATAGATATAATAATAAGAAGCTTACAAAACGCAGGACAGCTTGTGCTGAGATGTGAGTGGCGACACTGCGTACCCGAATGCCCCAGAGAGTCGGTCACGGCTTTGTCTCTGGCCTGCCTGTATTGATCGGCTGGAATGGGATGCCATGAGTGCCCGCAGGACTTTTAAGTCTGGCTTACCTTAGCCGATGTGAAGGTGGCCAGAGATATATGCTCGAGGGTGAAAGTGTCTACTGGCGTTATAACGGGGAAACCCGCTCTGAGTCTTCAAGACCGCGCGATGGTGGAACCAATGCCGCAACTTGCGACACCCCGCCGACAAGCCGCTCACGCCGATGTTGCTCCTTGTCGCCTGGAGTAGTGGCCATTTAGGAGGCCCAGTTTGTAAGTGGCGAGTCACCGTATTAATTGTAGTTTCCATTTCATATCTATATTTTTATATTGCCTTCTCTATAAAACTGGTGTGCATCGGTAACAAAGACAGACCGGTCCGCTTGAGGACCAGCTTCAGGCACTAAGTGATTTGGCATTTTTGCTGAACTGAGCCGGTTTGACACAGCACACAAAAATGTTTTACTTGTGTCTTTATTGTAAACTGTTTTCAGACTTTCTTTCTTTCTCTTTTCTTATGTATGGTCTATCGTCGTAACACACTTGGGTACGATTGATGGAATGCATTCTTCATTTAGCATATAGATTTGATTTGAAGGCATGGGTTGAAAAATGTGACAGCAAGGCTATTATTCAGCGCAGAAAGAAAAAATATTCAGGAAGCGTTTTAATCTTAAAACAGGACTTTTAGTTATGTTGTGAAACAGGGTCACGTTACTACTAACGAAGGTAATACTGCTAGATGTTTTTTAAACTCTTGAATTGCGGCTTCAATCACAGGAGTCAATCAGGTTTTGATAAAAACTATTTAAAACCATACTAGCGGAAATTTCTTTAGGTCATCCTGTAGATACAATTAAATTTAAAGACTATACTGAAGCCACCGTGAAATTGTACGTTAATTAGAATAATCGGTATTATATGTCTGCAAGTGTACATAAAGATCCTGCTCATGGAGCAGCTATCATTAAAAAATTGGATTGGAAAAGAATCCGAAGCTGCTGAAGTTCGAAATAAAGACTTCGGGATATATCGTGGACACCATTCGAGAAAATTCTGTTGAAAAGCTACCAATGAAGTTATGAATGATTTATTAATCAGCTTCATCATTTCGGCCGAATGAAGTCCACTGCTGGACACAAGCCTCCCTCAAAAATCACCACAACGACCTGTGTTGTGGGCTCATTGGGGGGTTTTGCCATAATCGCCACGCTTGGCAGACGGGTTGGCGATCGCAGTTGAGTTGTTAATGTACTCGAAGGACGCTGCTGCCCATCCTTCGGCTAATCCCTTAGTCGACTTTTACGACACCCACGGGATGAAATGGGGTGGTGGCATTCTGAGCCGGCACCACACGGCAATAATAATTATTTACGTGTTTAGAATTGAGGTGATACAACTGACCGCGCACAATCCTTGCTGCTGGAATATCTATAACCGCACGCACACACATAAAACCATACATAATAGTAAGAGACAGAGAGAGAGGGAAAGGTCGCCTGGAGGGGCCGTAACTCTTTTTCCTTACATGACGATTTCTGCCAGTTCACTCTACTGTAAGCCGCGTAAAAGAACTTCGTTCCAAAATACTATAATATACTAACCAATGTTTGGCTAGGAATTCTAATTTCAAATTTAATTTATTTTATAAACATGGTTTTCAGTATTCAAAATCAATCTTGTGTCAATACACAGCGTACATATGCGTGGCAGCAACGCGGTACAAACGGCATGCAACATCAACGACGTTTACGGAGCGAACATTACAAACGAACGCACAACCCGTTATTGGTTTTCCCGCTTTCGCTCTGGAAATTTCGATTTGAAAAATGAACTCCGTGGTCGTCCGAAAACTCTGGTTCGACAATGACGAATTAAAAGATTGTGGAAGCTGGTAATACTCAATATACGGCTGAATTAGCAGCAGCTTTCGACGTTAGCATCAAAACAGTATTAGTCCACTTACGTCAAATTGGCAAAGTAGAAAAAAGCTTGACAAATGCATGCCCCACGAACTTATGATAATCAGCGCAACGTGGGCATCAAGGCCTTCCTTGCGCTTCTCAACATGCACAGAAACGAAGGAGTTTAGAACCACATTGTTATCTGCTACGAAAAATGGATTCTGTTTGACAATCGCAAGCGCTCAGCAAATTGGTTAGATCCTGTTTCAGCACCTAATCAATCCCTTAAAAAGAAAAAATGCCCTTAGAAAAGTGACGGTCACTGTTTGGTCACAGCTTCTTACCATACGGGATGAACATTACTAGAGATGTCTACTATAAAGAATTGAACACTATGATGGAGAAGCTCGCACATCTTCAACCAGCTTTGATCAATCGCTTGTCCCCGCTGCTCCTGCACGACAACGTGCGACCCATACTGCACAACAGACTGTCTCCAAGCTACAAGAGCTGAGCTGAAGTTGGAAGCTCGCAATCATCAGCCGTATTCACCAGACCTTGCGCCTACAGAATTTTACTATTTCCAGAATTTGGATAACTTTATGGCGGGAAAACAATTCAGTACCCGTGTACAGTACAAAATACCTTCGAAAAGTTTGTCGCCTCTGTCTATCTGGTTTCTTCAAGAAAGGATCGATAAACTGCCACTGTTCCCCGTGCGATCCGTATAGCCACTGCGCTGCAGACCGTGAAGTTTGTTTCTGCAGCGCTGACCATACAGGCGCCCCATAGAGGGCCATGGACCGCACGACCCCCCCGTAGAGACAGTGAACTTCCTCGCTCGGTCCCCCGAGATTGGGCTGCACCCACTACCCTCTCGACTCGGGAGACGAGGCGTGCGGAGTGGTCTTCGAAGCCCGACTGTCCAGGTTGAGCCCCAGGTACTTAATGTACTGGCCCACCCTGATTTGCACGTCACCAATGCGTATCCACGAACTGGGTGGTTCTCTGCTCCGCGGCAGTTTGTGGAACCATAGCGCCTCGGTTTTGTGAGGCGCTATCTGCAGACCCAGAGCGTGGATTTTAGCCACGACAAATGCCACCGCCTGCTCGACAAGCCAGATGGTTCCCTCGAAGGGCTCCCCGCAGGCCAACAAGAGAGTGTTCGTCAGCGTAACGGACCAAGCTGACGCCAGCGGGGAGAGCGAGACGTAGGACCGCGTCGCAGGCGAGGTTCCATAAGTGGGGGCCGAGAACCGACCCCTGCGGAACCCCGCATGTAATCTCCCTCCGCTTTAAGCTACCGTCCCTGCCCACGTAGCGAATGTGCCTATCACGCAGATAAGCCCCTATGATGCCCTGTAGCTACAGGGGACACCGATGATGGACTAGTGCCCCTCTAATAGCGCCCCATGGGATGGAGTTGAAGGCGTTGACGATGTCTAGACTGACCGCCAACGCCACGCCACCCCGCCGAGACACTGCCTGTTCCGACAGCGAGCGGACGCGAAGAATCGCGTCGACGGTGGACCGCCGCTGCCAGAAGCCATACTGGCTTTTGGCCAGGTCGGGGCCAACTCGCGACAGGTGCTCAAAGAGTCTTCGGGTAATTATTCTTTCGAATAGCTTCGAAGCCTCGTCGATCAGGCTAATGGGACGGTATGCAGAAGGAGACTCCGCTGGCCTTCCTTCTTTCCTCAACAGAACCAATACGGCTTCCTTCCAGCTGGACGAGAACACGCATAGACGGAGGCAGCTGGTGAACAGCCACCTCAAGCGGGGTCCCCAAGGGACTGCAGTGCATACACCCATGCGCGGCCCGAAATACCGTCCGGACCCGGTTCAGTGCAGCGAGCCTTCTGGCGGCCAATGGCTCGGGCCAACTCCCCTTCCGAAACTTCCCAACTGCACGATCCAGTCCGAGCCAGTCAGGGGTGGATAGGGACCGGGATGGTCTCGGACCACCGGAAAGAGCGTTGAAAGTACGCCCTCCAGCAAATCCAGGGCAATAGTTTCGTTCACCGGGGGGACCCACGGTCGCAATTTGCCCATGACCATACGATAGGGTGGGTCTCCCCCACGGATTCCTGTCCAGTCCCTCCAGTAGCTCGCTCCATGACCGAGCCTTGAGACTTTAATTCCTAAGTATCATAGCAGTCTACATACAGCACACCGTGCACAAGACGTAAGCGCGGGGACCGCAAGAGGGTTTGTGCACCATCTCCGATCTAACGCGGCGACTGCGAAGTGCGAATTGGTCACGCACCACCATGTGCGATTCGCAAGCTTGTCCCCAGGCGAAATGAAACTTTTCGATGCTGATCAGTGTGCGTTAATAGTAGAGAGTTCGTACAAAGAATACTGAACGGCCCGAGATGAGGCGATGACAATCCGCTGCCGAGCTGATATGTGTGCGCTAACCTTTTTTATACCATCATCATATACCATAACTAGAGAATATTTTTGAATAGAGTATATAAAAATCAATGCATGTATATTTATATATAGTAGAAATAAAAAAGAAATTGCACATATGCGCTTTATCTGCGACAGATTATATGTACCTCGAATAGGGATTAATAGGTTTATTGGTATTCCTGTCAGAGCTATCGGTCTCCGAACAGACAGCACAGCATTTATGTTTTAATTAAAACACATATGCGTATTTTAGCGAATACATTACGTCTGTGCGAACCCAATCACACCACCTTATGTGGTTGTCGGAAGGGGCTGGGCTGAAATAGTCAATCTGGCCCGGCTACCAATAAGTGCTTTAAAGTTCTTTGTATAAGCGATACATTGAATTGGATTAGCTTCGGAAAGATATCGCGTTTAATTCATTCATTCTATTTACCTACTTACGTAAGCTATTTCAACACAATGGATGCTAATCGCGTAAACTTCAGAATTATATAAAATAAATATGACGGTACATTGAATTTGAAGGCAGAACACATTATTGTGAAATTTGTAAATTTGATTGATACATATATCATTACCGAACGCCAGAGCTTAGCCAGCCTGACGCACGTTGTTGTACTCCTGAGCCATCTTCCACGTGGACTTTCATTTATGCTGGACGTCCAGAAACTTACATTATTTGAAGGCTACAAATAATTTAAAGGAGCACTAAGTACATTGAATTTGATGGATTGCCTTTGGGTGCGATCCGCGCGCCGAGGGCTGGCGAGGTCGTCAAATGATATTATAAGTTCATCATATCATATCAGCTGAAGGACGTCCACTGCTGAACGAACAATTGTGTCATCATTTTGGGGGGAATTTGCCAGTACTCGCTAGGCAGGCGGGTTGATGAGCGCAGTATATTGTCTATTGTTCCACAAAAGAGAACGCTGCTGCCCATCTCTGAGGCATAAAGTCTCTTCGTCGCCTTTTACGAGATTCACGGGAGGAGATGGAGTGGTGCATTATACATATTTCACAGTAGCAATCTATGTTCTCATAAGAAGGTAGTACATAAAATATTGAGGCACCATTCTTACGTACATATTTATATAAGCAAATCGTTTAAATGCCAATGTGTACGTTTTTACAATAAAATCCCAAGTGATATTCAGAAATTAAGCCTTAATAAATTTAAGTCCATTATAAAGCAGAAGTTGTGTAGAAAGGGTTTCTATAAAGTTACAGAGTATATGGACGACAAAAATGCTTGGGATTGAGCTGCTCCAATGTTCAAAGGCCGATATTGACATTATTGGGTTTGATGATTGAATTTTTATTTACTTTGACATTTTTTTATAATGGATTATATTAATTCATTTAATGACATTTGATTATCCCTCATCCTCAATTTGTTTAAGTGACACCAATTACTTTTTGGTGTTGGTTGTTTTTGTTTTATATTCGCTTTACTTAGATTTGAAACTGTAAGTGCGAGGACCATGTGGATTATTAATTTATTTTGTTTAATTGACGTGATAGTTGTCTGGCAGTTTAGGTATGTCATGCTCACTCAAGTGTCCTGCTGATGGTGGCGTCGTGTATCGGGTCGCTTAGTTGCCCTACAATATGGTTGAGCCGAGCGACGCTGATGCATGCGTCATGCTCGTGAACGAGTGCTGTCTGTTGGGATTGGTCAGCTTAATGCTGCCATGACAATTTAATCATAATTTAACATAAATATCAGGCTTGTTTAGTGTGGACTTTTAAAGAAGTTTACTTTTTTCTGCTACATTGTCCTCACATTATTTATTTTGAGAGCAATGTAACCAAAAATACTGTAACAATTATTATGATTTAAAAAGAGTAACCATGGAGTTTCTTGCCCGTTCTTCTCCATAGGAAATCAACATCTTGGAACGCGGCAACTAAAGCCTTGACTATTCATAAGTGCCTGTATATGGTTTTACATGAATAAAAATATTTTTATCTTATCTTATCTTATAGATATATATTGTGTTTATTTCGAAGTTGGTTTAATTTATTCTTGAAAAGATTTTCTTTCTCTTTTATCGTTGTTGACGAAAGCAATAGCACATAACATAAATTTATTTTCTATCTAGACTGCGAATCCCGACCACCCAAGAGGCCACGCCGGTCGTCTCCACCGTCAGACGAAGAGCCACCTGATGACGACGATAGCTCATGGAACCTCATGGGTGCAGCGCTCGAAAAGGAACTCTTAGCGCAGGACTGATGCCACTGATGCAAGCAATCTTTACAAATTATGAGCCTATGGCTAAATAAAATAAATGCTCTTTTCTCTATTTTTGTTTGTTTGTTATATGTATGATTACACACTGGCTAAAAGCCGTAATCACCCATGGTGCACTATATTTGATAAAAGTCGTTATTGTTCCTGATGCTATATAAGAATTGAACTGTTCTTGAGTAGGGAAAAACCCAGGTTTCCTATTTTATTACCAGTAGTTCTATGATAGAACTAGTATTTTCCTACTCGTTCTATTGCAACAGCTTGATAAGAAGAGTAGAACTAGTGGAAATAAAAATATCCCACAATCTATGCAAATTATTTTGACCCTACACTAACATTAAGAAGAAAGAGGTACAAATATATTACAGATCCTTACATGTTTTATCAAGACGATCGTTGTATATGACGAAATTTAAGAAAACTCGAAGTTAAATTGAAATAAATTAGATGTAGGTACATGACGAATAAAACCAAGATAGCAGCTTATTTCTGGTGTCATAATTGTTAGTATTTTTTTAGATAAGCTGTGTTATTTGTACCAAGTATATTTCAATAACTTAGATATTTAAACTCTTTATAAATGTGTTTGCTAGCTTAAAAAGGAAAGGACAATGTTCAATTTTAATAATTCCTGTAAGCTTAAGTCTGTTAGAATTATTAAAGTTGATAATACTAAGTTTATGGGAGCCTAGTTCCTAGATAAGTGGCCAGACTCTCTTAAATTTAAGTACGCCTAGCTGCTTTTGTTAGTATTTAAAAAAAGAATACCCTTCTTGAGTTCATGACAGCCTAGTACTTTTCTATTTATTATCTACATTAAAAATTTTGCTGATAAACTACCTGCCTATTTCTCATATTACAAAAATAAATGATGATTATATTTTGGTTTTATCATATAAGAACGAAGGGTCAACATATATACAGGGTGTCCAGTAAATAGCACGACATACTGCAGGGGGTGAGAGCTTGGGTTAATACCTACCAAAGAAACAATATATGTTTAGCAAAATCTTACGGATTTACAGTAGTACAAAATTTTCCGAAATATCGAAAAATCTCTACCTTGACACAGATTTTTAAGCATCTCGTAATGAAAAATTCCTTTTTTAGTTTATTTTTTCCTCAAATTATTTGTGAATAGTTACTTTACCCACTAAAATGTTTACAAGAAATACAATTTTTATTTAAATGTTCACAGTACAATTTTCTTATCTTAACTTTAACCTACAGTGGTGAAAATAAAACCCGTAAGATTTTGCTGAACATATATTGTTTTTTTGGTAGGTATTGACCCAAGCTCTCAGTATGTCGTGCTATTTACTGTATATAGAAGTAACTTGTGGGAAATTTTCTTATTTTATTCGTATTTGTTCTATTCTTCTTATCAATCTGTTGCAGTTCTATTGAACTAGTGGAAATAAAAATTCTCACTAGTTCTATCATAGAACTGATGAATAGAACTACTGGGAATAAACCAGTTTCCCTTATAGATGTGCATGTGAAATGTATGTGATAAACTGTACCCACGACACAGGAGAAATCCTAGTGTGGGGCAGTTTTGTTGTCTAAAATGTCTATTAACCCTTAATTGGGTGCGCCTAAAAAGTTGCATAAGTGGTCGCGTGGGGTGTTGAACACCTCATATTAGTTAATAAAATAATATACGAAATAATTGCAAAATCAGACTTTCATTAATGAGAATATTTAAACTTTATAAATAACATTTAATAATAATAAAAACATGAAATAATTACTTTTATAAATACTAGTTTTCCTCATTACTATTTTGGCAGACTATAATGGTAATTGCACACATGATCATGGCCTTAGAGCATCCAGAAACAGATTCTTGGGTCTGAGTCATGATGCCTTTTTAGTCAGTTTTGCAGTGACCGAGGTAGTGTGGATAAGCTGGCTCTTGATATTTGGTGAGGTTTGACTAAATCAACAGTTGCTTCAGAACAAGGGGGGGGGGGCCTCAAGGGCCATGGCTCCCCCCAAAACTGGGATGGTTAAATCCTGTATCCACAGCTGTTTCAGAAATACCCTTTGGGGTTATATTGGAGTTTTAGATTTGTATATTATGTTGGAATTGATACCAATAATATTGAATATATAAACTTTTGGTAACTCTAAAACAAAAAACCACAATTTAATCTTAAGTGTCTAAATACTGTAATTCAACTTATTCAATATCACTGAAACTAATTATTTGTCAATTTACAATGGTTTGAAGTATAAAAAACAAGATTAATAATTCACTTAACACGGAATTTATACCACACAAACAGTCACCTGGGGTTTGGTGCGCCAAACACGTTTTCCAAGCCCAATTGTGCAGGGCCGAGCATCGCTCGCGACGAAATTGTGAATGACACACGAGTTTACAAAGCTACCTAGAAGACCAAGGCAATCAATTCAATTTTTTTGAAGTTATGAGCCTAGAAACATGCATTGATGTGTATGACACCCCACACAACCAATTATGGGTTAAGGTACCCTAATCTCATATGCTTCCTAAAATTCTATAAATGGTTGGTTTAGCAAAGTATCATCATAAAAAAAAACCAATCATATTGTGCGTTTTGGATGCTGATTCTGGACATAATGGCAGTAATGGCCACAACTAGAAATAAGAAAGCAATAGGTTACTTATAGAATAATAATAAAAGGTTGGTAAATACAGTAAATTCTTCCTAAGTATTTAATTGCTAATTTATTACTATGTACAACATTTATTCAAACTTAAATGGCATAAGGATCATTTTCATCAAAAACGTGGAACTTAGTATATGTGGGTTTGGATGTGAAGTCTTTCTTTCCTTCTTGCCAGCCTCTTGGTGGTGCTTTATCATACTCAAAGGTAGAATCTAGTTTACCATACAGCTGTGCCTGTTTATCCATGTCTTCCCTGTACCTTTCTTTAGCAACTTTCTTGCCTGTGATCGGGTCGGTTATATCACCGAACGGATATACCACTTCTTTGACTTCATGAGTAATTAACTTCGTCATTTTCTGTGGTAATGATTGGATGAGAACGATATCGCCGGTCTTGCAGACTTTTTGGGGATCATTGCAGTAGTAAAATTCGTCCTTTCTAAAGTACTGAAACGTACAAAATATCAGTCATCAAGTATATAACAATATACCACGCGCGTTAATAATATGATTACAAACCATCAGTAAATTCTCGTCCAGTTCTAACCTCTTCACTCTGATTTTAGCAGCATTTTGTTTAATTGTAGGAACACATTGGCCTAATAACAGAAGTTTTCTTGCCGATTCAGCTAAATTTCGAGTCATTTTATGATTATTATAGATAAATATCAATCACCGAATCCGTAAATTACACAAACTGACACATTCTTTTTTTTTTCTCTTCACCCTACTCGGGCAGGCTAAGGTTTTGGATCATACCGCCTTGTCTTCAGTACCTATTATCTTTCATGTCTAAAAGTAAGGACAAAGCCTCGTCTTCAGTTCCATCCTTCTTGTCCAGAAGCAAGTAAGGCCGTAGCCTCGTCTTCAGTTTCATCATTGTTGTCCAAAAGTAAATACGGCCGGAGCCTCGTCGTTAGTTTATTTCTTGTTTTAAATTTATTTTAGGTCAGAGCCAACAGTACCACAGAGCCTTCACACCACACAGAGTATTCATTTTATAGTCAAAATCATAATAATTATGGTGTCATATCCGTATATTCGTCTTAATCAAGTTGTTAAGTAAGGTCATATCCGGGTCATATCCTTCTATAATGTCACCCCGAAGGGTCAAATTGCCCATCCAGTGCTGTCAAAAAATGTATGCAGTGCTTTATATGTACTGTAATTTTTCAGCAAACCTTGAGTGTCGCGCGGGATGTTTGCTGGCGTTTTATAGATTTCCAATAATTTATCAACTAAAGGAATTCTTTGCAAGTCAAATGCAGAGCATTCAAAAATTATATGATCTAGGGTCTGATTACTTCTTAATTCACACTGGAAACAAACAGGCGATGTAATAATTTTTATTCTGGCTAAATGTGCATTGAATCTTCCATGTCCAAATCTAAGACGATTTAAAGTATGTAGTATAAAATGTCTTGCTCTTAGGAAGAACAGATCTGGTGAACCAGGACGCAGAACCAATGGTTTGATTTATTTTCGCATACCAATTTCCTTTAGTTCTTAGTGTTTCTTGCCAGTTCTCTTGCCAAATACAGGTGTTTTGTTCATGTAATTTGGTAAGCAGGTCGGAGCTTGGTATGGCAACATTTCTCGTATTTGGGATGTCAATGTCAACAATAACTTTTGCAAGATAATCTGCGTTTTCGTTTCCTGCTATTCCTATGTGCGAGGGTGTCCATATTAAACTTATCGTAAATCCTCTAGAATGTCTAGAACAAAGATCAGCGTATAATGTACGAATCTCATATAAAATATAACCGGTATTGGCGTCCAGTTTCGGGTTTTGAAAGGCCATGAGAGCAAGAGCACTCATGCAGTCAGTCGCTATTAAGCTATTAACCAAGTTGTATGCCCAAGGTTCTTTTCATGTATATACTGCAGAGCTGATAAAATGGCTAGAGATTCTGCTGTAAATATAGTAATGGCTCCAGGTAACCGAACTCCATGTCCAACAGTAAGATGAGGTAGATATATGGCCATCGAAACATTTGTAGGTATTGTTTTTGGATCCATCAGTAAATATCTGCCTGTACCCAGGGAACTGCAATTAACTGATAGACATCTTCTTTACTTTATGCTGGTTGAAAGGGACATCATGTCTCTATCACCGATTGGAACAGAATCAATACTTTCAAAAAATACAACATATTCAAAATTGGCTCCGTTTTCAGGATATGACCTAATGTAGTCAGGAATCCTGAATTCCCGATACTTATCCTTTTCAACTTCTTTAGAATCCTCTGAAAAGCTCGAGGCCGCACCGTCGTCTTCAGAGAACAACAATGGTAGAGCAGAAGACGAACTATCTTCTTTTTTTCTTTTCTTTGTTTTCCCTTTCTTCCCCATCGTGAGAAAACCAAGCAAATGAACTTATTGATGAATATAATAATTATTTGAAAATTTGTTTTAAAAAAGGCGCCCTTTCGTTACGAATTTCCCGCGCTTTTTTTTCCTGACACATTCATTAACAGACAGTTGACATTACCGGTCAGTATTGCCGTTCCATACACGTAAAAGTCGCTAACCATGTTAAAAAATCCGATACATATGGAAAAAATCGGCTAGAAGTCGTAAAATAACTAGGTAAAAGATAGCGTCGGGTGGTGGGGATTCAAATATTTGTGGCGGTAGTGTAGTGGTGGTAGTTTTTTGTGTCATTGTTGGCGTTTTTATGCACTTTAAAAGTAAGCATCCTGAGTTCGTAAAGGACTCAAAAAGACACTTATTGTTCATTACTTGAATTCAAAGAAAGGAAGAATTTTAAAGTATTCATTAAGAATACTTTATTATTATATTTGTTTCAAAACAGAACATACAATTATTAGATAAGGTACTAGAATTACTACTACTACTATTAATACTAACCAGCGTTGTATGGTGTGCAGCCGCAACAGCATCATCATCATATCATTCTATAGTTCTTTTCTCCGATGAAGCAGTCCGTACGTACTTTACATATAAACTTACTTATACGTATAAAATTCGAAATATGAATACTATTCCTATAAAATCAAATAATAATTGTTCTTGTAACACTAGGCCCTCTCACTGCTGGACACAGGCCTCCCCCAAAGATGTCCACAACGACCGATATGGGTGTGTTGTGGGCTCATTGGGGGTTTTGCCATAATCGCCACGCTTGGCAGACGGGTTGGCGATCGCAGTTGAGTTGTTAATGTACTCGAAGGACGCTGCTGCCCATAATCCGACTAATCCCTTAGTCGACTTTTACGACACCCATGCGAGGAGACGGGGTGGTGGCATTCTGAGCCAGCACCACACGGCAGTAGCAAACTAGGCCCAATGTTCTATGAATTAACGTTCGTGTCCTTTTTACTTCAGCTAAAAATAAAATACTAACTGGTTCCTAAATCATAAAAATAAGTTAGTAAAAAGGTTGGTAAACGACCAGTTCGCTGGAATCGGCCTTCAAAAGAAGTGAGGCTGAAATCCCTTTTAAAGCATTCGATTAATTTATTATTCAAAATCGTAATATTGTTACATCTATAATGGCCACCCTATAGACGCTGGCAACATCAGAGGCGTGCCCTCTCCACCGCCTACCATCTCATAGAATACATTTACCCACCTCCACATGCTCGAGAGGTGCTACGACGAGAGAAAATGTTTATATGCCCTGGCACAATTATCGCATTTCACGAAAATTTATCTGCTTTCGATAGTGAAGAACTAAAATGTTGGCTTGACTTCATCTATCAATGTAGGCAGATAATATTTTAAGAAGCTCAGCGACTGTTACTTGTAATAAGTTGCATATTCAGTACAGCGTGTCGAGACTTGTAAAGCGCCGTCCGCAACGCTTGTTCAGACGTGCAAAAGGACTTATTTCTTTCTTACCCGACTGTGGTGGTTCACTAAAGGGGATATCTATTATGATTGACCTGCATGAATGTAAATATTTCAGGTTCCTAATGCTAAATGACTTAAATATTTTCATAAATTGTACGCGTCTTTACGTACCCGTAACGTGCATCAAAGTAATAGGTATATAAATAATTAAATCACGGAGTTTTGATATGAAAATATTATTTAAAAGTATTTTCTATCGAATTTACAGAAATATTTCAAAATACATTTATGAAAACATGTTTTACATTACATTAAAATCGGTTCAGCCGTTTTCATTAAACTTATGGATTAAGATCTATAACAGTTTTATGAAGCGATTTATTGCGGTACTTTATTTTACTGCAGTAATTAATTAGTTAATCCTATTCTGTTAAAATAGCCAATCTTGTTGAGTAAAACCGCCTTATGATTACTAAAACAATGTTTTTTTTTTTATTTACAGGTAGGTAACTGATATGAAACATGGCTGAATCTAAGAAGAAATGTCGACAGTATCATCATCATCATATCACCCACAGGACGTCCACTGCTGAACAAAGGCCTCCCCCTTAGATTTCCACAACGAGCGGTCACATGCCGCTCTCATGCAACGACTCCCAGCGATCTTCACCAGGTCGTCTGTCCACCTCGTTGGAGGTCGTCCCACGCTGCGTTTTCCTGTGGGCGGTCTCCATTCGAGAACCTTTGTGCCCCAACGGCCATCAGTTCTACGAGCAATGTGCCCTGCCCATTGCCACTTCAGTTTACTAATCCTTTCAGCTATGTCGACAACTTTAGTTCTTCTACGGATCTCCTCATTTCTGATTCGATCTCGTAGAGAAATACCAAGCATAACTCTCTGAATAGCTCGCTGAGTGACTTTGAGCTTTCTTATGAGGCCCATTGTGAGTGACCACGTCTCTGTTCCACATGTCATCACTGGTAACACACACTGGTTAAAGACTTTCGTCTTGAGGCATTGTGGTATTGTTGACGAAAAGACGTTGCGAAGTTTCCCAAACGCTGCCCAGCCGAGTCGGATTCAACGATTGACCTCTGATGTCGACAGTATAGTGTTGAAAAATTAAAATTTCGTTTTTTTCCATCAAAGGCAGACAAGCGATTGCCCATATGCCTTTTATGCAACAAAGTTTTAAGCAATGACTCTATCGAATCTCGTAGATCATCTAAGAAGGTATCATCCTGATAAAATAGGTAAAGATTTGAAATATTTTCAAGCATTGAAGGAAAAATATGTAAAGATACCCACCGTGCACAGTATGTTCGCTTTAACATCTGAAAGTAACAATGATGGCTTGCGGGCATCTTATAATATCTCATTACTTATAGCGAAATCTGGAAAACCCTATTGGAGAATTAATTTTACCCGCTGTTGAAGAGGTTTTAAAAATGTTCTGATCAAATCTCCATTTGACATACTCAAAAGAATTCCTTTGAGTAACAACACTGCACAAAGACGTATTGATGAAATGAGCTCTGATATTGAAAGTTTCTTGTGTAACTTTGGAGACGGACACTAAAGGTGAATCAATATTTAATGTCCGGAGTGATTTTATTAAGGAAAAGTCGATTCCATTGAGGAACTTTATTTCGGTAGCAACAGGTGGAGCTCCTGCCATGGTCGGGCGATATCGTGGGTTTATAAGCCATCTTAAAAGAATTATACCAGAGGTAACTGCAATTCACTGTGTCATCCATCGACAACACCCAGTAGCGAAAAATTTGAGTGATAGATTCCACCAATCGCTTCAATTTGTGATTAATGCATTTAACAAAATAAGAAGCAATGCGTTGAATACTTGTTTATTAGCACAATTGTGCGATGAAAATGATGAAGACTTCCAACGATTGCTCTTACATACCGAACTGCACAGGTTGTCGAAAGGTGTATGTTTAAAAAACGTTGCCCCACACTAGGATTTCTCCTGTCGTGGGTGCGTTTTACAGACATATATTCCACACACTATACACCCAGACCCGGAAAACGACCTGCAGATCATACAAATATTTGTTCCGTTCCGACTGTATCAGCCACTGCACCAACTGTGCCGTCATTTAATAAGATTTTACTCACTTTTTGAATCAGGAGTTTGTGGAAAGTAAAGATCCAGATTTAAAAGAGAACCTGATTAATTTGAAAGCAGACATCGCGTATTTGAAAGATTTGTTCAAAAAATTTAATGACTTTACAAGGGGACAGCCTCAATTTAACAAAAACAAAAGATGTAATATCAGCTTTTCTTGGAAAAATTAAATTTATAAGGCAAAATATTAGTCGGCGCGAATTTTCCATGTTTTCAAACTTGTCACAGGCATTCTAGCCTTGTTGAGGATATTCAAACATCTTCAAAATCAGATTTGAAGATATTCTGACGATGGAAATACTACCATGGATCATAAATCCATTTGATGAAACGGAAGTGGAGAATGTGATATTACAAGAGTAGCTACTGGAGGTTAGCACTATTAAGGAGCTAAAGGTGAAATTTAATCAATAATTTTCGCTGCAGGCAGAATTACCTGAAAAATCAGGTCTGTGAGGAATTGCGAGAAAACTTTTGATAGCGTTTCCCTCGTCATATCTTGTCAAAAAAGTTTTAGTGTCGTTACGTTTTATCAAAAAAAAGGGAGCAGATTGAATATCACGGAACAGGGAGATTTGCGGTTATTCGAAACAAAACTGAAGCCAGAAATTGATAATTTGCTGTCAATCCATCAAGGACATCCCTCCCATTAAAATTATGACTATTTGTGATTGTCATTGTAGTCAAGTTTCGTTACGTTATTAATGCTTAATTTTAATTATTTTACGACTTTTATCATATATATTTTCATCCAAATTACATAGTAATATGATAATAATTAATAGTGTAATAACTACATATGGCTGGAACTCAGCCGCAACGCAAATTTCCATAGTTAGACCTAATCTTCACATTATTTGCCGAGTTTTGGGAATATGGTACAAATGTAGCTGCAGGGGGTCCACCGGAACCAGCTAAATTTTGAAAGAGGTTTATGAGAAAAAGTCTGGGATCCGCTGGCCTAGAACATTGCTTATCTGTGGACGTTTTAATAGAAAGATTTTGTAGACACTGTCCAAACTATGTAACTGTGTAACTTTAAAACCCACCGTAAAGGTAGATCTAAAAAGTTCTCTGATAATACCCGCAACCTCAGGGCAGATAGACTTGCCATGACTCTACAGTCCTCAATTTTCTTTTTGCTCATTAGTCGGATATGGAAGTCCTTGCGTCACGACGTACGATATGTACCTTTTATACCAATGGTGTTAAAGAGACGATTAAGCAGAAACAGGGCTCCAAAGCGTTCGCAGGAGCCATGTCAATTGGGCATAGTCGGATTATGAAGCTGAAGACTGAGGATAGCAGCGTAGGATCGAGTGAGCCAGAGGTTTTGAGAGAAGTTCTACCGACAGCTATACACCTCGGTAACTATACCTACCACTGACTCTCGCAAAGTCCCGCGAACGAAATTAACCCGACACTATACCGCAGATATTCCGGGCATCGGCCCGAACGACATTAGGCCTTGAAACAGCTTAAAAATAACAAGGCGTCTCAAGCGTAGGTTTGATGACTTCCAGCCTCCCGCACAAGCCGGTTTCTGAAAAGGCTTTAGTACCATAGACCACATTCATACGCTGCGGCAGATTATACAGAAGACCGAGGAGTATAATCAGCCACTATGCTTAGCGTATCTGGCCTATGAGAAAGCCTTCGATTCGAGCGAAACCCGGACGGTGCTGCAGTCTCTGCAGCGCTGCCACAGTGGCTATCGGTACATCGAAGTGTTGAAATGCTTATACAGAATCCCCACCGTGTCGGTCCAAGTACATGAACAGAACACGGGGGCGATTCCATTGCGGAGAGGTGTAAGACAGGGGGGACGTCATTTCCCCGAAACTGATCACCGCTGCTACTATTGCTACCACTACCACTAGGGTGGAAAGGATTCGGCATTAACATCAATGACGAGTATATCACTCACCTTCGATTTGCTGACGACATCGTAGTCATGGCAGAATCGCCACAAGAGCTCATTGCAATGCTTGATGATCTGAACAGAGTTTTCCAACAGGTGGGCCTTAAAATTAACATGGGCGAGACGGAAAGTCATTTCAAACGCCCATGTCGGCCCATCCCAATATCCGTTGGGAGCTCTGTTCTCGAAGTTGTTGACGAGTATGTCTACCTGGGACAAATTGTCCAGTTAGGTAAGTCCAACTTTAAGAAAGAGGTCAATCGTCGAATATGACTCGGCTGGTCAGCGTTCGGGAAACTTCGCAACGTCTTTTTTACAACGATACCGTAATGCCTCAAGGCGAAAGTCTTTAACCAGTGTGCGTTATCAGCGATGATATATGGCACGAAGACGTGGTCACTCACAATGGGCCTCATAAGAAAGCTCCAGGTCACTCAGCTAACTATGGAGAGAGCTATGCTTGGTATTTCTTTACGAGATGAAATGAAATGAAAGAAAAAAAAAGTTGCCGGCATAGCTGAAACGATAAGTGAGCTGAAGTGGCAGTGGGCGGGGCACATTGCTCGTAGAACTGGGGGCCTAAAAAGGCCGCTTTAGCAGAATCATAATATGAATCAGATTAAATATCACCAAATGGTCCAGAAGGCCTAAAAAGACCGTATTAGGTTTTATTTATAAGGCATAATAATGATCTCAATACGATCCACATTAGAAATCACAAAATGGTTACTTAATCATAACTGACCATTAACGTGACCATTTTGTGATTTCTAATGCAATTCATATTATGATTCACCTAAAGCGGCCTTTTTAGGCCCCCTGATCGCCGTTGGAGTAAAAAGGTTCTCGAGTGGACACCGCGCGCCGGAAAGCACACCGTGGGACGACCTCCAACGAGGTGGACAGACTGACCTGGTGAAGGTCGCTGGGAGTCGTTGGATGCGTGTGGCACGTAATAGGACTTTGTGAAAATCTATGGGGGATGCCTTTGTTCAGCAGTAGACGTCCTTTCGATGATATGATGATAACAGGGCACTTCGGACCAATGGGAACCCCCACAGAATGAAGCTGAGCACGATGGATACATTTAGATTCTGCAGGGGTATAAGAGTCGATGTTACAAATATTGTGTGACTCCGACGCTCTTTCTTGCTACGCTTAGGGCGAATCACCTGGGGACAGCAATTAAAACCGCAGTATACCTACAAGAACTCCTGAAGTGAAGAAGAAGTGCTGTCGGCAACAGCTGTGGCCCGACATATACCCGACAATAGATTAGATTAGAATGGGTTGTTCGTATTTAATAAGCAAGTCAGAGTTTCATAATTAAAATATTTTTTCAGGTTCAATACAGTCAATCTAGTAATCAGCATCGTCAATTTAAAATTGTTAGACACATCTGTTTTTTAGAAAAAAATGACTAAATAAATCATCAACATTTAATAATTTATAATAGCCCATATACTTAAGAGTTATACACAGTTACAAAAGTAAATACAAATAACAATAAAGTAAGTAAAGTCCCGATTGGTTTGATACAAACCCAGGGTACAAAATTTTGATTCACAGTTCACTGATACGAAAATAATGATATCTCACCTAATTATTATTACCCAACTTTACTAATTAGTAAATAGGCTTAAAGCAAATATTTCTTATGATACATAGCTTTTTAATTTGTATGTACTTCACAAACTCGTACAAAAATACCACTAGGTATCTACATAAACCCATCCCAACACCATTTCAACAAATCATTTGTAAATAACTATATTCAAGCAGGAACCAATTTAGTAATTGGTTTTACAATAGTCACTAATGCAGCTAATGATGATACTGCGCCTAATACCCCTACAGTGCTTGGACTGAATTTTGTGAACCCTAAGGCCGTTAGCGGGATGAATATGTCGCAGGAGTTCTTCAACGTATCAATAAAGACATCTTTATGGCATGTCACTAACATATACATATATTTCATTCCACCGTTCCAATCATAATTTTTAATAGAACCACTCAATAGCTCGGAAGGCTTCAAAAATGTTGACTTGTGTAAGTCCATCAGATGAAGAATTTCATAGAAATCTCTGACTAGGTTTGCAATTATTGAAAAAAGCCAGAATTTATTTGCAGTTCTGTTCCATTTTTCTGAATTCGTTTTCAAAAATCCACTTTTCGTAAGCCAAACTACGTGTTCTGCATAGAGAAACAAAGCATGTGCCAATTTACTGATTGTCAATGTAAATCTTAAAACTGGATCTTCAATATGAACACTATTTAAGGCAGTGTAACAAATGTCTATGCATCTTCCAAGTCTTAAAACTGAAATCCAAAAAAATATATTAGATTGTAGACCTTAACTCATTTATTTAGTGCTCCTATAAATAATTGTAAGTGTACAGTAGTGTACACTGACAAACAAAAATATATTCTATATAGAAACTAAAAAACACATGGTCTTATCAATATCTCAGGGCACGGCAGAATACTGAAACGTCAGTTAATATTAAACCCCACTTTAACCATTCGAGAAACCTGCTGTCGGTACAAAACGCCCGGTTTTCTAACAGTTAAAGTGGGAATTAGTATTAACTGGCGTTTCAGTATTCGGCCGTTAGGCCCGTATTACAACAGAACGAGAAAAGAAGTAGAACTTGAGTCGATATTGCGTTAATCAAATATGAACCCTACGTAGGAGGTCCAGCATTTATATTCAATTGATGTAATCTCGATTCGAGTTATACGTGGGTTTTTACTCTCTATCTGTAAAACGGGCCTAAGGGCAGCTACATTTAAAAATAGTGCACATTAAATATCCCGATCTTGTTCTTGCTCTTGATCTCAAATAACGTAACATCTCGTCACTTCATAAGTTGTAGGCATGGAATGCGTCAAAATTATGTAAGCAGTTACTGCTTTCAAAAATCTTAATTATTGAACTAGGAAACAAAAGTGAACGCAATATCTATCTATACTACGAGTATAACATAATAAATCTGATGAGTTTGTTTGTTTCTTTGAACGCACTAGTCTCTGGAACGACCTGTCGATTGTAAAATTCTTTTTGCATTTGATAGTTCAGGAAAGAAAGTTAAGAAAGGTCATAAGCTGTTTAACATCACTACGTCACTACGATCCTTAGGAGCCGAAAAAACAGAAAAATTGACAAAAAGAACGCTAAGTGAAAACGAAGTACTAGCACGAGCGGGCAATGCGACACGGTGGGGAACCGAGCATTACCGAGAAGAGCCGAACTGTGCATGCTATGCCGAAGTACTGATGATAAATGATTTATAAATGAACCGATTTCTTTTAAATTAAACGGCGGGTGAAACCGCTGGGCACTGCTAGTACTAATATAATAACGAGTTTTTTTTTGTTTTTTGTTTGAACGCACTAAACTCTGGATCTAACCGTCGAATATGAAAAAAAAAATGCTTTTAATAGCCAAATTCTTGAGGAAGGTTATTAGTTATTTAACATCACGTTACGACCCTTAGCAGTCGTGCATAATTTATCTTTCTCGGCTTTCACGAGATTCTCGATATGCGAAATTGTTACATTCGCATTATTGTGCGGCGCTCTACCCGATCTATGACAACTATATATAGGCTTATTGGCTACAACATTCCTGTAAGTGATGATAGATCGATCCCAGTACAATGTGAAATGGTTTTTATCTAGAACTGGGTCGGGCACACACATTGTATTGCAGTGCAAATTGCTGGCGGAATAACCTGAACAATTGGTTATGTCAACTTATTTATTTATTTATTTATTATTATGGACTTCCAACAGAGGGTACACAAATACATGGGCTATTACGAATTAGTATATAAGTTTGTGTTTGGTGTGCACCTCCAATTATAGGAAGCCACAGCGTGCTCTTGTATAGCTAGGTGAACCAAAATAGAAAAATTAACAATATTTAAATTAAATTGAAATAGCAGAATTTTTACATTAAAATATAAATACTTAATATTCAAACAAAACTAAATAAACATGCAATAATTTGATTAGGAACATTTTCAAAACACTTCCAAAGAAAACAAAACTAGAATATAATAAATTAACAGAAAAAAGATTAACAACACCACAATAATTAATACAGTCAAATAATATTAGAAGCGTTGACGAAGACGTTGAAGATACATCTAAATGTCACTGGAAAGTATGATGTTTAACTCCCTCTTGTACTTTGAAAATGGGAGGGCTATATCCAAATTACAACGCTTAGATAAATCATTGAATTGCCTTGTTATATTTTCGGTAGTTTTTCGTCAAGATAACTTTAACTTTACCCATAATTGCACAAACAAAACGTTCGGTTTCCCCAAAGAGGTCACCGAAACGTAGCCAAGGCACGGACGCTAAAAAGTTCACTCATGGTCCTGTAAAAGCGGTCGTGAAATACCTTGCTCTGCCATACCTCCCTACTTCATTAGTGCATTCGTTTCAAGCACTACAGGTTTACGCCACTTTTCCTTAGCCAAGAAGAGCGGGGTAAGTCCCTTGTCCATCGTATCGTCAGGTGAATTATTCGGCATGATGCATAATAAAATGAAAGCAGATGATAACCCTAAGCCAAGATGTAATCATGATGGGTAAATTAAATATCACTTTTCATGTAAAAACAATGAGTTTGTGACGATGTGAATTTGTTTCCTGTTGTCAAAATCATCCTTTCAAAATGAGTCGAAGATTTTAACCGTTTAACATAAATTCACCAAGGAATTTGCGTCACTAGCAAATATATAAATATCGGAATCGCTGTCTTAATATGGCGCCGACAAACAATGACCGTCCGCGACGAATGTAATTTTTATTGTAAATAGGTACCTATATACTCCCGAATGATAAGAAATGTCCCGTTCTTTTAGCTTACTTCACAGCTTATTATTTCTGCAGTTAAGAATAGGGAAAAATGCAATTTTCACGGTTTTATAATAGGTGTCAAAAACTGGGCCGGATTTAGAGGTCTGGAGGCATCGGGGCGACAAAGGAGTGGAGGACCCTGGCCTCAAATTATTTTCCAAATGAAATAAACAATTTTTCTCAGTCGAATTTTCAACAAAAAATTTATTGTGAAACCAAGTAGATTCTTTTAGTATTTAACAAACATATAAATATCGAAAACAAGAATTATCAGAAATTAAATTTTAGCCTTAATGAACGGAACCTAATAAAATATCAAAGGAAAAGTTGTTTACTAGTGTTTACTAGTCGGAATTTGATTTTTTCTTTTCCGAAGTCTCTATTGTGGGGTCTTAAGCAAGCTTTTCTTATCGCTTAACTTTAACCCCTCACCCGTCAAACGTCAGAAACTGAATCCCGTAAAGCGTCGTAATTGTCAGGTGAAACGCACAGACACGCGAGCATGTTATCGCCGTGCGTTTGAACTAAGATTTCACAATATTTTAATATGGAACATATATGAAGAGGTTACCTTAAAATGACCGCAAGGACATTATCTATCCGATTATATAACTTTTATTTTAATCGGCTGAAAAACAAAATTGCTAAAAATTGCGATTGCCCATACTTTGGGAACTTTTTCACTTTATTTTGAAGAAAAATCGTTACAGCTCGTTATGTATTGCATAAGTACACTATAAAAAATGTTATATACAATATTTGTTATATTATTTACAAGAATAAATCATTAAAATACATTAATGTATGTAGTATAATTTTATATAAATAATTTAAATCAGCCCCGCGGTGGTGGTGTCGTATTACCTACTTGCGTTTAACCTGAGATCTCTCAACATTTTAATATGGAACATATATAAAGAGATTACCTTAAAATGATCGCAAGGACATTATCTATCCGATTATATAACTTTCATATCAATCGGCTGAAATACAAAATTGCTAAAAATTGCGATTGCCCATACTTTAGGAACTTTTTCACTATATTTTGAAGAAAAATCGTTATATCTCATTATGTAACGCATCAAGACACAATAAAAAATATTATATACAATATTCGTTATATTATTTACAAGATTAAATCATTAAAATACATGTATATAAGTAATTAATATTTTACATAAATAACATAAATAAGACTCGCGGCGGGGCGTCGTATTATATACTGTTTACCTACTGCCGTTGACCTAAGTAAGTAGATAAATTACTATGGAACCTATATGAAGTGGTTACTGATAAATAATCGTAAAGATACTCCCTATCTGATTATCTAATTTTCATGTAGTTGATAATTACGTAAAAATTTGGAAAAATAGGTCTTGGAAGTACTCACGACCCGGAGCACGCGTCGTCCAAATATACCTATACACTTGAAACTATTCAACTGTTTTCAAATGTCAACACTATACCACAAGCTACACAATATTCCACTTAAACTCAATAATTCATTATCATTCTAGTTGTTATAACAATAAAACAACACCACAATGAAAACGCACAATACATTGTTCGAAAATTTCACCAACGACTGACTTTCAAAAATTCTGACACAAAAACAGTGGTGAAAAAAAAGTCAGTAAGATTTTGCTGAACATTACATTGTTTTTTTGGTAGGTATTGACCCCAAGCTCTCACCCTCTGCAGTATGTCGTGCTATTTACTGGACACGCAGCGCTACAGAAATACAGGTTCTGTAACGCTAACATTATGTTCCTTTGTTCGAAGTGCTAACAATTTATGAATTTGATACATTTTTTTATATTTGTTGTATGAAACATGGTAGCAAAAACTGGGGTAGTGGCTAAGCTAAGTGGTTTTCTACGCTACGTGTCGCGGGTTCGACCTACGCACAGAACAAACATTTGAAGATCTACAAATATGTAGTTGTTTCGGGTCTGGGTGTGAGATGTATGCATGTGAGATATATGTCGGTAAGCTATACCCACAACACAGGCGAAATCTTAATGTGGGAGTTGGGTTTCATCATTTTACATAAGAACACCGTTATTTTGTATGTGCATGTAGATTATGTACTTACACTTCATCAATTTTTAATAGAACTTTTTCCATACTACTCATATTTACAGAGTATTTCTAAGGAACAATAATTGATCAGACTGTGGTCAAACACAAAATTATCAGTACTTTTAGCCACATTTGGACATTGGAATGGTTATTTAACTTTAAAAGAAAGTCAGTCTGTCAAAGGCATAAGAGTATTTTATCTAGGATATTACTTACTTTTTCTGAAAGAACTGAATGTGAGTTCTAGATTTTTTATTCTGTCAACAGAGTATTTATTAGCATTTCTTATTTCCAATTGATGCCATATCAGACGACTTGAATATTGTATGAGTCTGTAAAAAATATTAACATAATGGAAGCTGGAAGACAATTATATAAATATAATTTAAAATTAATATTCAATACAATATTTTTTGCATTTGTTATTAAAACGGTATGTGTTATATATTATACTAGCCGTACCCGCCCGCTAAGCTAGGTGCAAATTATAACACCTATTCATGTATTCTGGACCCTGCTGCAAGATATAAAATTGGAACACACTTGAAAATTTCAGTTTTAATTCACGTATTGATCCCGAAAATTTTCATTTAGAACCGTTGAGCCATTTCGGCGCCTATTCGAGATAACATTTAGTACAGTAAAATGATAATTTTAAACATTGCTATTACGCTTGATGCATAAATAATAATATAATGGCCAAAAACTGTGGAGGGTGTGAGAGAAGGCTTATTGTGTGAGAGAAACAGGAGACCGGCTTCAGTCTCATCCCTATTCCGTGCTGTTTACTGGGCGAGAAGTGACACCGGTAGCCGCCTGGGGAGGATAACTTACCAAGTGATAATTGATCAGTTATCGAGCGGGATGAAAAATTACTAAAACAACTATTAAAAAATAGAGGTTGGTGATAGAAGGGTGAAAATTTAGGGTTGTATGTAAAAAAAAAAAATATTTTTTTTTTGTCCAAAACATTAAAACAACATTTTAGAGTTGGACAACCCTTATCATTTAGGGGTATGAAAAATAGATAGTAGCCGATTCTCAGACCTACTGAATATGCATATAAAATTTTATAAAAATTGGTCAAGCCGTTTCGGAGGAGTATGGTAACTAACACTGTGACACGAGAATTTTATATATTAGATATACAAATAGAATATAACATTGTATTCTTTTTGTACACTTTAGCCATTAACACTAACATAGTAACAACAATTTGATTTATTAACAAATAAAAAATCAAATATTTTTTTTATATGGTTGTTATAATTCCTTATGACACATTTTATAAATAATATATCATTGTCTAATAGATAAAAATGTTTGGCAGAGTGCTAGTCCTGCTCTGCAAGACTAGAAATACATGTGGTGTCGCCCCATTATGTTGACATCTTGATGGCATTGTTTCGTGACAATAACTTTTAATAAAATAACAATAATAATTGACATTAATATTAGTGATATTTATTGACATTTGTATAATAGTTATTTCTTTTTTTACATAATTATTAATGATTACATTAGTATTTCATTATTATGTAACCTTATTTATTCCTATAGTTAATGTGAGAGTGATGTAGCTATTTGAGTCTGATTTTTGGCACTAGCATGTTCGTTATAGATAGCCTATATCTACACTACTCTCACATATGGATTGCCATAAAAACAATGTATTAATTGATATTGTTAAAACACAAAATTTGAACAGAAGACTGAACCCAGATGTGCTACTAGCATTTCTTCTCAGAGGTTGTCATGTAGTGAAATGCCATCCATAATTTCAATATGAAGTGTAAATGTGGCTGTTGAACTAATGACTGAATAAACAATTATAGTTTATAATATTCTATACACATAGATAAGTAATAGACAAGTGCCAAATTTTGCTTGATCCATCAATGTTTTTCAAGAGTATGTCTAACACATTAATAATCAATACCAGCCTGTAATTTTCCCTGAGCTGAGCAAAATGCTTTTCTCATTAGGAGAAGGAAAGAGCTTTGATCACCACACTTGCTCATGTTGGAGAATTTCAGACAAATTAGTGGAGGTTTACTCACATTGTTTTCCTTCATAGTTAAAATCACAGGACTAACTAAGATTATACATATACCTAACAAATTGCAAAAGTCATATTGGTACTTGCTAGGTTTTTAACCGCAAGCTATTTCCTAAGAAATGAGTCCCTAAACCTTACGGCCACATAAGACTAGTTTTACAGCTGTTATAAAAAATCATGTTTAAATATACATTTAAATATAGGTTTGCTTTTTACAAAAGACAAATCATGAAAAATAATTTATTATTTATTTACTTTACTTACTTATTTTAATTTATTAGTAGAACAATTAGATACATGTTACTGACCTGGCTAATTTATCTCTTCCACTTGATTGGTTATTTACTTTTATTATAACATCCATCCTCTCTACCGTGAGCTTAAATTATGACCGGTGTGAATCTTCAGTAATGACAGATATTTGCTCTTACAAATTGTGTTGACTGTTATTAGTAAGACACTATGCATATTAATACGCAGATTAAAGGTTTATAAGACTGATAGTTGTTTTTATTAAAAATTATGTTGTTAGGTAGTTACCTAAAATCTAAATAAATAATTTAGTTGAATTATTACACTTAGGTTGTAAACTAATAGGTAGTTTTTAATAATCGATCTCTTCTATGGCATTTAAGTAACTTCAACAAAACCGTGACGGGTTGCGACCAGTGTTGCCACCTCATAAAAATTAAAGTCACTAGATCAACACCCAAAAGTCACCAGATTGGGCTAAATTCGAAGCCAAATTCACCAGAAATCCCAAAAACATCTATCGAAGGATCGATAGTATTGGACAGACTACTCAAGCGGCAGTACATGTTCAAATCGCTGTGTAGCTGCGTGACCGCGGTTAGGGTTACCCCATCTGATGCCGTGGGTGTCGTAGAAGATGAGTTTGGAACCCGGTGTGTACCATTATTATTAGGCACTATGAGTTGCCCGCACTACTACTACTGTTACGTAATAACAATAAACGCTTTGACTCAATACCACTTTTTATTGTGTATCAAACTACGGTAACAAACATTAAAATATGTCAAAAACCAGATTTTTTATTACATCAACAAATTCTAAGTATGAAAAAACAACCGTAATTGTAAAAATAGATAACATTTTTTGGTTGTAATAATTATATTGTAATGACAAAACAAGAAAATATAAATAGTAATTAATATTCTATAGAAACTTTTTAGGATAGATGAAGACGACTCAATTATCGCTAGAAGTCGCTAAAAACAAAAAATCGCTAAACGACAGAAATAAATCGCCAAAAGGGGTCAAAAGTCACCAGATCTAGTGACAAAATCGCTAAGGTGGCAACACTGTTTGCGACAGGCGATATCTCGCTAATTTCGCAGATTTTCGCTGTCAAACGTCATATAAATGTCATTTTGATATTACGTTTTCCTGTGTCTACGGTTTTTGCCGATAGGCGAAGTAGGGACATTTAATATTCATCGATGTTCAGCGGTAAATCATCGATATTAAGTCCTCTAAAACATCAATACATCAACGGTATACGGATAATATAGGAACATCGATATTTCCATATACTACAGTTGAATTTCAATAAAGTACCCGCTTTCTTATTCTTATTATGACGTTGACGCATGGAGCATAAGGGATTAAAAAATGAAAAATCAATTGAACCGTACGACGTTGCTGACAATTATTTTGTAGTTTTTTTCATTTTTGAGAAATGTTACATGAATATGTAAAGATTTATTAATCTGAATACCGTACAACGTTATACTTGATGAAATTGTGGAAGATACTCTACATCCATAAATGCCAAGCCATAATCTAAGAGAAGAAGAAGAGATTAAAACATATTTTGGTTTCTCTTATATTTTCCCATATCTCCATGTAATGCGACTTCAACTGCTCAATACGCCTTTCAGCCCGCACACACCGCACCTTCGCACTATCAATCCCAATCAACACGGACTCACAGTAGTCACAGTAGTCACAGTAGTCACAGTATTTCTCTAGAACAAAAAATAATTTGTGTTATGTTATATAAGCAAATTACTGAGACTGATAACAGTTCATAATTTGTAATATTTAAATGATTACATAATTATTATTCATAATTCAAAATAAATTAATTATTGGCAGATGTAGTGGCGGAGTCGCTATATTCGTTTCAAATAGAACCAATTTTATGACAACAAAATTGAATACTATATACAATAAGAAACATGAAGCTTCTGAATGCTTGTGGCTTGACATTGGAATCGGAAACATTAAGTTTCTACTATGTGGATTATACAGAGGACATGACTCTACACTGGACCAAGATAATAGTTTACTTGACCAACTTCACCTTGTCTCCGAGACCAACACGGTGGCTATAATGGGAGACTTCAACTATGGAGGAGTGAAGTGGCCACTTGAGGACAGTGGATATCTGACACCAAAAGAAGACAACTTTATACAATGGTATAAGAACAGCAATCTCCACCGGATAATAGACAAACACACTGGATATCGACAAGAAAATCAACCATCTTTCCTAGATCTAGTCCTATCGAATGATGACTCACTCATAACCAACGTTGACCACCAAGCTCCTATAGGCAAAAGCGACCATACCTGCTTACTGACAACTATACAACTA
Source organism: Diloba caeruleocephala (assembly GCA_947459985.1). Classification (NCBI taxonomy): domain Eukaryota; kingdom Metazoa; phylum Arthropoda; class Insecta; order Lepidoptera; family Noctuidae; genus Diloba; species Diloba caeruleocephala. The sequence continues at coordinate 8,208,647 of OX381621.1, read as the reverse complement.
CAAGTACAAGAAAAAAATAAGAAAACCACACCTAGGTTTAATTTCAATAAAGCCGATTATGACAAAATTAATGAAAAATTACGCACCACATTACCTAGAAGTATAAGTGATATAAACTGTGCAAAAAGCCAATATGAGATCCTACTTAATGCCCTAAGAGAAGCAGTCAATTTATACGTATCTCGGACGAGAATTAGTCAGCATACCAAAAACAAGCCATGGATATCAGATGACACCAAAAAACTTATAAACCATAAACTCATGCTATGGAACAGATACGCGTTGACTGGACTTGACGAACACTACAATGATTACCGAAAATTAAACAACAAATTGATAAACCGAAACAAAACAGCTCGTATAGTATATGAAAAAGACATACTGCACGCTGGACCAAAAAATTTTTACTCTTATATTAGGCAGCAAGTAACATCAAAGGTTAGCATTCCGACTGTTCTGCTCGACAAAGAAGGCCAAATTGTGACCCAGCCCCGTGAAATTGCCAAGGTATTTGCTGATCAGTTCGAGAGTGTCTTCCAAATAGAGCCGCAGAACCAGTTGCCTATTTTAGACCAGCTACTCCGGGTTAAGGATTCTATCGAAGAAATACTATTCACAGAAGATAAAATCCAACAAGTTATAAAAGAAATCGAAAATAGATTCTTCGCCAGGTCCAGATGACATCCCTGTAGCAATATTAAAAAATGTGAACTTACCGAATACCTTGCAACAATAATGCAAACATCATATGATACTGGAATCCTACCAGACTTGTGGAAAACAGCTATGGTGACCCCAATATTTAAAAAAGGATGTAAATTGGAACCATCTAACTACAGACCTATAAGCTTCACAAGTGTGGTGTGCAAGGCGATGGAAAAAGTCTTAGTTAAACATATCAGGAACTTCTTCACCAACCACCGAGTTATTCCTGAACAGCAACACGGTTTTTGCCCGCATCGCTCCACGGTATCTAACTTACTGTCATGTCTGTCTTCATGGACAAAGCACTTTAATGAGAAAGAACCTATCGATGTAATTTATCTTGACTACGAAAAAGCCTTTGATAAAGTCCCTATAAGAAGACTCTTACAAAAATTGGAATTTGTGGGAATACGTGGGAAACTACTAACCTGGATCGAGGCATTCCTACAGCAAAGAACCTTACAAGTAAGAGTAGGTGAAACGATGTCAGACCTCCGAAAGATACACAGTGGCATGCCACAGGGCTCAGTTCTGGGCCCAGTGCTGTACATAATATACACTTTTGATCTGTCCCATTCTCTGCAATGTAATGTTAGCTCGTTGCTGATGACACTAAAATATTTGCGAACCTACTGGTTGAATATGACCGTCTTCAGGATGACCTAAACAGAATAGCCAACTGGTCTAAGGAATGGCTGATAAATCTCAATACCTCCAAACGTACGGTATTGCACATAGGTAGTCGTAATCCCCGTATGATTTACAAATTGGGCGATGCCCAACTGATAGAGGTCAAGGTGCAAACAGACCTAGGAGTGAAGATAACGGAGGACCTGAAGTGGGGAGAGCATATTGCATCGATCACAAAGAAAGTTAAAAGCCTTATCTACCTCGTAAGGAAAGCCTTTGGGGTCTTGACACCAGAAATGTTGCTTCGGATCCATAAAACGTTTATCAGACCTATCCTAGAGTATGCATTTCAAGTCTGGAGCCCCTATTTTGTTAAGGATATAGAACTCCTGGAAAAGGTTCAGCGCAGCTTCACTAAAACACCACGATTACTAAAACGACGATCGTATGAGGAACGCTTGGAAGTTTTAAAGCTCACAACTTTAAAGGATCGCAGAGACCGTGGAGACCTAATTGAGACATACAAAATCCAAAATCCAAAAAATACAAAATATCTTCTTAACTGCAAAGAATAGAATCCAGCGGTGATAAGCAGGATACAGGCACCTATCAGTTGTTTCAACTGCCTGCCTGATAATTATATAATAATAATAATAATAACCTCTCTGGGCAAACGTTATCTCATCATGGGATAAGGTAATCCTGGAGGGCAGATTAAAGTAGCTGCTTGATTTCTTCATACCTTATGATAAAAAAAAGTATATCATAAGAAAAAAAAAAAAGTATATTAAGTAGCTTACAGAACGCAGGGCAGTTTGTGGCGAGCTGAATGTGAGTGGCGACACTGCGTACCCGAATGCTCTAGAGAGTCGGTCAGGGCCTCGTCTCCGCTTGCCTTTATTGGTTGGTTGGAGTGGAACCCCATGAGTGCCCGCAGGATTTTCAACTCTGGCTTGCCTTAGTTGGCCGATCAGAGGGGGGCCGCAAGAGCTATATGCTCGGGGGTGGAAGTGTCTAATGGCGTAATAACGGGGAAACCCGCTCCGAGTCTTCGAGACGCGCGATGGTGAAACCGGTGCCGCACTTCTCTACACCCCTAGCCGCTCACACCGGTGTTGCTCCTTGTCGCCTGTAGTGGTGGCCATTTAGGGGGCCCATGTTGTGAGTGGCGAGTCACCGTCTGCCACAGAATTTCACGATCAAAGTTGAAAGGCAGACGCCGTTGTTCCCGTATTTTTTAGTCTTTTTATTCCATGTAACACCCATTGCAATAGACCTTATCGTTATAGTTTCCATCTCATACAATAGCCTTACACCACCGGGGACAATCCATGACTTCATTTTATAGTGCAGCTATGGAGAGTCCCCGGTTGGTGTCCCATTACATTTTAGATTAAAATTCTCTAAAGGGCCTCTGCGTGTTGGACCTATGTCCCCGCGTAAGCCTGTCAAAAGACCGGGTTCCCCCTTACAGGGGATATAAACCCGTGAAAAGAGAGACATGTAGATAATAATAATAAATAAACTTTGAAATTAATTATTTTTATTTTATTAAAGCTCATGATGCATTTCTTCTTCTTCTCTTAGATTATGGCTTCTGTAGAATATCTTCCACAATTTCGCCAATGTCAAATATAAGGCAACGTCGTATGGTGTTTTGGTTAAATCAATCTTTACATTTTCATAAAATATTCCCATATAAGCAAAAAAAAACTATAAAATATGTCGGCAACGTCGTACGGTTTTGAATTGTTTTTCCATGATGAATATATGCCTTTATTTTAATACTGACTGTGTCATATCATGACATTATTCGTTTCTCCCTAATAAACCTATATTACGTTTAGGCAAAGACAGCTACTGATTCGGCCGTATAAATGACGTCATCATACGTTATTGTGTTTAGTTTTGTATTTATAGTGAAATGTTGTCAATTCAAGATCCCAAAACAGTTCACAAAATGTGAATAGAGGCAATAAAACTCGACCTTTTTTATGACCCGTGTCATATTACGGCGCGATATCGTGTGCGCTGTGTGCGCTTGACATTTGACGTCACAAAAAGTTCCGAGACCGAAAGGTTAAATGTTGAAAGGAAGATGCTTGGGTAAGTAATGACCACCCGGAGTTTTGAAACTATGGACAGGCAAGATGGACATTCAGCCATGCACGAAACAAAAAAACATGTATTTGTAGTTAGACGCACAAAAAAATAGAAAATAAATAATAGGTTAAAGACTATTTGATTAAAAAAAATATTTAAACTAATTATTTTTATATATGCCTGACTACACATTTTTGTAAAAACCGTATCTCAACGATAAACATTCTCGTATTCAAACTTACAGTGGTGCTATATTCGCCCAGAGTAGTCGACTTTCGCTACTTGGATTAGCTTGGTTTACACTAAGCTTTAAGTCGTGTTCCGATCGTCTGTAAATACCACAGAGTAGGTTTATAGTAAATACAATTATGAGCGTAAGTAGTGGATTATGACAGATGGAAACGTACCGCAGATGAGACACTATGTTTTACAGCGTCTTGGGAGAAACCTAGTCTTAAAACCTGTTTCAGTATATACGTCTCACTTCTACGGCGCACCACTGACCGTGACCACCAGTGTTGCCACCTTAGTGATTTTGTCACTAGATCTAGACATGGTGTGTAGAGATTATACGATACATATAAATATACACACACTATGTTATCTATTTTTACAATCACGGTTGTTTTTTCATTAGAATTGTTTGATGTAATAAAAAATCTGACTTTTGACATATTTTAATGTTCAGTACACAATAAGTAAAAGTGGTATTAAGTCACAGCGTTTATTGTTATTACGTAACTGGTCCCAAGTTACTTGGGGTTGGCGAAATTAGTGTTATTTATATTGCAAAAGGGTTTCGACCGCCTCCTGACACTAACCCTCGTTGGGTATGGTAGTAGTAGTCTGTAGTTTATCCGTCACATGCGGGCAACCTAAAGTGCCTAATTATAATGGTACACACTGAGTTCCAAACTCCCTTAGTCATCTTCTACGACACCCACGGCATGAGATGGGGTAGCCCTAACCGTGACCGGAGCTACACGGCAATTTGAACATGTACACACGGCTACACATCAAGCTATTCAAAACCAGTATAAGCCGATCTCGCATTGTATAGGCTTTCGGTATGATGAGAGATCAGCATAAACTGTAACTGATGTGTAACCGTGTGTACTGTCACTTGAGTAGTCTGTCCAGTACAATAGATACTTCGATAGAGGACAATAAAATATATTTTTTGGGATTTCTGGTGACTTTCGCTTCGAAATCAACCCAATCCTGGTGACTTTTGTGTGATGATCCAGTGACTTTAATTTTTATGAGGTGGCAACACTGGTGACCCCTAGCATAGCAGCGGCCATATTGAATGAAATTTTCTCTACGCGATGCGTGAGTGACTCAGCCGCCGAAGTTTCGATTTTAGTAACGTTTTGTGATCGTCAAAATATTGTGATTATTGTTTAACTTGTGCAGAGTGGAGGTGTTCAGTGATCTAAGTGACTCACGTCGCTAATTTCGTTGTGGTAAGACTAAACATTATTGTGCGTTGCGGTGATTTGTCTTCTGGAACAAAGCGACATTTTGAAGTGACGTGTAATGTTGTGCATTTCAGATAGTGGTTCGTCGTACTGAGCTTTCATGATTGGATTACCGCGTAGCGATAGAGATAGAGATCGAATAACGGTGAAAATTCGTAACATGAAGAGGAGTTCGTCAAGGGATAGCATGCCGCGATCGAAAAGAACACGAAGTAGCATAGGCAGGTATGACGACAGCTCCGATGAGCGTGTCACACCCGAGAGGGTACGCCGGCGGGTACGGTCACCGAGCCCCCGGGGCCGGTACGTATCGCCACATCGTGATGACTATGTTCGGTCCCGTGACGTCAGAGAAGACTCAGTTCGCCCTTATTACAAAGTTTTATGTGTCAGTGCACTACACCCTAAAGCTTCCGATGAAATTGTCAAGGATACTCTATATAGGGAGTATAAAAAGTTTGGTGACTTCAGCATAAAGATTTCTCACGAATTAGATGAGAGAGTTGCATACGTATGCTTTAGGAGTGCTGAAGACGCTAGAGACGCTAAGCATGCCAAGCCAAGGATAGTACTGTATGACAAAGTAGCTATTGTTGATCCTGTGTATGAGCCTGTACGGGCTGAATACAGGAGCAGGCCTAGAAGCATCACGCCACCTGACTATGAACGCCCTTATTCCTATGCTTGGTCCCCAGTACCAGAGAGACGTAGACCACCTCCTGATGATAGGGCTTATGGTATTCCACCAACAGTACCTCCTCACCATAGAGACTTTCGTCCACCAATGCATGAGTACCCTATGGCAGGGCCACATGGTCCCCCAATGCATCACAGGCCACCTATGCATCATCCACCTCACCCTCATTACATGCCACGTCCATACATGCCCCGTCCCCATCATCCACCATTTGAAAAAATGGAAAATAAAAAAGACAAATTTCCAAACTATTTGCATCATGTTCAACCTGAAGATGATCCATTAGCTACGAGGACTCTCTTTGCAGGTAACCTGGAAATCAACATATCTGATGAAGAGCTCCGCCGTATATTCGGTCGTTATGGCATTGTAGAGGACATTGACATTAAACGTCCACCACCAGGTACAGGAAATGCATTTGCATTTGTTCGCTATCAAACTTTGGACATGGCCCATAGGGCTAAAGTAGAACTTTCTGGCCAGTATATTGGCAAATTCCAATGTAAGATAGGGTATGGTAAGGCTACTCCTACTACACGTATATGGGTTGGTGGTCTAGGTCCCTGGACATCTGTTGCCCAGTTGGAGAGGGAATTTGACAGGTTTGGAGCCATAAAAAAAATTGAATATGCCAAAGGAGAACCTCACGCATATATTTTGTATGACTCTATTGATGCTGCTCAAGCTGCTGTCAAAGAGATGAGAGGTTTTCCTCTTGGTGGACCAGAACGACGTTTGCGAATTGATTTTGCTGATGTTGGCACAGGAGGCCCATATAGACCAAAGCCTTATGTGCCTCCAGTTGGTGAGGATGGTAGACCTGTAGAAGGTTATGAAGGATATGAGGCTTGGGAGGAAGGGTATGCTTATGGGACACCTGGATACAGGGGCAGGGGTGGACATCGTGGTAGAGGACGAGGGATGTATAGAGGAGTATATCATGGCTCAGGGGATTATCGTGACGAAGAGTGGAGGCGCGCCCCTGCGGATGCCGAGTATGAAGGAAGAGCCCGTCGCTCTGGATCGCGCGAACCGGGTGTGGACCGTTCCCGTTCGCGAACGCCGCGCCGACGATCTCCAGACAGTGACTCGGATGGGTCCCCTCGCCGTAGTGGCGGCATGCTTGCGTCATCTAGGACGTTGCCTGAAGTTGTGCGCAAAGCCACCACAATATGGAATGGAGCATTGATCCTGAAGAACTCCTTATTCCCAACTAAGTTTCACCTTACTGATGGTGATTCTGAGATTATTGACAGTCTGATGAAGGATGAAGATGGCAAAAATCAACTTAGAATCACACAGAGGTTGCGCTTAGATCAGCCAAAACTAGATGATGTTCAAAAGCGCATTGCCACATCAACTTCCCATGCCATTTTCTTAGGAATGGCAGGATCAACGGCTGCCATTACAAATGACGATGCAAGTATTCAGACTAGACCAATGAGAAACTTGGTGTCTTACTTGAAGCAGAAAGAAGCAGCGGGTGTTATTTCCCTGCTAAACAAGGAGACAGAGGCAACAGGTGTTCTTTACTCTTTCCCGCCTTGTGAATTCTCTACTGAACTTTTAAAACGAACCTGTCATAATCTTACAGAGGAGAGTTTAAAGGAGGACCATCTGGTAATAGTGGTGGTGAGGGGTGGTTCTGCCTAGTAGCAGATTTATTAGATTTACACTTTTTGAGTTTACATAACTAGCATAAGTTCATTTTAAAGTTCCCTTGTCTTTAGTAATATAACATTATAATGTATACTTGTGATGTGTAGTGATGTGAGGTGTTTGTAAACTTAAGTTTTGTGTAAGTTTCACATAACTTGTGCAAGTGCTGTGTTAGCCTTGTAGTGACAGCAATAATTTCTATTGCAAATATGTAGATGAGATAGTTTTGCTAGAATTCAGCAAATATTTTTTTGATTTTTTTAAAGTGTACATTTATCATGGTAAAAGTTATAGTGTATACTTATTCAGTGTATGTTAGGTGATGTGTAGTGTAAGTGTGTGAACTTGCAAATAGAATATTTCATCTTATAATATGATGTAGTTTTTTTAAACCTTGTGAGTTGTGATCAGGCAAGTGCAGTTATTGACAACAGTGACTGATTTGTGATGTTAAAATGTGCCCTTGGTGACCAGACATCACTTCAGTGAAAATTCTAATGACTTAATGCCACTGCTCAAACATTATTTGTGAAACGGTTCACCCAAAAATAGTTTAGTGAACCTTTGTGTTTGTGTTGTGTCAGTAAAAGATGGAATTATAGCGATTGCTCAGAGGGCTGTGTTGAATTTTCAAAGTATAGTTACTGTAATAGTGTACCAAAGAAATAGTGATACATTTAGGTATGCAGCAATAATTAATAATTTTTCTATTTGGTAAGTAATTTGTGGGTCTGGACATCCCTTCCGCTTTTGAAGCTTTTATCCCCACTCAATGTGAAATCCTAATCTTAATTTCTAGCCATGCTAATCTATAGAAGAGTTCAATCAAGACATAAAATATTTTAAATCAATCGCAACTAAATGGGTATTAAAGCAATATTTCATGATTATGCAAGAAATCAATGTCTTTTTACATTGTACAGGGCACCAAGATTATAAAAAAATAATGCATTTAGATTTGAATATGGCACTAATTGTCAAACATCACATCTCGGACAAATATATTCATATAGAAGAGTGGCATACTATTATTACCACCACAGGCATTTATAACGCAACTTTCTGCTCACACCAACCAAGCAATAGGACTATATAATTTTATATTTAATAAACTAATTGGTGTTCCTAACACAGAGGCATTTCTAGTTTTCAAGTAATAGGTTTCCAAAAATATATAACTTATTTTATTACACATTTTGAGTAAGACTCCATTCGTCGCCACATAGACACCATAGTTACTATCACCTGCTGCTGCAACATGAACAAATAACACTGATTCACAATGTTCATATTTTTTCTTGGATTATCATAACTAAAGCCGTTGTGTTATATTATTGTATTGATGCAATTTATCTCATAATCAATCGCTGTATTTATGATCCAAGGCGTTTGCACCAGCAGTTTGTAAGAAGAAATGTTTTTGTTCAGGGTCAAAATGCTAGAAAGTAAAGCCCTGTTTTAAATAGGCTAAACAAATGGGTTTCAAAGTATAACTTTTTCTAACAATATTGTTGTTATCTGATTATCCAATTTATTGGATGTTAAGCTGTAATGGGTTTAAGATGGGTACCCACTGTGAGCAGCAGGTTGAGCCCTACAATGAAAAATCATAACTAATTCATACTTATATTATAATATCAGCCCGTTGTTGGGACTATTGCAGTGGCCTGCAGGGAAAAGTCCACTTCTCAGCTAAGGCCCGTATTACAGAACAAGAATCAAAACTTGGAGTAAAATTCGAGTCTAGATTGCGTTAATCAAATATATGTTCTATGTGATAGATCCAACATTTAAATTTAGTTGATGCAATCTCTACTCAAGTTCTTCGAGTTTTGATTCCCGATTTGTAATACGGGCCTTAGTACTGGGTCGTATGCCATTCATCCAATATATTTGTCTAATGTGCATTTGATCTAAGAAATTATGTAATTCCATAAACAATTTTGGTTTGAATTTATTTTGAACAATGATTTTCAATTATTTATAATAAACAATGATTCAATATTTTCAATCATACACAATTAAATGGATATGAAAGTAATATTTTAATAAGTATGAAATCAACCAATGTCTTTATAATCCATGGTATACAGATTATATAGATACATACCATAGATATCCACAATATTGTGTCGTTCGTTCGTTTGTGTTATTTTTCTGCTGGTTAAAATACCGTTGCTTCACACCAGGATATCATCTGTGTCGTAGGTGCGTTTACAGACACAAATTGCACACACAATACACCCACACCCGGAACAACTACCTGCAGATCATACAAATATTTGTTCCGTACGGGAATCGAACTCACGACCCGAGTGCAGCAGCTGACTATCAACCACTGCTCCAATCGTGCCGTCATTGCCAATTCTCACCACGCTTGGCAGGCGGGTTGGTGAGCACAGTATCTTTTTCACAGAAGGACGCTGCTACCCGTCCCTCTAGTCTGGAATCCCTTAGCCGCCTTTTTCGAGATTCATGGGCAGATATGGAGTGGTGTTTTCCGTTTCGTAATCCGGACACCACACAGAATTAAAGGCATTTTTGCCAAATATCTAATCTTCGACCAAGATATTTCGTATCAGTAGCATGACGCAGACGTCAAAGGAATTTAATCAAATCTTGGACAAAGAAATTGTAAACTACAGGTTCGATTTACACAGAACGGCACGCGTCGGAGCAAGTCGGTGCGCCACGGAGCGCGCGTGTTTCGGAAGCCGGCCGCGTCCTCCGGAACCGAACGCATGCAGCCGCATGTCGCAGAAGGTGACTGCCTCCGCCGGAATCGGAGAGCATGCTCGCGTCTTTTGGGCGATTAGAAGTGAAAAGTTGGATTAGGTATTTGGATCACGTATTTGTACAGATTACGAATACCTATTTGTGCACCTGCACCTAATCCAAAATTTAATAGAGATGTTTCTGGAAATAAATGTATGATATTGAATGGGTTTTAGTGCAAAATGCGCAATCAACATCATCATATCAACCAAAGAACACTGCTACCCATCCCTCTGGCTTAGAGGCCCTTAGTCGTTTTTACGACATCCACGGGAGGAGATGGAGGGATGCTATATTCTTAATCCAGACAACACACAATCCCATTCCCACATTTTCACTGAACGCTTAAGATCCGTGCTAGTCACTGTACTTGATAATTACCTACCTACCGCTCCCATCATCCCCAGCCCAGCAGGCCAAGGCTTGTTGGTGGTCCAGTAAATGCGCGAGCTTATCTCGCGACCCCAGTGCAACGTAGGTTGAAAGAACGCCGTGGTAATTTTAGCCGATGACAGTCCAACACATCTTTCCGCTTTTCCAAGGGCGAATGATGTCAATGTAGATTATCCCATGAGAAAAGGAGTGCCAGGTTAATCTCTTTATGTTCGTCTATAAAAATAATAATGGAAGGGGTTGCAAAAACAGTTTCACTGAAGTCCCAGTATTCCCGGTACTGATTTCAGAGCTGGTATTCGGAATTTCAAATCTAAATAGTATCGTTATTACATCCCCTAGAAGACTAGAAGACGCGGGCTAGTCGTATGAAAAAATATAATTTCACATTTGTGGCAATTATAAGTAGATTTATAAGGCTTTGGCTGACTGTCCGACCATTCAATTTATAAACGGCTGACTAGTTAGCGAGTTGACTCACTTGTTTATTCATAAAACGCGCTAAATTTCATTGTGTTATGTTAGGAAATATTCGCATTAATCAATTCAAGCTAGTCACGCACCTCACTGCTGGATAACCATCTCCAAAATTACGCAACAAAAATGGGCCTTCCGCCTTACCTTTCTTTCCTTGTGGTATGAAGATATATATATTCTAACACCTTGGTGAAGAGTTGGATGGGATCAGTCTATCGGTCCTATATCTGGATTGTTATCTAGGCAGCGTCGATTCCGATGAGAGTCGATTGTAGACCTTAATGTTTTGTAAAATTGACGAACAGGATCAATACGGTAATAACGGTACTTTAATATAAGGTTCGCGACATGATCACGCTAGCACCGTAACGTCTTGGCACACTAACTATACACGACTGTTTGATTTGCCGAAAGCCTTGGACAGAGCAACTCGCATCTTCCTGCGCCAGGGTCCACCAAACAGGTCACTTCAAGGTCTTTACCTGGGACCTTACAAGGTTATTCACCGTCACCAGAAAGCGTTTAGAATGAATAAAGTTATTTGATCACTTCATTGGTGACTCCTACGTGATTTAGGTGCTGGGTTCAAGCGTACAAGTGTACTTGCTTCCTGACTGCTTATGCTTTTAATTGTTTTTCTATAATAATATTATATATGAAGCTTCGAAACCGACGAGATTGCTATTTAGGCGGACTAATTTCAGACTACAAAGGTAGGCAAGTAGTATTTTCCTTATTTAACGGCCACCTAATTAGATTTGATCGACTGATGCGATTTGTCACACATTTTTTATTTATGACCCATTTTCGAGCCCTAATTTGTCCGCCTGCCTTTTTATTTATGTATATATTTCATCACAGTACTAACTTTTGGTACGCTTCTTGATTATGTTTTGGTGTAAGTGCACCTTTATAATACATATGTTTTATAAGCACGGATTTGTCGACCCGGTATTTGACGGAATATGGATTACGAAGTAACTTGTGACTGCTGTATGGTATTAGGTCTACTTATGAAATTACCGTTTTATACCCATACAATCGATGCATCTTTACCAACGTAGTGGCAGTTTATCGATGCCCTTCTTGAAGAAACCAGATGGACAGAGGGCGACCAACTTAAAGGGCATTTTGTACTGCCTGTCGGGTATTTAATTTTTTCCTCGCCAAAAAGTTATCCATGTTCTGGAAAAAGTAGAAGTCTGTAGGCGCAAAGTCTGGTGAGTACGACTGATGACGGGGAGCTTCCAACCCCTTTTTTTATTGATCCGGTGGGACTACATCATGTACTTCCTTCGCCCCGAGAAAGGGCGAAGGGGCATGCCGGTCTCCTACCGGCTAAAACCACCGGTGTGATCATCGTTGGCACCGAAGGGAGGCTCCAGGAACTCGAATAATCGCCATCTAGAGCCACCCGTTGGTGGCACATCTCGGAGGGGATGACTGTATAGCGGTCATCCCCTCTAGCGGAGGGAAAGCGACCGTAAAGAAGCCACCCCCCCACCCCCAGGCATCTCTCGAGGGGATTCTAAAAGATTCCCCCGAGGCCTCACTATGCGCTGTGCTGCGCACACAGCGACCACTTGCGCACCGCTGTCTTCCAGGGGGTCGCTCGGTATGAGCACGCAGATTTCCCAGTAAGCGCGCTCGCGACCCCCAGAGCTTCCAACCCCTGCTCTTGTAGTTTGGAGACTGTCCGTTGTGCAGTATAGGTCGCGCGTTGTCGTGCAGGAGCGGTGATGACGAGCTATTAATCAAAGCTAGTTGCAGATGTGCGAGCTTCTCCATCATAGTGTTCAATTCTTCACAGTACACATCTGTAGTAATGGTCATCCCGTTTGGTAAGAAGCTATGATGAATCACACTTTTCTAGGGGTAATTTGTTGTTTAGGGCATTGATTAGGTGCGAACCAGGATCTAACCAACATGCTGAGGCGCTTGCGATTGTCAAACCGAATCCATTTTCGCCGCAGGTAAAAATGCGGTTCAAAATACCTTCGTTTCTGTACCTGTTCAGAAGCGCACGACAGGCCTCGACGCGCACGTTGCGTTACTTTGCCAATTTGACGCAAATGGACCAATATTGGTTTGATGCTAACGTCGAAAGCTGTTGCAAATTCAGCCGTAGATCGGGTAACATCAGCTTCCACAATCGCCTTAAGTTCGTCATTGTGAACCAAAGTATTCGGACGACCACGGGGTTCATTTCGCTTATCGAAATTTCCAGCACGGAAGTGGGCATACCAATAACGGGTTGTGCGTGGTTGATGTTGCATGCCTCTTGTGTTGCGTTGCTGCCACGACGGTACTCGTATTCCATGTTTACTCGAATTTTCAACGTATCCATGACGACGAAAAAGATTAAAAACAACACTAACACTAATCAATACACATAAGACTGGTTTTGAATAATGAAAACCATGTATAAAATTATAAAATAAAATTGAAGTTAGAATTCATAGCCTAACAAAAAATATTTTGTTTGAAATGGCCAGTACTGCAGAACGGCAATTTCATAGGTAAAGACCTATTATTTATTAGATACTGCGTCCATATACTACTTTATAAGCTAGAAAAATCGCAGCTATATAAAAATAAACGAAGGTTGACATACGACAAAAACTCGTCGGCGCCATTTTGTACTCAGCGCCTATACACATATTCCGTGTAGTATGTTTACATCGTACATACATTTACATTTTCACAACAAATGGGTGAATATTTATTTATACGTGTCTACTGCAACTTTATGGATAATCATTTGCATGAAATAATATAATATTATAAACCTTGGTTATTGAGCCAACAAAGTTATACCAACCGTATAGGTTATCTTATTATTTTACAATTACATTTACGGTTAATGGTTAGCAATTAGTCGACATATGTTGTATCTTATTAAAGTTCATATTGGCATATATTTATTATAAATATGGTTTTTTTTTTCAAAATCATGCATTATACTACCCATATTCATTCATCATTCGCCACGTGCGCAAATTTATAAGAATAGCGCCGCGAACTATGTTGTTATACATATGATTATATAGCAATCCTACGCAAGACGTAAAAAAAACACTGCCTTTAGATTAATTGCCTTTTCATAATATAATAGTTTCAAAATGTCTTAAAAGTATTCAATAGTTTTCCCAGATATCAATATAATACAGCAACAAGCCTACTTTCGGCTAGTTTTCTGTTATAAGTAGCTATATATAATTTTCCAGTGGTAATATGAGTGTTGTTTACTTTGTAATGTATATACAGGATGTCCAGTAAATAGCACGACATACTGCAGGGGCATGCTGCTTGGATCAATACCTACCAAAAAAACACAATATATGTTTGGCAAAATCATACGGTGATTAGCAGGATAGAGGCACCTATCAGTTGTTTCAACTGCCTGCCTGATAATTTATAATAATAATAATGAATGGCCCCATAATTCCAGAACTCAAAACTGTTTACTTAGTGTAAATAGAGGCAATATAATTTGAACTAATCGTATTTTTACGAATCTGGTCGTATTACGCCGTGCATGCGCGTGCGCAGCCGAACGGCAGCGGGAATTGATGAAAGTGTCCTATTTCTTAATTAATGCGCAGGGACTGAGCGGTTAAAATAAGTTTAAAATATTTCAAATTCGACACACGCAAATCTGCTGACCGTGCTGTCAATATAGTGTCGGTTCTTAAATTGGGTATCTTACTCCCCCTAACCTACCTACCTACCTCCGATCACACGGAAAATGAATTACAGAACAGAAAACAAGAGTTTAATGTTCTATGCTTATGCGTGGACCCTCGGACTACCGGGCAATACAACAGGCCTAGCCAGCAAAAACTATGAGTGTACTAGTGGTAGGTCTCTTATTGAATCCAAGATGTGCCAATAGGCGTGGCACCAGTGGGTGGGTCTAGTGTGATCATACGAGGACCTGGAGCCTCCCTTAGGTGCCGAAGATGACCTGCCTTATTGAAAGAGTCCGGCTAGGTACCACCGCAGTGCCAGTTTTTGTGCTGCGAAGTAATACTTAGATAGTATTTAACTTTAGACATTAGGTTCTGTGTTCCGTTTTAAAGGGCATTGTAGCTGGTGAAATGACAGGGCATAAGAGACTACATAACTAATTTCTCGCAGTGGGGTGCCACGCAGGACGACCCCTGGGTAGCGTTACAATAAAATTGTTATGAGCAAGCGTGACGTTTATTACTAGGCGAATTACTTGCTCATTTCGTCACATACAACATAAAAATTAAGTGTTTTTAATTTTTTCAGGATTATTTTTTTAACTTGTAACTGGCTTTTGAACTTTATAATTACGTAATTACTAAAAATTATGTTGTATAAATCTAATAAAATATACATTTAAGTAGTGCAATTAGGTAGGTACTGCTGTTGTATATCTAAATGGTTTAAGATTTAGATAAAAAGTTGCAGGACTACAGATGCGGTAAAATTACGCTTCCAGTAGGTATGTACTGACAAAAGGGTTTGTAAGAGTGCACCGCATTGATTCTTCATTTATAGGTCCAAATCGAAAGTTGACATACGAAAAATTTAAACCAGCCAACAAGACTACGTACCTAGTAAAGTAATAACGAGACTGTACCTAGGTAATTGTGTTTTACTTGTTTCACTTTTTGTATTGGTTAAATCAATAAAAGTTTCTTTGGTACAAACAGTGTCTTATTTACTGATCCTGAATACGTACTTCGTAGTTACCTGTTGTGGCACACCTATAATATGTGTGACACAGCTGGAACTTTTTCTTCTTATTGACCGCACGCCATGTGTAATACTGCGATCCTCAGCCTTAACCTACTGATTAAAACAATGGTGTGACAGGAAAAAGTTGTGTTCCGTCATAATATGACAAAAAAGTGTCCGTATCTCAAAGCCCTTCGTCGTAACAGTTTCAGACAACTCGCTGAGCAGAGTCGGAGCGTGAGGTGAACACAGATGTGCCTAAAGGCGCGGCTCCAATGGGTGGCTCTAGATGGAGATTATTCGAGTTCCTGGAGCCTTCCTACGGTGCGGTGGAGGAAGTACACGAAGTATTTCCACCCGATCAATAAAAAACAAAAAAGGGTCTTTCGATAGGCCTCAGCAGTATCTCCGGCTGTAGCACTTCGCCACCATCGGCATCCCGTTTACCGTCGGCGGGCGCGCACCTCATACGCCAGGAGCGCCTGGACCGGGGCAAGAATAGGTCTCAAATCAACGTCATCGACTTCTGGAACTAAAACACTTCCTTCTCTGGGTTGAGCCAGATTCTTTGGTCGACCTCTAATTACGTCGCGACATTCTCATACATACTAATGAATTAGGCTATGTGCTGATGAGTTCGCCTTATGACGTAGTTGCATTGTCGCTGCTAGGTCTCAGGTGAACTGCAACCCACAGTTTTGGGGTGGCCTAAAGTTAGTGGTGTCTTAGATTAAGTAAGAATATATAAATTACATTCAAAATATCACATACCAGGTCTTGAACCCCTAGTTCGTGCTTAAGAAACGAGTTCGATAAACCTCCGGACCACGATACTCCATTTATTGAAATATGCAAGGTATGAAAGTCAAGTCATCGGTGTTATTAGGTGTAATTGCTAAAGAGGCCTACTCAAAGCCCTGCCTGCAGGGCCCTACATGCAGTGTCTCTGCCGGATCGTATAGTGTGAATGTTTGCAGAGGCGATAAATATCGGCTGTGACCTATACCTTGACCTGCACCTGCTCACTGCTTGTTGGTGACTTCAGGCCAGATTCCTTCACGACTTTCTTCGCCGTTAAAGTTAGTGGTGTCTTAGATAAAATAAGAATATATAAATGACATTCAAAATATCACATACCAGGTCTCGAACACGCTAGATATTTATCGCCTCCCCAAACATTCACACTATATAATCCGGCAGGGCTTTGAGTAGACCGTTTAAGCATAGACAAGACAGAACGCGCTGACGCGCTCGATGCGTGACTAATACCTACTCTTTAATTGAAAACCACAGAGTACATATTTATAAATAGGAAACATTGAAAACTTAATTTATGGTTCTCAACCCCGTTGTCAAGTTTTGGTAACATTCAAAGCCTAATTATTGATGAATTTCGTTTCCAAGAGGTACTTACTTGGATAATTTTAACAGATAAATCCGAGTTAAACGCTATGGACGCAGATACAAATGAAGAGGACACAGAAAGTATGTATAGGATGCAAATAAAAATTTCAAGTAGTATCAGAACCATAAGACCTAGATAACCTAAGAACTAATGTTGCCGACATAAATGAATGGATTAGTAAACTGAAGTGGCAATGGGCGGGGCACATAGCTTGTAGAACTGATCGCTGTTGGGGCAAAAAGGCAAAAAACTGTAGACAGCGTACCGAAAAACGCAGCGTGAGACGACCTCCAGCCAGGTGGACAGACGACCTGGTGAAGGTCGCTGGGAGCCGTTGGAAGAGGGCGGCATGTAATCGCTCGTTGTGGAAATCTGTGGGGGAGGCCTTTGTTCAGCAGTGGTCGTCCTTTGGCTGATATGATAATGATGATGATGAAAACTCCGTAAAGTCCAGAGCTTTAAATCATTAGATAGGCCCTACATGTTTTCCATTTATCGACACTTTGTGGAAATTATTATGCGTGACATTGCAAGTCATCGACACAATGTCTTGGGTGTTTATGCTTTTGAGTATAATTTTACAGTAAACTTGTGTGAGTAATATACGCACACGTCTAAATAAAATGCCACAGATTTTGTGCATAGGGGCCTATCATAAAATTAAATAGTTATTATACTCTTTGGGCCTATCTAACGATTTAAATCTTTGGACATCGGAGTTATGGTGGATCATGTGGGGGAACCTTCGCCAGTCTATCAATAGGCGTCAGTTTCATCGTAAACAAGGTCATGGACTGAACTGATGTCACACTTATTTTTTTTATTTACGCATCTATTTTTGAGAACTATTTTTTCTTTAGATCACAAGAATTATGGGAAGTCCATGGTGAATGCTCGTAAAGCTCTTCAGGATAGAAAGAGCGATACAAATTATGACGAATATCTGATGGCGATGAAACGGATTCAACATCGACAGTCATTCAACATATTAACACCTGTAATTGAAACCCCAAGGGCACGCCACAGAAAACAGAGTTTGCAAAAACAAGCTATGTATGAGCCTTTGTACATGTACTTACCAACATATTTATATCGAGTTTACAGGAGAGCAAACAAACATATTTTAATTTATTGATATGGAGATAAATTTCCTCAAACTGAAAGTCCTTTTAAACCGCTGCGAATCGGCTATAGGTATTCAACAGTTGTCGTTGTGCTAGGGCCACAGAACACACTAGACATAGGTGCCACGACTTAACGCGCTAATTTTGTAATGGCATTCATAAAGCCGTTAGACGTTAAGCGATAGCACGGGTGGCGGTCTTTTTTGGCACACCGTTATTCAATGCGCAGCACAGCCTACACATGTGTTTCTCAGTGTCTTCGAGAGTGCGGCAGGATTCTACCTGTTTGTTTCCCGTCCGAAGCAACCGTTGATCGATGATAAATATGGCTGGCGATTAATATATCAAAACGTATTCTGTGCCCAATTCCGTGGTGTCCGGATGAAAAGCATATGTTTATAGCATCACTCCATCTTCTCCCGTGGATATCGTAAAAGGCGACTAAAGGACTCCAAACCAGAAGGATGGGCAGGGTCCCTTCTGTGGCACAGCAGCCATTCTGCACTCACCACCCCGACAGCCAAGCGTGGTGAACTGGTGAGTACTGGCTAGTTCGCCCCAAATGAATACACACGGCATCTAACCGGTAGTCGTGGAAATCTGTAGGGGAGGCCTTTGTTCAGCAGTGGATGTACTTTGGCTGACATGATGATGCTGATAATTCTAAGCACAGGACAAAAATGAAAACGTGATTGAAACATACGTAAAATAATATAGGCTAGCAGCTTCAGCTCCATCTTCAAAATAATTTGTTGAGTAATGCGATTTATCTACACGACGGTAAATGCAGGTGTGGCCACTCAGGTTAACGCATTATTGTGAGGAATGTTTTTGCGCCTTAATTATTGCAATAATGGGCGTTAGACGTTAACCTTAGTGCGGCTCCAGTATAAATGTTAAATGTGACATTACGGATTAGAACTTAAACATAAACTTTGAATAGTACAAATATAGGGCGTTACTTTAATAATGGAAAATATTTTAGGAGGTAAATAAGTAAAATAATACAGAGTCAGTAAATCCTTCGCTAGTCAAGTATTTATTTATTATCACTTAACCGATACTCTTGATGTTTGAAATTAATTCTATACCAATCATAGAGCCTTTTTTATTATTTTTTTATTGGTGTCCAGTGGAATTTCTACATGGAACTTCCTTCGCGCCGGGGAAGGGCTAAGGGGTATGCCGGACTCCTACCGGCTAAAACCACTAGAGCGGTCATCGTCGGCACCGAAGGGAGGCTCCAGGAACTCGAATAATCTCCATCTAGAGCCACCCGTTGGTGCCACGCCTTTAGGCACATCTCGGAGGGGATGACTGTATAGCGGTCATCCCCTTTAGCGGAGGGAAAGCGACTGTAAAGAAGCATATCCATATCATCTTTCAAATCTTCTGTGACAATATGTCCTAAATATTGAAAATGCTTCCCTCTTGTCAAGACTAAACCACCAACTGTCACCGGGTGAACATGGTGTGGGCTCTTGTTGTATCCAATAAAAACAAGCAATTCACTCTTAACAGAGTTATACCGCAGGCCATGTTTTTCAGCATACTTTTCACATATAGCCACCATCTTTATAAGACCACTGATCGACGGGCTAAGCAACACCATGTCGTCTGCATAACTGATGTTATTAACACTTGTATCATCAATGCGACACCCAACATAAATGTTGCTTAGTTCCTCGATCAGCTCATTCGATTAATGTTAAATAACCTTGGTGAGGTCAGACCTCCCTGCCTTACCCCACATTCTAACTGATATGGATTTGAGTAAGTATCTCTAATAATAATAATTACGTAACATAAATATAGAAATTAGGTTTGTAAATATATTTAAAGAAGTTTATAGTTTCCTTTTGTGTTTTAAACTTATCATAGAGTAAGCCTGTCAATATCTATACTCTATACATATACAAATATACATACATATATACAAATAAATAAAATTGAAGTGTCTGTTTGTAATGTCAAAATAACAGATTTTTACTAAATGCATATGAAAGTATATACGGTACATGTAACAAAAACACAATTTTGTTTTTTTGTCTGTCTGTCTGTTTGTTCTGAATAATCTCCGAATCGGCTGGGCCGAATTTGACGGGACTTTCACTGGCAGATAGCTGATGTTATAAGGAATAGCTTAGGCTACTTTTATTTCAGAAAACATAATTAGGGTTCCGCGCAAAAAAAGTTTAAAACCATGAAATCCTATATATATATATATATATATATATATGTAAGTGTGTATGCCAAAGTACTCTAAATTATTTATAAATAAATAATCCAAGTTCTTATAAATTAAACGGCGGGTGAAACCGCGGCTCCCAGCTAGTATGAACATAAAGGTAACGTAAAGCATGTCAGAGTTGAAACATAAATGCTTAGTACTTACATTATTTCTATGCTGTTCATTTTCGATTTTGCTTTAGTGTTTCGTTTGTCGGCACTACGTAAAAATGTTGAAAGCCAGGTCATCCTAACTAGTTCCGTCACTGAGATCCGGTAAGCATTTACCTGATCATCATCAGACTTTCAGAATGTATTTTGTATAATATCGTAACACTTAATGCTAATTAAGATAACTGGTGGAACTCTTAATTGAAACTATTTTATTATAAAAAATGTATTTGGGTCTCTCAGAGAGCGAATAAAAAATAGGCCAATAATGACAACACTGCGACACATCTCTGTTTTTGCCTAATCTTTAGATTCTTATGTTGTAGTACGGTCGTTTATCGATAGTTGGCGGTAAAGTAACAAATACTTGTTTATAGACCAAATCGTCAGGGTCATTGGGCAATGTGATGCCCTTAATGCTGTTTGATCCCTTACAAAAATGCGAATCTCCTCTGGTCAGTTTGCACATTTATTTATACAGTCATTAATACAAAAACAATAGGTAAATAGGTTATTCTATTATAAAGTTAGCCGATGTAGAAAGTGGTAACGGTAAGTAACCATACACCCAAAATTGATTTAGCTTTGAAGATAAAATACTATAATATTAAATTTATTTATTTATTTTTATTTAAAATAAAAACATTGCCCCACACTAGGATTGCTCCTGTGTCGTGGGTGCGTTTACACTGTATCAGCTACTGCACCAACCAATTCCGTATGTTCTTCAGATCTAGCAGCAACAAATGCGGTTTGAATAGAATGACCGATGCGTGTCGGGTTGGAGTCATAACTTCGATGGTCCCTGATGAGATTATCTACAAGCACTGCGATTATAACATTAGAAGTTACGAGACTGCCCTGATGTTTTGTGATGTTTCTGGTAGGAATGTTTATCATCTGTGTCCTTACTCGCTACGCCACATGAAATAGTTAATGCACGGAACAAAATGCATGGAATGCATTCAATCTCCGTATCCCGATTAGGTACTTACGCCTGTAAGTACCTAATCGGGATGCGATATTCTTATGTTAGATCAGTTGTCAGACTGTCGGCCTACATTCTGACTGCTCGTAATGGCGACCATTAGTTTATACTTATAATAAATGGGATAGAGTGCACTGAAGTGTAAGGAAAGATCAGGTATCATCGCCAGGGCCAAATTTTGGATTTAAACCGCCCTAAGACAGATATAACCAGAGCGCTATAAAATACCTATCTTTACTATTACCGAAGAAAAATATTCATCATATTTTTTTTTAAATAATTTCGGCCGAATGAAGTCCACTGCTGGACACAGGCTTCCCGCAAAGATCACCACAACGACCGGTATGGGCTCATCGGGAGGTATTGCCATAATCGCCACGCTTGCCAGACGGGTTGGCGATCGCAGTTGAGTTGTTAATGTACTCGAAGGACGCTGCTGCCCATTCCCCGGCTAATCCCTTAGTCGACTTTTACGACACCCACAGGAGGAAATGGGGTGGTGGTATTCTGAGCTGGCACCACACATGAAAAATATTGAAAAGCGTCGAAATAGCACATTCTGTTTTGCGCTAGTTTGGCGCTATTTAAAATATGCCATCCAAGATCCCGATATATTTATGGTGCATCTCGTCGTCGTCTCTTGTCCCAAAACGCTTGTCTGGTTTCCGAATCTCGTCGCCCCTTCCATGCCTGTGCCTCTAGGCTCTAGCCTACTTGGTAAATCAGGCTCTGATGATAGCGGCAAGCGTTCTTTACCTTGCAGATATATTAACGTACGCGGTGGTCATTATGAACCGAGCTCTTTGACCAGCTGATAGAATTTCTAGTTCAAGAAACTAAAAATTAAAACTACTTGTAGGTTTCACGGACTTATGTGAAAAATACACAACTAGCGGCCGCGGTGGACCTTCAAGGCTGACTAAAGTACTGAACTCCTACATCGGGGCCATGGTTCAGGAGATCTTGACTCACAATGGAGACGTGCTTAAGTTTTCTGGCGATGCCTTTCTGTCTATGTGGAAGAAAACCGCCAAGCTTTCCATGCAGGATGTTGTGCATAATGCAATTGACTGTGGTCTCATTATACAAAAGAACTACGGGAATTTTACCACTGACATCGGTGTCGTTTTAAAAGGTTTGTTGAATTTCAATCGATTTAACAAGACCCGCGGGAAAGGCGTTGACAAGCGCCTCGAGCTGTTAAAATTTTAGGCCCCAGTCCGATAACGTAGCACCACAAGTGTTAAGTGGTGAAAAGGAGTAATACAACTTTCAGTTAGCTTTTATATTACAAAACTCCAAAAGATGACGCTATTTTTATTGATATTATCACGGATTTATAAAGATTTTAGAGAGGGTTAATTAAAATGTATTATGAGAGTGATGGCACACACAGGCACCTTCTTGTTTATTTTTTTATTGATGTCCAGTGGAAATTCTACATGGAACTTCCTTCACCCCAAGGAAGGGTGAAGGGGTATGCCGGACTCCTACCGGCTAAAACCACTGGAGCGGTCATCTTCGGCACCGAAGGGGGGCTCCAGGTCCTCGTAAGATCACACTAGAGCCGCCCATTGGTGCCACGCCTTTAGCCACATCTTGGAAGGGATGACTGTAAAGCGGTCACTCCCTCTAGCGGAGGGAAGGCGACTGTAAAACGAAAACTGTAAAGCGAACTGCGACCGAAGGCGATGTCGCCACATCTCGAGTGCGAGTCTGTCGAACGCCCCTGAAGGCACGCCTTCCCCACTTTGGCGGAGAGAGCGTGTCTGGTCGTAGACCCACGGATCCGTCTTCGCCTGGATGTCGAACGGCGGAAAGCGTGCCAGGAGAGTTCTTCGAAGCCCCAACGACTGTCCAGGGTGAGCCCCAGGTACTTCATGTACTGGCCCACCCTGATTTGTGCGTCACCAACGCGTATCCACGAACTGGGTGGTTCTCTGCTCCGCGGCAGTTTGTGGAACCATAGCGCCTCGGACACACAGGCACCTACAAGCAGGGCAGTAGCTAAGTGTACGGATGCGCCGATCAGGGTGGGCCGGTACATGAAGTACCTGGGGCTCACCCTGGACAGTCGCTGGGGCTTCGAGGAGAACTTCGAGCATTTTGTCCCCCGGGTCGAAAGGATAGGGGGTGCCTTGCACCGTCTACTGCCAAATCTCGGACCGAGGGAAGAAGTTCGCCGCCTCTACGGGCGAGTCGTGTGGTTCGTGGCCCTCTACGGGGTGCCTGTTTGGTCATCAGGGTCGATCTCGGCCGTCCAGCGCTGCAGAATCAAAATTCACGGTCTGCAGCGTAGAGCGGCTATACGAATCGCACGAGGATACCGAACGGTATCCTTTATTTATTTATTTAGGGCGGATACTCTGTTGACGCGCTTTCCGCCTTTTGGTATCCTGGCGGAGATGGTTGCGTAAGTGTAGCACACCTCCTCGCACACCTCGCAGTCTTGCATAGTCCTCCCCATCGGCCCATCGCGGTGGTTGCCCCGAGCTCTGGAGTGAGCGTTGAAGTCCCCTAGGACGAGTACTGGTCGGGGTGAGCATTTACAGCGAATGCTGCACGTCACCCCGTCTAAGTATCTTTCGTAGTCGGCGAGAGACACACTGGGGGAGAAGTAGCAGCCCAGTACTGCCAAAGGTCCTCACTCTACCACGACAAAGCCGTATATAACAGGGAGCAGGGCGGCCCTCTGTCTACCGCAGTCCAATGAATGGCGACGGAGTCCTCGGCGTCCCTGAACCAGTGAGGATGTTCCTGGATGCCGTAGGGCTCCGCCACTACCGCCAAGGCAACCGACTACTCCGTAACGGTCTGCAGCAGTAGATCCTGCGCGTTGCGGCAGTGGTTCAGGTTGCCCTATAGGATCTTCAATCATCGGCTTCAAGGCTGGGAAGAGGACGTCTCCATGTCCTCCGAAGGGCCTGAGACCGATGGCGCTGGCGCTGACTGCCTGCCAATGGGCAGCTGTGACACCCCAGGGCTAGCTTCCTCCTCCTACCTTTCTGGGCAGCACGAGTTTTGCTACCCAGCCTATACCCGGCAGGCATACCAAAGTCCGCGCACAGCGAACAGTTTTGTGACAGCGCCGCGCACTGCCTCGCCTTGTGGCCCTGGCTGCCACAAGCGAAGCAGAGGTAGCTCCGGTCAACCCCCATGGATGGCGCAATGGAGACGCCAAGCCCGAGCTAGAGGCATCGGTAGCACTGTAAAGGCCGTGCCACTAATGCCTCGACCCTAACCAATGCCCACCCCACACAAACGCGCGAGGCGGACGCCACCTTTTTGGCCGCTTCCAGGGTGCAGCGCACCCAGACTGTGTGTGTGACCCAAGGCCGCCGCTAGCTGCCCTCTTGACGGTCAAGGTCCGTGTCAAAACATAATAGTAAACTACATGTTTTCCGCTTTCGGCGCTCCGGTTGGTTGATGAGTTTGAGGCGGGCCAATCACAGCGCCGAACATGGTAAACGTGTAGTTTACTATCACATACTGTAGTGCAAGTACTGCAGTGCAATAATGCTAGTGTATGGCGCGTCGATTTGTAAAATGTCATTGACTGCACTAGTATCTACTACTAGGTACAGTGCGTTCCCCCTCCTCCTTTGCCTGAATTCCATCCTCTGAATTCAGGTTCATATGAATTCAATATTTTTGGTAAGCGGTTAAATATATGTGTATAATAAAAAATATTCAATGTAGTAAAAGTGGCGATCTCAGCTGGCCTCTCTCACTTCTCCATCATTGGCGACGAGAAAATGACCCAGTCGAGCTTCGTGATCGTCGGCCAGCCGGTGTGGGACGTCAAGATGGCGCAGTACATGACTAAATCCGGAGACGTGCTCACAGCGGCTAGTGCCTGGATGTATGTGAATGAGGCCGAATATTGCACGCAGCCGTGTGGAGATGGAAGACATACCAAGGTGCGTACCAGAGATAAGTACTGACGCATCTACCAGTACTAAGAGTGATATTTTACTGCTAGCTGACTGCAGGAACCAACCTCTTCTGACAAAAATAAAATATTTTAAGTTGAATGTTCTTTCATACGTTAATTTGTTAAGGCGGCCAGCATAAACGGTTTTTATATTAATTTACTTATTTATTTATTAGATATTAACACACCTTGTGCATAATCTCTATGATCATCATGTCAGCCACAGGACGTCCACTTCTGAACAAAGGCTCCCCCTTAGATTTCCACAATGAGCGGTCACATGCCGCTCTCATCCAACGAGTCCCAGCGGCCTTCACCAGGTCGTCTGTCCAACTCGTTGGAGGTCATCCCACGCTGCGTGCACTGCGTGCGGTGCACGGTTTCCATTCGAGAACTTTTTTGCCCCAACGGCCATCAGTTCTGCGAGCAATTTGCTCCGCCCATTGCCTCTTCAGTTTACTAATCCTTTCAGCTATGTCGACAACTTTAGTTCTTCTACGGATCTCCTCATTTCTGATTCGATCTCGTAGAGAAATACCACGCGTAACTCTCTCTGTAGTTCGCTGAGTAACCTTGAGCTTTCTTATGAAGCCCATTGTGAGCAACCACGTCTCTGTTCCATATGACATCACTGGTAACACACATTGGTTAGAGACTTTCGTCTTGAGGCGGTATTGTTGACGAAAATACGTTGCGAAGTTTCCCAAACGCTGCCCAGCCGAGTCGGATTCGACGATTGATTTGAAGTTACCTAACTGGACAGTTTGTCCCAGGTAGACATACTCGTCAACAACTTCGAGAACAGAGCTCCCAACGGATATTGGGATGGGCACGACATGGGCATTTGATATGACTTTCGTTTCGCCCATGTTCATTTTAAGGCCCACCTATTGAGAAACTCTGTTGAGATCATCGAGCATTGTGTCGAGCTCTTGCAGCGATTCTGCCATGACTACGATGTCGTCGGCAAATCGAAAGTGAGTGATGTACTCGCCATTGATGATAATGCCGAATCCTTTCCACTCCAGTAACTTGAAGGCATCCTCCATTGCAGTGGTGAACTGTTTCGGGGAAATGACGTCCCCTTGTCTCACACCTCTCTGCAATAGAATTGCCCCCGCGCTCTGTTCATTCACTGCTGCAGAGATTGCAGCACTGCCCAGGTTTCGATCGAAGGCTTTCTCATAGTCCACAAACGCCAGCATTTTTATTATATTTTAATTATACTCCTCGGTCTACTGTATAACCTGACGCAGCGTATGGATGTGGTATATGGTACTGAAACCTTTTCGGAAACTGGCTTGTTTGGGTGGCTGGAAGTCGTCAAACTTGCGCTCGAGACGATTCGTGATGACCCTTGAAAACAGTTAATAAACATGGCTCAGAAGCAAGATGGATCTCTACGGTACTTACCCATAAATTTTCCTAGATTTAGATTTGTTTTAGCAGTGTCATTCACGCTAAAGAATAGGCTACCGTAGATTTTGCCACCCATCTAAAGAGAAAATCTCAGACCACGGGCGTAGCCAGATACATTACGTACTACCTCCGCCCCTAGAAAGTGTGGAGCACGCCAGGCTCCTTCCGGCAAAACCACCGGAACGTATTCGGCATCGAAGAGAAGCTACAGAAACTCATCTCTTGGTCCCCCGAGACTGGACAGCAGTGCTGGTACAATGCTAAAATTGGAGGTGAAGTCCTAAAACGTATTATTACACTTATCATTGCCTGCCAAAACAAAATCCTAGCTATGCCCTTGTCTCAGAGGATGAGCATAGAATCCACCATCAAAACTGTTGCACCTTACAATTTCTAATTTGGGGTTTTGCTGGGCCCCGTTCGAATAAGCGTTATCACGTTGACTGTATGTGGGGACCACAGGCAAGTCTCACGCAATGAAATAAAGTATCCAACACAGAGAATTTAATCACTACGTTTTAGTGTCCACTTCATCGTCCCATCTCAATGTTCAAGACTATCGGCCGAATACTCAAATGCCATTTAACGTTAAGTTCCCGCTTAAACAATTTGAGGCGCCCGGTTTTGTACCAAAAACCGGTTTCTCAAATAGTTAAAGCGGGGACTTAACGTTAAATGGCGTTTGAGTATTCGGCCGTATGTGTCCTACTTTACCACCTGAGACAGCCCACTGTGAGGAAACAGTTTAACCGACTCAACCATGGCATATGATAAATTAGTGCTAGGTTCACTCATAGATGGGGCTATAATGCTAAGTAATCTCCTACATATTTTTAAATACCAGTTATATCTATAAAAGTAAATAAAATTGAAGTGTCTGTTTGTAATGTCAAAATAACAGCTTTTTATTAAATGCATATGAAAGTATATACGGTACATACAAAAAAAACTGTACTAAAGTTTTTTTGTCTGTCGGTCTGTCTGTCTGTTTGTTCCCGCTAATCTCCGAAATGGCTGGACCGATTTCTACGGGGCTTTCACTAAAAGATAGCTGATGTTATAAGGAATAACTTAGGCTACTTTTATTAAAAAAAATAGGGTTCCGCTTAAAACTATTGAAACTCATGAAATCCAATATATATACATACTCTATGTCAAGTGTCTATGCCGTAAGTACTCTAAATTATTTATAAACTAGCTGGGACCCGCGGTTTCACCCGCGTTTAATTTAAAAGAAATTTAGAGTACTTTGACATATACATTTATATATATTGGATTTCAAGGGTTTTATTTTTTTACGCGGAACCCTAATTATTTTTCGAAAATAAAAGTAGCCTAAGTTATTCCTTATAACATCAGCTATCTGCCAGTGAAGGTCCCGTCAAAATCGGTCCAGCCGTTTCGGAGATTACCCGGAACAAACAGACAGACAGACAGACAGACAGACAAAAAATTTAAAAATAGTGTTTTTGTTATATGTAACGTACATACTTTCATATGCATTTAGTAAAAAGCTGTTATTTTGACATTACAAACAGACACTTCAATTTTATTTATTTGTATAGATAATCCAATTTCTATAAAATTAAACGGCGGGTGAAACCGCGGGTCCCAGCTAGTCCAATATATAAATATCTCGTGTCACGGTGTTTATGGTCACACTCCTCCGAAACGGCTCGACCGATTTTCATGTTCGTTTTTTTTGTATATTTGGTAGGTATGAGAATAGGGCGTAAAGTATTTTTATCCTTCTACCCCTACCCCCCATTTCTTATCGCATTTTTAGTATTTTTGTATGAACAATATACACGATGTAGATTTCCAAATTCCACGCGTGAGATGCCGCGGGTAAAAGTAGTATTACAAAATTTAAAAAAATCACATTTTATGTGAGGTCGATTTCAGTATAAGCATCTGCCGCTACGTACTAATTTATGAGAAGGGATTTAGATCCGCCCACCACAACTTACCAATAAGCCTATAATTGTCTTTGTTCTGTCTCTTCTTCGGATTTTCTGTTCATATTCACTACTTATATGCCTATTCATGAATGTCCACGTAAACCAGGTATTTAAGTGCATTTTTATGAATTAGGTTTTGGGAGTTGGTGCGTCTTGGAAAACTGTGGAGAAAGTTCACGAACGACTAGGAGAAAGAAGAGGTACCTAACTGACTCTGCATCGATTTTTTTTGCTTACCTACTACGATTACGATCTGCTGTATTAATTCCCACGGTTCACGTGTATTCTAGTGACAGAGAGCAGTAGATACTTGTAGAGTTATATTGAAGCCATTTTGGAGGTCATAAGCTTTAAAGTACTTTGGTCTTGATGTACGTATATACTTAATTACCTACGTTCCTAATCTGAAACCCAACTAATATTTATTAATATTGAGTATACGAACTTAGCTGTGATTAATGTAATGTTGAAAAAAATTCAGTCTATCAGGAGAGCCATGTTTAGCTGGGGTCGTCTTTTGGTTGATGACTGAGATGGTTGAGCTATGGATATCAAGAAAGAACTATGATTATGAATAAGTATGACTATGATTTTTGTATAGGAATGGTCGGAACTCCAACCTCTTCTATCGTGAATGTAAGCAAGCTGCGTTTGATAAAGAGTTATGACAAATAAAACTCCGTTTATAGGGCAGGAAAATAAAAATAAATTGTAACTATTGAAACATTTAGTATTCCCCTTATTTTATTTTTATCTACAGCTCAAGAACCTGATGGTTCCTATTCAAAACGAAGTCCCAAATATTCGAAAGAAGAGTCTGCTCCTTTCCATGACCATAAGGAATTTAGCCGTAAGTAAATGTTTCTCGAAGATGAAATATAATTAGCACTTAATTGTATTGTGATTCCAATAAGCTACGAATAAACTTTTTTTTTATATTTTGCCCCACCCTAGGATTTGTCCTGTCGTGGGTGCGTTTATAGATACAAATTTCACACACATTACACCTAGGCCCGGAGCAACAAGCAGATCAAATATTTGTTCCGTGCGGGAATCGAACCCGCGAGCCGGAGCGCAGCAGCCGACTTTATCAGCCACTGCACCAACTGTGTCGTCTGAAGATAGAGCCAACATCTTATTTTGCATATTGGCGGATGATCTCTTGACGACTAACGGCCGAAATCAATAATCAGCAATTTAGTCCAAAGTCTTTGGATTTGGGATTGAAAAACAACTCAAGTTCAAACCTTAAATCTAAAACCACATTCAACAGAGTTTTTCACTCTACATCTACTCTACAGGATACCTATAAAAGAAAGTATGTTCGAAACCCTAGGGCACCATTCAATATCATAATGTTGCCTGTATGGCGCATCTATTTGTAAAATATCATTGGTAATACATACACGCTTCTGTCGGGTCGGACAGTGTTTAAGATACATGGGTATTGTATATTTATATCTATCATAAAAATAAAATACACATTAATTGGTATTTCTTCATAATATATAAATTTTACTGTGATAGTGATTCCGCGATACGAGTACTACAATAATTAGCGAATTGTGAAGCGTCATAGCGTTTTAATAACATTTCTGGATATGCTAATATGTATTATTGTATGGGGAAAGCCAGTGGGTTAATGTATTTTTAACAATAAATAATGTAGATGGTGTTGATAGGTAAAATAAACTAACTAACAAGCATACGGCCCGCCTGATGGTAAGCGGTTACCGTTACTTATGATGAACGCTTGTCCAGGGTACGTGGGCTAAACGCGCGCGTTGGCGACCATGTAAAAATCTGAAGATCTGAAGATAAACCAAAAATCCTTTCTTATTAGTGCGACCAGCGGTAATAGCAGCAATGAACAGCTCATGGTGGCCGGGCCTCCGACGTTTCATGGTGACGCCCGTCCTCCGCGCAGTCGACAATGATGAACCTATGGACTTCCTAACCGAAGTCCGCCATGTTATTGTGCTCTTTGTCAATATTATAACGAAGAGTGTGACGCCAGCCGTACTAATTGATATCGTTGACAATGCTTATAAATATGTTTCAAGGTAGGTCTTTCAACTTTGATCTCTTACTTGCATTTGCTTGCCTAATAAGTAGGTTGAGAGTCAGCTATAGCCCGTCAGCGGTCATAACTTGAGGCCAGTTTAAACTCGAGGTTTGCGAGCGTGCTAATTGGCGACTCTGGCCGCTCATATCAAGTAACCGGCCTGGGTAGACAGCTGGATGCATGAGGTGACGTGCCGCCGTCTGCGCAGCAAAGCGCACAGCGAGGCGTCGGGGGATCCTTCACAGTACCCACCGAGATGTGCCTCGGGCTTTTTACAGTCGCTTCCTTCAATAAAAATTCATCAATCATAATAATCATAATCAATCTTCCTTCCACTTTTCAATTAACTCCAAGGCACCAATGGGCGCATGGATTTAGAATAGTGGGCGGCTCTGGAGCATTCGTTCTCGAGAACAGACCAGATGGTTTAAGCCAACATGAGTTCGGCACGCCCTATTGCTCTTTCTCAGGCTGGAGTAGTCCATGGTGCAGGAAAGGTACCACTTCCCAAAAAAGAAGCACTAGCTATAAATATAATTTTAATTTATAGTGTGACATTAGAATCTGGTGGCCTGGTGAACAAAGTGTCGATGTTCGACAAAGACATGATGTTCCTCATAGTGTTCGGTCTGCGCGGCCTGAAACATGAGGATGAGGCACAACATGCCTTGTTATGCGCGTTCCAGCTCAAAGACAATCTGGTCGACGAGAATATTATCAGCGTGTCTATTGGAGTTACTTCTGGTAAGATTATCCTTAGATTTACTATAGGTTGGATTAAATTGTTTGGCTTTTTTAGGAATTCTGCAAAGCAACATTCTGTGGTCATAAGACCTGTTTGTCCTTCGATCTGCCTTGGCACCTACTACACTCTTGGCAGGTCTGGACTCACTCTAGACCAGTCTCTGGTTGAGCCATGGACAGCTCTAAGTCCGCCACTCGCTGGCCGCAACTCCATCCAAAAGGGGATTATCTATTCAATATTTGTATGGCTTACCTGTGCTCCTGGTAGTGTCAAAATCCTGCTAAAAAATAAAACCAACATTGTTAATACGAGTGACAACCCAGTGTGTGTAAGCCATAGGAATTTGATGGATATACGCCTTGTTGATGGGGAAAAGATAAAATGATACTTATTTTGTGTAGGAACAACATATTGCGGCGTTGTTGGTCATGTTCTACGAAGAGAATACACTGTCATTGGACATGCAGTTAACAAGGTAATCTAGTTTATTAAAAGTAATGATGGAATAAGATTACAAGGAATGAAAGAGAAAACGCAAAGAACAGTGCGGACATAATAAAGCAGCAGTGCTTTTGAAAACAGGTCATTATTAAGGATTACGTTAAATTCGCATGCTGATAATGCGAGACGGTGAAGTAGTGTAGAGTCAGAAGTTTTTTATGACTCTAATTTAATCATATTAAAAACATGTGATGTTTTCCGTGTGTTTGTCCCTCGGCAAAGAATATACCACCCCTCTCCATCCATAGGTATCGTAAAAGGCGACTAAGGGTTGATATGAAGATGATGGGCAACTGGCAGCGTCCTCTCGTGTGCTAATAATAATATATTACTGTTACGCCATCCGATAAACAATAGCGGAACGTGGCGCCGTCTGATGTTTAGTAGCGATACTAAGGTGTGTAGAAACTCATGGAGTGTTCTGGATAGTGCTTCGTAAACAAGACACGTAACGCCATCTGTTATCTAGTAGCTATACTACGGTTTGTAGTAACTTCCAGAATGTTCGGGATTGTTCTATGTGGCGCCATCTGGTGTCTAGTAGCGGAACCACATAGTCTGGAAAATTCTAGAAAGCGAACATTCTGGAATATTCTACAAAGTATCGGTCGGCCCATATATATAGTGGCCGCGGAGAAACGACAGACAGTTCAGTTTACTCTGCAACACAGCGAAGAAGAAGTGGAATACTAAGCAATTATCCTGTAAGTTTTATAAGCTATATTAATTGTGAATAAGGATTAAATGGTGTGTAACGTGAATATTGGTAAATTTAATTTATCCCGAACCCCGGACATTACCAATCCGCCAGCCAATCGTGGTGGTAATGGTAATAGGTATAACCGCACATTGTAACGATCATTGTTCAGCTATGGACGTTTACGGGCTGCCGTGTGTGTGTCGTTGCTAAAGATGGGCTAAAGTGTTATAATTTTTCAATGAATTATACTGCTGTGTTATATTTTTTAAACTGTTGTTTTAAAGTGTTATAATATTTATTAAAATGTTATTTGAAATAATGTTATATCTTAGAGTGTTATAACTTATATGCGTCGTTGTATTATAATTAAAGTGTTGTTTATTATAATTATAATGAGTTGTATTTTATTTTTGGTTAAAGCGTTGTTTGTTATAATTATAATGAGTTGTATGTTATTTAGTGTTACATTGTATTGAAAGAGTTGTATTACATTATAAAAGTTAATATTACGGTTTGATTTTATTTAGTCTTTTGAGTTGTATTTGGTACAAAATATGTTGTGTTCATATCTAGAACACTTAAATCATTTACACTTTACACTAGACCTATATTTACACCCGGAGGATGGGCTGCAGCGTCCTTCGAATACATTAGCAGCTCAACTGCGATCGCCAACCCGCCTGCCAGGCGTGGTGATTATGGCAAAACCCCCCAATGAGCCCCCTCAATGTTGTATATTGTGGTGATCTTTGAGGGAGGCCTTTGTCCAGCAGTGGACTTTGTTCGGCCGAAATGATGATATTTACACCTTATAGCATACGTAATCGAACTACGATGATGAAAACGAAATTAAAATATTTACTAAACTAAACTACCTACTTATTCCAAAATTTTGCAAAACTTAAACATTATGTAGTTTGTCGGTAGCAACTGCAAATAAATATTCGCAATTTAAAACCAACGAAATATGTTCGGTGCAATGAACTCTAAACTGTTAAAATGTAATTCTTGGAGTTCATTATAAATTAATCATGCTATCTCATTATTTTTGGTTGTAGCAAGTCAAAGTAACTCTTATTTCTAAGTAGAGAGTGCTCATTTAACCTTGAATAAGTAAAACAACCGCCATCTATTATAAGTTAGATTGAATTACTTAGTTCTTCGATATCGTACGTACATGTACTGTGATCTAAACGAAGCTAGATGGCGCTGTAACCAAAATATCGAAATTAAAATTAAAACAATGGCTATAATATATATTATAACAGTCTTGTTAAATTTCTAATAATTTGTTATACTGCTATAAAAATATATTTGAATATTTAATGTGTTATGTGTTATAACGCCCAACTTTAGTCGTTGCCCTCTTCTTACAATAATGTATCACTCAAAGATTTGCTGGAAGAAAAAATCAATTCTGAGTTAAGCTGCTTTACAACATTAAATTTATATTGAAATTGATTGTATTAAATGCAATCATCGTCATCATCAAATCAGTCATTGCATATCAGCCAAAGAAAGTCCACTGCTGCACACAAGGCCTTCCACATATATCCCCAATTGTGTAATAATTGTGGGGGGATTTTGCCAGTGCTAACCACGCTTGGCAGACAGGTTGGTGAGCGCAGTAGGACTAATGTTACACAGAAGGCACGCTGCTGCCCGTACCTCTTGTACTACCCTTTACGGTCGAATACTGAAACGCCAGTTAATATTAATCCCGCTTTAATTATTTGAGCCGCCCGGTTTCCTACCGAAAACAGGTTTCTTGAATAGTTAAAGCGATGCTTAATATTAACTGGCGTTTTAGTATTCGGTCGTTAGTCACCTTTTACGACATCCATAGAGTGGTGCTATATTCTTAATCCGGACACCACACGGAAAAAAACGTATAGGTACTTGTGTACAATAAACCATTAAAAAATAAACAACCGAGTGGTTGAATAAACGAATACTACGAATTTACCTAAAAAAAGCATATAATGAAATAAATAATGCTGAGAGCCTTATTTATCGGCTCTTTTTATTATTTTATTTTTTAGGCCGCAAGATTGATGATGTCGTATCCGAATAAAGTGACTTGCGATAAGGAGACCTTCCTTAGAAGCAAACTTGAACATGAATATTTTAGACAGATGGAAGCTAAAACTTTAAAGGGTATAGCTAAGCCGGGACCAGTGTATGAGTTTAATAATGCAGGGTTAGTATTTTTGAGAATAATTTCCTGTCTATAGCGACTTTTATAAAGATTTTGGAGCATAATTGTCAAAAATATAATATATGCGGTCTGTCGAGCATGGCCATCCAGAAAAGATCACCAATTCTGCGTTTGCTGGGCGCGAGGCACCTCGACGGCACGGTTGGTGCAGTGGCTGATACAGTCGGCTGCTGCGCCCCGGGTCGTGGGTTCGATTCCCGCACGGTACAAATATTTGTACGATCTGCAGGTGGTTGTTCCGGGTCTGGGTGTATTTTGTGTGTACACACGGACAGAAGTAAGTAATTACGAAAAAAAACGTATTTTGTCTCTTGGTACAGGCTGATTGGATGCGGGATTTATAGCGCAGCGTGGGAACTTTGTCCAGCCGTGGACAACGATGGGCTGAGTCAATTTATTGACTAGTTGATGTGTTTTATAAATCTATTTATTAAAATTAAATAAATAATTTAATAGATTAAGTATCTTTGTTTTATAAGCAGGTATATTCAAAACAAACATTTTACGACAGATAGCACTTGCCATATATAAATAAATTTAAACAAAATCTATTTTTAATTCTAGAATAAGCATCTCCCTCGCTTTTGCACTATCAATTGTTTTAAGTTAGAATAATTCAAATGCTGGGCAATATCATTTTCCATGAATAAAAATATTATAGATTTATTGAATAGGAATATTATCCTTTCGACTTTTATACCATTTAAAGTTCTAAGGTTCGACACTGAACATTTTTTTTATTATTAACGTGATTAGTGCTCTATGTAGTGCCGCATGAGAGTGTTAAAGGTGACTAATTCGACACCCAGTATTAGAATAGAATAATTTATTCAGTAAATAGATCCAACCAGGCACTTTTGCACGTCATATTGAAACAACGGAGGGCATTTAGCTACATGACAACCTCTGAGAAGAAATGCCGAAAGAAAGTCAGGGTTAGGTCGTTTTTTTTTCATTCTAGCTCGGCGACGCTCACTTGGAATGTGGCGTCACCACCTGCGGATGCAATTTGCGACCAAGCGCGTCGTGGAAGCCGTCCTGCCGCTCTTTGGAGCCTGGCTCAGAAGGAGCGGCGCGTCACCTACCGCCTGACGCAGGTGCTCACCGGGCACGTTTGTTTCGGTGCGTACGTGCACAGGATAGGACGCGAGGCCACGGCACAATGCTACCATTGAGATAGCGACCAGGATACCGCGCAGCACTCGCTGGAGGAGTACCCTGCGTGAGCTGCCGAGCGGCGGATCCTGGTCGATCAGATCGGCTATGTTGGCAGAGCATGGAAATTAGAGTTCAGTGGTCTCCTTCTGCGAGAGCGTCATGCTCCAGAAGGAGACTGCAGACTCGGATCGGGAGAGGGCCGATACCGCACGGAGAAGGACGAGACGGCGCCGGGATAACAACCGCCCCGTCGCCCAGGTCCAACACGCCTGAGCCCCCTGCCGTAGGGGTCAAGGGTCGTACACATATGTGTGACATACACAGGTATGAACCGAGCGACCCCCGGAAAGACGACGGTGCGCACGAAGTCACGTGCCGCCGTGTGCGCAGCACAGCATAAAGTGAGGCTTGAGGGGATCCTTTACAATCCTTCCCGAGAAGTGCCTGGGGGCTACAGCCAAAATAATGCCATATGACATTATGCTGTGGAAATATGCAAAATATCGGTCTGTCTGTATGTCTGGCCGTAGGTACGTCAGTTAGATGCCTAATTTTCCTGACTGCAGATGCAGCAAAACTTACCTACTTTATAGAGCCTTTATATGACCACCTAATTGTAGTTTATAATCAATGGTTATACCTAGAAATACGGTTTCATTTACAATCTCGAGATTATTGCTTTCAATAAGTATTTTTAATCCGACTTTAGGCAACGAACATTTTAAACATTTAGTTTTATTTGCATTTAAAGAGATTATTTGCAGTACACCATTTAGTCAGAGAGGATAAACTCTCATTGGCATGTAACAACTTCATTGGCTTTCCTGTTTATAGTAAAAATAAGCGAAGTGTCATCAGCAAATTAAATTATATTACACTAGCTGTGACCCGCGGTTTCACCCGTCGTTTAATATAAAAGAAATTGGATTATTACAAATTATTTAGAGTACTTCGGCATAGACATTTGAAATAGAGTATGTATATTGGATTGCATGGGATTTAATTATTTTGCGCGGACCCCTAAGTATTTTTCTAAAATAAAAGTAGCCTAAGTTATTCCTCAGTTAAGTTACTGGCACTGGCAGATAGCTGATGTTAAGTTAACATCAGCTATCCCCGCTAATCTCCGAAATGGCTGGACTGATTTCTACGGCACTCACTGGCAGATAGCTGATGTTAAGTTAACATCAGCTATCTGCCATTGAGTCCCTTTTCGGAGATTAGCGGGAACAAACAGACAGACAATAAAATGTGGAATAGGTTTTTGTTGTAGGTACCGTATTTATTTTCATATGCATTTAGTAAAAAGCTTTTATTTTGAGATTACAAACAGACACTTTAATTGTATTTATTTGTATAAATAATGCCGACATCATATAAGGCAGATAATTAATATAGGCTAAGAACAGGGGTACGATTCCCTAAGCTCAGACATCCATACATCCTTGTAAATAGAATTGAAATAACGGTGAAAACCCAATTTGGTATTCGCTAAGACTGGTCCTCATGACTTACCTTCTGCAACGTGTCCTTGAATAGCCTAAATCATGTCTTAGCATGGGTTATCACCGTTATTTCAATTCAGTATGCAAGGATGTATGGAGTGTGAGCTTAGAGAATTGCACCCCAGAAACGGGACCAGAAATGAGCCCTTATTTATTTGCCCAGTTTTATAATTTATAACCTTCCATACTGCTTTTATATTATTATCAGATTTACTTTGCTACTGATTAATTTAGATTTAGCAAACCCGCATACCTTATTAAATATATTTTTGAGTAATTTTTTACATAATCGTGAAAAGATTTATCCTATGTTAAAGAT
This sequence comes from Diloba caeruleocephala, assembly GCA_947459985.1. NCBI lineage: Eukaryota > Metazoa > Arthropoda > Insecta > Lepidoptera > Noctuidae > Diloba > Diloba caeruleocephala. The sequence goes on along the minus strand of OX381621.1, from coordinate 8,170,575 downwards.
TTTTCAGAACACAAACTGTAAAGCACATCACACAGGCGAGACTGAAGAAGGCCATTCAGTAAATTGTGTAAATAATCGTATAAAACATTTATTTGATAATTAATAAAATGGAATGGAATGACATCTCTTCCTAATGCTTTTAGTAACCCGTTCATTAAAATTGCATTTATTGTTTTATTATTTATTGAATCCTTGGCATATTACATGAAATAACTTGCTATAATCTGTGTTGGGATCAGTTGAAATTAAATTCTTTGTGTACAGTCGCATTTTAATATTATATTGCAGTGAACACAACTTGTTTTCAGTAAGTCGCCTAGTTTCAACACACTTGGTTAATACACTTCTTCTTCAGACTTCTTAATCAGAAAAACAACGCTGCTCACGTGACGTGTTTATACATAGGCTGCACTAAAAGTATCGGGAATGGAATATTTCCACTGTTCCTGTCATATTAAAATCTTTTTAATTGAAAACTCCTTGGTTTTACAAATCGAATACCATTTATTTATTTTAAAAAAGATTCACGGTCTTGTCACAAGGTTTTGTCAAACTTGTTTAGTCGTTGAGAAAATGGAATTGACTCGAGAAAATTCAAGAGCGATGATTTATTATGACTTTCGAAGTGGTTTAACACAAAAACAGTGTATTGACCGGATGATTTCTGCATTTGGTGATGAAGCCCCATCCAAAACCACAATTTATCGCTGGTTTGCTGAATTTCAACGTGGATGTGTCAAGCTCAGTGATGATCCTCGTCAAGGTCGTCCAAAAACTGCAGTCACCCAAGAAAACGTTGATGCTGTGCGTAAGCTGATTGAGGAAGATCGACATGTGACATACCGCGAAATTCAGGCAACTTTAGACATTGGCATGAGTCAAATACAAATAATCTTGCCTGAACAATTAGGTGTAAAAAAGTTGTTTTCCCGATGGATACCGCATTTGCTATGTGAAGAGCAAAAAGCGGCTCGCGTTACTTGGTGCGTCAGAACTCTTGAAAGATTCCACGCAGGATCCTCAAATGCTGTATACAACATCGTATCAGGTGACGAATCCTGGATATATGCGTACGAACCCGAAACAAAAAACCAGTCACGAGTTTGGGTGTTCGAAAATGAGTTAAAGCCATCAAAAATTGTTCGTTCACGGAGTGTTGCAAAAAAAATGGTGGCCACGTTTGTCTCCGAAACCGGCCATGTTACGACTATTCCTCTTGAGGGACAAAGAACGGTTAATGCAGAATGGTATGCTAGCGTTTGTTTGCCACTAGTCGTTTCTGAACTCCGTAGAGAGAACTGCAACCGCCGCATCATCCTCCATCACGACAATGCGAGTTCTCACACCGCGCACAGAACAAAAGAGTTTTTAGAGCAAGAAAACATAGAATTATTAGACCATCCGCCGTACAGCCCCGACCTAAGCCCTAATGATTTCTATACTTTCCTTAAAATAAAGAATAAATTGCGTGGACAGAGATTTTCATCACCTAAAGAAGCTGTGGACGCCTACAAAACGGCCATTTTGGAGACCCCAACTTCCGAATGGAATGGTTGCTTCAATGATTGGTTCCATCGTATGGAAAAATGTGTCAAATTTCGCGGAGAATACTTCGAAAAGCAATAAATACATTTTTAAATAGTAATGTTGTGTCACTTCCTTGATTCCCGAAATTTTCAGTGCCGCCCTCGTACAACAGTATTATGCTGAGTGTTGACTTCATAATCACGTGTAAGACGTGCATCACACACACGTGCGCACACTGCTGTTTAGTTATTAATAATATAATAATTATTTCCTTTTTATTTTATTCTTCTGTTCTACGGTCAATATTTCTCTTGTGTGATTATATTTCAAGTTTAGTGTAGATATTAGTATAGGTCTGATTAATATAAATGTACCGATGCGCGTTAATGTGGTAAATCATTCTTTTTCTAAGATGGCCAGAACGCCCGCGAGGTTGTCGACACCCTATTCTGGGTCGCAATGAAGAGCTGCGGAAGTTCAATATGACTCTTCAAAACGCATTGGAACAACACAATAAGCCCTTTACACGATATCGTGACCATAAATATGGAGTAGCTTTTACTGTAAGTAAGAACTTACAATATTTTTCTGATTACATTTTTACCCCGCGGCACAGCACGCCAGACATGCGAAAATTTGAAAACTAATTATCATTTTGACCGTATTCAAAGGTTTAAGAATCACGAACTATTCTTGATGATAATATAATATCATAGCATTGATTTTATACAGGGAGCTCATCAAGTAGGCAAGACTCGTTTAGTGGAAGAATGCCTGAGTATCGTTCCTGATTTCATACGTAAGGAGAAATTAGTGATGACTGCTAAGGATAAGGTGGGTGACAAAAGGAACATAGGTAACTATTTTACTTTGGGCATAGCATCCGGAAAGGTCACAATAGACCCTCTATCTATCACTTGCATTTATGGATTTTTTCTCCAAACCCGCTTTTCATATTAAGTAGGTAGATACATTACTTTCGAGTGGTTTTCGGCAATGGACCCCACTCATCATCATCATTATGCCATGTCGTAAAAGACGACTAAGGGTTGATATCAAGGAGATGGGCAGTAGCTCCCCCCGTGTGCTAATAGCAACAAACTGTGGTTTAGGACAATATTCCCCCTATAACCGCTTATTGCAGTGATTCTTGGGAGACCCATGTTCAATAGTGGACGTTTATGAGCTCTTAAGTGTGTGTAGTAGTGTGTAGGCCAGAAATTTAGGTGTTTCGCCGTAGTCACATAATCCGTGGCATCTTTTAGCCCATCGAAAGAACGAAAGAGCCACAAATCAAGTAGGTACTTTTAATTTTAACGCTCGTTGATAAGCGGTTTTTGTTAAAGGTTTTTTTATTGTGTAGGTAATTTCATTCATTCCTGACACGGGAGAACAGTTTTTACTTTTTAACCTGTAACGCGAGTGACAAAGAGGAGAGTTTCCTCTTTGTCACACACAAACACAAAATATTGATGATTTGCCTAGACCTAGCGATAATATTGACCCATGTTATTTTTAGGCACCGTACTTCCTGTTCCGAAGCATGATGAACAAGTACTTTAAACAGGGTAAATCACGAACAATAAGAGAAAACAAAGAAAACAGAATTAGATATAGGTAGGTATGGTCTGTTCTAATTTGTAATAATTATCACGTTCGTGGCAGAATAATTCAAATATAATAAAAAGTACATATGGCCCATGAAGCATGAAGCAAATTCAAAAGCCTCTTCTCATCATGGATTCGGTGTTTACGCCGATAGTATCAAAAGATAAAACATCTTTTTCAGCATTAAAAAGAGTGGGGAATAATTTCCGTTCCACTTGCAGCAAATGCAGCAGCAGTGGCAGTAACTTTAGAATAAAAAAATGTTGAGTAGGTAGATAATTAAAATAAGGTTGTAATGTGAAAATATTTTTGAAAAGTATGTCAATAGTACTTAGGTCCGTATTACAGAACGAAACTCAAGCATTGATCTCAGTTTAAAACTTGTTTTGAGTTGAGCATTAATTTTAAAACGTCCCTCAAGCATGAACATAGTTCAACTGAGTCGTGGCTTTATTCTAAATCGTCACTCAGTTATAGGTCTGTACTTGAGCAGAGATTTGAAATGTGATCACGTGAGTGTGGTCCGGATAGCGCTTGAGCACAGTTTTTAATGTATGTTGTTTCTTGCGAATTGATTTTTGGTTATTTGGTTTTGATTGAATACAAGCTAAGATGATTTTATAAGTATCTCTGCAATGATATTATATACTAATGTATCTGTAAAATGTCATTGAATGGAAGTGTGTATATTTATCACAAAATGGATATTTTTGGAGAAGTTGACTATTACAATGATTTATTTAACAATCATTCGAAAAGAAGTTTGGTCTTTAGTGTTCATATACATCTGAATATGAGATGTACAGGACTTATATAATTGTATTCTTTTTAAATGAGGTAGTTTCATGTTTCCCCAATATCTGGTGAAAAACGTCATACTTTCTTTTCTTTAACTTTCTGGAGGAGCCAACACGATTTCGCTACAGATTATTATGTTAATATGTCATCATCATTTCGGCCGAATAAAGTCCACTGCTGGACACAGGCCTCCTCCAAAGACCACCACAACGACCGATATCGGTGTGTTGTGTACTCATTGGGGGGTTTTGCCATAATCGCCACGCTTGGCAGGCGGGTTGGCGATCGCAGTTGAGTTGTTAATGTATTCGAAGGACGCTGCTGCCCATCCTCCGGCTAATATTAATAATGTTAATATGTACATCAAATTAATCAAACGATATTTATTTCTTCCAATGACAATAGGCGCCAACACCAATACAAGTTCCTTTTAGTTTATACTTCAACAACATTCATCTCGTTAAAGTATATAAAAATATTTCACGTAGGTAACTAATATGTAAAATAACTCTTTTAAAATGAACCTTGTATGTAAAGGGACTACTTTGTGAATATCTAAATTTCTTAATTAATAGAGTTATTGAGGTACATTTCATTACTTCATAATCTGCGCAGATCGGAACAAAGTTGGTAATGGAAATAAATCGTAATCGAAAACAGGCTGATGCATAGACAATGAGTAATATGTGCTTGAGGCGTGATTTGAATCTCGTCTCAACTGAGTTTAGATTGATTACCGTTCTGGAATATGACCGATACTCAAGTACAGATTCTATACATAAACAGTGATCAGTTGATTAAAGATCAAACTGGACTTGAGGATCGTTCTGTAATACGGACCTTACGAACGAAGCTTCACTTAGGTAATTGTTATTTTACTAATATGACCGTTGATTTTGATTCCGTGTCAAGTAAGTAATCTTGGTGTTTTTTTTTAATGATTTTATCATCAATTAAGCCCTGATAGAATCAGCATATGTTTAACCTGCCAAATAATCAACTGCACTGACAATCAATTAAAAAATTGCTTAGCTAAACGATAGCTGTGATCTTTTTAGCTATATACCTATAACTTCTATTTTAGCTAATATAGCTTAGTTAATTTATAACTATAGAGTTTAATATAGTCACCATAGTAGCACAAAATGTTGTTACAAGTAGTAAAGTGCGGTGCCCGCGGAATTCCTGTTCTTAAATTAGGTAACTATGCGAGTACACCTATAATCTAACCATTTCACGTTTTATTTTCTTTCCTTCACATTTAGCATCAATATGATGAAGACAACACCACTCCAGATTTATGGAATAAACACTATATTTGAGTGTCACTTCCCGTTGCCGGAGTTATTTAAATACTCTGGTGATATACTGTCGGAATTCTCCGTCAAGTGTATTGTTCAGGATATTTGTAAGCAGGTAAATTAGAATATATCTGGATTTTATCATCATCATATCAACCCGTAGACATTCTACCGCTGATCATTGGTGTCATCATAGATCGTTTTATTATGCAGCAATGGTTATTCATGACCGCAAAGTGCAAGCAAATTTGTGAACGTAGTATGTTGTTGCGCGGAGAAAGTTGCTACTTATTAACCTCTTAGCATTAAGTTCTCTGTCGCCATTTACAATAAGCACTGGTTGATATAATGTACTCATCATCATCATCATCATTTCGGCCGAACAAAGTCCACTGCTGGACAAAGGCCTCCCTCAAAGATCACCACAACGACCGACATCGGTATGTTGTATGCTCATTGGGGGGTTTTGCCATAATCACCACGCTTGGCAGGCGGGTTGGCGATCGCAGTTGAGCTGCTAATGTATTCGAAGGGCGCTGCAGCCCATCCTCCGGCTAATCCCTTAGTCGCCTTTTACGACACCCACGGGTTGAGATGGGTTGGTGCTATTCGTAGCCGGCACCACACGGTAAATAGGTAGTAAATGTGGTAGGTATATTATATACGGCACGGCACACAATACCTAAAGGATTATTAGTACATACTAGTTTATGGCATAATTCTTTTTTGAACGGTTATTCACTCAGCATAACAATTTCCTCTATCACTGATAATGCGAGTTCACGATTTCAATTCCGCGTGAAATAATAATGCAGCCGTAGTTACTATGGCAAACCAGGGGTGAGTAGTTTAATGTCGTCAGTTTACGATTAAACACTACTGAATTTGAATTACACATTATTTTGAACAAAATATTTACAACATTTTCGAGGTTATGAAACAACTTTGGGTCATGGCGGTTGTAGAAGCACAAAACGCGGACATCGAATCTTGGCGCCTGATGCTCATACTGTTGGAGACTAAGAATGTCTTCTTCATTATATCCATCACAGACGTGAACAGCATGTCGCGTAAGATAGTTTTATTTTAATCTGTAGAATTGACGACCACAATGGCGGTGTAAAGCCGCAAGTTGTAGTAGATTACCCCAAGGGTCTATTAGATAAATACAAACTTTTTTTTGAAGAGAAAAGCTCTTTTATCGCGGTACGCATATTTTTAGATGAGATAAAATCTCGGGACTCACGACACCGTTACGAGACGCTTGAAGTGAAAACTTCTTTTAGCGCGGTACGCATATTTTTAGATGTGTTAAAATCTTCTAACGCGCCAAAATAAGTTTTCACTTATGTCGGCACTCCCGGAGTGCATTTTTATTGTTCCGTTGGAAATTCATCATGTATTTCCTTCGCCCCGGGAAAGGGCGGAGGAGTATGCCGGACTCCTACCGACTAAAACCACCGGAGTCTCGATCTTCGGTACCGTAGGGAGGCTCCAGGTCCTCGTATGCTCACACTAGAGGCGCCCAAACCGACCCCTCCTGCCAGGTGCTAACGGACCTTCGATTCAATAATTGGAGGTCAAGCGACGCCACCCAGTCTTTCAACATCCTCCCCATTCACCCGTCCTGGGGGTTGTCCCAAGCTCTGGAGTGAGTGCTGAAGTCCCCCTTAGACGAGCACTGGACGGGGCAAGCATTTATAGAGAATGCTGCGCGCCACCCCGTCCAAGTATCCCTCGAAGTCGGCGTGAGACACGTTGTGCGAGACGTAACAGCCCACTTCTGCCAGAGGTGCCCATTCTACAGCGACAAAGCCCTGCCCCTTGTCTAATAGGGAGCAGGGTGGCCCACCTTCAAACCGGCTAGCCTAATAGATGGCGATGGATTCCCCGACGCCCCTGAACCGGTGAGGATATGCCTGGACGCCGTAGGTCTTCGCTACAATCGCCAAGGCAACCGACTACTCCGCAACAGTCTGCAGCAGTAGATTCTGCGCGTCGCGGAGCTGCTCAGATGGCCATGCAGACCTCTTAAGACTGAAAAGTTTTGGCCTTCATTACCTCCAGTGGGCCCGCGACCATTGTCACCGGCATAATCAACTCCTGCCTATTGGCAGAGGCAGAGGGGCTCGCTTGCCCCTCTTACCTTTCTCGGAAGCGTATACTTTTCTGGAGCGAGGACATCGAGAAACATGGGGAAGCACTCGCTGTTTCCTTTGACATCTCGAAGGCCTTTGATAAGGGTTTGGTACGATAGACTTATTAGCAAGCTTTCTTCATGCGGCCTACCTGCTGGATTACGCAATTGGATACCAGACTTTCTGAAGGGATTGGTTGATACGTGTACACACTGACGGCTGCTCGTCTGGCCGATTGGCTATTAACGCCGAGGTCCTGCACCCTCAGGGATCGGTTCTCTCTGAAACGCTGTTTTTGTTGCGTATAAATGATCTGCTGAAGTCCGATATCTTTGGCTACGCAGACGACAGCGCCGTTGTTGAAAGATACTTATCAGATGCACCGACCAGTGCGTCGCAGATCAAGTCCCTTAGAGAGTCCGTTGTTGAACGCTTCAACTTGTCCCTGAAGGCAGTCATCGAGTGGGCGACATCAACTTATATTTAATGCTGCCTAGACCTTGAGTGTGTCTTTTTTCCGCAAAACCCCCGTTTTGTTCCACTTCCACTTTTCGAGATGGTATACGTTCCGATTACTTATCACCTCGAGCTTCTTGCCGTTACTCTCTCAGTCTCCATCCTCAACTATGGCTCCTAAAATCGAATAGTTATTTAATCATATTATTTATTTACATCATACGGGTCTATCAGAATATCAACGCTGAAGCATATTTTTTGCTGTAGCACTAGCTGAGATAGATACCAAATTTGGCCTCGTGCATTCACAATCACTACGTGCTATCGTATTTCATTTACTGTATATAAAATGTGCAACGTGTGTGTGAATGAGGACTCAAAATAAACCAATTTTCTTGCTTTCTTAATTTAATTAAAATAAAGCAATTGTTGTACCCCCCAGCCGTGGCGAAGAACTGTCTGGCGACCAGCATGATAGTGACTATTCCACTAATAGGCATCCATCGCACGTACCACGCTGCACTGGCCTGCCAATTACTCGACGTGCAGGCAGTACCAGCAGACTTGGTGAAGTAATGACTATGATATTTGGAATTAAGAGTACCTAGATATATAAAATTAAAGTGCTTAGACAATATCAGTAAATTTAAGGATTTTTGATATCGCCAGCTTTCAGGATACTACGTTCCTCAATCGTCCTCCTAGCGTTAACGGCCAAGGCCAAATGCAAGTATCGTTCATTGGTTCGAAATAAAGAATTATATTATTATTAATAAAATTCTACCAAGAAAAGCTATCCATGTTCATGGTCCGGCTAATCCCATAGTTGCCTTTTACATCACCCACGGATGAGATGGGTTGGTGTTATTCGTAGCCGGCACCACACAGCATCTATACACCGAGTAAATCTGCGGGCCAGCATGTACGCCCTGATTGGCAACGCTCTGCGTTCCAATTCAATATCTACACCGTCTTTCAGCTACATGAATCATGAATCTGAACTCTGTAGATTTCCACGGGCTGGGGTTATCAGCAACTCTGTCCAAGGTATTTAAACCAATGTACCGGATAAATCAGAAATCCTTAAAAGCCTTGTTTTAAAATTATTTTTAATTATACAACATTATTTTTAGTATAAACAAAAGCCACACAGAGAGGTAAAAGGGGATTAAGGGAATTTACACCAGAGGGATGGGCAGCAGCATCCCTTCTGTAGAACAGCATCCATTCTGCGCTCACCAGCGGCGAGCGCGGCGTGCGGGAATACTGGCAAATTCCCTCCTAAATTACTTAATTCCCCCGTCATTGGGGGAGGCCGTAGTTCAGCAGTGGACCTCTTTTGGCTGATCTGATAATAATGATCAGATTCGCTGAATGTGGCCAACCGATTGCCGAGCTGCAGACGGACTGAAAAGGGCCTCCCCTTTTCAAGATATCAAATTGCAGGAGGAGACCGAGTCGGACGACGTGCCGACTTACGAGGTAAAGGATTTGCACAATCTAGGGGCCCACTTGAGATAGCGGGTTCAGACACAATCTCACACGCATAAGCCTAGACTTTGTAGAAATAGTTTGATATATACTTATTTGTTCCGAGCGGGACTCGTGGACTAATTAATTGCGCAGACTTTTTAAGCATTAGCCACTGAGCCACTGAGTCAGTCGAGTTGACTGCTTAACAAAAACTTCAGATCATTTCAAAACATTTAATTGATTATAGGGTGATCGAAAGCGCAAGCGTTGGCTTGCCGGGATGGATCCAAAACTTTGTCATATCGTTGGTACAAAGGGGAGTCCTGTCTATAGTCACGATTCGACGTAGCGAAGCTCAGAAGCAAACAGGAATAGTCATCCCCTCCTTGGCGTTGCTACAGAAGGATAATATTGATTTCAAAGCCGAAGATGAGATAAGAAAGCGACACAGTCTTCAGGTACTAAATTCTATATAGTTTTCTTGTTCTCGGAATAGTTTAACATTTTGAGACAATTTTCTCTTATTCTTCAGAGCATCTACAGCATAATGAGCGTTAGTGTGTTGAGCAGGCAAGATAGCACCAACAACTTTCAAGAGAATGACGTCATCCAGGTGGCAGTCTTAGCAGAGTCCTATACCTTCGATGATATTATGAACGTTGATATGACTATGGACGGTATATCTGTTGCTATATTGTCAAACTTATTTCTTTATAGTGCTATCACTACATCACACAGCATCTATAAGACTATTCTAGAGGTATTATAAAAAAATATTTATTGGGAATATCTTTGCAAAATAGCTATAAAGTATCATATTGATATAATGACACTACAGTATTTCATTCATATCAGCTAAAGGTCATTGCACTCTAAAATATACTTATAAGCACTACTGTTTTTATTACCTTTAACGATTGGTGTACAATAAAGAGTATAATAAATAAAGGTCGTTCACCTGCTGTACGAATGCCTCCCTCATAAGCTTCCGCAACAATTGTGTCGTTATTTCACTTACCACTCTTGGCAGGCGGGTTGATGAGCGGAGAATGGCTGCTATTCCACAGTTAGGACGCTGTTGCCCGTCCCTCTGGTTTGGAGCCTTACGGCCAAATACTCAAACGCCATTTAACGTTAAGTCCCCGCTTAAACAATTTAAGCCGCCCGGTTTTGTACCAAAAACCGGTTTCTCGAATAGTTAAAGCGGGGACTTAACGTTAAATGGCGTTTGAGTATTCGGTCATTCTGCGAATGGGTGTAGGGACTGTGACTGTGTAGGAAAGCTTTAGCTTTTAACTTTTTTTATACCTCCAATTGTACATGATTTTTGCATACCATTGTATTCTCATTTTGGTGTGCAATAAAGTGGATTTATTTATTATACTAATTCGATTAACGTGTGTTTTTTATATGTATGAGCTTTATGATTTGCGTTGTTGTGCCGGCTACGAATCCCCATGTCGTCCAGTGGGTGTCGTAAAAGGCGACTATGGGGTTAACTGGTGGATCTGTACTCGAACGAAGCTTCCGCCCATCCACCAGTTAACCCCATAGCCAAGCGTGGCAATTATGGCAAAGCCCCCCAATATGCACACCCAGACCGGTCGTTATGGCGACCTTGGGGGAGGCTTATGTCCAGCTGTGAAATTTGTTCGGCTAAAACGAACGAGCTTTATGATCCGGGATCTATGCTCTACCGCATTGGAGTGTTGAAGATGACTTACAGCCGAAATGAATAAACAATCGTATGCAAAATCTTTAAAGCAGTTGAAATTCAAGATCACATTTAACACAAAAAACAGACAAGTTCTTAATCCCAATTCCAAAAAATTTGGATTAGATTGCTTTGGTACCTACTTAATTTCTACCGTAAGGCGGCACCAGTAGATATATTGTTAAGAGTAAAGGAAGCTAGGAGTTAATTCTGTTATTATTAAATTAGAAAACTGAGACACCATTTACTGTTGCATCTCCAACTGTCAAGAAAAGTTTATCGGTCTCAAATGCTTGTCAAGACAACAGCAGTACATCAGGAGATCTACTAAGGGTGGGCCCACATTACCGATCCGAAACTAGGATCAAACTAGATATTTCCGCTTCTATTGGTTCAGATACTTGAAGCTCGTACCGTAATTGGATCTATAACAATAATGGAGTTTTTGATTAGTTTTGTACGGTAGATAAAATAACTTTTTAAATCTGTAACGACGCTTGTCACCTTAGTCATCCTACGACCACGAACCCTGGAAAGTGTTCGAAACGTCAGGAAAAACAAAAATCAATAATACACGCGATTTAATCCGTTTAAAATTGTTTTATTATAATGTGTCATAATCGCGAAAACCTAAGACATTACTATAATAACGTAGTTAGTCACCTTAGTTAAGTAACTTACTTTCTTACCAGTAAATTCGTGCTGTTCATTTTGAGATTCTTATGATTTGATTCGAATACTCTTTAATAATAAAATTATTTTGTAACGAGAATCACGTATATAAAACGGTGAAAAGGATGTAAAGAAATAATTATTTTATGATATCTATATACATCCTTTATATTTTATCTATATTTTAGCAATAATCCTGAAAACATACGACTCTCTGACTCCGTTTGAAAAGATGTTATTGAAGTGTGGTTCTGTACTCGGAGACGTGTTCTCTAGGCGGATGCTGCTGCATTTACTTCAGAGTGACTCTCCCAGGAAAGTTGCTCAAGGTATGATTAAGATTTTTAAAGGCAGTTAGTTCCCTTGTCGATCCATGAAATCATTTAAGTTTAAATATTCAAGAAAAATCAAAACAAATTGATTACAGTTCCATTATTACTAGATATCAAATTCATCTTGCTGTCAGCAGACATGAGTGTATGTACATCAGCCCACAAACATTCCACTACTGAACGTGGGCCTCCCAATGGTCATAGGGGATATTGCCATAATGACCACACTTGACAAGCGGATAGGTGATCGTAGTATGCTGTTATTAGCCCACGGGAGGATGCTTATACGGAACCGTACTTACATGTTTTCTATATTTAATTTGTAATAGGCAAGCAGATTCGCGGTCGAATGTAGCGTAAGCAAATATTCACTTATAATACTTTTAATGAAATATAAAGGGACTGTGTTAATACTTTATTAGCATCCAATGTGAGCGCTTTTATTTTCATCATCAACCCTTTTCGCACTCTAGCATCCTATCATAGCATATCACCAGCATCAAACTTAAGCATATAGTCATACATTTAGCATATCAGCATAAATGTGTAGGTTAATCACGGACAAGTGTGATCTTACGAGGACCTGGAACCCCCCTTCGGTCCCGGTTTTAGCCGGTAGGAGTCCGTCTGGTATGCTCCTTCACCCTTCGCCGGGGCGGAAGAAGTTCATGCAGAATTTCCACTGGAGACCAATAAAAAAAGGGTTAATCCCCTACAATGCTGCTGCCCATTCTCTTGATACCAACCCTTAATCGCCTACTTTTACTAATACAAGACACATGTTTTTATTTCATATTAGACCTTGGCAGGCTCTTAAGAAAAGTCATCAGTACTGGGCAATACACGGAACCCGGAACCCACCTGCCATATCAAAGTCACCAGAACCTATTTCACGTAAAAGAAGGAGTTTCTAACTCTAAGTAGACTATTTATTCAGTATTAACTCCACTCGGCCTATTGGGCAGTGAATGTACTAGACATAAAGCTGATCATGATAAATATCGATGCAAATGCACTGCATCTCTTAACTCCAATAACTCGGTCTTGTGAAAGCGTAAAAAATATGAATGCATGCGCACAGCCTTTTATTGGAATTCTAGTGTTCCTTCACCATAATTTTTCTATCAGGATATGCAGTGGATTACGCACACTAACGTTTTAAAACCTTAAATATTTTCTCTATTACATATTGATAGCGGTGGGAAAACTATTCCTTATAAGAGTGCTGGAGTGCGAAGGCGGAGACTTTACTCGTGACACTTCGCTGGTGCTCGTGCACCCGGCGCCCGCGCTTTCAAACCCCAAGCCTCCCTATTGCGCCTGCTTAGGTACCAGGCAGCCGGGTAAGTCACTGTATTTTCATTGTATATGACGTGTCACAAACTGACCGTGTAGCTCTAGTCACGGATTGGGCTAACCCATCCCATCCTGAGGGTGCCGAAGAAGGGGACTTAGGGAGTTTGGAACCCGGTGCGTACCATTAAGCACTTTGGGTTACCCGCAGGTGGTGGGTAAACTACTAACACTAGCATATACAAGGAAGGTAGGTGTCAGGCAGGCGGCCGACTGTAAAAGCCCTTTTGCCAAACCTTTGCAATATTTCATATTGCGCAGACCCCAAGTAACTTGAGAGCAGGGTAAGAAGATGACGTGTTACAAACGTTGTTTGAATAAGAGTTGTCAGAGAACCAGATGAATATGTTATGATCAACCACTGCCCGTTCCTCATTTCGGCCAAATGAAGTCCACTGCTGGACACAGGCCTCCCCCAAAGATCACCACAACGACCGATATGGGTGTGTTGTGGGCTCATTGGGGGGTTTTGCCTTATTCGCCACGCCCTTGGCAGACCGGTTGGCGATCGCAGTTGAGTTGTTAATGTACTCGAAGGACGCTGCTGCCCATCGTCCGGCTAATCCCTTAGTCGACTTGTATGACACCCACGGGAGGAGATGGGGTGGTGGTATTCTGAGCCGGCACCACACGGCACAGCCGGCACCACACGGCATGATAGGTATTGAAAAGTGGTTCGAACTTACGTAGTGATTCGCAGTTACTACAGTCAGTACATATTTATGATATTAATAATATCAGCCTGCCTGCAAATTCTTCTCTTTGCGACAAGGAACGATCAGTGATCACCGCACTTACTCACTGTGCTGATTTTATTATAGTGTTTTCCTTAATGTAATACAGGAGTGAGGAAATTCACTGAGAAATTATGTAATACATTGAAAAAGACACATGCCAGGTTTGAACCCGCTACCTAGTGCTCAAGAAGCGAGTCCTTAAACCTCCAGACCACGCAGAAAAAGCAGTCGATAGGGCGACAGATTACTTAGTATTTACTAAAGATTTTAAACCTAAAATAACGTAAACCTAACCAATACCGTCCTCTAAAGGACTATCTATATATTTTTATCACGAGAACGAAGCGAGGTTGCCAGTGTCATGGCTACTATCTAGATCTTACGAGGTTACCTAAGCGTTGCCTCTGGTCTTAGCCAACCTACTGCTTTGTAATCAAAATCTGGGAAGTGACAGTCGACCCAACTAATGCGTACATATACACAGACAGTAGTTGAGAGCAAGGGTAGCCAACACTTCGATCGCCGGAGACAGAGTTGTCGATCGCGAAAGGACAAAACAAGCAAAAGCGATTGTAAAAAAATAAAAAACTTAACATACTTCATATCTAACGACAACTCATATGTTAAAATCCATCAAGCCGTTTAGGCTACAGAGCGTACCAAAGAAATAGATATATACACACATACACTCGAAAAACATTACCCTCCTTCTGGGGCAGTCAGCTAAAGATATACAGTCAAAAAGTGAATACATATGATACAGATGACAGACCATAACACAAAAAACTCTTTATGGTCAGCGTTATCAAATTACACTTATGATTTTGTTAATTTGATTGAAGAAATGAAAATATAATCTTCCCATCAAACGCTTTTTAATAAAAAAATCAATACTAACATGTGTTAAATTAGGTATTAATTTATACTCGTACATCCAACTAAATAATCAAGTCAATTCCAAGAGGTCAGGAATTTTTATTTATATTTTTGCCCAATCAATTTGGTCACCCTAACCCAAGGATACCAGCATATCTTTTCTATGATCTTTTAAAGACAGCCACAGGATGGAAGGTACCCAGATTATTCGGTTAATTTTTATATACAGGGACTTGTCGTGATCTTCCAATGTACGCGTTCTGTGGATACATGAAATTCCGCAATACCTTATTCAGAACCACTACTTACGAATTATTGACTGACAGCCAAAAGGTAAGCGATTCTGTCCCATATATTTTTTAATATTTTAAGTAAATATCTTGCGCAAATAATGAACATCATGGAAGTAAGAGGCATTATTTAATATAATAAAATAAAAGTAGGAAGCTAATTATTATTACCAGTTTAGGATAACACAATAGGCGGAAGGCAGCTTAGATATACTGAAGAAGTGAAGATAAACTTGGGTCTAATGAATAAAATCTTGCTGAATATGATAATCTAGCTGTTAACCCGTTGGTGCCGGCTTTGCCGTGTGGTGCCGGCTCAGAATACCACCACCCCATCTCCTCCCGTGGGCGTCGTAAAAGTCGACTAAGGGATTACCCGGAGGATGGGCAGCAGCGTCCTTCGATTACATTAACAACTCAACTGCGATCGCCAACCCGTCTGCCAAGCGTGGCGATTATGGCAAAACCCCCCAATGAGCCCACAACACACCCATATCGGTCGTTGTGATAATCTTTGGGGGAGGCCTGTGTCCAGCAGTTGACTTCATTCGGCCGAAATGACGAAGCCGTTACTTCATCCGCGAGTGAACGTATCCATTATCCTATTCCATAACATGAACTACCTGTTCCAAATTTCGTCTGAATCCAGCAGTTTGAGCGTGATTGAGAAACAAACATACTAAAATTCACATTTATACTATTAGTAAAATTGAGAACACGAAACACAATACGCACGCTTAATAATAAATAGAAACAACACAAACTTGGGTGATTTGGTGACGGTGGTCAAAGTTGATACACAAAAATTAACATAAATTTGTAATGCGCCGATGGAAATGGAAGCGATGGAAGTTTTCATGTGGACGAAAACAAATCATTTCAGTTTATTAATAATAGGTGACTATTTAAAACACTCAAATTTAACCCTTTGCAACTGACGTGCCCTAATTTTCCCAATTCCACTGGCATGGACTACCATCAGGTATACTAATACAGGGCAACATTTTGACGGCTGATAAGTTTATGACATGTTTTTAAATGTTTAGAATGTGCATAATTATATTAAAATAATAATAATATCAAAATTAAAAGCAATGTACTGAATACCAATGTTGATTGAATTGGCATAAATAAGTCGTCACAAACTAGAATCCATACAAAAAAATGAATAAACAACACCTAAATCATCACTTTAAACAACATTCATTGGTTCTATCAAAAGTTACAGGCCCTCAAAATTGTAATTTTTGTCGATATTTACAATGGATTGGCCAATTGACGACTAGCATTGAAGATATACAAATGCTTTTATTTTTTATATTTAAACCGGGTTCGTTATCGAATTCCACAACACTTTCCCCCATTCTATGGTCGAAAAGCTTGAAACAAAGTTGAAAATAGCCTTCAAAATTAACTAGTAGGATGTTGTTGTGGGCTGCGGTTCGTGATGTCCTGGGGCACTGTTGACCATTCCAAATAAATTCATTTTTTACCTTTCAAATCGTTCACCCAATGTTGCTTGAAACACTTCTTCAGTAGGATCTTGACGCGGTTCTTCAGAAGGTTCATGATGTTCTGCTTCATCTGAAACTTCGTCAACTTCCAAGTGTTCAGTTCCTAGTAGAAAAGTTGGGTAACATCACCCTTATCGTCAAGATAACTGGACACGTGCTCGCTATCTTCTTCCATCCACTATGCTACTAGCTGGTCTTGACTACTATAAGTTAAACTCTACATTTTCTTAGAACTGCGAGGGCATTGGATCCTATTTAAATGAGCATGTGGTGACACCTACACCGCCAGCAATACAACTACAACTTACAACGACGTCTACTTGACTATTAAAACGCAACTCTCCGATGACGTCAAAGAATCCTGAATCACGCTATTAAAGTATTCGCGCAACGCAGCATATATACAGTCGCCCAACATCAATCGTTGGGCTTCGGCCCGCCAGGCATACCTTCCGCCTGGCTGGAGGAGGAGGAGCTCCTCCCTTTTCTATGGAGGAACACCACACCTTGTTCCCCATATTGGTGACCCCGACGTGATCACCATGTTCACCATAAGCCATATGGAAAAAAAACATCAAACTGAAAGTATGAATCAATTTTATTGACGTGTTGTCTAGGAAACACTATGAAAATGATAACTATTTTACTACATGAACTTCCTTCGCTCCGGGGAAGGGCAAAGGGGTACTTCTTCCGGCTAAAACCACTGGAGCGGTCATCTTTGGCACCGAAGGGGAGCCCAGGTCACGGAGGGGATGACTGTAAAGCAGTCACCCCCTCTAGCGGCGGGAAAGCGAATGTAAAAAGGTCGCCTTCAAGGCACTTCTCGGGGAGGATTGTAAAGGATCCCCCAAGCCTCGCCTTGCGCTGTGCTGCGTACACGGGGGCACGTAACCACGTGCGCGCTGCCGTCATCCCGGGGGTCACTCGGTGTGAGCACGCAGACTCCCTAATCTGCGCGCCCGCGAACCCCGAGACCCCCCGCCATATAGTGATGGCAGAGGCTCAGGCGTGTTGGACCTGGGTGCCGGGATGGTAGTTACCCCGGCGCCGTCTCGTCCTTCCCCGTGCGGAATCGGCCCGCTCCCGATCCCGCTCTGCAGTCTCCTTCTGAAGCATGGCGCTCTCGCAGAAGGAGACCAATCAGTCACATACCTACCTTAATACTGACATGGTTGAATAAACAGCTTTCCGCGTAGAAAGGCCCATGCCCCTGCCACGACCGTTTGTGGTTCCCTAATGAACGCCTGGGCTTGCAATAAGAAGGTAGGTACTAAGAATAAGGAATTCATAATTTAATAAAAAATAACGACGGTCGACATAATTATTTGATTGCGGGGTGTCTGTCACCAGACCACGTCAGTCGTAGAGGGGTATTTTCTAAAATACATATCAAATTGCGACCGATAGTTTCCGAAAAGTAGATAATCCGATATAAATACGCTAGAATAAGGCACTAAAAAAATCGTTCTTTTACAATTACAGCATGAAATGCACACGCGTGCTCTAATGTATTTAGAGCGCTTTGCCCGGCGATGTGTTAGCTGTGGTGCCGGCTGCTTCTCCAAGCTGCTTGGACTGCGCTGCGATGACGTAAGTGCACTTATATCTACCTACCTGCCCATTTACGGCACGGTTGTGGCCGTGGCACACCACGATCGATTACAACAAACCCTACCTGTATGGCATACAGGTAATTGTACCGGGTCTGTCAGTAGTATAGCCTGAAACACAGGATTAACCTAGTACCTATAAGCAGCCTGCTAGTAGTTATTTTAAGTCGAGCTGACTTAACTTGTTTGTATTTAATGTTTTCATCTATAAATTATTTAACAGTTATAAATTAATTGAATGGAGCATCAATTAAATAATTCCGTAAGATTTTATATTTATGAACATTTAAGTCAAATTTTTGTAAAGTTTTGATTAATAAGTTATTATATATATTATAATTATATAAAGTTGATAGATAAATTATAATTGTCGTTATAATTTATTTGTATGCATTGATGTATATATGTTACTATCGTAACATTGTTTAACTCAATGTTCGTATGTGTAAACTGCAACCACGATACACGAGAATCCTAGTGTGCGAAATCCTTCCACCACCTTCTTGACACAAGTAAAACTACCTATTCATGATCCTCGGCCAGTAATCCAACTCGTGAACTCTTCCATTTCAGCCTATAATTGTCCACTGCCGAACGGAAGTTTCCCCCAAAGATTGCTACAACGACCGGTATGGTTTTGTGTTGCGTGCACATTGGGGGGTTTTTGCCATAATGGCCACGCTTGGCAGATGGCTTGGCGATCGCAGTTGAGTTATAAATGTACTCGAAGGATGCTGCTGCCCTTCCTCCGGCTAATCCCAAGGTCGACTTTAACGACACGCACGGGATGAGATGGGGGGTAGTATTTTAAGCCGGCACCACAAGGCAACTCTTCATATGTGCTTAACTTTAGATACATATAGAGGTAATGTTTTTTGTTCAGGGTCTTATCGAAGAAACTGAAGAATTGAAGCGAACGCGACTGCAAATAGTTGCGTTAAGCGCTGAATCTAGGAGGGCCGGCGAAGATACGGTCCAAATGTACAACAACAATGAAAATAATTCAGATTATGGGGTAGGAAGTCCGAATCTGCCTACTTTGTATAGACGTATAACGAAAAAGCAATGTTTTTATATGAAGTTCAGCCCTAATGTTTGCAGAGGTGGATAGAATTGCAATGGCACTCGAGGCACGGGTGGATGAAAACTAAAGCTTATTTTTTTATTTCACATCAGGCTCTGATAGTTGCTTAAGAAAAGTAAAATGTTAAGGTGCATATGCAGATATATTGTTTGAAATTTTTGAGTCACTATAAGTATGTATATATTGTTTGTTATTTCCAAAACAAGGACTTTTTATAGGTTTCCCTGTAATATATAAGTAAAGAATTACATTTTGTACTTTTCAAAATTTTTGGCACATTTGTTTCACAGATACGGTGATTTCGGGGAACAGTAAATTTTCATCTATTTTCAACGATTTATTTTCAAATAAATTGAGACCCTCACAATAAGGACTTTTTTGTGAGGATCTCAAATTATTTGTGTCTTGACAAAATGTCATTGTATGTAGTCACTAATTTATTATTTTTGCTTTTAAGAGTAACACCACAGCTGACCTAATTAGCTGCGACTTGTACGGAGACAGTTTTAGGACTCATATACTAGGTATGTTGATACTTTATTTTTTTGCTAGTTAATGTATTATACATACTTTTAACTTCCAAACGGTTACTGTATCACGACTAGGTCACCAACGACCGCCGCCGGTACCAAAGAAGTCGACGCCGGCGTAGTGCTACAGCCGGAGAGACTGCGGAGGCCTATCTGGCCTACCGGGCGGCCACGAAGTCGCTAAATAGCGCAATTCGCGAGGCGAAGGCTCGGTCTTGGAGTGAGCTCCTGGAGGGACTGGACAGGAATCCGTGGGGGAGACCCTATCGTATGGTCGTGGGCAAATTGCGCCCTTGGGTCCCCCCGGTGACTGAAACCTTGGCCCCGGATTTGCCGGAGGGAGAGCTTTCAACGCTCTTTCCGGCGGTCCGGGATCTTCCTGGTCCCTCTCCACCCCCGATTGCCTCGGAATGGGCCGTGGAGTTGGGGGTTTTGGAAGGGGAGCTGGGCCGAGCCATTGGCCGCCTGAAGAGCCTATACACCGCACCGGTTCCGGACGGCATTCCGGGCCGCGCGTGGGTGTATGCACTGCAGTCTCTTGGGGACCGCTTGAGGCGGCTGTTCACCAGCTGCTTCCGTCGAAGTGTGTTCCCAACCAGCTGGAAGGAAGCCGGAATGGTTCTGTTGAGGAAAGAAGAAAGGCCTGCGGAGTCTCCTTTTGCATATCGTCCCATTTGCCTGCTCGACAAGGCTTCGAAGCCATTCGAGAGAATAATTACCCGAAGACTCGTTGAGCACCTGTCGCGAGTGGGTCCCGACCTGGCCGAAAGTCAGTACGGCTTCCGGCAGTGGCGGTCCACAATCGAAGCGATTCTTCGCGTCCGCTCGCTGTCGGAACAGGCAGTTACCCAGTGGGGCGTTGGCTGTTAGTCTAGACATCGTCAACGCCTTCAACTCCCGTAGGGTGCGATTAGGGGGGCACTAGTCCATCATCGATGCCCCCCCTACCTGCAGGGCATCATAGGGGCCTATCTGCGTGATAGGCACATTCGCTACGGGGGCAGAGACGGTAGCGGAGGGAGATTACGTGCGGGGTTCCGCAGGGGTCGGTTCTCGGCCCCATTTTATGGAACCTCGCCTACGACGCGGTCCTGCGTGTCGTTCTACCCGCTGGTGTCAGCTTGGTCTGTTACTCTGACGACACTCTTGTGTTAGCCAGTGGGGAGTCCTTCGATGGAACCATCCGGCTTGCCGAGCAAGCGGTGGCAATTGTCGTGGCCAAAATCCACGCTCTGGGTCTGCAGATATAATTTCATAATTTCGGCCGAATGAAGTCCACTGCTCGACACAGGCCTCCCCCAAAGATCACCACAACCACCGATATGGATGTGTTGTGGGCTCATTGGGGGGTTTCGCCATAATCGCCACGCTTGGCAGGCGGGTTGGCGATCGCAGTTGAGTTGTTAATGTACTCGAAGGACGCTGCTGCCCATCCTCCGGCTAATCCCTTAGTCGACTTTTACGACACCCATGGGAGGAGATGGGGTGGTGGCATTCTGAGCCGGCACCACACGGCTACCCCGTGATAGCTCACAAAACCGAGGCGCTATGGTTCCACAAACTGCCGCGGAGCAGAGAACCACCCAGTTCGTGGATACGCGTTGGTGACGCGCAAATCAGGGTGGGGCAGTACATGAAGTACGTGGGGTTCACCCTGGACAGTCGTTGGGGCTTCGAAGAGGACTTCGCACGCCTCGTCCCCCGAGTCGAGAGGGTAGTGGGTGCATTACACCGGGTGCTGCCCAATCTCGGGGGACCGAGTGAAGAAGTTCGCCGCCTCTACGCAGGGGTTGTGCGGTCTGTGGCCCTCTACGGGGCGCCTGTATGGTCAGCACGACTGTCAGGTGCCCGGCGCTGCAGAACCAAACTTCACGGTCTGCAGCGCAGAGTGGCTATACAGATCGCACGGGGATATAGGATAGTGTCCTACGAGGCGGCAACTCTCTTGGCGCGCTTTCCGCCTTTTGACATCCTGGCGGAGACGGACGCGTGGGTCTATGATCAGACACGCTCCCTCCGCCAGAGTGGCGAAAGCGTGCCTCCAGGGGCGTTCGACAGGATAAGGCGGCTGGCTCGACGGCGCGCTCTCGAGATGTGGCGACATCGCCTTCAGTTGCAGTTTGCGACCAAACGCGTCGTCGAGGCCATCCTGCCTTTCTTCGGAGCCTGGCTTAAAAGGAGTGTCGGCTATGTTGGCAGAGCATGAAAACTGGAATGCAGTAGTCTCCTTCTGTGAGAGCGTCATGCTCCAGAAGGAGACCGCAGAGCGGGATCGGGAGAGTGCCGATCCTGCTCGAAGAAGGAGGAGACGGCGGCGCCGGGGTAACAACCGCCCTGGCGCCTAATTTCTATACGCCTGAAACCCCCTGCCGTCGCTATAAGGCAGGGGGCCTCTGGGTTCGTGGGTGCGTAGATTGGGGAATCTGCGTGCCCACACCGAGCTGCCCACGAGAGGACGGTTGTGCGCCGCCGTGTGCGCAGCACAGCACATTGCACAGAGATGCTTCGGGGGATACTTTCCAATCACCCCGGAGGGCTGACCGCTTTACAGTCACCCGGTCCGAGATGTAACTATGGGCGTGGTGCCTATGGGTGGCTCTAGTGTGATCATACGAGGACCTGGAGCCCCTCTTAGGTGCTGAAGATGACCACCCCAGTGGTTTTAGCCGGTAGGAGTCCGGCATGTCCCTTCGTCTTTCCCCAGGGCGGAGGAAGTTCATGAAGAATTTCCACTGAGCCCAATAAAAATAAGGTCTGTTCTAACGGAAAATTAATCATGCCAAGGGGCGCCAGCTACCGCCAAATAGTTGATGCGACCTCTCTGTCTATAAGTTTCCGTTTATTCTTGATGGGTCCAAATTACTAGTACGAGGACACGGTACAGGTATTACTTGATAAAATTACAATTAATTTAACACCGTCAATCGTTAAAGAGTGACATATAGCCAATAGTAGACTATGATATGATTATGAGAGGCATAACTTGAGTTATACTCTAAAACATTGTCTGCAGAACATCGAAATTCGCGACCGTCAAAGCAAATATATTCACAACACAAACGCGTTTGTTCGTTCTCATCGTTGGAACTGGAGAACTGTGAATGCCTGTCGATTCTGCAAAGTGTGTACTGCCAAATAATAGACCACTGCCGGGGAGCCCGTAAGTATACATTTTATGTCAATAAAGGGTTAGTCACTAGCAAAAACAGAGATTTTTAAAAAACAATAACCAGTTTATCCCTTTTGTACATTCGTACTGGAGCCGACAATAGTTTAAGAATAGAAGCTTCTAATAGGAATTCGACTATTGGTATTTATTTTCATTATTAAATTGAAAAAATAATAAACTTACTACTTATCCAGCCCCTGCCAGAATCTTTTTTTTTCCGTTTTTCATAGTATTAAACCATTTTAGTACCCATTGCAATAGACCTTATAATTTTAGTTTCAATTTCATACTATGTGTCTATGTCCTGACATATATCTAGTACAATTTTACTAGTAAAACAATACTTATGAAGACATTGTTATTATTGTTGTTTGTATGTGTTGTCTTTGTATGAATTATTGTCTTGCAGATGAATTTCAGAAACTATTCGAAGCGTATCTAGAGTACGCTGATTTGTGTATTGATGTAAGCCAAAACATACCACAAGCAGTTCGCCTGCTATGTGAAGTTGAAGACTTTATCAAGGTTAGAACATATCTCTGCCTATAATTAGTTTATTAATCAAAAGCGATCAATTCTTGAACTTATTCTGAGACATAGTTAATCTTCTAAATAACACACACGCAAATCAGCCCGTAAACGTTCATTGCTGGATATAGGCCTCCCCAATGAGTGGTCATAGGGAATATTGCCATAATTACCACGATGCTGCTGCCCCTCCTCTTGATATCAACCCTCGGTCACCTTTTACGAAATCCATACGGGGAAAGTGTCTATGGTAAAGTATAATCTTATCTAGAGCTTATCGCGGCATAGAGTAGACCTAGTGGTCGGTTAACGGTGAAGGAAAACATCGTAAGGAAACCTGCACACCTGAGAGGACTCCCAAAAGTTTCTCAATGGAGTGTGTAGTCCGCCAACCCACATTAGCCCAGCGTGGGGGACTAATGCCTAACCTTTCTCATCGCTATAAGACCCGTGCCCAGCAGTGGGACAGTTATCAGCTGATTATGTATGTATGTATGTATCTTTAGAATTCAAAAGCAAAAGCAATCATCTTTACTGTGTCAAACACAAAAGCCTCTACTCAATGTCAGTGGCACAACTTGAAGAAGTGAAACACTCTGGGTTGTTTGTTAGGGCACAAAAAATCCGCCTTTTACTAAGTACAGCAATGGTTGGATGGGGCTGCTGGTTCATACTTCCCTGCTTGTATGATAAATGAGCGTATTCGCCTGGTTTCGTGTAGTGCCGGCTCAGAATACCACCACCCCATCTCCTCCCGAGAGTGTTGTAAAAGTCGACTAAGGGATTAGCCGGATTATGCTCAGCAGCGTCCTTCGAGGACATTAACAATTCAGCTGCGATCGCCAACCCGCCTGCCAAGCGTGGCGCTTATGGCAAAACCCCCCAGTGAGCCCACAACACACCCATATCGGTCGTTGTGGTGATCTTTGGGGGAGGCCTGTGTCCAGCAGAGGACTTCATTCAGCCGAAATGATGATGTTTCGTCTATCTGTGTGTTGGTTACATTTTCACAAATAATCAGACGAACGATTTTGGAATTTCGTGGAACGGTGGGTTGAAACTAAGAATCTGCCTAAAGATATACTCGTCCCCGGAAAATTTCAACTTTTATGCGCTACACACAGCTACATATAATTCGACGTGTTTTATCTTAGACTGAAAATTTCTACCCTATGAATCTTAACAAGAAATGGGTGAGAGACTTTAGTCTGGCTAGCGTTTGCTCAATGCGAGGCGGGTGTATGCTTGAATCCGGAGACTTAAGTGAAGCAAGGAAGCAACTACACAAAGCCATGAAATTGTATTGCTATCCCTTCCCTACTTCTAAGTAAGTACTCATCTGCATTGTCAATTAATCTTAATTAGTATTTTTCTATTTTAAAATCGCTGCAATCTAAACCGAACTCATGGCAGAACACCCCTCTTCACCCATGGGTGTCGTGAAAACGCTACAAGTGCTTATAGAAGCAGCATCCTCTTACGCGCTAATAACAACTTACTGCAAAATCCAATCCGCCTGCCAAGTGTGATGTTTATGGCTATAGGTTAGTGATGCAACAGACCTCTGCTTCTGCTTCTGCGACTGCGAAAGTTCCGCGCGCTTTTTCACATCCGTTTCTACTTCTGTTTCCGCAACTTTTATAACGGATATTTGATCGGATGTTTTGGTATTTGCGCAGCGGATGAGCCGCTTCCTGGCCTGGACATAGCAATATGAGGTAGCCCTTGTGAATATTACAGACGATATCAGGTCAGGCATGGAAATGGGTAAGTTAACGGTACTTGCACTGCTTGACTTTAGCAACGCTTTCAATACCTACCATTGGTCACGATATGTTGCTTGGAATACTCTGTTCTTTTAACATATCTCCATCGATACTAGACTGGTTTCATTGTTATCTGTTTGGTCAGCGTATTTCCATCAAATAATCTATTCTTAGTGCTACACTTCTACTGGTGAGCCTCAGGGGGATGTGTCATCCCCTCTACTATTCGCACTTTTTATTCTATCTTTCTTCGCCTGTCTTCTTTCGTCCACCTCTATGAAGATGACACTTAGGCCACTTTCGGAAGGCTGACTGATGCCATATAAGACTATCAACATTGGTTTGGCTCGTATAAGAGAGTGGAGCACAAAGTTTGGACTAAGAGTCAACCTAACAAAACACAGGTGACTGTTGGTGGTGGCTCTCGAACTGTCTCTAAGATTGTCTGGTTGACACTTTCCCTCAGTTTTTGTTCTCTCTCTCTCTGACTCTGTTATTCCCATATCTCACAACGTTAAGAACTCGGGGATTTATATCGACAGTACTTTTCCTGAACTAAACTACTTTAGGAAGTCAGTCACAAATTGTTTGCTGCAGCAGACGGCTTTGTCATTTTATTCCCATTACAATCAAATTGGCTTCTATAGAAGGGACATTGCTACCCTTCCTTCTGATTTAGATTCCCTTAGCCGCCCTTTACGACTTCCACGGGATGAGATACCGTAGGTTTTGGATATTTGCTGTTAATTCTAGCATACTAATCTTGCATTAATCTTGTGGGACAAATAATTTATTTGGGCACTATGCACAATGTAATATGAACATGTTGATCAGTAACATCCAGTGTGACCACAACATAGCCGAAACCAAATTATACCTGAACATAATAATTAATTTATCAAGTTGCCTTATGATATCATTCTATCTTATTCATATTGTCCGCATTACAACGAATATGGGCCAATCAATTTTTTTGTATATATAAATACAAAAACAGTTCTTTGGAACAAAGAGCTATACTACACAATCACCAATCAATAGCATGCACTAGCATGGCTTTAATTTCTCTCTTTAATTAAAACAATCTTTCAGACATTGCATAAAAATAAGCAACCTAGGAGCGTCTATTGATCAATTGATGGCTCTTTACGTGGCCCCAAACTTGTACATAGCTCGGGACAGCGGAATTATTGGACATTACTACGAAGATATAGCTAGGACACTGAATAAATTATACCGACTGTTTGTTGTAAGATTATTTTATTTATTTATGTTTTTTTATATGGTAAATTATATTAAGTATTTGCCGTGTGGTTCCGGCTAAGACACCACTACTCCATCTCATCCCGTGGGTGGCGTAAAAGGCGACAATGGGATTAGCCGGAGGATGGACGGACGTTCTTCGAGTACATTTAAAACTCAACTGCGATCTCCAACCCGTCGGCCAAGCGTGGCGATTATGGCAAAACTCCAGTGAGCACATACCACAAACCCATGCCGGTCGTTGTGGCGATCACCCATAAACATCCGCGATAGCCGAGGGGTTGCTGATGTGTTACCGATCCTCTGGGCATACATAAACGTTTCCTTGAGGGGGCCTCCATGTAGTACATCTGCCATATTGGGTATGTGATGTTTTTAGCGAATGTTGTCAGTTTTTAAACTAATTTATACCAATAAACGTGCAATGGCAAAAAAAGTGTGCCCGTTTTCACCGCGCAGTGGATTTCAGTGGTAGGTAATTAGTTATACTAGTGATTGTCCACAGAAATGTAAGGAGCCAGAAAAGGCGACACTTGCAGCCAAATGGTGTTTGAAATTTGCTCTGCGAACGAACTCTAACCTTCAACTACTGTGTCTGAGCTATGCGAACATGATTGGCGATTATAGGCGAAGACAACAAGTATACATTTTATATTATACTTAACTTTATCTTATATAGGCGTTACTTGGAAAAGGCTGAGTTAATGGCTAAAAGCACAATATCCAGATAGTGACGCCAAACTTTAACCAAACCGGCAATCGGTTTACTTTGCCTCTAGCTAAGTGTTGTCGGAGTGCTAAACAACATCAAAATTTGTTTGAAAAAAAAACGTTGCCCCACACTAGGATTTCTCCTGTGTCGTGGGTGCGTTTACAGACACAAATTTCACACACACACCCAGATACACCCAGACCCGAAACAACTACCTGCAGATCATACAAACATTTGTTCCGTGCGGGTATTGAACCCGCGACCCGGAACGCAGCAACCGACTATATCAGCCACTGCACCAACCGCACCACTGCATCACCGACCGACAATTTTATTGTATTTTACACATGAATTCCATCTAGGAATCGATTCTGAGTAAGTTCGGAACTTTTACCAACTCCCAGTTTTCTACAGTTCGCTATGTGTCAAAGGCTGGAGAAGCGAGCGATTGAGGTCTGTCGTCGCAAGCGGGGACAGCTGGACGTGACCGAGGTGCCTGCAGTCTGCTATCTGTACACCAATATATTTCTCCTCAAGTTAGTACCTTCTATACTTCCAAGCGAAAAATCCACTTACACATAACTGCAACTGACGCAACACACTAGCTGATTGGAGAGTTGCTGATACTCTACTAAAGGCTGGAAACTTGTAAATAGCAATTAATGTAGTTTCTTTCAAGAACATGGATCCTATGCCTGTGGGGTACCATAAAAGGTAACTAAGTGAGTGACAATGCCAAATTATGAAACGCAGCAGCATCCTGGTAATTTATATGGCGACCATTGTATATGTGAGGTGTGGCGGCATCCCTTATCTCACAATTACATAAGTACATATTAAGTTCTATAAGTAAGTTAACAAAGCTGCAGATCTTCATAAAGAAAGTAATTCCACATTTCAGCGTGGACCGTGGCAAAAAGATAGAGAGTCTCGAGTTTGGATTAATAGTGATGCACATGCTGACTAGCCGGACCGACATGAACACACGAGAGGACCTAGTGTTGAGCATGCTGAAGCTTCTGCTGAGCGACCTCAGGATAGAGGACATGGTTACCATTATGAGGGAGGTCTTTTACTTGACTGACCATTACGACTTGTGCTGTAAGTATGAGATACAAACTGTAGTAGTTACCGAGGTCTAACAACATTCAGTTGGGCATAATTAGCGATTTCGATAGCGAGTCATATTGCGAGAGGTGCGACTTGTGTGAATCAAAAACAACGAATAGGGCCTGCCATATTAATTTTCTCTCTAATATTGAATGTCTATCAATGGACCTTTGTATGGTAGTTATATGTTTTTATACATTGCTCCTCACTATGATTTCTCTTGTGTCGTAGGTGCGCTTACAGACATAAATTCCACACACAATACACCCAGACCCGGAACAACTACCCGTAGATCATACAAATATTTGTACCGTGCGGGAATCAAACCCGCGACACGGAGCGCAGCAACCGACTATATCATCCACTGCACCAACCATACATTATAACCGACACACGAGTTATACGAGTAATGTGCCCAGAACTGTTACTGACGAACTACGAAAAATCATCTAAAGACAATTCAAAACGCAGCAGCAGTTTGTTTTGTATCATAACACTTATTATGGCTTTAACAAAAAAACTTCCCATTTGCAGCTGAAACCTGGTACTATTACTATGCAATACTGATTTTACTGGACACGGGATACTGCGTTGAGTCATATAGTGTTTGTGAAAAGTTCTACATGAAGAAAGGAGATGCTTTACTGAGGGCTAAAACGCCGGAAGCCGCATGGAATTTCTTCGTCTGTATGTGGTTGATGTAAGAAAAAACGATCTCTGTCGTTCTATTTTCCCGGACCATGTGACAATATGGCCCGCCAAGAGAATGAGCATCAAGTGTTTGCACTAGTAACAATATACTGCATGTCGTGATAGTATAATAGAAAGATCAAGTTCGCCAGGATTAGGTTCACGGAGCCACTTGATCCCTTGGCTCTGAAAGGACTCTTTAGGTTGTGCTTCTAAAATGTTGCTAAATGCTAGCGTCGGCTACGATCTACGAATCCTTGGTTTTTCTCTTCTTACGTGTTCATGTAGACCCCATTGGTCACGTGAAGCGTGGTGTTATGTAGATAACTCATGGGCTAAATAGATTACAATGTAGCCGACAGGCAAATTGTAGTAATATTTACTTTTATTTTTACGCAAATCGATTTCAGCACTATCAGAATAGGTGCATGGGAGAGGTCCATACTTTGGGAGGAGAAGATCAAACAACTTCTTGCGATGAAGTTGGACAAACACGAGTTCAACTTGATGATAGTCATCAGGTTGGTCGAAGGTCTTCTTATAACGCTGGTGAAAGAGGTAAATATCCATAAGTAACTTGGAAGTTCATTTTCATAATGATTTATTTTCGTTGTAAACTTTCAGTCTCTTTTAGGGAGAAACCTATGTCAAACAATATTTCAGTTGGGACCATTTCCGTTATGTAACTTATGGCCACTCCATCGTCTCCCGCGGGTGTTGTCACATAAACGACTAATACGAATCTGTGGGTACATAAGGTACACACGTCTACATATCTAGCTATACAAATCCAGTTTACGCTGATCTCTGACCGTTATGAAAGCCTGTACAATGCGAGACCAGCTTACACTGGAAATATATAGTTTTTATATTGATATGCTGCCGTGCGTACCAACTTGTGGTTGAGCAACTTGTTTGTACAAGCTAGGTATAGT
The DNA here is from genome assembly GCA_947459985.1 of Diloba caeruleocephala. Lineage (NCBI taxonomy): Eukaryota > Metazoa > Arthropoda > Insecta > Lepidoptera > Noctuidae > Diloba > Diloba caeruleocephala. The sequence goes on along the minus strand of OX381621.1, from coordinate 8,140,386 downwards.
TAGCGAAACATAGACTTGAAAGATGAATTTTGATTGATATTCCTTTTAACAGATGGACAACAGAAATATAAAGAAGGTCATCATATTAGAGAAATCCCTCAAAACATTATTCAAGCATATGGAAAAAACATGTGAATACAATCCTATTTATCGACCGAGGTAAGATACATTATCTTAATCAATAGGACATTTATACTTAGATAGCTTAACCGAAAACATATCCTCGGCCTCTAACGGCCGAAATTAATAACGAATTTAATTCAAAATCTTTGGATTTGGGATTGGGGATAAATGCTATATACAAATAAATATTGTATGTGTATATAAAATCCTAAATAAGAACAACGAAGAAGAATGAGTAGTCTTTAGCCATCCGACCACAAGTGATGTCGTGGCAAGGTAACGGAGGGCGTTGTCGGTAAGAGTACAAAATGCTCAAGAAATGTTATAATTACTCTTGTGCTTCTGATTTTCTCAAACGATATTTGCAAGATTTGGGTAGTTCTTAAAGCCAACGCGTAAACTTGCGTGCCGCTGAAATACGATTCTTCAGATTCCGTCTCACCGTACGCGTTTTATTTCCGACTCCTTCACTTACTCAGTAATAAAGGCGGAACGTGCTTCGCCTTCATATAAAAAAGCTCTAGGTAAATTTTCATCTAAACGCAAAAATAGAGAATGCTACTTAAAATCGCTGCAATCCTAACAGAGTTCATGGCAGAACACCCCACCCATGGGTGTCGCAAAACGCTACTAAGTGGTTATAGAAGCAGTATCCTCACATGTGCTAATAACAACGTACTGCAAAAACCAATCCGCCTGCCAAGCGTGATGCAACAGACCTCGGCTTCTGCTTCCGCAACTGAGAAAGTTCCGGGCGCTTTTTCACAGCCGTTTCATCTTCTGGTTCTGCAACTTTTATAACGGATATTTGAGCGGAAGTTTGGGTTTTTTTGCGGCGGATGAGACCCGTGCATAGGTCTTATATATGAAGAAGACCCGATCAGATTGATAGGTGAAAAAGCGGCCAAACTACTTTTCATAAAGTATAACTTACCACTACTTATTAGAAATATTAATTTAATAATAACATTTTTTTGTAAAAAAATTATAATATGTATTATTTAATAGTATTTACACTTCCGTTTCCGCATCCGTTTCTGCTAAATTTTACTTTTGACATGTCTCCGTTTCTGCTGCCGCTATGACATTTCCGTTGCATCATTACTATAGGTGCACCCTATGAGCGCTCATTCATGTAGTGATCATTAAGAAGCCCATGTTCAGCAGTGGTCGTTTACGGGCTGTTGTGTACGTATACTGGACTTCTTCTCTTAGATTATGGCTTCTGTAGGGTATCTTCTACAATTTCGCCAATGTCATGTATAAGGCAACGTTGTACGGTGTTCAGATTGATCAATATTTACATATTCAGAAAATATTTCTCAAAAGTAAAGTAAGTGTCTACAAAAAATGTCGGCAGCATCGTAGGGTTTTCAGTTGTTTTTTCGTACTGGACTTTGCGACAGGCGTAAATCGCGCAGACGCCGCTGTCAAACGTATTACGTATTTTCCGGATAGCGATTAAGTAGGCGAAGATCTCTGACGCACACTCTGTCGGCAGATCAATGAACTAAATATTGCATCCTCGCCTTTGAATTTCAGGCAATTTGCCACCGGTGGATCTTTGGCTGCGCGATAGCTGCCTCGCGTCTTTTCTTTTCTTCTTTAGCTAATCAGGGTGCGAGTAGATGATGACATACACTTTAGTTACAGAAATTGAACACTAAATTCATGCAGTATAAGGGCGCACCGTTAAACAGTTCAGGACTATGACAAATATCTTTATTTTTAGATTCAATCTCATGTTCGCGTACTATTACTATATAAGTGGAAGGCAGTATCGAGCCTATAGTTACCTGAGCAAGGCGCGGGACCTAGCCAAACAGTTCTCGCATCTCGTCCTCATGTTTTGGGCCGAGCATACATATAATGTAAGTATGGCATGTATTATTTATCAGCGCAGAATCACCTTGGTAAGGCGTATGGTCAAGATAATATGCCTTCTTTTCCTCTCCTTAGACCGAGGCGTAGCCAGGACTAGCTTGGCTAAAGTGGCCCCGGCTACGAACAGCATCAACCGATCTCATCCCATGGGTGTCGTAAAAGGCGAATATGGGATAAGCCAGAGGATGGGCGACCGTCCTTTCGTCGCTCTGGCGGAGGGAGCGTGTCTGATCATAAACCCATGCATCCGTCCCCGCCAGGATGTCGAAAAGCGGAAAGCGCGCCAGAAAGAGTTGCCGCCTCGTACTCTGCGCTGCAAACCGTGAAGTTTAATTCGGCACCGCTGGAGCACAACATACCTAATCCGGTCGTGGCTATCTTTGGGGAGGCCTGTCCGGCAGTGGACTTTGTATGGCTGAAATGATGATAGTTATAAAAAAATGTCTAATTGAAATAGAGACGCAAAAAACTAACATTTATGAATTTGCCGTTTTTTACGTAATAAAATATAGTAGTTTATTTCTATATTTTTTTATCAAAGTAATCACCCGTGCAATCGATGTATCTTTGCCAACGCAGTGGCAGTTTATCGATGCCCTTCTTTAAGAAACCAGATGGACGGGAGGTGACAGACTTCAAAGGCATTTTGTACTGCCTCCCGGGTATAGATTTTTTTCCCGCCAAAAAGTTATCCAAATTCTGGACAAAGTTGGAAGTCTGTAGGCGCAAGGTCTGGTGAGTATGGCGGATGACGAAGACCTTCCAACCCTAGCTCTTGTAGCTTGGATACCGTTTGTTGTGCATATGGGGTCGCGCGTTATCGTACAGGAGCAGCGGGGACGAGCGATTGATCAAAGCTGGTTGCAGATGTGCGAGCTTCTCCATCAGTATTCAATTATTCACAGTACACATCTGCAGTAATCTCATCCCGTTTGGTAAGAAGCTGTGATGATTCACACCGGCACTAGACCTCCAAACAGTGACCATCACTTTTCTAGAGGTCATGTTTCGTTTAGGACCTTTATTAGGTGCTGAACCAGGATCTAACCAACTTGCTGAGAGCTTGCGATTGTCAAACTAAAACCATTTTTCGTAGAGGATAAACAATGCGTTTCAAAATTCCTTCGTTTCTGTGCCTGTTAAGAAGCGCAAGGCAGGCCTCGACGCGCACGTTGCGCTGATAATCGTTAAAGTTCGTGGGGCACCCATTTGTCAACCTTTTTTACCTTGCCAATTTGACGCAAATGGACCAATATTGTTTTGATGCTAACGTCGAAAGCGGCTGCTAATTCAGCCATAGATTGAGTATCTGCAGCTTCCACTATCGCCTTTTATCATTATCGACCAAAGTTTTCGGACGATCAGGGGTTCATATTTCAGATCGAAATTTTCAGAACAGAAGCGGGCAAACCAAGAGCTGGTTGTGCGTTCGTTTGTAGGGTTCATTCCATTAAGGTCGTTGATGTTGCATGCCGCTTGTGCCGCGTTGCTGCCACGACGGTACTCATATTCCATAATTACTCGAATTTTCAACGTATTCATGACAACGAAAAAGAATCAAACGTGATTAATACAATTGTAATCAATATACATAAGACTGATTTCGAATAACGAAAACCATGTTTAAAAAATAAAATTTATTTGAAATTAGAATTCATAGCCAAACAAAAAATATTTTTATTCGAATTGAAATAGCCGTTCTACAGTACTGGACGTAGCGTAGAACGGCAATTTCATAGGTCCTTTGTTCAGCAGTGGACGTCCTTTGCCGGATATGATGATAATGATGAAGTCAATCAGAAATTTTATAGCGATCGTAGCCCACACTCAGCGCGACGTCCTCGCGCTTGAGGTGTTCAGTAGACTGGTTACTTGGCTATCTATGCTGATTACGGATAAAAAGACGATGTAGGTATAGATATCCGTGGTACCGGGCATACGAAAACAATAACTATCCACATCAAGCATTCATTCATCCAATTTAACTTATCGCGGTACTTACGACTGGATCGAAATATTGTAAATGCTAGAAAGTGGGTTAGCATTGTGTACGGTGTACGCTGCCACCTTTGTTGCGTGTTATTATTTTAGGGGATATTGATATCAAGAATTTTACATAGACATAGAATTATACAATATAGATAGTCAAGAGTTATACATAAACAAAACATGTATAGTTCTTGACTATTGGCATAATCCAATTTCTATGCAATGTTCAATTTATAATAGTAAGTAGATAATTTCTATTGTGAGTTACAGATACCTATATCAAGTGGTCAAAATGACATTCTTGATCATTCGTCATGCTATCTTATGTAGGTAGTAGATTTGGCTTAATTAGGTTGGAGCAATTTATTCCAGTGGGACTAATTTGGAAAGGTCAACGATTCGCAGAATGTGAATTCATCCTTTTACTAGGTACCAAGATCCAGAACCATATTTCTTTGCTGTCTAGATTTGGTGCAACTATATTATTTGTCAATTCAACAAACCATGAAAATACATAATGTCAATTCTTTACCAGTAGATACAGCATCAGCCTTAACGTAGGTAGGAGATTTTAGACAGAGGACCAATGTTTTTTAATCATAATACCAGGTCAGGCTGGTATTCCTGGTCCTCCTACCTCCTCGTTTTGCTCGTCTTACACCTATTGTTGCCCCTGCCAGAGCAATCGCTACGCGATCTAAAAGCTGCCATTGGATGGAAACCTTACTTGATACCGCCAGCATTACGACACCGAAAAATTAAATTTATTTATCAATGCATTTCGTTTTGAATGATGTTACCAAATATATTCATATATATTGTCTGCAGAGTAGAGAGCATCGATCACCAACTCCACACGAACATACCTAACTACATCAGCCCCGGATCTACGATCTTTCTGAACTGGGGCAGAAATTTGATCGTGGTGCCCCCGTCTCGTCCAGTGTTTGAGATAAATAATTATTACAAAATCTCACAAATACTGGGTGGAATTTTTTGTTACCGGGAGAATATGAACCCTTCAATAAATTCGGACTCTTTATTACCTATTGTAACCAATAACTTTCGACGTTCAACCGTTCGGGTTTATTCCACGCGGCTAGCCCCGTCCCCTTATGTCTATGGGAAAGATTATTTTTCTAAATGCGATGGGGATTCCCCTAGCAGAGACATGGCAGAAATCAACTTAGGATGTGTTGAAAAACCCAACTAAGATGTGTTTCAGAATCAAATGAATAATCGATAGAACAACGTGCGCTAGAGGGACTAGGCGTTGTCAAACAAGTATTTTTACTCTTCAAATATATGAATTCGACAACCCTTGAAATTGCCGCCCGGGGCAGATACAGCGGTTGAACTCGTACATCTGGGGCTGCAGTATATTTAAAAACGGAGATTGACATTATTGCGCTAGTAAACCTGCCGTCTGACTTTTCAGCACTGGAAAGGAACTTTGAATCCTAAGTACATCGATTACTGGTCTGAACACATTGAGCAAGACAATCTGTTGGACTACAGAGATTTTGATACGGAAAAACGGATAATAATACCTTACACACTGCCGCTACCAAGAGATTTAGAAAAATAATTTCTTTAACATCTATGGTTTATTTTTCCACGTATGTAGAATAGCATGTAATTTTATGTCATATTGTTTAATTTTATGGTACAACTAACCTGTTTAGTTTAAATGAAGAATATTTTAGTTAAGGATTTAAAGTGTCAATAAATAGATACTACTACTTTACTAAATTTGGTTTTCCATTATAATTCAAAAAACTAGCTAGGACAATAATAAGTTTATTTTATAATACAATTTTAGAGCTACCATTTAAACTAAGAGCCGTCGTAGACAAAATCTTGTTAGTTTCTATTGATGGTATTAAGTATCTCAGGTTGTATAACGACATAATTATTGTTATAATTGCTTGAATCACACTGGGGTTAAAATATTTAAATACTAAAAAGATTTTGTCAAGCCACAAGCCGAGTAAGTACTTCATGACAACTTATAATATACCTGCCTGCAAGGTGCAGGAGTATAGTGATCGAGTAGGCACTCGCCGCAGTTCTGTGGCTCACCGCACAGGGGCGGGTGATTTCCCGACCTACTGTTATTTCGAAGTAGTTAAGTACTTTCAACATTCTGTTACGACGAATCGGTATCATCCATCATCGCCTCTTGCAGCGGTTTTATTATTTCAGTTTGATATATTCATATAGGTAAGTAGTACCTTAAACTCAACATCCACAGAGCCGACGCACCGCGCCGCAAAATATCTGCGACCTACACCGCCATCGCTGGAAGTATGTAAACACTAGCTGCCGTCGGTGCCGCAGTGGAACTATTTAGGGAAGGAATTGAACAGGGCAAGGAGCAGCGGCATTGGCAATGTGTAAACGAGACATAAAAGGGCGGCAACCTTACGTTATGTTCTATTGTGAATTTGTGACATTTGAATTAATTATTGTTACAGGATTAAAGGTTTGATTGTATCTATACAAATAAATAAAATTGAAGTGTCTGTTTGTAATGTCAAAATAACAGCTTTTTACTAAATACATATTCAAGTATATACGGTACACATAACAAAAAAACAAATTTTTAATTTTTTGTCTGTCTGTCTGTCTGTCTGTCTGTTTGTTCCGGGTAATCTCCGAAACGGCTGGACCGATTTTGACGGGACTTTCACTCGCAGATAGCTGATGTTATAAGGAATAACTTAGGCTACTTTAATTTAAGAAAAGTAATTAGGGATCCGCGCAAAAAAATAAAACCTTGAATTCCAATATATATATTCTATGTCAAGTTTCTATGTCGAAGTACTCCAAATTTGTTTTAAATTAAACGCGGGTGAAACCGCGGGTTCCAGCTAGTAAATAAATAAAAGTACAAGTAAAGAAAATCTAAGGTTTGTTGCCCGTGTTGTGTAAAATGCTTAATCGTTGCTGGTAAGCGTAGCTCGACCCTACTGTAGTCTGCAGGTAATGTGGTTTACTTATTATTATTTGTATACGAGTATATACTTACAGAAGTTACAGAACGTGTGGCTTTGATAGTGTGATTTAGTGTCGTGCCTTTTGACATCGATTCCTACACACGGTCTCATCTACTCCGGCTATTCGAATACAATTTTGAAAAATACCGTACAGACTATTTATCTCATTGAGTCTCGCAAAACGAGACCCAATTAAAAATCTATTGTGTCTACACGGCTGCCGGCAATTGACACGCGATAAAATATCAATCAATTTATTGCATCATGAAATAACTTTCCATTCTAATAACTTAAGATGGAATGAAAATATACAAATCACAAGATTATACAAACGAGATTATTAAATACAAAACAAGGGGAAAAAATGGATCGAAAATATAATACGAGAGATTTAATGTTTAGTCCCCGATGTGTCAAAGTTGTTGCACATAAAGGTGTGATACAATGGGATTAAATTAAATTAAAGCTAACAACACACGTATTTATAGTTACAATTTGATTCACTTAGTATTATCAAGGATACGCAGGCTGCGGATTTAATCACCGGGAATATTTGAGGAGGTGAATCGGCCAGTTATGTACTACCCGAATCAATAAACAAACAAAAAAACGCATCTTTCAATTGTTATGAGCTCAAGTTATTATTGTTTTAATCAATTGAATACATACAGTATGGCACTCTAGTATTGCAGGTGATTAAATTCGCATACTTTACATTATGTTCCTATGCACAAGATTAAAATCGTTTGGTCTTAGAATGGGCATGTGATGGGGATGAATGACTTTGATGAATGAATGACGCATGTGACTAAGAGAGTGATGAATATGATAGTTGATAGATGGAGGGGAGAGGAGACCAAAAGAAAGATGGATGGATTGTATGAGGTAGGATTATATGAAGCAGAAGTAAATGATATGAGGTGACGGCTGACGGAGAGGAAAGGAAGTGAAAACATATTGTGTCGACCCCAAGTAGGTATTCTAAACGCGTGAAAACTTTCCGTACCGAGGACGTGTCTACAGAGATACGGTATTAAAACCTAGTAATTATAAATGGGTAGAAAAGAATAATAGATAAAAATTCATAGCTCTTACACGTTGGTTATGATGATGGTTTTCGTAAGCATCAATCATAATCGGTACATTTTTAATACCGGCCTCTGTAGACACGTTCTCGACACGGAAAGTTTTCACGCGTTTATAATAACTCCTCTTGGCAGGAAGATGATGATATGCTCCCAGTTACATGATACGCTGATATACGATGGCAATTTTTTTCAACTATCTCCACAGTCATAGTATCAGCGCAGATTACGCGGAGAAATGCCGCAGAATTTTCCCACTGATATTTAAATGTCGTCCTTATCCCATTCAAATACGAGTTGTAAATAGTATGTAAGAAATAATTTGCTCTAGCGGACATCAGAGAATCGAGAATACTCCTCCCTTGATTCTCCTCCCTTCACGGTCGAGAACATGTTAGAGCACGCGCGAGCAGTTCGCCTAATCTTCGCTCACCCTCAGACGTTACTTACGACCGAAATTAATAATCAATCTAATCCGAAATCTACAGATTTAAGTATTTGAAATTAATTGAATTATAAGTTGTGTCACGATCACATTTAACACAAAAACAGACGTATCCGTAATCCGAAATCCAAAGATTTTGGATTAGATCGATTATTAATTTCGGCCGTCAGATGTCTACCAGTAGATTTAAAGACTACTAACGGTCACCCATTCATAAAAATAAAAAACGTTGTTCTAACCTATTTCAGTACAAATATGAATTGCCTCATCTTTCATTAGACATTGGATTTGGATTGGTTTTGAGAATAAATTGAGGGCCACCCACATTTTAGCTCAGATGGGTTTGAACAACGTTTTAGCTTTTTTATAACAGGATTAAAGTTCTAAGACTGCTATTTAAATAAACACGCCAATGATATAAAGCAGATAGGTACTGTTTTTTAGTTATTCTTTATTAAAACATTATGTGTAAAATACTTTGCATTGATATCAAAAAACTAATTTCAACTCCAATTCCATACAGTTAGCCACATTATACAATTGCTTTTTACAGCCTCTAATGTCCTTGGCTTTAAAATAAATGACCATAAGCACATAAAAATACAATTGTGGTTTTTTATTTAGGCAATACGAATTTTTAAGATGTAACCAGTTGTCCATTTAACCAAAACTTAATATAATAATTAAAAATCACCTAATCCAGTTTAAATAGTGATATCATTTCTTTATATAGTCTACTTCAGATCATGATTATTAACCAGTGATTTGGTTTTATTTTATTTCCATGTATGTAAAACCTATTTAAATGTAGGTTTATTGAAAACATAAATATCACTACTGATATCTTGGGATGAGACACAGAGGTGTGCTATCTTTCACCCAGAACTTAGGGTTTAGGAATATAAAACCAAATTAACTTAATTCCTGATTTTATCCTAATTATTCACAATTGGTCAATTAAAGAAACTCATAAGTACAATCATTTTAAAATATAAATAATTATAACACTCAAATTTATTGGTGCAAATTAGATTTGCGCTAGTTACAAATCACTGGTACTCTTTTCATAAAAGAACTCTTGTGAGTTATATTTATGTTCATAAGTGTATATGGCTTTACTCACATGCAAATTTCGAATATAGATAGTATTCAGTTTATGATCTCGCCACATAAATAACTTTTGAATAAGGAGTTGAGTAGTGCCAATTGATTTGGGCATTACCAAAATATGTACATGAGTGAGGTCATATACACTTTTCTATATAAAATCTAAGGTCATCATTCAATTATTGCCAATCTTATTTCTTATTTATTCATCAATATACTCAAGTAACTTAAAAAACATAAACCTGACACCTACCATTCACAATTACTTGGGTGACACTGAACACAATTAAAATAGTACCTACTGTTTTCATTGTAAAATTTAATACACTATGCTTGAATTGAATAAAACATATTTTAGAAATCGAAACATATCATAACAATGAAAATTTCATTAATAATTTAACACAAAATTTAAGTTTTTGTTTCTACATTGGGTATTGAAACCCTATTAATGCAAAAGTTTATTATTTTTGGTTCATAAAAAATCTTAACATATATACTGTATAATATTTATCAAATTTCAATCTCTTGTCAGAGGCTGAGGCCTTTTAACAACCAAAATTAATAAAAAATTGAATCCCAAAGATTTAAGATTAAAAACTTGATGTTCCAAATGCATTATTTATTGGATTTGATTGATTTCCAGCTGTATATGAAGTGCAATTGGACTCCTCTCTACTTATCTTCACTTTGATAAACATTATCAAATATTTTTTCATAAAATCTATTTGTATATAGTTTGTTTAAAAAATTACAATGCCACCCATTTGTTGTCTTTTTAAAGAACAGTTGTTAGGAGCCTTATTGTCATAACTACTCTTTGCTTTAAGCCATACTCTATGATAGTAAAAAGTCTTTTAAGCATTTTGGCAGAGGTAATGACTTTATCGAACCATTATTCACATACTGTAGAATTGCGTCTCTGCAAACACTTTGTAATGTTTTCACTGAAATAAGTAAAATCAATATAATTTTACACAGTACTTACAGTTTGCAGTTAGAACTACTTTTGCTTAATGAACATCAAAATGATCTTTTCCATTTATCTCTCTGAACCAGCAGACTAATAATTATGATTGTGGCACAACCCCTGGCCACTGACTTTTGGTCCACTGACTCAACAAACATAAGTAGTCTTGAGAGTTAGATGTTAGAATGTAAATCAATCAATATAAAATATTGCAACAGTTAAGTGAACATCTAAGAATTAAATGTGCACAAGTTACACATAATTTCCAACTGAGATGAATATTTCGACGACTAGCTGATTTTATAGTTGACACATTTCCTACAAATATTTGAAAGACTATTTGTATTTATAGCAGATAAAGAAATATAATAAATGATTGACATACCTCCATATAGTTGAACAATCTTTACTTGTTTAGTAGTACCATACACATCAACAACAGCATGTAATGGTCCACTTGTGTATGGGATAGCTTTAGTGCAGGGTCCCTGGTCCTCACCATTAATTATAAAATGCATCTCAGCAAAGTCCGGGTCATCTTTAGTAACTTTGGTACAAGGAACAAACATAACACCAATGCGACTGCCAGCATCCATAGGTAAAATCCCTTGAGGGGTACCATTTTGTGATAATGTTTGTGGTCTTAGGACCATTTTTGACACATAACCCCGAGGTGTCTTCACTACGTGTCCGTCACCCAAAACAGATACGCGGGGCTCGTTTTCACGCCGCCCACTAGCCACTTGATTGACGAGTTCCACTAGAACATTGTTTTGTGATTTTGAAATAGGAAATATCCATGACATGCCAGTGTTAGCAAGATCAGGAAGTGCATATTGTGGTAATCCTTTATCACCTAACGCAGCCGTCTGAGGATCGAGCAATGTCAACCCTAATCGCATATGACCACTCCAACCGCGTTCAGTTTTCTCGATTTCAACCAAAAATATTTCCCCAGGCAGCAGAGGCTTCTCGCTAAAGGTTAAGCCATGAGCGAAACTCGCTTTTCTGTAAGCAACGGTATTTTCCTCAAATAAAATAATATTAGATCCATGATAGTGGTGAAATCTCGACAACATATTTACAGACACATTTAAACTTCACAGTTATTACTTTACAATTTTAAGAAAAATACACTAATATGAAACTTTAATTTGTTAAAACGCTTCAATAAGAGTAAAAGTTTGTGTGACGAACTTGAAAAATTAAACCTAAACTGAACAATACTCCAATATCCACTCCATCTCCATCAGTCATCGTCCAGCTCAACAGACAGAATTTGGAGGATTTTGTTGACAATGGCAAAATAAAATATAGCAATTGACAATTGACATTTATGACAATGTCATGCTTACTTGCTTTCATCTTGCTTTAGTCAATTGTCGATGGTCCAATAATCTAATGTAGTCACAGACGATCGGAACACGACTTAAGATTAGCGTAAACTAAACTAAGCCAAGTAGTGAAAATCGACAACTTTGTGCGAATCTAGCACCACTAAGCCGGCAAAGATGTATTATTGACAATAATTACAAGTTGTTGTTAACCAAAGCTTTCAAAGGTTACCTGCATCAGGAATTATGAATTGTGAATATATGAGAAAGTTGTTTACTTTGATTGAGATTTGATGTCATTCTAATTAGCTCTGTACTATGAGAGGCTACATTAGTCCAATATGTTCAACTATTTAACAAAATATCGTCCTTACTCGCAGCAATACAGCATGTCAAAATAATTATGTATAAAATTATAAACTTATCTGATTATTATATGACCTTGTTATTTCAGTCCACAGTCCCAAATTTCCTTTTAATCAAGTCTGCGTCAGTATTTATTTCTATTATGGTGGATGTAGAATAATCCATAAATTTAGGAATTCTTTTTCAAACGCTGAAATAGAGGCATTATGAGTAGTAATTTTCGCACAAACACAGAGTCCCTCTTAAACTTACGTCGGTCTGGGCTAAATTTTGAACTCTATTCTCTATGGACATTTTTAATACGAGAATGTTTATCGGTGAGATACATTTTTTTACAAAACTGTGTAGTGTAGTAGGGCACTTCTGTCGGCACTCCCGGAGTGGAACCCGTATTTTTTTATATATCTAGACGCGTTCGCGGTCTGATATATGTACATGCATATATGCACACACTATAGCTGCGTCTCGTAACGGTGTCGCGAGTCCAGAGATTTCATCTCAACTAAAAATATGCGTACCGCGCTAAAAGAAGTTTTCACTTCAAAAAGGATAGCAATATACACAAAATGCCATTGGAGTGGGCGAAACAAAATATCTGACACATAAACCTATACAATTATGTTGTATATATCTTTCTAAACCGCAGAAATATATGAACATTTTACGAGTGAAAATGACTACTCGAAATGCCTCTTTTTCAGCGTTTGAAAAAGAATTCCTAAAATTATTAATTAATCCACCATGATAGAAATAAAAAAACTGACACAGACGTGAATAAAAATAAATTTGGGGATGTGGACTGAAATAAGATCATATAATAGTCAGATACGTTTATTATTCTTTACATAATTATTCTTACATGCTATATTACGGCGAGTAAGTAAGGATGATATTTTGATAAATAAATGAACATATTGTACTAATGTAGCCTCCATAGTACAAAGCTAATTAGAATTATGACAATCAAAGTAAACAACTTTCTCATATAATTCAAAGTTCCTGTTGCAAGCACACCTTAGTAGTGCTAGATTCGCCCGAAATAATCAATTTTCACTACTTGGCTTGGCTTGGTTTACGCTAGCTTAAGTCGTGTTCCGATCGTCCGGGAATACAATTATGAGCGTAAAGTAGTGCATTTTGACAAATGTAAGCGTAAGTTCACGCTTAGGGTGAGATTCAGAAACGAGTCTAAGCGTGAACTTACGCTTCCATCTGTCAAATGTAGGGGCGTAAGGGTGAGATTCAGAAACGAGTCTAAGCGTGAACTTACGCTTCCATCTGTCAAAATTATGAGCTTAAGTAGTGCGTTTTGAGATATGGAAGCGTTAGTTCACGCTTAGACTCGTTTCTGAATCTCACCCTTTTAAAGACCAAGTAACTATAGATTAATAGACTATAAAGCTTAATTAATGAAATATAGACATAAACACTTATTTAATCTATATCAGTTCTCGCAAATTATAGAATGCTTGGCAACTTGTATTCATATTTTAACAAAATATTTAACCATTGTCTCTGTGTAAAATATGTGCGTAGCGGCAACTGTGATAGGTACTTGCAAATTACTTTTTAAATTGTAACTTTTTGTTTTAATTGTAATACGTACTATTTTAAAACTCCCAAACTAGAATACTCAGTTTACGCCCCGAACGTACTACTTAGTGGTTCTTTACTCTTTGTTTATATGCTGTGTGAAATATAGTCTGCACTTCTGCAGAAAGAAAAAAAAACTTTAAAAAATTAAAATGTCGCTCTCCGGGAAATTGGTTACCCGGGTTTTTCAATTGAATACACGAAATAATTTATTTTATAGTAGGCAAAGAACATGTTCATTTTTTATGAGACAAGCTACACTTCAACCAACTACTTTTTACAAGCCGAAATCGTTCGATCTGATGAAGAACTCTTTTACAGAATTATCAACAAATACAGCATGCAGGTAAGACGTTTCGTTTTCCACATTGTCATTACCTACCACAAAAGGACTGCAAATGAATCGATGGATTAATATTGCATTTGTATTAATTCCGAAGGAATGTTCGTCATTTATGTCATTGGCGCAATGTTAAACTATGGTTTTACGTGTATAAATATAGTTGCACCATTTTTTGTGTCGTACATGTTTATTTATTTGATTAGAACGAAGAAACTAAACGTTAATGCTAAATGCAAGTACCTACCAACCTAAACATTACAAAATTGACAGACAGATTGTGCCGCGTCAGGTATATCTACATAACCTAGTACCTACTCCAAATTTCCATTGTATACAAGTGAGCAAGAAGGACAGAAGTTAAAGTGCTTTATTCTATTTTATAATAGTCTAGCAGTTTGGCTTATTTTTTGTTCTAGTTCATACACACGTAAATCAGTTAATTAGTATTAAATGATTAATTTTATGTTGATAGCTACAAAGAACATTTAAAAGGTAAGTTACCGGTATTTTAATTAAACCCAACCGTTTTTATAATTCTTTGTGTTTACAATTCATGAGTTGATATTTATATTATGTGGAGATTGTGATAAAAGATTAGAAGTTGAGATAAGAGATCATTGTGAAATCAAAAAATCATTTCATGAGGTACTTTAAATAAATAAATTGGCAAGTAATTTTGAAAGGGTAAAGAGGTATGATAATAGCTCTTAAAATTTTAAAACATCTTTTGATCATTGAACATAATTACAATTCATCATTTCGGCCAAATGAAGACCACTGCTGGACACAGGCCGCCCCGAAAGATCACCTCAACGACCGATATAGGTGCGTTGTGGGCTCATTGGGGGGTTTTGACATAATCGCCACGCTTGGCAGATGGGTTGGCGATCGCAGTTGAGTTATTAATGTACTCAAAGGACGCTGCTGCCCATCCTCCGGCTAATCCCTTAGTCGACTTGTACACACCCACGGGAGGAGATGGGATGGTGGTATTCTGAGCTGGCACCACACAATTACAATTACAACATTTATAATATACACAAAAATTTCAAGTATAGGATTTGGAAACAACCTTTTTATATAAGTTTTTAAACTGACATGGTCATTTACACTATTATTAGAACTGAAAATGGGATATTTACCATGTTTTTTTGTGTTGAGTTCCCGAACCTTTTTATATCTTCCACTGTGTAAGAAATAGACATTATTTTAAGACACAATATGGCCGAATATTCGGCTCGGCCGAAACTAAAGTAAGAATCATATTGGGTATGTTTGAAATGGATTCACTCGCCTATACCGCTTTTTGAGTTTAATCTCGGCAGTTTATTCTGCAAAATCTCACTAGCAATTACAATTCTGAATCTGCAGTGAAAACAAAATAAGAGATTCAATTGCGAATTTAGTAATGCGAGTTCATATTTTGAAGTATTTCATTTAGTTTTGTTGTTAATTATGATATAATTAAGATTTTAGGAAATGCTTTCCTGATATGGTACTGAGTCAATTCATAATGAAGTACAATACAACAATACATATGTATGCTATAAACATGAATATAAAGGTATATAGAAAAAATTAAATTATTGCGATATGTTTCCATAAGCTATTCCGATTCTAAAAGATACAACCATTGTTGGGGTAGAAGCAAAAACTATTTATTTGACAGTTTCTTACAATCACTATTTGGAAGTACCCACATATTTATATAATCATTTTAAAGCAACCCACATAATCAATACATAACAGATTCAAAGTTAAGGTCTAGCAAAATTACTGGATAAAAATAGTATTTTAGCTTTGTTTTGTAAGTTATTTTCTTACCCTGCAAAGTGTTCGAAACCTCAGGAAAAACAAAAATCTAAAATATACGCGATCGAATCCGTTTTAAAAGTGTTTTATTATAATGTGTAATACTCGCGAAAACCTAAGACATTATTATTTTCTTCCCTTGGAAGATATGATTATTATCGTTATTTTGAGTTAGTCGGCTGTTAGTACAGTACAAATGCGCCTAATGCAAGATCACATTAATTTGATTTCTAGACTTATGGAGTTGTACATAGTATGGGGTCAAAATAGCTCTCGGGTCATTCGCCAGATTTGTAACGGGTTTCTGCGCTGACATGTATAACTGTCCATAGAACCTCGCAGTCTCTCTCAACAGCTTCGGTTCCTACGATCCTCGATATTCGGTGTATATATTCATTGTCGCAAGCTGGGTCTGCCCAATAGACAGAATATTTAATATCTTGCGAACATTTTGGAGCCTTTGTTTCGCTCTATCGCCTCTTCAATACTATTTTTCGTCACACCGTCGAGATATCCAAGTTTACTTTCTGTGGTTCTGCCTTTTGAAAAAAGAGTTCAACATGTAAGAGTCCTTCCTTCTCCATGAAGCCCGCCAGTAGGTGGCCAAGATGGTTCTGACAACCTTCTCTAAACTGTGGGGCAGCTCTTCGTCGTCTCGTTTGTCAAGTTGAAGTCCCTCGTGACATCTGTAAAGTGGGTTCTGGAATTATGTTTGTTTTATCTCCACCTAGTCGGTGTGTGCCGAGGTAGTAGCGTATACCTGAATGACCTTCAACTAATACCGTTTGATTATTCTGAGTATAGGGTGCGCTGCCCTAGTCGCGACATTCTCGATATTCACGACGTTGTTCACGAGGGACTTGTGGACGATAAAACTGACTGACCTCCTTAGGACTGTTGATCGCCTTCCCGGAAATAGAGCAAGTTGCTGGATTTAAGGATAATCGTGTCGCCGTGTGGTCCGGCTAAGAATACCACCACCCCATCTCATCCCGTCGGTGTCGTAAAAGGTGACTGTAGAATTAGCCAGATGAAAAATGTGTCTTACCCCGCTCTTTGGATTTTAGGCTATCCCAAATTTGTTATTTTTTATTTTAAAAAACGTTGCCCCACACTAGGATTTCTCCTGTGTCGTGGGTGCGTTTACAGACATGAATTCCACATACAGTACACCCAGACCCGGAACAACTACCTGCAGATCATACAAATATTTGTTCCATGCGGGAATCAAACCCACGACCCGGAGCGCAGCAGCCGACTGTATCAGCCACTGCACCAACCGTGCCGTCCAAAATATGCCACCGCAACCTGCTCAATTCTTCCACAAGTTTCGATCTTCTCGTAGGTTTTGCAGTGTGCGCATATTATACGTTGCAAGGTCCAGGCGTAGTTGGTTGTGGTAGCCGGGTCCCTGACGGTGATTAACTTTAGCACCCCCTGCCCCGCTATTACCATGACCGCGATCATGGCCAGGAATAGCAGGGCTCCCGGGTTCAGATTTGTATTATGGGAGGTTTTGCCATAATCGCCTCGCTTGGCTTGCTCCCCATCGTCTTGCTATTTCCATAGTTGCCTTTTACGACACCCAGGGGATGAAATGTATTGGTGGTATTCTTAGCTGGCACCACATGGCAAAGCCGGCGCTTTACGGCAATTGTTTTTGGCCAATAGCATACAATAATAAAAAGAAGTCTTTAGCTAACTTTTAGTAACAAATAATTCTTGAAACGACTGTTTACTTGTACTACTTACTAACTAAATACTTATATCAGTTTTATGAGTTTCTTTTTTAATAATTTTGTACCTATATTACATTCCAAAAATCTGAAGTCTTTTATTTAATCTATTCGAATACAAAGAATAACTATATTTCAGGGATTACGAAAATGTGACTAAATTGTATCTCAACTAGTTACCTAAGTTTCGGTTTCGGCCGAAACTAAAAGAGGAGCCGAATATTCAGTTACGGTTTCGCTTTCGGCAGAAAATCGTGTTTCGGTCGGACACTAATAGGAAGTTTAGATCAAGTACTCGTAAATCAAAATGTCGCAATTATTTGCCAGTTGCATGTTTGTGATCAATATTATTATAATAAACCATTTTATTTCTCATAAAATATGTCTTAATCACTTTGTGTAAGTAGCAACCCTTCGGTTTACGTTCCATTCCGGTATTGTCGGCGCTCCACCCAACATCAAAGGAGTCTTTACAATTACTTATACTGTTATACGTATTTTCACTGTGGCGCATCAATACATTTGTATTTACTAATATCTATTCTATACTATAATACTTGTACCTATTGAAAGGTATTTAACAGCACGATTGACAGTAGAATAGAATGCTAACTACTCGGCATAACACAATAAGTACGATAGCAGGTAGGTACACATTTGCATGTCGGGGGTCGCTGCGTGTATATTGGGGAGTCTGCGTGCTCATACCGAGCGACCCCCGGGAAGACGGCGATGCGCACGTGGTCACGTGCCGGCGTGTGCTCAACATAGCGCACAGCGAGGCTTCCGGGGATTCGAGAATTGTCTGGCCTTACAATCATCCCCTCCGAGATGTGCCTACAGGCGTGGCACCAATGGGTGGCTTCTAGTATGATCGTACGAGGAACTGGAGCTCCCCTTTGACCGCTCCGGTTGTTTTATCCGGTAGGAGTCCGGCATACCCCTCCGCCCTACACCGGGACGGAAGAAGATCATGATGTATTTCCACCGGGTTAATAAAAAAAGATACATATTTGCGTAACCTTTCAGAAAATATGAGAGGTGAGCAGAAGCGTCTCTGTACGTTAAGAACAATAGTCTCTCATGAACCGTTCTTTCCATCGGTCAGCAGGCCAGTAGACGCTAATTCTCCTGACTGGCAATGACTGCACAGTGCAGTGCGTCTGTTAACTCCCTAAGTGTTACTTCCAAGTCTCTGACCTCGATTAAACTAGTACGCTTCAGCAATCAGTGCATTGACAGCTTTGGAGTAAAGCTGGTAAAAAATAATACAGACTTCATACAGACATGAATAAGACAAATACATGATTGACAATGTCAACATCAAAACTTATACGAGTAAATGTTGTGATTGTTCTTTTGATCAAAACTTGTAAAAATATATATTTATAACACTTTTATTTACGTAAAACATGTCGACTTGTCAGGAGATCCACTCACTAAGCCTGATGAATTACGTCGCGACTGATTCGGCTTCCGATGGTAGTCAAAATTCGTACGTACCTTCCTATATTTATTTTCAATGTTCTATTCTGAGATAATGCCACGGTTCACTTTTACATGTATTTTATACGATATTCCGTGTGTAAGGCGTCGTGCTTCGTGTGCGGAACTCCTTATTTTCGACTGCGAGTGGACGAAACAATATGCGATTTTCTAAATTACATAAAATTAATTGTTTTTGCCAGCAAAATCAATCGTATCAATCAACACGGACATCTGCTATTTTGTCCTATTTATAATTAATGTTACAGCCATGTGCCAATGTGGCTCTAATCTCTACGCGGTTTTTATCGTCATAATGTTCACAGTTCTTAAATCCCGGAATATTCTATTTTATATTTATTATAAACCCAGTCTCTCGTATACACTCCATTGCAGTATTGCACTGAGGCTCCTGTGTAAATTGTGTTAGTCGCCAACGCCATTACTGCGTTTAATTTTTTTCTATTCGTAATATATGGAGAAAATGCAGACACAGCATTGATTATCGATCTGATATTGATTTTCGATCGGCTGAATCGTAAAAGTAAACTACACAGAAATGTTCAAAAACTTGGCTCAATCACAAATTTACGAATTTCTCGTTTATAATTATTATCGGCAGACAAAATACCGAGTGCCTTTAAACCTGTAGGCCCCGTTATCAATCTCCGTTTACATCGTTTGGTCCACTCGCTATGTAGCTAGCCTAACTTTCTAATCTTTTCAATCTAGTTTGTTGTTTACGCGAATTGATCAATATTCTGTATCAATCGTGTCCGTAACATTGTGCTGTGTTGACGTGCCTCATAATGGCCGTTGGAATATACATTGTACTATCATGTTTTGTTATTACTTTATGTTTTAGTAATTTAAGAGCCATGGGTGCCTTGAGTCCTCTCGATCCGTCTTCCTATTCGCGCCCCGGTAAGTGTTTATCTATTCTTTATTCTCCTATAGACTAATTAGTTTTTCCAGCTGAAGGGACGGGTTGCAGCGGCCCTTCTGTGAAGCAGAAGTCATATTGCGCTCACCAACCGACCTACCAAGCGTGGTACAAGTTCTGGCAAATTCCCCCCAAAATTATGACACAATTGTGTACAACTATGGGGGAGGCCTTTATTCAGCATTGTATATTGTTTGGGTGATAAGATGATGGTATAGATACATACACTAGTTCGGACAATCCGAACAATTCGATTGATAATAAAGTTCACATATAAATTGCGGCCTGCAACATTAGAGAAGCATAAAGCATTCACACAGCGAATACTTCGATGTATTTGTGCACACAAATTCAGTAGTCGAGAGCCCACCTTGTAACCACTTGTCAAGCTCGTGTACGGCAGGTTTATGAAAATTCTTTTGAATTGTTCCCTTACAAATAAGAAGTTTTATAGAAGTTATTAAGGACAGGAGACAAGTTGTCCTTTCTGAACAGCCAAAGTAGAGCTCATTAAACTAAACAACTTTTCCGAGAAACAATACTGATATTTTCAATATTTAACGAAGTTTATTAATTCGGATGATGAAAAACTGACGAGGATAATTGAGGAAGTTTTAATGACGAATCGTTATTGGAACTTCTTTCTCATGGTCCTACAGTCAGTCTAATCCAGTTCTCATCTATCACTCTTTTTTTTTAAACTTTGCCCCACACTGTCATTTCTCCTGACTGTATCAGCTACTGCACTAACCGTTTGTGTCTTGGATAGTCATATAAAGGCAGAGCAAACGGTATACTTAATCGATTTATATTTTTTTGGGTAAAATTATTGTGTCGATCGATATATCAAGGTTTTAACGCCGAAATCAATCTAATCCAAAATATTTGGATTAAGGATTTGTCTGTTTTTTTTTGTGTGATGATGTGTGAATGTGATCATAACACAAAAACGGATTAATTTAAATAAAGATTTGGAATTACTTTAATTTCGGTCGTTAATGAAAATCTTGAATTCTCCGACCGAAGAATTTGTCATATTATGCATAAAACAATGGCGCTTTACGATATATGCCTCGAAAGTTTATGAGTCAAAGTACTGTTTTTACTCTAAGATGTTTTTATTTTTACCCTACTGCGTAGTGTCCGGGGTAAGAATATGAAACCACTGCCATCTCTTGTGGATGTCGTAAGAGTAAAAAGTAGTCTTAGTCGTAAGTGACCAAGGGACTCTAAACCAGAGGGATGGGCCGTAGCGTCCCTTCTGAGGAACAGTAGCCATACTGCGCTCATTAGCCCACCTGCCACGCGTGGTGAGTATTGGCAAGGTCCCCCCCAAAAATGACGGCACAATTATGGAAATCTATGGGGAGACCTGTGTTTAGCAATGATGACCGTTTTTACAAGGAGTATTGAGTTACTTACTTGCTTTTACTGTCAAGACTAAGCTATTTGTCAATTCGCATCTAACCTACCTTTATTTTTTCATAGATAAGGCGATCATTAAACATATATCGTTGTTACTTAACGTTGACTTCGAGCAGCAAGTTCTGAGTGGACAAGCAACGCTAGACTTCGACGTATTGGAAAATATCAACGATGTGGTAAGAATCGAAATAAATTTGAGAATGTGGGGCCAATAGACGCAATACCTTAATTTTAAGGGTGCCTCGTTGATTACGATACGCTTAAAATACCCAGAAAATTTGTCGGCACGGTTAACACACCAGTTAAGTGATCGACTTGCTACGTGTCGCGGGTTCGATCCCCGCACGAAAAAAGTATTTGTATGATCTGTAGATAGTTGTTACGGGTCTGGGTATTAGTGCACGTGAGATTTATGTGCCCGTATAAATTTTACCTACGACTCGAGAAATCTTTCTGTGGGGCGTTTAAAACTATAATAATACTTTAAACTATAAGTAACCTATTTGTAAAATGTGAAGTTATAATATCAACATAGATAATGTTAGTAACAAGTATTGATATGTCAATCATCTTATAAGGAGCACTCAATGATGAATAGTTATCTGGTTGATCTTACATATCAATATTATGTGTTAAGAGTAAAACCATTCATTTTATTTTATTTGTGAAACATGTTGATCTTACATATCAATATTATGTGTTAAGAGTAAAACCATTCATTTTATTTTATTTGTGAAACATGAAACAATCTCCTTATTTTATAATGTATCTATCTATCGATAACGCTACTTATCGTTATTTCATACAAATTCTGCGAATTAAGTAAAGATTATTTGGCTAGATTTTTCTAGCCAAATCCATAATTTCTTGTTTGTAAAATAATAATTTCATCAACATAAGTAGTGTTTTCTCTCACCTTCCCCCCACCACCCACCTTCAACCCATCTTGGGTTGGTGCTATTTGCAGCAGGCACCACACTATCAGGACTTTCTTAATCTGATTTAAAAATTAATTCGTACCTTCGCTTTTCGAAGTGGAAGGGACAGTTGCGCCTGCCCAATGTATTTGTGACTGGACTGAGCACCAAATCATTCTGCCCGTCATGATTAAAAATGTATGTTTCAGATACTAGATGTTAGCAATCTTAAAATTGAGTCCATAGAAGCGGTTGACGGCTCGCAACTACAGTACAAATTGGGTGAACATATTGCTAATTTTGGATCTAAGTTGACTATATTGTTGCCAAAGCAGCTAGCCGGGGGTGAAAAGTAAGTACATAAATCTGTCATCATCATATCTGCCAAAGAACACGTCCACTGCTGGACAAAAGCCTACCCAATAGATTTCCACAATTGTGTCGTCATTTTTGGGAGAATATGCCAGTACTCACCATGCTAGGCAGGCGGGTTGGTGGGTGCAGTATGACTACTGATCCTCAGAAGGGACGCTGCTGCCCATCCCTCTGGTTTAGAGGCCCTTAGTTAGTTGCCTTTAACGACATCTACATGAGGAGATCAAGTGGCACTATATTCTTAATCCGGACACCACACGGAATAAATCCATACTAACATTTTAAAAAGTGTTAAGTTGCTTGTTTGCTTACACAAATGTCATGCTGATGGTATTGTGGCGCGACGAGTCGTTGAGCTCCCTAAAATGTTAAGCTACACCATGACTGATTCATGGTTGCCGACTGTCAAGACAGGTCATCACAAAACGGCTGCGGATCTTTCGCATCAAAAGGCCATTCCGGCTATGCCCTACATTTTTGTGCAGAATATTGTAACCGTAAAAATGACAACATAAACCTCTTTGAGTTTGATTTCTTCTCGGAAGCAGTTCAGTAGATAATGCCGGCTTCATCCTAATTTATTGACGAGTGAAAGTGTTTCTTGTATCCTACTTGTCAAATAAAGATCATTTATAATTCGAAGGTAAGTTACGGTACCGATAACGAACATTTCCGCGTAAAACCATGCCGTCCAAATGAAGATTCTAGATACCAACAAGAAAAAAATCACATGCTAAATTTATATGTGTATCAGTTCTTTCGTAGGTTTTAAGTGAATCCCCAGTAAGAATAGGTACCATATTAAACTTAACGATAACATTTACTTTGTTTGCTGTCAATTTGCTATCGATTATATTATTAAACAAGAGCAATGAAATATACCTATTTACAACACAATAGACAGTTTAGAGTTCATTGTTGTTTTTTTTTAAATATATCACGTATTATATTAGGTAAAAATCAAGGTCGTAATTATATTCTAACAGTCAGTAGTAATTCAGCTCCGGCTCCAGCTGGGACGCGTGTGTTTTTAAACACGTTAGGCATTGGTTGACCGAATATTTTGCCTTGTATGTTGTTATATTGAAAACCCATTACACGCTCTTTAGCGTGTCTCGTCTCAATGAATTCGGGCCAAGAGCGGTAGCGAAATAGGACATTCTATGGTACCGCTCTTACGTAGGATTAGGAAGTCTAAGGCTTAACACGCACGGGTGACTTTTGGTCACCGTGACAAAGTCCGTGGGTTGGTAAGGAGGTGCGCGCACATTACGACGTGACGTGACGTGACATTTCCATACATATCCGTAGAGTGACGAAATTGTCACGGTGACTCAGTCATCCGTGCGTTCTAGCTCTAAATCTAGAATATTCCCTTACGCACAAACAAAACACTACTAAAGTTATTATATATTATAAGCGATTCGAACTTACAAATTGGTGGTAAAATGTTGTGGTAACTTATTAATTTTTCTTTGAAAAGAAAAGATGAAACCGCAAATCTGAATGAAGATTCCATTACCGAAGCCTGCCAAAATGCATGCGATAAGTACATATCTGCCATTGACGATCCGCATTTGTCATTTAACGGATTCATGTACCAACCATTCGTGACGAATCGTAAAGATGGCTCGGAGGATATCTCAACTGTTTCAAGTGTTGGATCTACATGTACTGCAGACATATGCTGTGGCCGTGTGCGTTTAGCGGATTATGACGGAAATAGGTTAGCAACAAAGAATTTATGGATAAAGACTGGAGTCCAACGTCACAATACCATTCTACAGCGCAAAAAAGTATCCTAGGAAATGTTGTTTCGCTCTCGTGCGACTTACATAACACATCCCAAAGAAACCTAACGAAAGTTTTTTATTTAACAAGCTAGTAGCTAAACGAGCTAGTTATTACTTATTACCCTGTCCATAACAATTCTAATGCTACTCAGAGTTAGTCCTGCGTGGCACCACACTGCTTGTCACCTCGACACTAGTCATTAAGTCTGTTATGTCCAGTAATTTGACATGCTAAACCGGAACACAGTAATGCTTGAAATTTAAACTGCAGTATGCTTGGAAGCAACATATCTGGCACCGCGGCTGTACTAACCAGAGTCTCGGAGTAAGAGACCCACCGAGTATAGTTTGGTATTGTGGTTTGGACTCCCAATCCTTACTCTAAATTCTTGGTTAGCAGTAAAGTACAGTAGTTTAGCTATCTTATTGCGTAGTAAAGAGCTCTAAAAGTAGACGGAGCTCGTATCTAATAGAAAACAAAAAGGTAGCTTCGGAAGTGCTAGTAGCATATGCAATTTTATTTTCATTTGATATGTTTGGATGGTTGATCTAGATATTTCTATCATAGTCTCACTCAGGTGCGACTGTATATTATCGGATAACATCAAAAAATTAACAAAAAGAATACCGACTTCAAAACCCCTACACGATAAAAATATTAAAACCACTGAAAAGGAAAAAAACTTTATTTATGAAGTCGGAGTAATCGGTGTACATACATAATAAAAAATACGCGTTAAATTGAGAAACTCCTCCTTTGTGAAGTCGGTTAAAAATTCAATTCCGCTACCGCGCCTATACCGCTTCATCATTTCGGCCTAATGAAGTCCACTGTTGGACACAGGCCTCCCCCAAAGATCATCACAACCACCGATATGGATGTGTTTTGAGCTCATTGGGGGGTTTTGCCATAATCGCCACGCTTGGCAGGCGGGTTGGCGATCGCAGTTGAGTTGTTAATGTACTCGAAGGACGCTGCTGCCCATCCTCCGACTAATCCCTTAGTCGACTTTTACGACACCCATGGGAGGAGATGGGGTATATGGGCTATACCGCTTGCAGCCTTAAAACTATCTGATACACGCTTCTGTGTGTATTGATCAAGATAAAATTACCAATTATATAATTCAAATTCGTTTTGGTTCTTCGAATTGTATAATTGATTTGAATTTAATTGTAGAGAATTGTTGGCCTCAATGAACAACTTCAAACTTTTCTTATTCATTATTTTATTTTGTTTTCTATAGGTTAAAGATAACGATTAAATACAGCACGGACCCGGCAGCATCTGCCTTGCAATGGCTGGATCCAGAACAGACGTCCGGCAAGAAACACCCGTACCTTTTCAGTCAATGTCAGGTGAGTTTGTAAATAGATTTTTCGACTTTTATGAGTGACATATTGTGCAAGTTTTCGAGTGTGTATGTTTAGAGGATGTCTAATCAAGTTGGCTTGCGACTTGCCCACGTAACGAAACCCGAGGACTGTTGCCCTGTGAGAAATAAGTTAGGCACTATAAAATATGCACATGAACAAAGTCGAATCATAATATATATTCGTTTACATTGTTTCAAAACTGTAAATTAATTACATATATATAGATACATTGGACAAGTCATGCTATTGTTTATACACGTACCTACACGTTACAAATCAGATTTTCATTAGCAAAGCAATACTTAATGTAATACTAGTTGTTGCATATAATGTTTAGTATGACTTAAATTGAATGTATTTATTATTTATTTATTATACTCTTTATTGTACTCTTTATTGTACACCTATCGGTAAAAGAAATAAAAACAGCAGTGCTTATAAGTATATTTTAGAGTACAATGGGCGGCCTTATCGCGCTCGGAGATTTCTACCAGGCAACCTTAGGATGAAGAAATACTTAACTGTATGTAGTTAATGCGAGAATAAATTTGTTAACATAACAATTTTGTTTTATGGTAAGTTTTCGTATGGGCAAGTTGAAAGAATACACCACTTCTGGAAGTAGTTTACAGGAATTTAATAATATTGCTGTGTAGACAAATTCTCATGTCATCAACCCCAATCGTTTTCGCATGAAGGTGCACTGTGCATTCAGACTAGAGGCGAACCTCATCATTTCGGCCGAATGAAGTCCACTGCTGGACACAGGCCTCCCCCAAAGATCACCACAACGACCGATATGGGTGTGTTGTGGACTCTTTGAGGGTTTTGCCATAATCGCCACGCTTGGCAGACGGGTTGGCGATCGCAGTTGAGTTGTTAATGTACTCGAAGGACGCTGCTACCCATCCTCCGGCTAATCCCTTAGTCTACTTTTACGACATCCACGGCAGGAGATGGGGTGGTGGTATTCTGAGCCGGCACCACACGGAATTCGGAGTCGAACCTCGAGTTGCTCTAATGTCTTCAGAGATGTTTGTCGGTCCCGTTGATCATTGAATTGTAATGGAACATTTTGTATTGAATATGCTCGAAAATCGAAGCTTTGTTTTATCTGTTACTATTCTAGTTTAGTTTCATGATCATCATCATAATTATATCACTCTAAACCATTCGCATTCGACTGCCACGATGCACGGATATTCTTATAGAATACTAGCTTTTACCCGTGGCATCGCACGCGTGGAATTTGGAAATCTACATCATGGATATTGTTCATACAAAAATAGTAAAATCGCGATAAGAAATGGGGGGTAGGGGTAGGAAGGTGAAAAATACTTTACGAGCTATTCTCATACCTACCAAATATACAAAAAAAATACATTAAAATCGGTCGAGCCGTTTCGGAGGAGTGTGACCACAAACACCGTGACACGAGATATTTATATTCTAATATATGTATGTATATATAGAAAAATGAATGTTTGTGTGTATGTCCTTTATAGAATCGTAAACTATGCATTTGATCATGTCCTGATCTTCAGCAAAGTGTAATGCATGAGCCCACAAAGGTTTCTGAGTTAGTACGACCAATCTTTGACAGATGGTGCCACTATCATTCCAATGAATTTCATTTCTATATATATAAAATTAAACGGCGGGTGAAACCGCGGATCCCAGTTAGTATTAGATAAATGCCTATAGTAAAAATTTCGTTGAGGTATATTTATTATATCAAAGTTCTTTTTGAACGTCAACATAAGACAGCACCCACCGTGTTGAAGCTGGGAAGAAACGTAGCAGCAAACTCCGATTTATCGGCTTCTTTTATTCCTCCCTAGCCGATACACGCACGGTCCATTCTGCCGTGCCAAGATACTCCGGCGGTGAAATTCACGTACGACGCAGAAGTAACAGCTCCCGAGGAGTTCACGGTGCTGATGAGTGCGTTAAGAGGCCGGGCGAAGGGTAAAAAAACAACATTCAGTCAACCGATGCCATTGCCTTCGTACCTGGTTGCTATTGCCGTCGGTGTGTTGGAGTCTAGGCCGCTTGGACCTAGGTAAGTGCAATCAACATATCCCTGAGATAGTGCCCATAGTTAACACGCTTGGTAAGAAGTCGGTGACCACCAAGCTAAGTCTTTCGTGGTCAACGACTTCCTATCAAGCGTGTGTGTGAAAGGACAAGCTCCATCTTCCTAAGAATATATAGGATTTTATGCTAAGATACAAGGCCCAATTCTCGTAACTAAAAATGTTCAAAATTTATTTCCGATTCCGTATGTCGTAAATGTCGCAGTATTCTCCTAAACTAACAAACGTCAACTTGTATTATGATGAAATTGATAATGTATCCTAAGTTCCTCATATAGGTATTAGATCCACGGCGATTTGACCAGCTAAATGTAAAATAAAAGCCATTTTAAAATAATCTGTATTTTAAATAACATTTTAATAAGGCGGCAAAATAAATAGGAATAATCAATAAATAATAAATTATGACATTAGCTGTCATAGTTGAGAAAAATGTTGCCATCGCAACACGATTGTAAATATTATAATTTAAAAACATAAATAGAAGTAAATCAATTATTATTACCCAGTACATCAGATAAGTACAACATTCACACTAATGTATTCGTAATCATGTAACAAGGGTAATATGTATATATCATTACTTATAAGCACATATTACTAGTTACCCTTATTATTGATGCAATACTTTAAAGCGTTTAATTATATGCATTTTCTTTGATCAAATGTACATTTTACAAAGATATTATCGTATATCGCCGGATATAAGGCGATATAGGCCGGAGGGGCATTCCGGATTCCTACCGGCTACAACCCCACGGTGTCTTCCACTTACCTCTAGCCGGGGGTGAGGTGAATGCTTTGTCTGTATTAGATCGCGCCCCCGGCAGGAATGGCATACCACCCTAACACAGTTGCGCAACATGAACGTATTTTCATTCCTCATCCAGGTCAAAAGTATGGGCGGAAGAGCAAGAGATCGAAAGCAGTGCCTGGGAGTTCGCAGACACAGAGAAATATCTCCAAGCTGCCGAAAAGTTGTGCGGTCCTTACGAATGGACGCAGTATGACCTTCTGGTGCTGCCGCCTTCATTCCCCTACGGTGGCATGGAGAACCCCTGCCTTACCTTCGTCACTCCCACCCTCTTGGTAAGTTACTACGTCTTTGCGCATGATGCACCATGCTACGAAAAGCCTCTTATGATCCCAATAATCGGGTTACGGAAGGCAGATGAATGGCAGTCGCTGCAAGTAATTTACTGATGTTATGTCACATCTAGTAGACTAGATTCACTCAACATAGCAGCGGAAAGGTTACGCTGATGGCATTCTCCTAGTGGCATGGAAAACCCTGCTCCAGTGGCTCTAAGGAAGTTGATCTTGTATTTTAAAATATGGTCCTTCGTGTCTCATAGGACTAGGACCCACTACTTAAAACCGAAGACTCGGCTTCCAATAATGATAAGTAAGCACAACGTGGTGCTGGTTACGAATAGCACCAACCCATTTCATACCGTGGGTGTCGTAAATTGGGATTATAGGATGGGCAGAAGCGTTCTACGAGTACATTCACAATTCAACGGCGATCGCGTCAACCCGCCTGCCGAACGTGGGGATTATGGTAAAATCCCCGCAATGAGCACACAACACGCCCATACCGTTCGTTGTGGAGATCTTTGGGGGTGACCTGTGTCCAGCAATGGAATTTATTCGGCTGAAATGATGATGAATGTTGGCTCTTTTGGTGTAGTGGCTAAGGAATTGGCTTTCTGCGTATCGTAAGTTCCCGCTATCCCGCTCGGAGCAAATTATTATTCCGTGTTTGTGTATGTGAGATTGATGTCTGTAAACTACCCGGGACGCAGGAGAAAACCTAAGGAGGATAGCATTAAAAAAAACAGCATTATAGTAAGATAATGACTTAGATTCAGATGAGAATGAAGATTTGTAATAAGAGTCCCGCGTAAATTAAACATTCTGTTACTGACTAATACGTCGTTAAGTTGATAATACAATCGTATACTTTGCACGAATGAAATTTATCAAAGCAAATCAAAGCAACGGTATGATTAGTATTGTGTTAAATCATGCGTCTTGTACTTGAATGAGCAATACAACAATGCTCATGTAATTACTGATTAGCACAGATGATTGAATTGATGGGATTAATAATCACTGTAGATGAATTCTTATAGATTTTACTTGATAAGCAGATAAAGATATAATATATATATATATATACATATATGTTAGATATTCATCCAGAATGGATTTAAGTTTTTGAAGTTAAGAATGAGGCTTATTCAATTATTTATGTGTAATACCATAGTAGTTAAACTACCTAGGCTAACTACTTGGACTTCCTGAAATCAGGTATCCCAAGGCAATCAAAACCAATTAAAATTACTGTATTTTCTGGAACCTGGTGTTTGCTAAATGTATTTAATAAATACATGCCAATAACTTTCTCACGCATATACATGGTATCATAAATTTGATATGAGGTACTCGTAGCTCATTGTGCTCAGCATCGTTAACCGATCAGTGAACTTAACAACACTACGCGATCAGTCTGGATGGGTGACCATATTCTGGTATTTGAAGGGCATGTAAAATCGTCCTGGTTGCCTTTGGGCGGCTTGAACAACTCTGACTGAATTTATTATTATGTTATAGTATGTTCCTTCTATACAAATTACCCAAAAAAAATCTCATATGATTTACCATAATTTGTATCAATCGACATTTACATCTCATATATCCGTGGAGTTCTAGCCGGCTCTTATTCGTAGTACTACCCAATTGAAACCGTGGAAGTTGCATTCTGACGTCTTATAAGTGCCTGTAATCGGTTTATTTGAAATAAAAACTTTGACTATTGACTGACGCAAGGGTGGCCACTAACGAAACGAAAAATAAAACATATTTGATACATAACACAGTCAGTTCAACAATGGGATTGAAAATAGCGGCACGTCTATTTGCCTCTCAATCACACTATTGCTGTCTATATTCGCACATCCAGGTACAACAGACAAAATAATTATGTTGCTTAAATTCTTGTTTCAGGGTAGCGTGAATTAAAGGAAAAGTTGTTGAAATTTCTTGTTTTATATTCGATATATTTTTAGCACTTTCTGATACTTTTTGGTATGTCAGCGCTTTCTATTCTGTTTTTAAATAAATGAGATATTTACTCCACCGAGCTGACAGTTTAGTATAGTTTTTTAAATATTTAGTGGTGCAAATGTCTGCAGTCTTATAGTCTATAGTTATTATCTATACCTTTCATTACCAGTAATAGGTAACGTAAGGTATGTTCAATAGACCACCTAATTACCTATTGAGCATTCAAAAACGCATAAGCAACTAAACCTGAGCCGTAAAACATATTAAAAAAATACTAATAAATTTAATTTGTACGCGGAATCTAACGTCAGCTCTAAAGCTGCCACGTGCCGTCCTTTTCAATCCCATTCTTTAACTAAGTTTGAGTTATCCATTTACTCAACAGGCAGGTGACAGGAGTCAAGCGGACGTCATAGTTCACGAAATAATGCACAGTTGGACAGGAAACCTGGTGACTAACAGAAACTTTGAGCACTTTTGGCTCAACGAGGGCTTCACCGTGTTCCTGGAGCGGAAAGTCGGAGCTTCCCTCATCAATGACACGGTGGAGGCTAAGAGAAGCCGCGATTTCCACAGCCTGCTGGGTCTTCAGGAGTTGAGTGAAGCGGTGAGTTGATAGTTATGTGTTTTAGAAACTACTGCAATAAGAGCCTGGCGTTAAGAGGTTTATATTTAATAGATTTAACACACTGTAGTGAGAAGTAATTTGAGTTTTGCAGTCTTTTTGCATACAAAATTCGTTCACCTTCTTAGATAATATAAGGCGCTCATAGGCAGTTGCACTCACTGATCGGTTAACGATTGGTGAGGTTAATTATTGCATGGCGTGGTCAGTTTATGGATGGTGAACGAACTAAGCGTGCTTGGACAGCACGCAAAATCACCTGTCCTGGTTGTTGTCATTCAACATCTGACACATGGTTGGCCATTAGCCATACGAAGGGAGAAAAAGAAGACTAGCATGAATTTAGTTATTTTTCTGCTAGTAAATATATTGTGATACCTACTAGTAAAAACAGACAGTATATCATAATATTACTAGCTGCCCCGCCCTAGCTTCGCACAAGCAGGTACATGCAAACACGATTCCAGCGCCACCTACTGGGTCTAATTGTGAATCTAAACCATCCAGAGCCCCACTTAAACATACACAAAAAAAACATCAAAGTCGGTCCAGCCGTTTAAGGAGTGGCATACACACATACTATTAATAATATACCATCCCAATTATATGCTAAATTGAAAAATCTAAATCTAATTTATGTTTTCTAAATGATAAGTGATAAGCCGTGTGGTGTGGTGGCTCAGAATACCACCACCCCATATCATCCTATGGGTGTTGTAAATCTCGATTAAGGGATTAGCCGAAGGATGGGCAGCAGCGTCCTTCGAGTACATTAACAACTCAAATGCGATCGCCAACCCGTCTGCCAAGCGTGGCGATTATGGCAAAACCCTCCAATGAGCACACAATGGTGTATTTGGGGGAGGCCTGTGTCCAGCAGTGGACTTCATTCGGCCGAAATGATTGAAGTGATAAATCTTTTATTTTGACAAATAATGACTACATATAGTTTAATTCACGAAGATGCACCCTACTTTTTTTTGTGACAGGTATCCGCAGTGTAGCGTTGTTCCCGTTAATATAAATATTACTCCCAACTAGGGCGTGGTGGTAAAACTAACACAGTAGCTAATATATTTTTGGCTTTTATTTTATCATCGCATTAAAAAAATTATTCGCGTTAAAAATGTCTATCGTGTCGTAAAAGACTACTAAGGGCTGATATCAAGAGGCTGGCAATAGCCTCCCGTGTGCTAATAAAACATAACCACAATCACCAATCTGCCTGCCAAACGTGCTGATTATGGTAAAAGGTAATTAAATCATTTGGCTAGCTTAGCTTGGTTACGGTGTAGCCAGCTTAGCTTAGTTACGGCGTAGCCAGCTTAGCTTAGTTACGGCGGAGCTTAGGGTGAGATTCAGAAACGAGTCTAAGTGTGAACTTACGCTTCCATCTGTCCAAATGCACTACTTACGCCCCTAATTTAGACAGATGGAAGCGTAAGTTCACGCTAAGACTCGTTTCTGAATCTCACCCTTAGCTCCTGGTCGATAACCCGCGTAAAGCGCACTATATACTAAAGCCTGCATCGGCAGGATAGGAAGATGGCGGTTATGATGTTATGCCATTTGGATATTTAGCGTGGCCTGACTGTCGCTTCGTGTGTTTTACTGTCAAGATTTGACGAATTGAAAGTGTTTAAATAAGGAATCATTGGAAAGCTTGCTAATCCCTGGGCTTTTTACACTACGTGCCACGAGTTCGATTCCCTGGCGGAACAAACTGTGTGGCATACCGAAATATTTTCCAGGTCTGGGTGTTTGTGCATGTAAACTGTACCCACGCTCGACACAGGAGAAATCCAAGTGTGGTGCATACATTTTTTAAAGAGATTTAATGTTTCAAAAATCTAAATTACTAAACCTACTTTCATTATAATTGTAAGTTTATTTTCTACCACGATGGATCTATATATTTCTTCTTTCTTCAATTGTGTCCTATTCTGGGTGGATCTCTTTACTAATCAAGAAACCTGCTTCCCTATTTCCACGTTAATATTATTCTGCACAAAATGTATGTATGCAAACTGTTTTATTGTGATTAATTTTCGTGCTGGAAACTATATTTTAAAACTACGTAAAGTGTAAAAAACACAAAATTGCAGGTTCGGCTCTTCGGCGAGCCTAGCTTTCAGTCGGATATCGTGGTTGACGTCAAAGGGATCCGCCCAGATGACGCTTTTTCGCAGGACCCTTACGACAAGGGATCGCTCTTATTTAAGGTAGTTGTGCCGGTCTGGGTGTCTGTAAGATGTATGTCTGTAAACTGTACCCACGTCACAACACCTCGTAGATTGTACAATCGTACATTAATAACTCGTACAATCGTGCATTAATAACTCGTACAAACGTACATTAATAACTCGTACAGTCGTAGTGTGCCATTGTTAAAAAAAACGATTTCATTATACTAACATTACTCATTTCTAGTACGACGGATATATTTCTTTAATTGTATCCTATTCTGGGTGGATCGCAACTAATCAAAATCTCGGGCCTGGAGGCTTACCATGAGCTCTTAATGCGAGTCAGTTGAAGACCTCAACTGATTTGTTTTGATTATATGTACACACGGCTACATATCAAACACCCAGTATAGGCTGACCTCGGATTGTACGGAAAACCTATACAAATGTCTTTAATTCACTCGTATTAAGAGTTCATAGTGAGCCACCTGCTTGCCTATTTGCACCTTTATGTTATTCAGCACATTATTTAACGTATGTATGCAAACAGTTTTATTGGGATCTATTTCCCGCCTGCAACAATGTTTAAAAGATACGCAAAATTGCAGATTCAAGTCCTCGGCGAGGCTAATCCTCTAACAAAACTCGTGGTTGACCTCAAAGGGGTCCACCCAGATGACGCTTTCTCGCGGGTCCCTTACGAGAAGGGATCGCTCTTCCTTCGCTATTTAGAAGACTTAGTTGGCGGTCCTGGTAAGTTCTAAGTTCTATATGACTCTGTTATAGATCAGTGAGTTGGGTCCTACGAATCCTTTGACGAAGCTAGTGGTGAACTTGACGGCGGTGCACCCCGATGATGCGTTTTCGACGGTACCTTACGAGAAGGGGTCATTGTTCTTGAGGTATTTGGAGGAAAAGGTCGGCGGGCCTGGTAAGTGATTTTTAATGTATGAAATTTAGTTTAATTCTTCATCATTATATTATTATGTCTCCAGAATCGTAAAGTTTCAGTAAATAGTTATCCACCCTCTCATCGTAAAAGTAGACTTTTGATTCAATAGTTAGTGCAGTAGAGTTCCATGTGAAGTGAAGGCCTCGACTGGGGGACCTATTTCACTTGCTATTACAACTACATGTAAGCATAGTGTCGCGTGGAGGGCAGAACACTAGAAATTCAGACTTGCACCCTAACGTCGGCAACGCATCAATAGTCAATTGATTGCAGCTAACATGTTATTTTCTAGAAAATGGAAAGCGATTTAAGATTTCCTATTTTTATCATAGGCTTTAGTGTAACCTCTTTCCTACGTTTTCAGTATGTTGTCACTTCATAATATAAGCCATAAGACATCCACCGCCGAAGAAACTACAACACTAACAGACTAGATTTCAACGATTGTGTCAACATTTTGGGGGGAACTTGCCAGTACTCACCACGCTTGGTAGGCGGGTTGGTGAGTGCAGTATGGCTAAAGTCCCAAAGAAGGGACGCTGCTGCCCATCCCTCTGATTACTAGTCCCTTAGTCGCCTTTTACGACATCCTCAGGTGGAGTTGGAGTAGTGCTATATTCTTAATCCGGGCACCACACGGACTGTCACTTGTCGGTTTTCACTTACAGCCTGTATATTATAAGAATGGTATGTCTTGCAATACTCTCGAACCAATCTTCCCTGATGCAAATTGTCTTGTATCCAACATACAAAATACGTTAACACGGATATCTATGTATAGGCCACCAGCTTTCCGAAACACACAAACATTTATGAATTACATTTATAAAATGATTATTACAATCGATATTTTAAATGAATTGAACATTAATTACTAATTACGATGTACAAGAAAATTTATTCGTATTCGTCTATTTGATGACACTAAAATCAAACCAACCCACGGATTCCATAAGGCTTACCGCGCACGGGTGACCTTTGTCACCGTGTCAATTTCGACACTCTTATAGTTTCGTATGCATGGAGGTGCGTACACGTTACATACAAATCCATTGATTTGATACGAGTGACGAAATTGTCACGGTGACAAAAGTCACCCGTGCGCGGTAAGCCTTATGGAATCCGTGGGTTGGTTTGATTTTAGTGTCATCAAATAGACGAATACGAATAAATTTTCTTGTACATCGTAATTAGTAATTAATGTTCAATTCATTTAAAATATCGATTGTAATAATCATTTTATAAATGTAATTCATAAATGTTTGTGTGTTGTTACGCGCTATGTCTCAAGAGTAAAATATTGGCCGTTGGCACCTCACCTAAGCGATTATCTTTCTGCGCCATGTGTCACGGGTTCGATCTCCGCACGGAATAAATATTACTATGATCTACAAATTGTTGTTTCGGGTCTGGAGTGTTGAAATTTATCTGTAAACTTTTTGCACGATGAGAAATCTGAGGGTATCTGTAAATCTGTAATCATCCATAATCCGAAAACCGACATTTTCTTTAATCAACTATGACTTTATGTTCCCCTTCCAGCGGTATTCGATGACTTCCTCCGCTCATACCTGAAGAACTTCAGGAAGAAGTCTCTGGACACGGACCAGTTCAAGTCTTACCTTCTCAGCTACTTCCATGACGGCGACAAACTCAAAGACGTTAACTGGGACGCGTGGCTGTACACCGGCGGGATGCCACCCATCATACCAAAGTAAATTTTACTATTCTTATGGTTGAAATGTGACAATACCTATACATTGTATAGGTATTCTTGCACCCAGTCATCGAGAGAAGAGATTCTTAGAACACAGCTCAATTAATACTGGTGAACAAACGAATACGAATGTGTGTGTGTGTGTTACGCACGCTCAGCACACACATCAGCCTGAAAACGTACACTGCTGAACATGGACCTCCCTCCCAATGATCACATATGACAGCTCATTTTCCATTTTCATAATTATCGAATTACGATGCTTGGCTGGTGTATTGGTGACTGCAGTTTTTTTTTTATGCTTCTCGGGGAGATTTTGCTGCTTAATCGGGCATTCTGGCGAAAAGGCTTCCAGCCAGGCATAATCGTCATCATTTCACCTGAGTCAGTTGGACACAGCCCTCCCCTAAAGATCGCCACAATGACCGGTCTGGCGTTCTTGTGCTTACCATAATCGCCACGCTTGGCAGGCGGGATCATGATCGCAGTTGTTAATGTAATCGCAGGACATCCTGCGGCTAATCCTATTAGCCGCCTTTTCGACACCCACAGGTAGAGATGGGATGGTGCTATTCGGAGCCGGCACCACACAGCACAAACATTCTAACAGTTTAAGCAACTGCAGCTATGGGCGCGGTGCTGGACTCCGACCAAACTGGGGAAATCGCAGTATGTTGTTATAACCACACGAGAGGATGCTGTTGCCCTTTCTTGTGATATCAACCCTTAGTTGCCTATTATGATACGCAAGGGTAGAAAGGGGTGGTCTTATTTTTTGAACAATCAAATGGAAATTTGCGGTGTATTTTTCGATTACGTAAAATTATGATTGATATAAGATGTCTATTTAAAGATTTTACTCGGCAATGAATTTTGATGAACCCGCCATTTCCTACTCACTGTCTGAGAAGAAATATCGAAACAAACTTGAAAGGTTTTGTTTAAAAAACCAGACGTAATGTACAAATATCAGGTGAGAAAAATATATCATCGTGCATCATCTGGAATAGCCGGAGCATGAAACATTGTGTAGCTCAACCCTGTTTATTCATTAAAATCGTTTCGATATTTCTCAAATAAAAAAAAACATCATTTGTTCTAGTTACGTGTAATCTCTTTTAATGGGTTTACGGGTAGAAAAATGAATTCTGTTCTTTATCTTTCCATACGTACTTTATAACAATGATTTATATCATCAGCTACGACACGACAATGACGAAGGCGATATCTACCGTTATCATGAAGATTGACGATCCTAAGGAGACGATCTCGCACCAAGACGTGACCTCATTGACGCCGCACCAGATGATACATCTGCTCCAACAGCTAGTTGACAGCCCGGCGCTACCGCTTGACCGGCTGAGGATGCTTGGAGATGAGTTTAAAGTTAGCGGGAATAAGAATACTGAGATAGAGTACAGGTTGGTGTTGATTTATGTTTTTTTATACCATTAGTGGTGAGAATGAAGCATACGGCCCGCTTGGTGGTAAGCGGTTACCGTAACCTATGAACGCTTGCAACACCAAAGGGTTTC
This sequence comes from Diloba caeruleocephala, assembly GCA_947459985.1. Classification (NCBI taxonomy): domain Eukaryota; kingdom Metazoa; phylum Arthropoda; class Insecta; order Lepidoptera; family Noctuidae; genus Diloba; species Diloba caeruleocephala. Next base: position 8,102,105 of record OX381621.1, on the reverse strand, counting down.
GCGCGTTGCCGACCATGAAAAAATCTTTTCACGCCCTTTTTGAAGAGCCCTATGCTGTAGTCTCTTGGGAAAACCTCGATAAGCAGCTGATTCCATAACCTGAGCGTGCGCGGGAGGAAATTCCTCTGAAACCGGTACCAGACCATTTTGGTTCTTAGGCTATTCGGATGAACTCCTCGACGATGGCAAGTATCTTACAATTCCTTAGAACACTGTCCGTTATACAAGCGGTAGAACGCAGTATAAAATTAAGCAGATACAGGTACAGATATTAGAAATAAGATTCTAAATAGGTGGACTACGTACTCTAGCCCTAGGCTGTGGGTGAAAACCCTGGCATGTACCAATGTGACTCTTGATGTAATTACTTACTTAGTTCATTAAGACACCGCTGAGAAAACCTGGATCCATAATGGTCTGAACACGCAGTGAGCAACTGTGGTGATCAATGTTCGTTCCTTCTCGTTATTCGAAGAGGCCCTTGCCCAATAGTGGGACAGTTACAGGCTAATATTATTATTCAGATATTTATTTTGCTAAAATATTCCCGCACCGTGCTGCCGTTCATGACTCGTGAATGACCTCGCCAAGCTGAGCGATAGTAGTCTAAAGCCAAACAGGCTTTCGCTGTGACCTATATATATATATATATATATATATTGCTCTTTATAATGAAATTATTCTTTATAATGAAATTATTCTTTATAATGAAATTATAATTAATTATTTCTTTTTAGATGGTTGAGACTGTGCGTAAGAAGTAAAGACCAAAGCAAGCTCAGCGAAGTATTCAACTTTGTGAACAGGCAGGGCCGCATGAAGTATGTGCGTCCATTATACAGAGACCTCTATGATTGGGAGGATGTTAGAGGCCAGGCTATAGAAAACTTCCTCCAGAACGAGAAATACATGATGCATGTATCAGCTTATACATTGAGAAAGGACCTCCATCTCAGTGACAAAATAAGCGATTAGTGATTTTACATGATTTTAATGTAAGATAGTGTAACTATAATTTTATGCCGTAATATTGAGTTGAATAAAATTATTTTTTGATGTTTTATGACAGTTTCATTTAACTCTCTCCAATCTGGAGTGAAAGACCCTATGAGGACGGTTTTATCCAAATTCTACGAATTATGTAATTTATTAGATTAAATATACTAGAAATAAACAAATGTGAGATCGACAGTGTCTATTTATTACCGACTTCAAAAAGGAGGAAGTTCTCAATTCGACGCGTATTTTTATTATTTTTATTTATTATATATTTGCACCGATTACTCTGACATTCGTAGACCGATTTGAACGATTCTTTTTTTAATAGATGCAGAATGCTTTCGAATTGGTCCCATATAAATTTGATTACATTTGATTCAGTAGTTTTTTAACCAGCTTCAATAAATAGGTTAAATGACTGCGCTTACCTAGATGATGTCTTAATAGTTTCGATTCTTAGAAATTATTTTTAGTGTTAGATACGGATACTAAATTGGGAACAGTTCTTACATTTATTTACACTAACGAGAAACAAAACTTCTTAACAAAAAAAATACCGACTTCAAAATCCTATAGGATATTAAAACTACAAAAAAAAAATACTTTTATTTATGAAGTCGGGCGGGGCCCATAAATATAACTCGTTGGTCTGCATAAAATATGTATGGAGCATACCTGGCCTCGCCCAGATAAAGCTCGACTTTATAAATTAAGTTATTATTTTCTTTTTAGTAGTTTGAATAACCTATATAATTTAGAAGTCGGTGTTTTTATTGTTAAAAAGGTTTATTTCTTTTTTTTCTTTTAAAAAACGTTGTCCCCCACTAGGATTTCTCCTGTATCGTAGGTGCGTTTACAGACATAAATTCCACACACAATACACCCAGACCCGGAACAACTACCTGCAGATCATACAAATATTTGTTCCGTGCGGGAATCGATCCCGCGACCCAGAGCGCAGCAGCCGACTGTATCAGCAGCAACACCCAACAGGTGAGCCTTAAAATGAACATGGGCAAGACAAAAGTCATGTCGTGCCTATCCCAATATCCTTTGGGAGCTATGTTCTCGAAGTTGTTGAAAAGTATGTCTACCTGGGACAAACACTCCAGTTAGGTAGGTCCAACTTTGAGAATGATATCAATCGTCGAATCGGACTCGGCTGGGCAGCGTGCGGGAAACTTCGGCACGTCTTTTTGTCAACAATACCGCAATGCGAAGACGAAAGTCTTTATCCAGCGTGTATTACCAGTGATGATATATGGAACAGAGACGTGGTCACTCACGGTGGGGCTCATAAAAAGCTCAATGTCACTCAGCGAGCTTGGTATTTCTCTACGAGATCAGAAATGAGGAGATCCGTAGAAGAACTAAAGTTGCCGACATAGCTGAAAGGATTGGTAAACTGAAGTGGCAATGGGCGGGGCACATAGCTCGTAAAACTGATGGCCGTTGGGGCAAAAAGCTTCTCGAGTGGAGACCGCGCACCTAAAAACGCAACGTGGGACGACCTCCAACGAGGTGGACAGATGACCTGGTGAAGGTCGCTGGGGGTCGTTGGATGAGGGTGGCATGTAACCGAGCGGTTGTGGTTGTGGATATCTAAGGGGGAGGCCTTTGTTCAGCAGTGGATGTCCTGTGGCTAATATCATGATGAATTTATTTGCCATGGCAGTTAACGGTTGGTCTGTCCCGACAGACGGCGCCCGTGTTACCAATACCGTCATTGTTTGGTGCACCTCACAGGCTTTGGTGAGCATTGAAGTCTCCCAATATGACAACTGGGGGTGGAAGAGATTCTATTATTCTTTTTTAATGTTGGAATAACGGATGTATCTTTGTGAGAAATATACACGGAAACAAAGATATGTGACCAACCCGTACACCAATTGCATTCAAAACATAATTGTTAAAAGAAGGTAGTGAAATAGAGTCATCCTGTCATCCCGAAGAATATTAAAACCTGGAATTCTACAAGAAGAACCTGGTTTCAACCAAGAGTCTCATAAGCCAATAATTGAAAGTTTTAAACTTGTTTGTTAAATAAATTAAGTTAGATGTTTTAGAAGATAAACTGAGAACACCAGACACTTTATAAAATCAAGTATGGCAAATAAAACTTGACTACTAATAGATGTGAGAAATATCTTCACGCTTTTATGTAATATATGGCCGAATACTGAAACGCCACATAACATTAAGTCCCAGGGTGGACAGGTTTAAGTACCGGTTACCGAAGATTTAAAAGATAACCTGGATATAGACAGGGAACGTAGGTCACTGGCTGTCCGTTGTAATATGCTGGCCCGCAGGTTTGCACGATGTACGAAACCAGTTAAGATCACGCTTTTCAAAACCTACTGTCAGTCTTTCTACACGTGCAGCCTGTGGGTTAGTTATGGTCAGCGGACATACAGTGACCTACGAGTCCAGTATAATAACGCACTCAGGGTGCAACTGGGGTTGCCATGGAGGTGCAGTGCGTCAGGGATGTTTGCGAACTCGTCAATATGTGTGTCCACACATATTGACGAGTTCGCTGCCATAATGAGAAAAAGGTGCGCCTCCCTGATGGCGCGTGTCCGTGGCAGCACTAACACTATCCTCAGTGTGTTGCAGATCGATGGGAGTCCCCGATGTTGCGGAAATGGATGCAGCGCCATACTGGTGTTTAAGCGTAATCGCGTACAAGTATGACTACTTATCACTAGTATTAAGTAAATTGTTACTAACACACTATGGACTTGATCTGAATTAAACATATTTATTATTATTATTATTGCTTGCACGATACGCAATCCCTTTTCAACAATTTTGTGCATGTCTGTGCGTATAGCCACCGACTAGGTAGTAAGATTGCATATAGCATAGTTATGGTTATATAGGGTGTCGAGCTTGACGTCTAGCCGGGTGTACAGTACTGTTCGTTTTATAAATTATACTCTTTGGAGTGTTCGTTATATTAGCTGAATAAATAATTATTTATTTTTAAATAATCATATGACATATTATTTTTTAAACCTAGTGACGATTATTTACGTTGCCCTATTATTTTTTATTACATATTATATAAGCTGCCTCGAAGTCACTTATTTCATAAAATGCCACTTCGGAATTTTCTCAAGTTAAGTTATTGTCAAATGAATGCCACTTCATTGATTATTTTAATTATGCTTTTTTAGATATAAGATCTAGATTCCTATCAATATTCAGTCGAAACTAATAAATAATAGGAGGACCTAATATATGTTTAATCCATAATCGTTTCAGTAGATTATATTTAAACAACATAAAATCAGTGCGGTGACTTGCTTGACGCTTTATGTTATGTTTTACGTGAGCTTGCGAGCTCTTGCGTTAGGTTTTGTAGTTTTAGATTCGTTTGTTTTGAACTTTTGAAGTAATTAAGTTTGTTGAGTGAAACTCTAAATAGCAGTATTTTAGTTATGTTTTAATACATAAAAAGATATTTGGGTTAAGCTAATTGTGACATTAATATTTAATCAATGAAATCGAAATGTTTCGAAAAGGAATAATGTAGAAATATTTTTTCTAAGGTGGACGAACGTATCAACGTACCAAAATACGCCAGCTAACGTCACTCGACGAAATAATAAATATCATACTAGTAGGTTATAGCGTTAAAAATAATAGACGATTGATAAATAGCGCATCAATATATGGCTTTTGGCTATTGTACCGATAAATAGTTACAATAACTATTTGTTGTTTGGATTTTTAAAACTCTCGGCGTCTCTAAATCTCTAATAGTAATAACCTCAAAAAATTAATTGGAGATTATATTTTCTTTCATTCAATTGAAGGATCTAATGAACCCAAGTAACTTGGTTCTGACCTAAATACATTGAAGTATAATTTTTAATAACATGTCTGCAGCCAAAAGAGTGCAGGTAATAGTGTTTGAACTACTATTTGGTAAATGTAAGTCATTTGTGTGATGAAGTGTAGTTATTAGCAATACTGATTGAAGATTCGCTTGAATAACCTCGTAAAAACAAAATTATTTCTAGCAATGGGCCTCCTTTGCACGCACTTGGCACGTATTTGACTGCAAATGGCAAGATCCTTATGAATCTGCGATTGTCATTAAGAAATATCTGATGGGATTACATAAACCGATCTATCATCCTATGAATGATTGTGGTGATGTTGTGGTATGCATTAACAGCCGGGAAGTCGCTTTGAGAGGTGATGAGTGGCGTAAAAGAGCATATTTTCACCACACTGGTTATCCTGGTGGAGCTTCATGGACTCTAGCATGGGAGCTGCATAATAAGGACCCTACAATGGTTAGTGCATTATTATCTTTAAATTAAATGTTTTCTTTTTGATTTTATGACTTATCTATAGATTATCATATAGCTTATCATGTTTAAATCTGGGGGCTGTGAGACAATGGAATTATAATTGTGTCTGAGACTGACAGTTCACGGAATTATAAATAGTAGTAGTTCTTGTGTCATGATAGTAAAATGAGAGAATCATGTATTTCTTTCAGTTTATGGTAATAATTTATTTATTTATTTATTTATCTCAAACACAACTATCATTACAGGAATATCCCAATACGGTAGTGTGGTCCTTAATTTTATTTTAAGTAACATAACACATACAAAGCAACTTTAGTAAACTCATTCAGAGAGCAGAAAAATAAATAAGACACTGTCTTTACAAATATGATAATAACTTATTTATTATATGTTAAGATATTTATTTATGTTCTGTGTTGTATCTGGATACAAATCATCCCTATTAAGAATATAGCACCACTACCAACTCCTCCCATGGATGGAGTAAAAGGCGACTAAAGGACTCTAAAACAAAGGTATGCAGTGGCTTCCCTTTTGTGGAACAGCAGTCATTCTGTGCTCACCAGCCCACCTACCTAGAGTGGTGAGTACTGGAAAATTCTCCCAAAATTATGACACATTAATGGAAATTTTTGGGGAGGCCTATGTTCAGCAGTGGATGTTCTTTGGCTGATATGATGAACAATTTGTTTCACTTTTGATGTATTTGGCTCAGTACTGCTATGGTTACTGCATCTAAATGGTCAGCCATTTGATAAATGACTCTATTTAGTAAGTAGATTTCAAGATACTTGTTTATCAACATTTTTGATGATGTTGGGTATTTTTTTTGTCTATGAAATGAGGTCAGTACCAGTGCTCACCTCACTTATTTGATAATTAAGCTTATTGATTAAATCCTTGAAATTTTCTACAGATCATCGAAAAAGCAGTATACAGATCAATGAAAGGCAATCTCCAAAGGCGTCACACTATGCAGCGACTTTTCATATATCCTGGTGAAACTGTGCCTGAAGATGTTATGCAAAATGTCACTAATCAGATCCGTCAGTTACGCCTTGTACCTACCAGGCTCGATCACATACCTGAGGAGGTGGTAAAGGATTATCCGAAAGTTATGGATTACCCAGATGACTATGTGTTGAAATAATTGCTTTTAGGTGATATGTAAATATTTTAAGTAAATAAGTTTAGTTTGTTAATAAATTTATAAGAATTAACAATTTTGCTGTCTTCATTCAATTCATTTGTTGTTTATAAGAAACATTAAAAATAAATAACTCACTAACTAAAGATAAAAAGGGGTTAGGCACAGTGACTAGTCCTTTGTTATTACGGCTACTAATAGAAACAGTAAGGTAAACTTATACCTGAAGTAATGAATCAAATCCTGAACCATAACCCATATTTATTAACTCTAAGACTAGACCTATACATAATATTTTTAGTGGTATATAAGCTTCAGGGATATTGGATTTAAGGCAGAAGGGATGTCCCTCTCCCTTCATCCCTAGACCATTATGTACACCTGCCTATATACCTGCGGCCGGAGAGAGTGTGTGGTAAAATCATATTTTCTGGAATAACTACTATTGGGTTGAAATTAAAATGGATTTCCAAAATTAAAGCTATATCGGGTAGACTAAGTTCTGCTGTACTTGCAGTTCGTAAAATTAGACAGTTAACTGATTTAGCTTCGGCCAGTACCGCTAGTGCGAGTTTCGTTTCACAATCGAAACGTAATAGTAAACTACACGTTTACCGCGTTTGGCGCTCCGATTGGTTGAATAGTTTCGAGTGAGCGGGCAGCGCCGAACTTAACTGTTAACTGCACTGCACTGCACCTTAACTGTTAAGTGAACAGTTACAACAGTTCATAAGAAATAAAAACAGAATTTAAATTTGTAGTTTGAATCAGACCCCTTGACACTCAGACAGACTTGACTCTTGAAGCGTGTGCTATGCGGAATCACGGTCACCTCCGCAATGGTAGCAATTTGTTTTGGATTCGCGTCTGGTCGATGAGGAATTCATCAAAACAACCATACTTAGTGAATACCAGAGTAAGCTACCGGCTAACGGTGACGCATTTAGCCCTCATCAGCCAGGCTTCGAAGTACTTAGGTAATTGCACGTTACTACGGCAACTCTCGCTTCTGCTGTCACATCTCGAAAACCCTAGATGGAACCGTGCGCGCGTCCATTCTTAAGGTATCTATCCAATTGGCAATCGTAGTTACAAAGAATATATATGATCTACCCAGGAGTAAACAAACATAGGCAATGCGTAGATATGTTTTATTTTATTTGATTTTATTGGTTTGTTCAGTTCTGATATAAAGATTTACCTACTAGCTTTGGGACTAGTAAATTTGTATAGAATGAAAGAAATAAGAAAAATAAATATGCAGAACAAATAGAGATAGAAATGAATATGTATTTATTTCTTAAATAACGATTCAACGTAGCATGGGGTTATCGTAGACCTTTCCTGGGTACCTAGGGGGAGAGTCGACTAATCTGACTGCCTCCTGGTCAACAGACTCGACGTCACTGGCAGCGATTGGAGCGGCCTCAATATTTTCAGCTACTTCTACGAATTTCACAGCATCAGCGGGAAGTTCTTCGCCAAGGGCAACCACAGGCTCCTCCGCGACTTCCAGAGCCTCAGCGGGAATATCCTCGAAAAGCGAAACGACAGGTCCAGATTCAACGTTTTCGGCGATGTCGACGAAATTCACAGCCTCAGCAGGGATCTCTTCAGCAAGAGCAACCACAGGTTCGATTTCAATGTTTTCGGCGACATCGACGAATTTCACAGCCTCCGCGGGAATATCGTCAGCAAGGGCAGCCACAGGTGCGATATCAAGGTTTTCGGCGACGTCGACGAAATTCACAGCTTCAGCAGGAATCTCCTCAGCAAGGGCATCCACAGGTTCGATTTCAATGTTTTCGGCGACTTCGACGAATTTCACAGCCTCAGCAGGAATCTCCTCAGCAAGGGCAACAGGTATGTCAGCAATATCGAAGACTTTCAAAGCGTCGAATAGAATTTCGGGGTTATCAACAAAATGGACGGAATCCGCGATGTCTGAGGGGATCTCCGCAAGTTTAAGGGCTTCCATAACTTCCTGAGGCACAAAGAGAGGCCTGATATCGATGGACTCAGCCATAGGTACGTACGGCATAGCTTCCATAGCAGGCAAGGGAGCCTCGGGTAATGCAGCAGGCTGCGCCACAGGGCTGGCGAATGCCACTGACAGAATGGCGAGTGCGACGACGACCTTCATATTTGCTGGGAATAGAAAACAATAATATACTAAGTACTAAAATAACGGCTAACAGAATCTAAAATGTCGTTTACTGCAACTTTTCCTTAACCTTAGGTGCTCACGCAACATTTATCGGTACATACTTCGCATGTTCTCGAATCTGAAATCCTTATCTATTGGTTAAAGAATTTAGGCCAACTATTTTCGGTAGCACGCATGTGGTCACGCGCTGCCGTGGGACGCCTTGGGGGATCCTTTACAATCCCCCCGGGGGGGTGACCACTTTACAGTCACCCTCTCCGAGATGTGCATATAGGCGTGGCACCAGTGGGCGGCTCTAGTGTGATCATACGAGGACCTGGAGCCTCCCTTAGGTACCGAAGATGACCGCCCCAGTGGTTTTAGCCGGTAGGAGTCCGACATACCCCTTCGCCCTTCCCCGGGGCGAAGGAAGTTCATGAAGAATTTCCACTGGGCACCAATAAAAAAAAACACCAACTGTTTGTAAGAAGTAGGTAGTTTGTTTGATTTGACCAGTAAACGCTTACAAGATGAATTGCTCAAAGTAAAATTTTTAAACATAAACGGTGGTGCTTAGTTTTTGATATTTTATAATTATTATTATAATCTATTTGGTATCAATCAACTCCAGGCATTCTATAAGTATAGAACCCTTCTTTTTAAATCAGTCAAACAGCGTTTCTTACGACGAGATCATTTTCTTTACATCATTGTACTAATCTAGCCACTCTATAATTTTGTAAGACATATACGAAGCTTTGTACAACAAGTGAAGGAAAAAGGGGAGTCGAGTCGTATCAAGAGGTCAAAAAGATGTCAGAGTATACATGCGCAATGGCGAATGTTCCATCGTTGTTGGTGGAACATTCGAACAAGGTCAGTTATTAAATAAAAAAGCACAAACGACGGGTACTTAAGTAAGTAAGTGCTGATTAAGCAGGTATTTAAGGTATCAAGGAAGAGGGAAATTCTTAAGTGATATCTACCCGTTATATTGTACTCACCAGTTCGTTTTATAGTCCAACAAATAAACAATACCAAATTAATTACATTAAGTTTATATATCTACATGTATTGTCTTATCCATAATCTTATGATAAGTTTATCAGGTGAATCTGATTTGTCCACGTGTTGTGATTTTATATAAATTATACTTTGCTTTGGTAGCAGGTATTCATTAAAATGGAACGGAAGATTAGCTGAGTACATAACAATGTTGATTGCTGGTATCATATCAGTCGACGTTCCTTCTCATGCACTTTTCCCTTAGCGATTGTGGTTTATGGGTTATTTCGAACTTCCTTAGCATAGGTAAAAGGGGCATTAGTTCTAAACCTTCAAAGATATATAAAATCTTTTGGAAAAAGAGAAATTTGGCAAGGGCCCGCCGCGAATTTCAAAAATCCGATTCCACAGATGTTAATATGTTTTCCCTGTAATTGATGATAAAGCAGGCAAAAGTAAAATTGGTGCGTCAGCCTTACCCGAACAAAAATATCCCATGGATCACTGACAGATGGCAGGATTCTCACAGATTCACAGCCGAGTACACTGTCACTAATGTTATAACAGTGAAATAGCTGGCTTTATGACCATCGACCTACCTATCGTAAACGCTGATCAGATGATAAAAGCAAGTGCATTGCGCTGTACATGCATCCCACATTAAATTCGCTACATCATATTATACCTACAGTGCTACCTGTGGTTAAACCAGGCATTAATTATTTTAGTCAAAGGTAGGGCAGTGCTGCTATGTCTAACCCGAGAATACAACAGACCGTGCATAATTAAGTTCCATCCAAAGTCCGGCAACGCATCAGCGACTGCTCACCTGGTGCTTTGATGTTACGCTGTTCATGGGCGATGATTATTGCTTTAACATTAGATGACCAGCAATGTTGTATTGTTCCCTCTGTTTTCTATTTAGAATCCATGACAAAAACCAAGACAGTAGTTTTTATTGGATTTTGTTACCTCGTGATTTTGAAAATATAATTTAATAAATTGGAAATAAGAATATATTGTGCCTATGTTTTATATTCTGCGTGTGATGTCCGGATTAAGAATATAGCACCACTTCCATCTTCCGTGGTTATCGTAAACGCCTCTAAACCGGAGAGGTGGGCAGCAGCGCCTCTTCTGTAGAACAGTAGCCATACTGCCCTCACCAATTCCCCAGCCAAGATACTTGCAAATTCCTCCCAAAACGGCGACACCTTGTTTATTGTATCTGGTATATATATGACATTGCATTCCACGAAGTTTTTTGATGAACCATTTACTGTGCGGAGCGTTCGTCTATTGAATGCCAGTATCAATCAGACGTGCTCAATCATTACTCGTCTTTAAGCCTCAAGTAAATGAGCGTAATTTATCACTATGTAATGAATGACAATGATATTTTTATCATCTTTGATTTGGGATACATGTTTTTGTACATAATATATTTAAGTCATTATTTTATGTGTATACACATCTTACTTTACACCAAAGTGCAGCGCAGACTAACCTAGTAGGTATCTTCCATAACATTTTAGTCAATCCAAAAGTAACAATGAATAAACTACAAAAAGACAATAGGTTAAAATTAATCCACGAATTTTTACGTGAGGGTCTTTTTAGATGGACAGAAGTTTTCAAAAATCGTAACTTCTCTTCGGCTTCTGTATCGATGATTGATCACCAGAATCAAAACCTCAATGTATATATTCTCTTTTCAGTTTTATTATTTATTGGTAGGATTTGCAAAAATCTGAAGATAACGGGTTTAAAATTATCTATCTTAATTACTTTTTGTCCGCAACGGACACATTACTCATTTCGTATGAATTGATTATCTTTACATAATCCATTTCGTTATGATATAGGTAAATAGATTTTAACACCTATCAGTAATTTCCTTCTTAACCATTTGTGATATAGGTATGCCATATTCACAAGAAGACTAAGGCCCGTATTACTATAGATCGAGAATCAAAACTCAAATAGAACTTGAGTCGAGATTGCGTTAATCAAATATGAATCCCACATAATAGATGCAATTGATGCAATCTCGACTCAAGTTCTATTCCAGTTTTGATTTTCGGATTTACGGACCTTAAAAGCTTAGCTATCTAAATATGATAATGTTTGAGCCAAATGGCCTTAAAGTTCCTAGTTAAAGCCTGTCCAGTGTGAAATTATGGGGAAGCTACTTCAAGCAGCGATTTGAGGCTCTTGTGGTAAAATTGCTACCAATTAAAACAGTCGATCTGCGAGCTCGAGCGCATCGTCGCGGTCAGGCTTTGGATGGGTAGCCTCGAAGAGCACGTTAAACTGTCGCGCCCGGCTGTCATAAGATTATTTATGACAGTCATTACGGAAAATCAGAAGACCGACATTGTCCAAAAGAAAACCAGACAACCGGTCTACTCTAAACCCCTAAGGATAGCGGTATTCCCCAGTAATGGTATTGCGGAAGTCAGACTGAAAGCCGACCACAACGTACTTGAGAAAAGGATGGTATGAAAATGACCTCAAGCAGCGGTCTTCATAAACATCGCTTACAGTAACCGGAACCGATCATGAGCGCTTACCTTGGTCTCCTTCAGCGCAGAAGTGATTTTTTGCCCATGTTTCGCGGTATGCTACTGAGCAAACCGAACCCCACCATTTCACTGAGCACTTAAGAGTTGTGCACTTATCTCTCTTATTCAATTTCTTTGTCAAAGTTATTTGACAATATCATCTTCTTTTTATTTTTATGTAATTGATCAAAAATTAATTTATATTATATTTTATAATTAAACCTCTGTATTTTCAATAAATCACAACTTAATTGGTTTGAAAGCAATATTTAATGAGTATGAACGCAACCAACGGTGTTATAATAGGTGCGCACGACTACATATCAAGTTATACGTTAGCAGTATAGAGATCAGCGAAAACTGGATAAATAAAGCTTGATGTAGCCGTGAGTACAAGATCGATTATTGAAATAAAATAATGCGTTTAGAATTGAATATGGAACTTGACAAACGTAACATCTTGGACAAAGGTAAGGGGACATCACAGAAATTTGATCAAATCTTGAACAAAGAAATTGGATGAATTGCATTCCACCCTTAAAATCAGTGCCAGCAATATTCCAGGGCGGTGATAGCTGTGTCGGTACGAATCAAGGCCATGATAGCAAAATTTCAACACGGAGGTAAGGGAATTACGCAATCACATTGAAATGGAAACCAACATTATATTCTTTATTCATAATTATTCATCTCTTCCATTACACCAAATTACCACTAAAATATATTTGGCAATATAAAAAATAAGGAATACATTAGACTCGAATTTTTTCTCAATCATAGGTACTACCTAATATTCTTAACTAGGGTAAATATATTGTTACCGTCAAAGTAATGAATTTGGACAGACTGGAATTTATACATTACGATTATAAACTACAAAATGCTTTTTCAAACGTAATAATATCTACTTACCAGGATACCGTATAATTTAACGTTTCGATGGAAATATAAATGCTAAAATAAAATCTCCAAATTAATACTTTGACTGTATCATACGCGTAACCATTCTTTTGGAATACAATTCTAATATGCAATATCTAGTTTTCTTACATTTAAGATAAAAAACAAGTGACTATATAAAAATATACAATGACGATAACACATTCTTAAGACGAATTCTTTTATATGAAACTAAAATGACGAAGCATGTGATATCTTGCGATGAAACTACACTTTACAAGCATTAGAGAACCAATGAAGTGACTTTTTCATGCGATATGAACGTTGTTGAAGGCTTATCAAATGTGGGTCCGAGAACTGTGTTCAAACATTTGCAAATAAGTAAAAATGATAAATGCAAGAAGTACTATTTACTGTACGAAAGTAATGCAAAGTTTTAAGCATTGTATAAATGCAACGCCATATTGTGTTAGATTCTGTTACTCTATGACCATTGTCTATTCTATAGTTTTATTAGTATATTGAAGCTATCTACTGTTTCATTAGTACGTTGTTAAGATTAAAATACATTCACACAATCTTTGACCAAACATATCGTATTTGCTATAAAGTGTAGAAAATTATCAGGCACATTTGGACAGGCTTCCACCCATTTTGCAAATAATGTAGTAGAGTAGAGAATCTTGGTCAAATTGTCGATTTTGAATATTAGCATCGATAATAAAAAATATTGCATCAGCAAAGCAAACCAAATAAACAATTGTACAAATAAATTAACAAAGAATTGCATAAGTTTTAAGTGTTTATTTAGGGCTCGCTCTTTGTAAAGATACGTATATTTTTTATTTCTTTCCAAAAGCTTTGTAGAAATATTTGAACACATTTTTGGGAAGGTAATTAGATAATATAATATACTAGCAAAATTCGGCATACATTGTCCTGCCTTTTTCAAGACGATCGATAACTTAAAAACCTTCACCATGAAAAAATACTTAAATGAGCCAACTTTCATGGTGATCGGTCAAACCGTGTCGAACTCTAGTAATCTCAAACAGATATATCAACATCATGTTCCAAATCCAAACGTTCTAGCGAAATAGCAAAATACAAAACCATTATACATTATTTCATATAAAATTTTTGTAAGTAAGTGAGGAAAAAGTGGACCTATCCCATAGAAGTGCATTGGTAACAGTGATTTGAAACAAAAACATTCCAACATTCATGGTTCAGTATAATTAAAGCGTTGTAGTTTCATTGCAAGCCGTTAGCAGGAAATTATAGCAACAACTAAATACTTAATTTAGTATACAAATGAACGTGTCCTTATATAATGTCGATATAAACAGATCGTTTCTTTAGATACAGGAATACATCACATTATCATTTATACATTTGTATTAAAACTATATTGAAGCCCGACTGGTGATGCATGTGCGCAGCAAACAAATGCAAGTTGTTCGTTAAATATGTGTTGATAAAATATAAAACATGTTAACAACAAAAAAGGTTTTTTTTGTGAATTTATCGTTTATGTTAATTTCATGGTGGCCCGAAAGTTAAGGACTCGCTTCATAAGCAACCAGGTTGTAAGTTATAACTCTGGCAGGTACCAATGTGACGTTTAATGTCATACGTACTTTCTTAGATAAACCCTTTGTTGAAGGAAAATATCGCAAAATCTGGACTCGCTTACTCACATGCAATGAACAGGGTGGTTTTCGTTCTTTCTACGTATAAGAAGAGGTCTTTTCTCTGCATTGGCACAGTTATATCATTATCAGCCTATATCATTTATTGTAACTATTTCAACTGCTTGCCAAATAGCTACTACTTCTTTCCATATTTTTGAGGACTACGAAGGACAAATAACAGCCGCGCTAGATTGATTAGCGAAAGGAAATATCTGTGATTATTGATTTTAAAAGTAACACTCCAACGCAGTGTCTTACACAATCCCGAAGGAATATCTTAATTTCACTTCTTGACATAAAAGTTGGGCTATGCAAATAAGATCAGTATGATAAAGAGTTCAGTTCTTTTTATTACACGAGGAAGTTATTCTGATCACATAATGTTTTACTATTTCGTATAATTACAAGCTCTTATTTAACTTGCCTTGTTAGTATCGGTCAAATCTTGCAACTGAAAACTTTAAAACAGTTTTCCGCAACCGTTTGGGCTGAAATTTTGCATACACATTTAGTTTGGATGACAATGCATGGTTAGCTAGGCGACGTCATTCTGAATCCAATATGGCGGACTCCCAAACATAGCTGACCAGTAATTTTTATGCGCTTGCGTAGGGTTTGCGTAGAAGAATACCGCGATAAGTCTTTTTTAATTAATAATTTTATTCCTTATTCTCCTAAGGGTTATATTTTAGTAATCTATACCTAGTTGTTCTGTGGGTCATGATAAAACATGCAGTTACTTTTAATTGTTAATAAACTATAATCTACAGGAACATAATTCGAGATTTTAATAATTTTATCAGAACGCAGTCCAGGCTTCAGTTTCCATTAACACGCAAATGTATACACATTTCATTATCTTATATGAAACGCAGAGATCATTCGACAAACAAACATTTAAATTGGACCTTCGAAAATTGTGTCTAGCGCGGACCGTGACTTGCAATATAAATTGAACCGTAATAAAATGAAAATAAGTCTTACATTTGTTAAACATAGATGGTTTAGATTACATGCACACATGATACTTAAAAACAATTGGATCGTTATCAATGTTTAAGTAACATAAATGTTTATGTGATTTCAAATAACGTTAGTAAATGAATTATAAATGCCGATATGATGCTTACAAAATTACAATATGCTTTATTGTTTCATGAAAGAAGTAACATTTGGAATGTTTAAATTTTATTTGGCCTAAAATTCTGCTTCCTTTATCCAGAAATCTCTTATTGTTAAGATGATATATTTATACGATAAGCTAGATTTAGATTTATTAACATCGAATTTAATCGACATTATTAAAGTCTATTTTAGTCAAATTAAAAACTTATATTAAATTTAAATGTAACTGATTCTAAGTATAAAAACTCTGTAAATCGATTACACGGTTATGCTTTATATAAATTTACAGACAACGTAGCATTTTTATATACCTAAATTCATAATGAAAAATAAGAAGATTCCGAGCCTTCAGAAAACACTATGCTTATTATTGAGTCAAGGGCGAAATCCGGATTATATGCCTCTATCTTAGGGCCATACTTGGGCCTACACTTTAATTACATCATGATAAAAATATCGATTCAGACAAAAGTGGCTAATTTTGAAAACAGCTGAGCTATTTTTGGAGCATTAATTTTACTATTTCAAAGCCGCTGGCAGGTCGCCTTATTTGAAGCAAGACGTCATTCAGAAACTTTCTGGAAGTTATATGTACGTGTTGTAGGAGATATTTTGCAAGTTTTAATACGGAGTAGTTAGCAAACGGAATGCTAATTAATACAGAATGAATCCCGCCAATTTTATGGATTGCCAAACATCTGACATCGGATGACCGTCGGTAAATCATACGTCGTGCTCCCGATAATCTGACCAATACCGGCAATATTCACTGTGCTTCTGGAAAATTTGCTAGCATATAAACACTCCATTTATACTATACTCTGTGGTATTATACACGGAATTATTATTATTCACACTATGGATGTTTGTGGTATGAAATTCATTTACTAACGTTATACAAGCGCCGCTAGGTGGCGTGTTGGGCGAGCGCGAGGTCGCCGCCCCCGCCCGACTCATTTGATCGCCCGCGCCTCTGGCAGGAACGCATCCCAATACCGGATTGACTGTCAACAAATAACATTTGTTATAATTCATATTTTCGTAGTACTTATGTAATCTGAGTTTTTTAAGGACACTACCAATAAAAGTAAAATAAAAGGCTATTTCTGTAGGTTATGTGTATTACTGAATAAATTATAAATATATTGCATGTTTTGCAATTCAAAAGTATTTTATTCATATGAACTGTTTAGAGGCATATATGAATAGTCAGAATGTAGTTGCATGGTTCCAAGTAGTTGGTGTTGTTGGATCTGGCGAAGAACCGGCCAGAAACTCCATGGACACTCTTTTAAAATAAGTGTATTGAATTAAGTTATGTGAGAATATGAGAGAATAACCACTACTAACTACCAGTGTAAGATGGATGAAGTATAATAATAATAATGTGCCATTCAATAAGATGGCATGGCAGTACGAACTGACCAGTCCCAAATGACAGCACCTGTTCATCCGTTATTGCATTATTGCTGTAGATTTGACCCTGACCTCATAATATTACACGATTTTTTTCTAAATTTTGCTTTCACCTATGTACATGAAATTGTTTAATACCTACATAACGCGTATGGTGTGTACAATAAAGGATAAAGGTAATATGTGCCATTCTTCAGCTTATCTGCAAGGCGCAGCTGGTCTTTTCGCTCAAACTTGATGACACGATTGCCAACGAGGCGTCGCTGAAATATACACTGCCAGCCAAAAGTGATATACCACTTGATAAAACTCATGTGTCTGTCTGTCTAAATAAACTAAAGTATTAATAGTAAAAAACAAATCTGCACCTGTATTATAGTATTATTGAAGACTATTTCAAAAGTAATTCTTATGTATATATCTTTAGTGAAGTAATGTATAATAGACTTCATACACCTTTAAGTTTTATATTATTTTCCTACTTTTATTAGGGTGGTCTCAAACTTTTGGCTGGCAGTGTATACACTATATGTATATTAGATATATCTAATTAACTACCATAGTATCTACCTGTGCCTGATGCTTCATGTGCTCGTCGAGGTAGCGCAGCAGTGCGGCGCGGAGCTCCGTGAGGCGCAACTCGTCCCATCGCTCTAACTCTTTCTTGATGATGCGCGATATTGAGTCGAACTCTTGCTGACCTCGTTCTACCTTCGACTCCCACTACAAAGAATTTTATAATCATTACATTTAGCTCTCTTGAGTGGAGTCAAAAATAGAAAATCGGACAGTTTTTCAGTTTTCACTGCATGCTGCCCAGCTATAAGTTGCCCATTCCACATTTTGTGTGCAAAATTCTCATCCCAAACGCGAGTACATAAGCTTCGCTTCAATTTGTAATAGCAATAAAAATAAATATATAATAGTAATTAATATTAATTACATCAAACATAAATCTCACTCGCTGACAAAGTTACACGCAATCTTTATTTTTATATATAATATCACTATTTAGACTAGTTAAGCCACACCAGAACGAACTATTCTTACCCCTGCTGCGAACTATTCACAATTAGGTATCATATGGCCGAATACTGAAACATCACTTAATATTTAAATCCCGCTTAAGTATTTGAAACGCCCGTTTTCGGTAGCAAGGAGGGCTTCGTTATAGAGGATCCTTCATTGTACCTTGGGCCACAATGGGAAGGCGAGCTTTTTCTTCTACTGGGCTTCACGCCAAGGCCCAGGGTGCTGCTTAGCCGAACGAAGGAACCTTAAGAAAATTTATAGGAATCTTCATAAAATACATACATCAATAATCTCATTGGTAGCTTGTTCAATCTTCTCAGGCCGGTTGGCGAGCTCGGCCTTCGCTTTGTTCTCTCTCCGCTTCGTCAACTGCATCTGAGCGTGTTGCCAGTTTTGAAACACCTAATAACATTGAATTTTAGAATCAGAAGTTATGGGACACGATTTTATATGAGGACGCGTTTTGTAGTATATAATAGTTCCGGAAACTGGGCAATAGACAATTCTTAGTTGCGTATGCGCATATTTTTCCTATATATTATTACATCTTACTAATATTGCAGTTATTGAGAGGGATAACTAAAATGCAACTGATTTAACAAAATAAAAATTACGTCGACCTACGATTTCTTTGGTTTTGGTACTGTACTCAAACCCTCGCGCTATCTACTCTTTTCTAGTATCGTTCTATCTGTAACGGCTCTGGGTAAAATATGACATTTTGGCGATTCCTTACAATCAATCCCCCGCGAGGTGTGCCTGGGGGGGTGCCCTTTTTACAGTCGCGTCTTCCGATCGTTAGAGGGGTTGACCGCTTTACTGTAATTGTATCGATGACCTGGATAATCGAATACACCAGGGATTGGGAAAATGAATTGATACCTCAGTTAATATTAGTCATTCTTATAACAAGTTGGTACACATGGAACAACTTATACAGTATCTTGAAAGTTTCAAATAAGAACATGTGTTCATTAAAATAGGGCTCGATTTCTATACCTCGTCGACCCGCAAAATCAGTTCTCATTTAAGTCGACCCCTGGGAAACCGACCGATACCACTTTGGGAATCTCTGGAATACACGATTCAATCAATTGTTTTTACAGTACAAAGAAAGAGCCAGAGTATGCATTGGGAGCTTACGTGTTTTGTTTTATAAGAATTATATATTGCGGTGTATACATGTAGTTGTAGTTTAAGTTGCACTAGGCGCCTCTTTGCTACCAGCGTTTGTAAAACAAATTCCGGAGTGCGCTCACCGCTACACCGCTTAGTCGACACATACAACAAGCAATTTTGTGTAATTGACGTATTATTTCTACACAAAAATAAATAATATAATTAAAATTCTAATTTTCTATTCTAAAATTCATGATACTTGTATGATACATCACACATGCATGAACTTGTGGTTATTCTTGTTATTTTCTTTTTTCTTTTTGTTGCAAACTTTTGTTTTTATTTACCTTTCATTTTGCTTCATAAAGTAAAATTGCTGTGACAACAGTTCAACTTCTGCTAAGAGTTTAAATTCTATAAATTAAAATGTAGTGGGTAGTATATTTATTTAGTCTAGTTTTAAAACCATTGTATAAGGCTTAATATACTGCAGTTTGTTTTCCCTTAAAATATATAAATAAATAAAACTTCACCAAAATACTCTACTAATCAAAGTATGGACATATATTGTTTTGGTTACCTTGACCCTCTCGTGAAACACGTCTTTGATAGCTCCGATAAGTCCGAGGTAGTCTTTGACGTGTTCAGCCAGTACGTAGAAGTCCGTGTTCGACTGCTCTATTCTCAAATGTTCTATCTGTAAAAAAATATGACCCCTTTTTACACTAGTTATAGACTACTATCCAACTATCTCACTATCATCATTGCAATTGGTGGGCAGAATGGGCGATAATAAAACAAAAAGAGGTCTCTGAGATCAATATTGCAAACAGTCACGTTTTAGCCATACTTGTTGTGACCTAGTTATTTTTTTTAAAACGTTGCCCTTAACTATGATTTCACCTGTGTCGTGGGTGCGTTTACAGACACAAATTCCACACACAATACATCCAGACCCAGAACAACTACCGATCTGCAGATCATACAAATATTTGTTCCGTGTTGGAATAAAAGCATCTAGAATGGTGACGGGTTATCATAATTCTTTAGAAGAGGCGAAATAATGGTTTTCGTGTATAGTTTATGTAAAAATGTCATTTCGGTACGCCAATAATTACTTAATTCACTTAGGAGCGGCAATAGCCATCATCAAAAATTATGGGTTCTCAAAATCTCATAGTCAGTGAGCACCAGGTAATGGACGACTGCACCTCCAAATATACCGATGGAGAGATTTACAGAGCAAAGGCGTTGTTATATTAGTTGGTCGACTTGGCCCAGCGAATGCCGTCCTGCAGGAGGGACGAAAAGGGACAGAGGCGTTTCCAATACCGGCGTTGAAGGAGACGGATGGGGACGACATGCCATCTTTTGTGTTGCGGACAATTACTTTCAACCACGTTGACTTCACCAAGCTGCTGAAGGATATTATATACCCCTTTTTTTGTCGTTGAGAAAACATCATGGACTTTCGAGCGAGCAGCACTATTACCACCTACTGCTGGGAGTGCGGAGTTCGCTAGCTTGGGCCATTCCCCGGGTAAGAGGATATTACTACCCTGAAAGCAAGCCTGGTTGTGTTTTTCAAACTTAATGACATTTTCCTTCTCTGTGGAGGCGCAGCGCTGTTTCAGATTCCTACCGGCTAAGCAATAAGATGAAGCGTTGGAACACCGGGAACTGCCGTGGAATGCGCCGGTGCCCACCTGTGCTTTACCACATCTTGGCTCGGGGGCAGCCATCATCCCCCGATACCAACACTTAAAACCTTGGGATGGTTACGACAGGCACGTTCAAGCGACCATTATGCGCTACCGTCATCTCTGAGGTAGCTCGATGGACATCTGGTAGTTCCTAAAGTCCTTATAAAAGGGCAGGCAAACAAGGAGGTCTTCGTAAAAGTAGAGAGGAAGGAAGCACACTGGCCGCAATCGATGCGGTACTGGTCTGGTAGGATCCAATACGCTGCTTCGAATCGCAACACCTTCCACGAAGATAGAAGTGTCCGGTCTTCACTACTCCGCTAAGGTTGAGATGGTGACATACGAATCAAGAGACAATCGAACCGGAATCTGGTTAAGAAGTTGGAGTTGTGCCACACGATTAATTGTTTGCGGTGCGTTTCCCAAGAGACTATCTGGAGACCTTCATGAAGATGTTTGAAAGGTATCTTGTACGCTTTCGTGAATGATCACGCGACTATAAGTCATATTTTATGTATGTTTATCTAAGGGGATTCGTTGCCTGTAAACGAAGCATTAAAAAAAATACGGGTTGCACTCCGGTAGTGCCGACAGAAGTGAAAATTTTATAGCAAAGAATGTTTTATTATTTTATTTATTTAGACGCGTTCGCGGTCTGCTATATGTACATGCATATATGCACACACTATAGCTGCGTATCGTAACGGTGTCGCGAGTCCAGAGATATTATCTCATCTAAAAAAAGTTTTCACTTCAAAAAACAGTTTTGTGCCGATAGGTGAAGTAGAGTTACTAAACATAAATTATTACTGACAATGTCATCAATTCCTTCAATTCAATTACTTCGCTAGGGTATATTCGTGATCAAATTTAATTAATGAATACGGAAGAATGTTGCAGCCAATCCCTTGGATAGACTCTCAGTTATTTTTACGTCACTAGTAGAGAGGGCGTGTTCTATTAAGCTGGAACCACCAAGTAATATAGTATAGAAGCAGTTTGAATGCCGAGGTTCGGTGTGGTGCCCGGATTAAGAATATAGCACCGTATATTTTCTCCCATAGATGTCGTAAAAGACGCCTAAGGGACTCTATACCAGAGGGATGGTCAGTGTAAGAACTCGCCTGCCAAGTGTGGTGAGTACTGGCAAACAACAACGCCAACGACAACGCGCCATTATTGTATTCATACATTGACTGCTACTAACAGTGAACGCATTTTAACCTTATTGTTTAAAAATAACTACATTTAATTTTCAAGTGAATTTATTTATTTATTGGTTTTACCTTTTTTCGATGACAGATGGTCTTAAATACAAATATATTGCAAACGTCAATAAACATTATGATCGAGTATTAAGGTTTATAATCAACTGCAGAGATACTTTTTCTATTTTTAGTAGTAACAAATATAAACGTAGAAGCATACGCCATCGCGGTCACTTGAGCTGTGTGTTTTTGTTACTGATTCTTTTTTTTTTTAAACGTTGCCCCACACTAGGATTACTCCTGTGTCGTGGGTGCGTTTTACAGACATGAATTCCACATACAATTCTTAACCTTTTTTTTATTTATTGGTACCCAGTGAAAATTCTTGATGAACTTCCTTCGCCCCGGGGAAGGGCGAATGGGTATGCCGGACTCCTACCGGCTAAAACCACTGGAGCGGTCATCTTCGGCACGTAATGGAGGCTCCAGGTCCTCGTATGATCACACTAGAGCCGCCCACTGGTGCCACGCCTATTGGCACATCTCGGAGAGGGTGACTGTAAAGCGGTCACCCCCCAGGGGGATTGTAAAGGATCCCCCAAAGCGTCCCACGGACAATTCTTAACCTAGTAGTTTGTAAGAGAGGTTGTGTGTAAGAAATCGCTAATAGCGAAAAGACTGGCCAATCTATACAAATAAATAAAATTGAAGTGTCTGTTTGTAATGTCAAAA
Organism: Diloba caeruleocephala; assembly: GCA_947459985.1. Taxonomy (NCBI): domain Eukaryota; kingdom Metazoa; phylum Arthropoda; class Insecta; order Lepidoptera; family Noctuidae; genus Diloba; species Diloba caeruleocephala. The sequence goes on along the minus strand of OX381621.1, from coordinate 8,078,984 downwards.
TAACAGATTTTTACGTAATGCATATGAAAGTATATACGGTACCTACAGCAACAAAACAATTTTTAATTTTTTTGTCTGTCGGTCTGTCTGTCTGTCTGTCTGTTTGTTCCGGGTAATCTCCGAAACGGCTGGACTGATTTTTTCGGGACTTTCACTGGAAGATACCTGATGTTATAAGGAATAACTTAGGCTATTTTTATTTTAGAAAAATAATTAGGGTTCCGTGCAAAAACAATAAAACCCTTGAAATCCAACATATATATTTTATGTCAAGTGTCTATGTCGAAGTACTCTAAATTTCTTTCAAATTAAACGCGAGTAAAACCGCGGGTCCAGCTAGTGTACAATAAAGTATATTGTATTCTATTGTTGATCGGATGTTCGGGTACCTTCTCGTGCAGGTCGGCCGTGTGCGACAGCGCGCGCGACAGCGGCGCGTGCGGGTCGGCGCCCGACAGCGCGGCGCAGGCGCGCGCGGCGTCGTGCGTGCGCGCGCCCAGCTCGCGCCGCTCGCCCGCCAGCGCCTCGCACGCGCCCAGCGCGCGCCGCAGGCACGCCTCCAGCGCCTCCACGCGCGCCGCGCGCTCCTCGAACCACTGCCGCGAACGACCGCGTTGTCAATACTGTTACGTGCCGGGGTTCGGCGGACCGATTAGCTAAAAACAGCTACTGCAGACGCGATAGCTAGGATCCACCGGTGGCAAAGCGTCAAAAAATTGGTATTACGTAAGGCATCGCCCGCCTGTCGTCATTGTGGAAGATGCATAGTTACCACCAGTGGAACTAAAAACAATGAACGTTTTTAATTCATCCATTGTCCGACAGAGGCGCGTCAGAGATCTTCGCCTGTTTAGTCGCTATCGGCAAATAGGTAATACCAAATTGACGTTTGACAGCGGCGTTGGAGAAATTTAGGTCTGTTGCAAAGCGTCTGCGAGTTAGGCAATCAGCCCGCGGATCATTTTTTTAGGGTTCCAAACGTCCGAAGGAAAAAACGGCGGATCCTTAGCATGCTATTGCACTTTTGAACGCTTACTGTACATCTCATATGCACATACACTCAGACCCGAAACAACTATCTGTAGATCATGCAATTATTTGTTTCGTGCGGGGATCAAATCAGCGACACTTAGCGCAAAAAGCAAAAATTGCTTAGTCACTGCGCAAACGGCGCGGTGAAAGTCAAGAAAAAGAATAAATAAATAACGTACCGGATCCGATTCGTCCATCTTGTATGTGATCTTGTTGACGGTCTCACCGACCTTGTTGAACAGACGCAGTACGCCGGCACCGCTCAGTGCCGATGTACTCGTCGCTTTTGGCAGGTCCGATTCTATAATAAATAACAAATTCACTGCAATATTCTACTTGTAATAACTATTTTCATTCTTTAGCGCTATGATAGTTTAGCTTTCTGTTGCACACACTGCCCCTTCCCAAGATATCGTCATCCAGAGCATCAACCCCGAAATATCGCGCTAATCGAACTAGATGAACAATCTTACGCACTCCGTGGATTTTCTTTATACGGTATGTGACGTACTTAATCGACCTTGATCACGACTCGATTCGGTCCGTCCCATTTTGTCTGGAATTTTGGAGACTACCCTTACCTACGAACAGGGCTATGCAGTCACACACACTTACTACAACTTTTGCTAAACATCTATCCAACGGTTGGATGAATCGTTCATTTTATAGATTGGGTTGGTAAGAGGTAGTTCCGGATTTGTGAATACCTATCACTGAGATTTCTTTTCTATCTAAATTCAGTCTTTCTTCGTATTATGAGATAGCGCTACGTGTGACTTAATACTTAGTTTTGTCAATATATAGCCACTGGCTTTTACCCGCAGCTTCGCTCGCATTGAAGCCATTGAATAAGTCAATTCTTTTATCTCTCGTTAAAAATTGTTTTCAATAAAAAGTATCCTATGTTACTTCTAATACCTCCAAGAATATGCGTACAAAGTTTCATGATGATCGGTTAGGTAGTTTTCGCGTGAAAGCGTTACAAACAAACTTACATTCACATTTATAATATTACGGATTAGATAGCAGTATTATAAATTTGCATTCAATTGTTCAGCCGGCGTAACAATATTTATTTATTTATATACTCTTTTTACACCAAAAAATAGTCACAGAAGTTTTGAATTAAGTAAAAGTACAATAGGTGGCCTTATCGCTATCCGCGATCTCTTCCAGGCAATATGTATTTGGAATAGAGCATACAGACGCAGTAATAACATGCCAGTAGGAAATTATACATAATATATTAATTAACGATGCGTTTCGTCGGAATAACGCGCTATTGCAATAGGACATCCTAATGGACTTCCTTCGCCTTGAAAAGGGCGGAGGGGCATGCCGGACCTTACTGGCTAAAACCTCACGGTGTCCTTCCACTTACCTCTGGCTGGGGGTGGCGACCCCTCTTTACGTGTTGTCAACGGCGACTAAAGTGTTAATTTAAGACGTCAGACAGCAACATCATTCTCTGTTCTAATAACAATGTATTGTGATCACCAAACCGTCAGCTCCATATATGTACTTTAAAGCGAAGTCCTCTAAGACCGTTCATAGGGAAAGAGGAGGTCCATAGAGGAAATTCTGGGGCACATTAAACTGGACTTACTAAATACACAATTCAAAATCCATTTTGTTGCAGTCCACAAACTAACCTGACTCAAGGAACTCCCTGAAGTCAGGATCGATGCACAACACGGGGTGTTGTGCCACGCGGTTTAGGAAGCGCTCCAAAGCTGCACGTCGTCGCTCCACGAATTGCGACTGTACGCTACCAGCTGCTACGCTTCCATTTGCAGTCTCCGTTGAGGGTGTTGACGTCATCTTTAGTTTTGTGGTGCCTAACAACAATATAAGTAAAGATTTTTCTACTTTCTATTTCCGTATGGTGTCCGGATTACGAATATAGCACCACTCTATCTAATTCCGTGGATGACGTAAACGATGATGACTAAGGGGCTCTAAACTAGCGGCATCGGCAGCAGCGTCTCTTTGGTGGAACAGTAGCTATATTGCACTCACCAACCCGCCTCCCAAGCGTAGTGAGTAATGGCAAATTCCCCCAAAATGACGACACAACTGTGGAGATCTATGGGCGTGGTCTTTGTTCAGCAGTGGATGTTCTTTAGCTGATATGATGTTGCTGATGATTATTCTACAAAAGGATTTGCTTTTGTGGATATTATCACAAGATTATGGCAATAGGCAGCAGTATCCTCCTTTGCACTGATATCATGATGCCATCACCATTCCATTTGCCGCCATTATGATGGTACTATTCTCTCACAACCATTTTTGAGGAGGCTACTAATCAAAGGATGATCTTCAACAGTGGACGTTTACGAGCTGGTATGATTACGATGGCACATTTTTTATGTTCTCTATGTTTGCGTTTAAAGTAAACGACGGTGAAATGAGCCTCAGTTAGGAAGAATGAACGAATATCCCTAATTTCAGTACTCATAAGTTTAAAACAATGCAGGTCACAATATAAATATATTATGTATCAAAAATTACTGGCTAACTGTAAGTATTGACCAAATTCTTCTATTATCAATTCAGAATTCATTACAACAAAACTTTTTGTTTTGCTTTTATTAATTACATGTGTGGACGATTAACTCAGAAAAGGAGAATTACGAGTACATAGCTATCATTAAAAACAAATGTGAAGTAGGTATTAAGATATGAGCAATATAGTTTTGGATGAAGAGACGAAACACATCACCTTACAAGTTTACGGAAAGCAAATATATATACATATGTATAAACTACCCACCTACTATACTTTTCTCTGGAGCAGGCGGTATTATCCGCCCTGATCTGAGATACTTTTCTGTCAGCTTCTCATGCAAGCCTAGGAAGTCGCTAAACCGCCTGAGTACTGTGAAGTCATGCTTGTTGAATATAGGCATATTGGTCTTAGTTAGGACCCGATACGCTACGTAGGAGCTCATTCCTTCGCCTATCTTTTGTGGCTCAGTTATAGTGATGATTATGTTGTTCGCGCGCTCTGTGGCTATCTGAAAGGCAATTGATGTAGTTACAATTATTGCCTTTATTTTTATGTATGCTAAGTTATGGTGCCAATATTACTTTGAACTTTTGGATGTATATTCAATGGAGAGGGGAAGCAAATAAGAATAAGGGTATATAATACATTGATTACCTCCTCCATGATCGGGCTGCTAAGTGAAGCAGTAATTGTTGGTGGATGGTCACTGATGGTGATATTTTCGAGACCTTCCCGAGCTCCGTTCACCTCAGGGTCCAGACTTACTTCCTGCAATAGATAAGTAATTGTTCAAGATCTAATAATATTAACATCTTCAATAAGGAGTGCAGACAAATAGTTGAAAACAGAGACCAGTAGACGACACAGGAAGTTCCTTTTGCCATACAATGGGTGAGGCAAATTTTAGTTTTTGAGTTTAACATTATTCATCATACCATTGATACATTTAGATTGAGATAAGATTATAAAAGTTTTATAAGGCACTTTCATTCAAAAGTCCATAAAATCTGCATTAAGTAAACATCAAGTTTAAGTCTTTTGTTCCTTACCTGTAAGACTTTTGTATAAATTTATTTGACACCTAACATATATTCCATAAATATTTTTTTAGTGTATAAAAATATATATTAGGCTATGATTACAGGACTTCACACACAGATAAATCAAAACAATATTTTGACTAACTCAATGTTTCGGTCAAGTTGCATTGACCATGATCAAGAGAAGACAAAAAAATGTAGCTTGCTAAATCCACCTTTCTTTTGTTTACATGCAGGTGTGCCGTGAGCAGTGGACTGGATTTATCAAGGTGTCTCACTATTTTATTTTTATGATGGCAGACAAGCAACTTAAAAAACAATACAGAAAGTGTTTCATTTAGTGTGTAGTACCTCTAGTCTTTTTTAATTTATTATTTGTAGTAAAGGAGACAGACCAGCATTGACAGTGTGCATTTATTCACTGTGCACTTTTCTGAGTCCATCCCTTTTCATCATATCAGCCACAGGATGGCCACAGCTGAACAAAGGCCCCCCCCCCCTTAGATTTCCACAACGAGTGGTCACATTCCGCTCTCATCCAACGACTCCCAGCGACATTCACCAGGTCGTCTGTCTACCTTGTTGGAGGTCGTCCCACGCTGCGTTTTCCGGTGCGCGGTCTCTATTCGAGAACGTTTGCACCCCAACGGCCATCAGTTCTAAGAGCAATGTGCCCCGCCCATTGCCACTTCGGTTTACTAATCCTTTCAGCTATGTCGACAACTTTAGTTCTTTTACGGATCTCCTCATTTCCGATTCGATCTCATAGAGAAATGAGAAATACCAAGCATAGCTCTCTCCATAGCTCACTGAGTGACCTTGAGCTTTCTTATGAGGCCCATTGTGAGTGACCACGTCTCTGTTCCATATGTCATTACCGGTAACACACACTGGTTCAAGACTTTCGTCTTGAGGCATTGCGGTGTTGTTGACGAAAAGACGTTGCGAAGTTTCCCAAACGCTGCCCAGCCGAGTCGGATTCGACGATTGACCTCTTTCTCGAAGTTGGATCTACCTGACTGGACAGTTTGTCCTAGGTAGACATACTCGTCAACAACTTCGAGAACAGAGCTCCCAACGGATATTGGGATGGGCACGACGTTGGCATTTGACATGACTTTTGTCTTGTCCACATTAATTTTAAGGCCCACCTGTTGGGAAACTCTGTTGAGATCATCGAGCATTGTGCTGAGCTCTTGCAGCGATTCTGCCATTACTACGATGTCGTCGGCAAATCGAAGGTGAGTGATATTACATCAATACTGCATCCTTCATTGCAGCGGTGAACAGTTTCGGGGAAATGACGTCCCCCTGTCTCACACCTCTCTGCAATGGAATTGCCCCTGTGCTCTGTTCATGTACTCGGACCGACATGGTGGCGTTTCTGTATAAGCACTTCAATGTACCAATAGTCAATCTGGCAGCCCTGCAGAGATTGCAGCACTGCCCAGGTTTCGATCGAATCGAAGGCTTTCACATAGTTCACAAACGCCAAGCATAGTGGCATATTATACTTAGACCGAATCTTCTTTATAACCTGCTGCAGCATATGAATGTGGTCTATGGTATTGCAACCTTTTCGAAAACCGGCTTGTTCCGTCCGTTTTACCATACTACAAAATATATTTTTTTGTCTACTACCTGTTTGCTTTGATTAATGTTGAACGAATTATGTGTTTGGTAATAAACAATGTTTATCTTATCTAAAATACCACACTTAACATTAAAAAATATATATATTCATTGCATTATGCATAAAGTAAAATTATTTTTAACAGATAAAGCCTACTATAGTATAACTGATAAATAAACTGATAAAAAAATAGTATTTCTAATAGAATAATTAATTTGACATTTTACGTTTCATTTCTCTATTTTATTTTATTATTCATTTTTGACATTATTTTTGTCTCTATATTGTTTGACATTCTATTCCAATATCATTATATTGACACTTTGTTCTCGTTATTTTAATTTAATTTTACAGATAGTTACTTAAATTATATTGGAATTGGAAAGATTACATTTCATATTATTAAGTTATTAATTTTATATTGTTTATATTGATAATAGTGATAAATATAGGTAATTAAATAATGTTTAATATTTGCACGCCATGGCACGTGGCAAACATGTTAGAACAGATTTTTACTTTTTTGTTATCTTGCATGCACATGACATTGATGTATGTACGCACATATTTGAGCTAATCATCATTTCGGCCGAATGAAGTCCACTGCTGGACACAGGCCTCCCCCAAAGATCACCACAACCACCGATATGGATGTGTTGTGAGCACATTGGGGGGTTTTGCCATAATCGCCACGCTTGGCAGGCGGGTTGGCGATCGCAGTTGAGTTGTTAATGTACTCGAAGGACGCTGCTGCCCATCCTCTAGCTAATCCCTTAGTCGACTTTTACGACACCCATGGGAGGAAATGGGGTGGTGGCATTCTGAGCCGGCACCACACGGCTTTGAGCTAATATATTTATTCTATTCTATTGTAATTGAAAACATTTTTATACGAGTCAGGTTTAAATAGCATTCAAAATAAAACATATGCATATGACATGCATTCATTGTGATAGTGTTTCAATTTAGGGTATACTTGCCTATATTTAATGGAGCTTAAATAGAATAGAATAGAATATACTTTATTGTACACCATTTGGATCTTAAAAATAAAACTTAAAATATTAATATAATGTACAATGGGCAGCCTTATCGCTAAAAGCAATCTTTTCTAGACAACCTTAGGATGGACAAGAAAGTCACGAAAAATCATATTGGGGTAGTCAGTGGTGTACGGATAAGTAGATGATAGTACTAAATATTTAAAACAAATCTCATAATAATATAATAATATAAACCCTCTGGGCAAACATTATCTCACCATGGGATAAGGTAATCCTGGAGGGCAGATTAAAGTAGCTGCTTGATTTCTTCCTACCTTCTGATATAAAAAAAAAGAATATCATAAGAAAAAAAAAAGAGTAAATTAAGTAGCTTACAGAACGCAGGGCAGTTTGTGGCGAGCTGAATGTGAGTGGCGACACTGCGTACCCGAATGCTCCAGAGAGTCGGTCAGGGCCTCGTCTCCGGCTTGCCTTTATTGGTTGGTTAGAGTGGTACCCCATGAGTGCCCGTAGGATTTTCAACTCTGGCTTGCCTTAGTTGGCCGATCAGAGGGGGGCCGCCAGAGCTATATGCTCGGGGGTGGAAGTGTCTAATGGCGTAATAACGGGGAAACCCACTCCGAGTCTTCGAGACGCGCGATGGTGAAACCGGTGCCGCACCTCTCTACACCCCTAGCCGCTCACACCGGTGTTGCTCCTTGTCGCCTGTAGTGGTGGCCATTTAGGGGGCCCATCTTGTGAGTGGCGAGTCACCGTCTGCCACAGAATTTCACATTAAAGGTTGAAAGGCAGACGCCGTTGTTTCCGTTTTTAGAAGTATATAATCCATTTAGCACCCATTACAATAGACCTTATTACTGTAGTTTCCATCTTATACAATAGTTTTACACCTCCGGGGACAATCCGAGACTGCATTTTATTGTGTAGCCATGGAGAGTTCCCGGTTAGTGTCCCATTACATTTTAAATTTAAATTCTCTAAAGGGCCTCTGCGTGTTGGACCCATGTCCCCGCGTAAGCCTATCAAAAGACCGGGTTCCCCCTTACAGGGGATATAAACCCGTGTAATAGAGAGACATAATAGATACATATATAATATACATACATACATATATATACATTTTAGGTAATTATGAACACAGAAAAGTGATATAGTAAAATAAAACGCAATGCGATAACAATGAAATAGCATAGACAAATTACATGTTTAAGAGGACAGATTATGTTCTTTTATTAATTTTTTAAAGGAGGGTAATTATTTGGCAGCTCTCACTGACACTGGCAATGCATTCCACAACCGTATAGCCTGGACTGTAAAAGATTTATCGAAGAATTTGGTGGAATGAATTGGCATCTGAAGTCTCAAGTTCTCCGATGATTTAAGTATCTTGTGTGTGTGTCATGAAGGAACTTAACACGTTCTTTAAGATAAAGGGTTGTTGTGGGATTAATTAAAATGCTGTAAAGCAAAAATAGAATATGAGTATTCCGGCGAAGTCGTATTGGAAGCCACTTGAGCTTATTGCGAAAATCTGAGACATGATCATATTTGCGCAAACCAAATATGAATCTGATACAAAAGTTTTGAAGTCGCTCAAGCTTATCTAGTTGTGCCTCAGTCAAATCAAGATAAATATTAACTATTAAATATTAATCAAATACCTCAACATTACCCCATGATTAGTTATATAAAACTTTAAGGGAAAATTTATACACTATGGGTGTACAAACTAGCTGTGTTAACTTACATACAAAACATGTTATATCAGAAAACATTAATAGATACCACACTACTTAATTTCACAAGTTCTTGATAAAATTACTGACAACACGTTAATTTAGTAGTAACAGACACAATTAACACTTTAATTACACTTGTAGCTACATATAATTGTAATTGTGACATTGGAACTCTTCATATTATTCATCAGTGTCAAAAATTTGTAAAGCTATGTATATTACCTGTAGTAATGTAAACACAGGTTTAAATTGAAGAGCCATTGCAGTTATGTATACTATTATATTTTTTTATTATGAATATCAACAACTATCAAGAAAGAACAGCTATCAGTAAGGTGACTAATACAATAGATAGTAAAGTAACTTATTGTAAGTAAAGCAATACATTCAATAATTTAATTATGTTTCAAGGATATTTCAAAGAGAATTCCAGTTCTGTAAAAACCTGTGCATTATGAGGAATTCAGTTTTTTTATTCTCATGCAAATGTTGGTTGATTGATAGTAATTAGCGATAATTAACTAAAAAAAATAGCATCAGCAAGAAGAGACTGTTGAAATAAATGTTATAGATGCCTTTATCAGAGACAGGGCGTAAACGCATGTTCTGCCACTGGGCCGCCGGGGGGCGGACGCGAAAACAACAAGTAATAAAAACAGGATTCCAATAAGATACCTGGACCGCAGACGCGAAAAGATCTTCGTCATCCCTGTTATCATTGTTGATATCCACCGTGCTAAAAGGCGGCGTGTCTGGCTCTTCGGACATGGTTAAATTGCACTAAAATTAGATACGACAGCAAATTACCGAAAGTACAACAAAAGCGTCTGATCAAATTTTGCCCGAAAACAGCGAATTAACTTTCCGATATGAAGGTTCGCTTGACAGAAATGAGCAAGAGCAACCCCCTTGTACAATTAATTAAACTTTAAGATAAATCGTATTTTTAACATGATAAAATTGTCATTTACAGTAAATATGTAAAGTGTGACAAAGACGAACAGACTGTTTAATGTTTAAAAACTCGACGTTTTTATTATAGAATCTGATGCTATTGTCAGATTTTTAGTGACGTATTCAATTCTTTTTACAAAGATAGCTTGGAATAACTTTATTTGCATGTCCTCCTTGTTAGATTTACACTCAGTACAATAACTATAACATTTCATCATGATCATCAGCCGATACCGGTCCACTGCTGGACGTAGGCCTCTCCCACAACAACTATAACATTTACCCAGACTGAAATATAAACCAATGTATAAAATGTGTTGCTTCTTGCTTTAGCCATTATTCTAAGGGTTTGCTTATAGGGATTTATATTCTTGACAAAATATGCGAATAAAATGAAAATGTGACTATCGAAAATGAAAATGTGGACTAGGTTTACATGTTGGGTGATTTTAATGCGCATCCTGGCATGCCCTTTTATAATGTAGTTGGCTCTATATGAGGCCATGCGTAACTCTATAAAAGAGTTTTTAAAGCCTAACTGAAGTATTACCTTAATCATAAATAGTACTGATTCACCATTGATAGACGAAATTCATTTTCAATAACACAGAATCTTAACCTACCCTTCAATTTTTGGAAACATTCTTATTTGTTCGAAGAAACCATCATTTTTACATGAGAGTGAAGATAAATAAAGTAAGTATGGTGGACGAAGGCGAATACTTTAATGATCTAATAATTTACTTTCGTAAAGTGATTTTGTGAGGAAATTTATTTTATTATAATATAAGGCACGTTTACAATATAAACACAAACACTGAAGAAAGTAATGACTAATAAATACTAGTGTTTACATCAATTACAGACATGCACATCATTTATATAATATAGCACTGTGACCATAATTTTATATTAGACAAGTATGAGACACAAATATAAGAACAATATCTATCAAGATATAACAATATAGAAGTAGGTAATGGCGTACATTTTTTCTTGACAATAACTTTTCTTCTAAATTGCATGGGGTGGTCATGGAAGATGTCTAAAAATAAAATTATTGCAAGGAATTTAATACTTTACCGTGCTTAATTTTAAAGTTTACTTTAATACTCTCATAAGCTAGTACTTGTTAAGGCTAAACAATACGTCACACGGGTCTCCGTTCATCTAGCAACAAATCATGAAAATGTGTTTTGCTCTAACATGCAGTAGGATTCGTCCATACTACCTCACTACCTCGATTGTATGCGAAGATCATCATTTTTCATCATTTCGGCCGAACGAAGTCCACTGCTGGAGACAGGCCTCCCCCAAAGATCACCACAACACATTGTGGGCTCATTGGGGGGTCTTACCATAATCGCCACGCTTGGCAGACGGGGCGGCGATCGCAGTTGAGTTGTTAATAATGTACTGAAAGGACGCTGCTGCCCATCCTCCGGATAATCCCTTAGTCGACTTTTACGACACCCATGGGAGATGGGGTGGTGGTATTTGAACGATATTAGACGGTAGACCGTGCAGGGTCCGATTTTTAACAGATGTCGTGAAAAAGGAAGCATTTGTGACAAATAAAAATGCTTTTCGTATGATCTAAGAATAAAAAGAAATGAGGAAAAAAAAGAAGAAAAAAAAAAACCGAATCCTGAGTTTCTTTCGGCATTTCTTCTCAGAGATTGTCATGTAGTGAAATGCCCTCCGTCGTTTCAATTATGTTATGACGTGTAAAAGTGTCTGCTATGACCTAATTGCTGAATAAACGATTCTATTCTATTCTAAGGGTGAGCTTCAGAAACGAGTCTAAGCTAAGTTCACGCTTCCATCTGTCAAAATTAGGGGCGTCAGTAGTGCATTTTGACATATGGAAGTGTAAGTTCACGCTTAGGCTGAGATTCAGAAACTAAAAACTAAAAATGCACTACTTACGCCCCTAATTTTTACAGATGGAAGCGTGAACTTAGCTTAGACTCGTTTCTGAATCTCACTCTGAGACTCGTTTCTGAATTTCACCCTTACACATGCGAATTCTGAGATGTTCCATGTCTACTAATGAAATAAAGATTCCTTTGCTTTGATCGATGCGAGAACTTCAACTGGTTTTGCTACAGTGCTTATGTTGCAGAACGCAAAGCTGTTTTAGAAAAACGGTTCGTCTTTGCAATGCTATGGCAACGGTCTCGTCGAGTGTCGACCATACTTTACTTTGTGGTGTCGACTACTGGTGCTGTCCATAGACTAATATTATAGTGCTGCTCAGTCTCCAATTATAATATTAGTCTATGGTCTCAGAGTGTCTCTAACAGCTGTCAAATCAAATCCACGAAATTGTTTTGTTGTGATTGTGAAGGTAAAAAAAACATGTTTTTCTTATTACCAAGCATTTAATGAAATGAGTTACAGTAATTTTTGCTAAAACTGGTTTAGTCAGCAAAGAGGAATGTCTGGTCATGCACTTTATATCGTTGTTTTGTGATTTTGTAGGGGTGATAGTGATAAAAAATGAGTGGGTTGGACAAGAAGTCGAAGATTCCGCAGCCGCCGGCGCCTGCGGGTGGCACTGGTAACCTATTATCGAGCGTTGCGCCGCCGTCGCAGCTCCCTAACTTCGTGACTGCCAGCCCCGTTGTTCCAGCTGCCAGTCCAGCTGCCGAGGCATTTATTTACAATTTTTATCGCTTATGTATAAATAAAAGCAAAATAAAATATTAAATAAACGATATTGAGACGCAGTAATAAGCCACAAACTTTATTTTTCTCTCTTACAATGTTTTCCAATATTTACTGTGATTACAGATGTCCCAAATAGCAGCCCAATCGACATCAGCGCCTGTACCAGTACAGCCGATTATAGTGCAGGCAAGAGCGGAACCGCTACCACAGCCTGACACTTCAGAGAAATTCAGGTAGATAATAAGGATTTTCATTCAACCATAATGGAAATGGTGCAAACATGCCATACTTATTACCAATTATTATGTGGGGGTATGGCAGAGCAAGTAGCTCCTGGCTCTCATCTACGTAGCTACATAGATGCTTTGATTGGGTGGATTTAGGCTCATGCACTAGCAACATACTCTGAAGTACAAATGTGTGGATACTGAGTTATTATATTACAGGTATTTGGCCAACTCGGTTCTTCTAAAGGTCATTTCACTCTCTGAGATTGATCTGTCATCACTAATAGGACTATTGCTGCTAATAAGCCTGAATTTGTGGCGAGAAATTGATTTAAGTGCCACATGATGATTGTTGATGTTACTATTCCGCATGATGAGAATCTCATGAAAGCCGAGAAAGATAAGCAAATTTTAATTAAGAATCTGGATTTGGCACATGGTATTTATTGTCTGCTTGTAGGATGTTGATAGTTGTGACATTCAATGTTCTGATTGCCAAGAGCCTAAACCAATAGCTACAGAGACTGTCTTTGGTAGCTGGATTAAGGCCCTGCTACAGAAAGCAGTACTCCTAGACATAGCACTCATAGTGAGGATGGGCTTCATTCTAACATAGCCCTAACAGCCCTAACTGCAGCCATGGCTTTGTTATGACATTATTTTGTGGGGAAACAGGACAGATTCACCAGCACTTAAAACAGTTCTATATTTAGGGAACATTGATAGATGAAATACATGTTCAATAACTCAAAATCATAACCCTACCCTGTATATTTTTTGAAACCATTGTAATTTGTTAGAAAACACCGTCATTTTTAAGAAAGGATAGATAAATAAAGTAAGTAAGTAGTAAGATAAAGATAACATACTTAATTAATTAGTCATCACAACCAGGTTAAGTATTCAATGAAATACTACATTTAATTCCTAGACCATTTCAGTTTTTGCTACAAATCATCTATAACCATGTTTCACACACAAAGTTATTATCAGTAACTGTAAAAGAACAAAATGTTTTGCCAGAACTTGCAGTGCTTTCCATGATAAATTGCTTTAAAAATATTTATAAAATGTTCATCATCATTTCGGCCAAATGAAGTCCACTGCGGGACACAGGTCTCCCCCAAAGATCACCACAACAACTGATATGGGTGTGTTGTGTGCTCACTGGGGGGTCTTGCCATAATCGCCACGCTTGGCAGGCGGGTTGGCGATCGCAGTTGAGTTGTTAATGTACTAGTACTTCATTTGTTTCAGTCCAGCAATTCCTTTGAGTAAGGGAGAGCCAATGTTGTCCATCAGGTCGCCTGAAGACTCCCAGGCAACACAGTCCCCGGATTCGCTGCCTGATTCGACATCGGAGATTGATAAACTGGGTAGGGTATATCAATATTATTTATTTGCATTATTGGTGTTTGGATTAAGAATATTAACCACTCCATGCTATCCCATGAATGTTTTAAATTATCTCTGCGAGTGTATTTAATGTTTTCCTTGAAACTGACAGAGCATGGATCATGAGGTCAAGTGTGAAATACATTTGCAAGGAAAATGATAGCTAGAACCCTCCTTCAATACGTGGGTCATACTAAGAGTTTAAAAATACATAAATAACGGATTGGTGTAGTTGCCTGTTAATATTATTATTCCATGATTGAGCGAAAATTGTCTGCAGTCAAATTCATTTCGACGCACGATAAGCATTTTTAAATTGCCAGTTTATAAAATCAAATGGCATATGATTGCAATGTACATCTACAGCTTCCCAAAGATTTCGTTATTCGAAATTTAAATAAATTTTACATCTGCAACTTTTTTAACTCGCCAATTTTGAAAACATTCAGTGTGGCTCTCGTTCAACATGTGTTAAAAAAAGAATTGATTAATATCTATCATTCAGTGTTCTCAATATCTCATGATGAACAGGTGACATAATGCCGGGGAGCGGTATCTTCACGTGGATGAAGGGCGCCGTCTCCACTGGGGGCCTACTGCAACGAGTGGCTGAGAAAGCGAAGAGTTCTGTGGATTCCATGATCACCACGCTTGATCCACAGATGAAGGAGTATCTTAGTGAGTTGTTATACAGGTTATCATCATCATCATCATCATTTCAGCCGAATGAATTCCACTGCTGGACACATGCCTCCCCTAAAGATCACCACAACGGCCCATATGGGTGACTTGTTAATGTACTCGAAGGACGCTGCTGCCCATCCTCCGGTTAATCCCTTAGTCGACATTTACGACACCCACGGGATGAAATGGGGTGGTGGCATTCTGAGCCGGCACCACACGGTATAGCCGTAAATCTCATGGATACACCATAAACTTACTTAAACAATTAATTTGTTCAAACTAGACAGTATAAACCAATGCGTATACGTTGTGTTTGAAAATATATCACTCCTGAACTGTCGGTCCGTGACTTTGCCGAGCGAAAAGCTCATGATTTATATAATGCGCCGGACCAGCCACGTATTGATTTCTATAAGAACTATGAGGAAATTTTATTAACATTTGTGGGAGCACATATTTGCACACAAATCTTATCATTAGATGTAAGAGACGCGAATTCGCTCTACATTTCAAGAAAAAAATCTCTGGTGGAATCTTAAACTAGAAAACTAATTTATTTGCCACAGTATGATGCATACAACTACAATTTAAAAACAAAATAAAATAAATAATAAGAATAAAAACGTCTACTGAAGTAAATAAGATTGGAAGGGAATGGCTCAAGAGAAAGTCTCGTACTGACGTGGTACACAGAGCAGCACCACAGCACTGATTACTCAGGAATTTTCGGGTGATGAAAGGTGAATTAAGTTATGGGTAGAAGCGTTGTGTATTGACATGTATCCAGTTCCGTCTTTACCACAAGGGCACACGGGGCCCGTGCCCAGGCCGACCTGAAGAGGGCCCTGAAATGTTGATATATTCGCTCACACGAAAACAGGATCTCAATTTTTCTATTTTTAAGTAAATTCACATGTATATAATACATTTCTAAATTAAAATGTTAATCGGACACAAATCCGGCTTTTAATTTTTTTTACTTTCCAACAGGGCCCCGACATGCCTTACGACGGCCTTGCATGTATCATGGTATCGGTAACATTAAAAATGCTTCGTTGGATCAGCTAAATCTTGGACACTTACTTAATATTTAAATCCCGCTTAGCTATTTGAGACGCCTGGTTTCGGTAGGAAGGCGAATTTATAGTGTTGACATGGTCAAGCATATAGAAAATAATAATCTTATGTGTACGTTTTAAATAAAATACACATAACAATAACATCATATACGGCGTTATTAGCGTATCAAGGTTACAAAGCTACGGTTGAGCGTAATGTTTTGAAACGATGGGGATATTCTATAATCATCATCACCATATCAGCCATTTATACTACGTACACTGCTGAACATAGGCCTCCCCCATAAATCTCCGCAATTGTGTCGCCATTTTGGGTGGAATTTGCCAGTACTCACCACGCTTGGCAGGCGGGTAGGTGAGCGCGGTAGGCTGCTGTTACACAGAAGAGACTATGCTGCACATCCCTGAGTTAGTCCCTTAGTAGCTTTTTACAACATCCACAACACACCAACTAAACGGAATTTCCATAGAAAGCTTTTCTGGGTCAAAAAAATGTGTAAGAGCGATTAACAGTATTCCTTCATATGAATATTGCATATTGGTAGTTAAATAAATAATAGTATAAAAAAACAACAAACACGCTTTTGTACAGTCAGCATCATATATAAAGTGGCAGCCACGGTAACCAAATATTTAGAAACATCCAAAGTGATCACTGATATCCTGTCAACCATGGTCGTCTAATTGTTCAGCGCACCAATCGTGATGAAATATATCGGTACAACAAAAACGTCATTATATGAGGTCATTCAAACCGTCATTATTATGGTAACAATCACAACGCCAGTAGTTTCCAAGCAGCCAAAGTATTCAAAAATATGTAACACTCTAGTGAACTGAACTTTATCTTAACCACAAAGGGTTCAATTTGCAATGATTTAAATTAACACACCAAACCAGGTGCACATTACAATCTAGGTATGTTTTGTGTAAAATCGACATGGTTTGTCTAGGCTAGAGACATCCTGCGTGTACATAGGTACCATTGTGTCGAATTTAAAGTGTCTAGGATCGTAAAATAATATTGTTTACAATCCTGTTTCAGTTCACCGGGCTAATTAAAAACATTGCCTGGTTGCCGATTATTATAAATTCTGTGGTGGTGTGATGTTGTGTGACCCTTTCACGCGTTCGAACTATCAAACTAAAATTATTATATTAATGGAATACAATTAATTCTTTAAACTCATTTTAAATTTTATTGTACAGCAAATTATGATCTCTTTGCTTTGTGCCTTGCTTCTTAGCAGGCATTCTATGGTGTAAACCATTTTCATGAAGCCGTCGTCAATCTCGTATTTAATATCTATTATCTACAATTCACACAGAACAAATTAAGGAACAAGCAGATAATTCATAAAAGCATCTTCTTCTTCTTTTAGATTATGGCTTCTGTGGAGTATCTTCCACAATTTCGCCACTGTCAAGTGTAAGGCAACGTTGTACGGTGTTCAGATTAATGAATCTTTACGTATAAAATATTTCTCTAAAATCAAAGAATTGTACAATAATGTCCATAAAAGCATCGTAAAAATACATGATATTATGCAGTTGACATGTATGAATTTAATCATCAACTATTATACATACTGATAATAAAATGAGGTTTACTTAGCATCTAAAAATATTACGTAGACTCAAACTCGCTCGTTTTAAGAAAGAGTTTTTATTTCTCATTAAAAAAAAAAACAATTGATACTGATGGGAACAAGTCTTCATAGTCTTGCACGAATTTATTTACCAATTTGAAAATATAATCATCAAACAAAACACATGCCAATGACGTCACGCATGAAATGAAAGAGATGGGTGGTGTAAGAAATATTTTTTATTCCTACAATATTGTCAAGTTCAATGTTGTGTTTAGATAAATGAGACGCTTTACGGTTAAAATAAAGTTCATTTTACTCTAGTGTTACATATTTTTGAATACCTTGGCTGCTTGGAAACTACTGGCGTTGTGATTGTTACCATAATAATGACGGTTTGAATGACCTCATATAATGACGTTTTTGTTGTTCCGATATATTTGATCACGATTGGTGCTCTGAACAATTAGACGAACATGGTTGACAGGATATCAGTGATCACTTTGGATGTTTCTAAATATTTGATTACCGTGGCTGCCACTTTATATATGATGCTGACTGTAGATGACCGAACTAAAAGTAGAAAATAATTTTCAATAAGTTTAAAATAACAATAGTGATTAACAAAAAATATTATAAAAAAGCGTGGGGTCGTGGGTGCTTGATGTATTCACAAAAATATTTACAAGTATTGACATTAAGCACCCACGCTTTTTTACAATAAAATATTTTTTTTGTTAATCACTCGTATTGTTATTATAAACTTATTGAAAATTATTTTATACTTTTTAGTTCGGTTATCTACAAAAATTAAGTTTTTTGAACTATTATTTATTTACTATTTTCTTGTTAACTATGCAAATTCAGAGCTCTGTCTCTTTCATACGGAATTCACGACCAGAACCGCGACGAGTTCACTGTCGATATAATAACAATTGTGGCGATAATTTGAAATTAAATAAAGTTAATTAGTTCATTTAGTGACATGGACTGAATTTTTACTAGATTATCTATTATCATCACAATGTTTTGTAAATTTAATTTTAAAGTCCATCTTTACATATTTGTCATAGGCAGAACAGAGCTTGTACTAAAGGATACTGGCAATCGCCCATACAACGCTAGGCCCCGAATTGGGCTGGTTTCATTTAAGAAATTGCTATGGTGTGGTAGGGTATTCATGAGTATTTATTTCAATTTTTTATTCTCAATTTTTTAAGTATAATCCTCGTTTTTGTGACAGTGAGATTAAATATAGCGGTATAATCTAATAGCTTCTATCGTTTATTTTATCACATAATGTAATTAGGGAATTGTTATGCAAAAGAACTTTTTTACTTTTTACATATTTGGCACAAGGTCATAGATAATAGTATGTGTTTCATTGAAATGTCACTGGTTTATTTATGTTGTCTTCTTATTCTTATGCAATTTTTATTTTTATTGTAAATTTAAAAGATAAATTGCGTAACAAAATATAGAAACATACACTTATTTTTAGTTAAGCTTTCATTTTTGTAACAGATCAGGCCCAAAACTACCCATGTAAGACGTTGCTAATTCCTGTTTTGTTTAATAAATATTTCAGTTTTGAGGTACTGAACTATGTTTTGTTTCAGGAAGTGGTGGAGATCTGTTAATAATCGTTGCATCAGAAAAAGAAGTAAAGATTTCCCCTATCAGGGAGGCATTTCAGACTGTCTTCGGCAAAGCTAATGTAGTGTAAGCTTTCTCTCTTGATATTTTGTTGTAATTAGCTTTCTATTGCAAATTATTAAGACAATAAGTCAAACGACCTTGTACCTGTAAGAAGTGTTCCGATTGAGACTGTGGGTAGTAGTAGTTAATATAGCGTCTAGCGAGATTAAATAGCGCGCTATATTCACGAAACGTATAGCGCACGCTATGTCGGCTCTAACGTGACGCTATAAATATCGCGCCACAAAAAATAACCAGTAGTGAGAATAATAGCGCGAGCAAAAACAGCGCGGGCGTGGCAAGCCGGCTGGCAGCCATCGCGCGAATTTGCGCGCTATCGGTCGCTACCCAACGCGTTCATTATAAAATTTATTTATTTTAGGTACACCAATAAAGTACATATATTAACATTTTGTAAAATATACAAGATATATGACATTTGTATGATTTGTATAATAGGCATACAACATCAGCATTTCCGTTTCGTGACAACTGCTTTAAGAAATAAATAATTAAACAAATATAACGCTATCCTATATTGTTTAGTAAATAAAAATTAATGATCCCAAGCCTGGAAAGTATGAAGGAAATTTTATTACCTTTACTGTTGCTTTATTTTAATAGATAATATTTTACGTATCGAATATACTATAACTACAACGTATAAAAGATCAAGAATATAACTGAAACAGCGCGCAATTTGTCGAACGACATTCATATGCGTATTTACGCATCACGCTGAATGTCGTATATTCATTCCTCGCGCTTTTATCGCGTCATTTGCGTACTCCCTGTTCGTTATAAATATATAGTGTAAAATGGCGCGCTATTTTATTAAAGCGTATACGTCTGTAGCGCGCTATTACCATATAGCTTTTTTGAGCACCATTAACTGTGGGTGGAACTGATTTAGCCTAGTTATTTACCATTCAATAATGTTTTTTGTTTGTTTCTAAGACCCTTATTAGTAACAAATAAAAAACATTATTGAATGGTAAATAACTAGGTTAGCATTATTACGGTAAATATAATTTATTTCTCAAAGATTAATTAATTTATAGTGGTTATGCAGCACAAAGTGACGTGACAGCAGACCAGCCCGTTGGCTATGCGGCAGCGTACGCAGCGGCCAAACAACGCATCGCGCACATACGATCAGTCCATGGGGAACTCAATAATAATGTGCCTGTTGTTGCCGTGGTGGGTTATCTGCACGAGTCTGTTACAGACAGGTTAGTATAAAGGAATTAAGGTGGTGTTAGATCATAAATTAATATATTTAGGATCATGAGCATGCTTTATTGCCACTAAACACTAAGCTCCCAGTGAGCGGATAAAAGCCAGATGAATAAATAGTTTCCGTGTGCGCAGCGACTAAGCTCATAGCTCATGTTTTTAGCCAGAGAAATAATAGTTCTGTTTTCTTCTAGGGTTATCTACTAGAATCTGTTAAGCTTTATTTACTCATCTCCAGTTTTTGGTCAACTGGTTTCTAGCATTTCAATACTCGGAGCGTGTAAACACCCAATTTAGTCATTAGTATTTAGTCAAGACTTTGATCAAGAATTTATGTGAAAATTTAAGTTGTGTTCTGCACTAAGCCCTTACCATTAAGTTACCAGATATGTCGAGATTATAAATAATAAGTCTAAACAAAATGCGCGAGAAACTAGTTACTAGGTTTCAAGAAAATGGATTTCTTCGGATACAGATCTCACATTTTAAAAACATAATGTCGCTTCGGCGATTGCGTGCCAAAGACAGGTATATCTTTTTAGATTTGTCAATAACATGTGACAGGATTCTGTGTGGTATCCGGATTAAGAATATAGCACCATTTGTATCTCATCCCGTGCCCATCGTAAAAAGCGAATAAGAGACTAAACCAGAGGTATGGGCAAAAGCATCCCTTCACTGTAACAGTATCCATACTACGCTCACCAACCCGCCTGCCAAGTGTGGTGAGTACTGGCAAATTGCCCTCAAAATGACGACACATAAGTGGAAATCTATGGGGGAGGCCTTTGTCCAGCAGTGGTGGACGTACTACGGGTAATACGATGATGATGAATGTCCTTGTATTCATAAGGTGGTACGACATGTCCCTGATCATCCTATCGCAGCCGTCTCTCGGCATCGAGCTTCAGCTGCAGTCTCAGGGCACGCCCGTCCCAGCCGCCGCTGTGGCAGCCGCTCGAGCAGCCACGCCGCACGACTATGTGCATGCGCAGACTGGCTACAGCGTTACTATCGGATCGATAATGGGAGCGAGTTTACAGGTAAGTTTACAGGCCTCTTGAAACTGTTATATATCCAACTTTGACTTTGGACGTTTCCGGGCTGATGTATGTGTATCCAAATCTTTGAAATATTTCAGTCCTCGCACTGGCTGAGGAATCATTTGTTAGCCAGACCATAGCGTGTTCAGAATGTGGGACAGCATATGTCATGGCCTAAATAATGGCTAAACCTAAGAGTGAGTCACACTAGTGCAACATGCTATGTAATCTTGAAACCGGATGACATCGCAAACATTGCATGATTGTCCAACAAACATAAGATATCCCAGTAATTTCTAAGAAGCACCGATAAAGCTGCCCTCACACGGCTGGATCGCGAGTTGCTCGTCCCAGCCGCCAGCGTTAGTTAGTTCTTGGTTCAGCATCTAATCAATGCTCTAAACGAAAAATTACCCTTGGAAAAGTGATAGTCACTATTTGGTGGCCGGTGTGATTCATCACAGCTTACGAAACGAGCTGAGCATGATGATGTGTAGTGTGAAGAATTGAACACTATGACGGGAAGCTAGCACGACAACGCGCGACCTCATATTGCACAACAGACGGTCTCCAAGCTACAAGAGCTGGGGTTGGAATCATCCGGCTGTCATCCGGCGTACTCACCAGACCTTGCGCCTACAGACTTCTACTTTTTTCAGAACATATACCTAATAAGATAACTTTTTGGCGGGAAAAAAAATCATTACCCGAGAGGCAGTACAAAATGCCTATGAAAAGTTTGTCGTCGAACTAGGAAGTGTCTACGAAGAAGGGCATCGATAAACTGGCACTGCGTTGGCAAATATGCATCGATAGAATGGGTGATTTCTTTGATTTAAAAAAATAGAAAAAAATCTATAATTTATTTCGTACAATTTGCAATTTCATAGGTAAAGACCTAATATTCCGCAGTACTCTCAGTAGGCTGCTGGCACTGACGCGGACGCGGCTCATTAAGGATTCTGTTCTGTTGCGTAAGATGGCTTAAAAGCCGTCAATATGCGCGTCAGCAAACATCCCCGCCGCACTACAGAACCGCAGCAGGGCCAATATTGCCTACCATCTAACATCATTAACAGGTACCACACACGCAATGGCAGGAGGCATCAACCGGTGTCTCCAGGCGAGAGCTCTTACACTTAGCCGCGCGTTCGCTCGCCGGCTCATACAAGCAACTGCTAGCGGTCTCCGCTGCTGAGGCATAGCCTAAATAAAGACTGGACGAGATAGATATGTTATATGTACAGTAAGTACTTAAATCTACCTTTTTGTTTATTGATTATAGCGTATAAAAAGAGACACAAACAGGCCATACTGTCCTGGCTGTACGTGTCATACTGTCCTCGCCGGCAGGGCCCGTCGCGAAACCCGTTCCTGCCTTACTCTGACCCTTGCTCAACCTTGATAAATCAAAATAATCACTCTGGACGCAGTTACCCAGCTTGACCTCTCACTAACTGCAAGCTTAAGCAGCAACCGCACACAGATGTAATGGCGAGAGGCCAATTAAAAAAAACTGATTCAAAATTATTACCACCTAACTTAATCTGCGTTCAAATACATAAATACATTACATTAAATTCCGTGTGGTGTCCAGATCAAGAATATACTCTATCTCCTATCGTGGTGCCGTAAATGTTGACGAAGGACTCTAAACCCGAGGGATGGGCAGTAGCACCCTTCTGCGGAACAAAAGCCATTTGCGCTCACCAATCCTCTTGCCAAGCGTGGTAGGTACTCGCAAATTTCCCCCAAAATTACGACACACCATGTAACCCGACGAGTGTCGTCTGTGGGGAGGCCTTTGTTCTGCAGTGGGCGTAATAAATTTGACTTCCTAACAGTTAATCATATTGTCTGTACACATAGCATTTATTGATAGAGCTTATCCTGACAGATTAGACCGATATGTGAAGGTGAAATAATAAAACGTGTTTTTTTTTCAGGGACAAGAGAAGGAAGAATCTATTGATATCGTAAAGTATATTTACTTTAATTGATATTTTGTAAAGATAAGAGTTATAATAAAATATATTCGGGACCACCTGTGTTTTTGTTTTGTTCTGTCCAATTTTTGAACTAATACTTCTTTAGGCGCGACTTGAGAGTAACTCAGATCTGCTGCTTACACGGTTTCCGTGAGCGTCAGGATTGCAAGATTTTATCAGCATTTTACATTATGAACTTGTCATTAATTTAGTACCAAATTGCTACGATCTGGTACCATTGATTAATAATAAGTACGTTTGCCTGCCCCGAAATAGAACGCAAATAAAGTTATCCGCCATTCTGACGTCTAAATGGCGGGTCGATTTGTATCTTGGGCAGTTACGCATCAAATACGTACGACGTTTTTAGGTGACTATTTAGTACCTAATTGGTATCTTGCTTGTCTCAGTTTCAACTTGTAGACCCAACCGTTGAAAAGTTATGTTATGGACTTTCGTTAAAAGACCTACCATCAGTACAATAAATACGAGTAATCTATACATCTACACAAATAAATAAAATTATAGTGTCTGTTTGTAATGTCAAAATAACAGCTTTTTACTAAATGCATATGAAAGTATATACCTACAACAAAAAACATTTTTATATATATATTTTTTTGTCTGTCTGTCTGTCTGTTTGTTCTCGCTAACCTCCGAATCGGCTGGACCAATTTCTACGGGACTTTCACTGGCAGATAGTCAGCTATCTATCAGTGAAATCCGATTTATTTTACATTAAACAGTCGGGCCCAGCTAGTTTATTATTAAATATTTTTTTTATAAACGCTATCTGTATATTACCTCATTGTCTCTTAACTTGTGGAAATCTATGGGAGAGGCTTTTGGTCAGTAGTGGGCGTCCTTCGGCGGATACGATGATGATGATGATGATATCCCCTTGAAGTATAGTCCACTATTTTTGTCAAGTAGGACCCTATTACGAAAATCGAGCTAAACAGTTTACCCCTGCATTATTGGGGACTTTTGTCTATATTACTAGTTATCATTAAATAGCCCATTAGTAATTGAGGTTAACGACCTTGTCATATATTAGTCGGACATTCGGATGAATGTGCGATGTAACGGTGCTAAAATCGAAAGGCTCATAACGGTCGATAAATGTTTTATGGAGTTATTAAACCACAACAAAATACTAGTTCCGGCAGATTAAGTAAATATGGCATTGGTTACAGCTGACTGTGGATGTTTTCGAACCAAGCTTTCAAATAGATACAATGCCTTAGCACTAGTAGTTTTCAGATGAGTACCTGCTGTAGCGTTTATGCATAAAGAGGGCTAGATCTTCGCACGGTTGGCGCAGTGGTTAAACGATTCGCTTTCCGCGCTACGTGTCATGGGTTCGATTCCCGCACGGAACAAACGTTTGTATGGCCTACAGGTAATTGTGCCTGATTTAGATGTTTGTGCATGTGGAATGTGAATTTGGGGGTAATTTGCCAATACTTAATAGGCTTGACAGGCGGGTTGGTGAGCGCAGTTTGACTACTGTTCAACAGGTTTCGAGTCCCTTAGTCTTTTACGACATCCACGGGAAGAGATGGAGTGGTGCTATGTTCTTAATCCGGACACCACACGGAGTATTCGGACACCACACGGAGTATTCGGACACCACACGGAGTGTTCGGACACCACACGGATTATTCGGACACCACACGGAGTATTCGGACACCACACGGAGTTAGTTTAATTAAAAGCGTGTTTTTATATCTATAATTTTATTACTAAACACGATCCCTATAACTTACTGAATGTCCCTTTAAAATAAATTGCTCCATTTGTGTAGGACCCTTTATTTATTTAGGATCCCTATAAAATACTTTATACACAAACACTTTTTCTTTTATCCACAATATAAATGATCGTATCGCGAATGAAACAGATTAACTAATGCGGGAAAGCTATTAATAATAAAGTTATATTTACCATAAAGTGGGACCAGTCTTAAATCCAATGGAACATGTTTTTGTTGTTTTCGCAAGCTCCACTAAATTATTGCATTTTTGTTCCTTTTTCAATATTTTTTCTGTTCAAAATAATGATTTAGTTTATTTTATGGAAAGCTCGTCTCTTATGTTCCAGTAGTAGGTACTCAAAAGCTCAAATTTAAATGTTGTCCGATGTTAGCTAACTTTTCTGAATGGAATTATGAGTCTAAAACAGGGCTTCTTTTTTGGCAATAAAAAAAACGTAAGTGTCACCTTTAGCTCGTTCTTAAATTTTCTGTTTCTGTTTTGCTTTTGAATTGTAATGTACCTAATGCATGTCGAAATCCCTCTGTATGAATTTTACAGCTAGTTTTAGAGCTTAGTAAAAGATTATCTTCAACAATGCAAAACTTTTATAACGCACTAGCTATATATAGCTAATGCCGTCATGCATTGCCTCTTAGAAACCTTCACCCAAGTTCCAACAACAACTACCTACATAGTAAATACTCAATTGGATGAATGATATAGGAGCGCTCAGAGACTATAGAAAAAATATTTTTGTACAGCCCATTATTTTCATCTTGCCGTACTTGACTTCAAAATACATATTTTTGTCAGGTAGGTAATGACTTTGTGATTTGTAGAGGCCTTTTTCATTTAACCCGGTAGCAGATCACGTACTTCCTCCTCCACGAGGAAGGGCGGAGCGGTATGCCGGCAGACTAATTGGTACCAAGAATAATTTCCAGATATGCATATTTTTGAAGCTTTACTGAAAACCTGTGTCTAATTTAAACCATACGTAATACTTCATCATCATCGTCATATCAGCCAAAGGACGTCCACTGCTGAACAAAGGCCTCCCTGTTTCCACAATTGTGTTGTCATTTTGGGGTGAATTTACCATTATCCACCACGCTTGGCAGGCGGGTTGGTGAGCGCAGTATGGCTACTGTTCCACAGAAGGGACGCTGCAGCCCGTACCTCTGGTTTAGAGTCCCTTAGTCGCCTTTTACGACATCCACGGGAGGTGATGGAGTGGTGCTATATTCCTAATCCGAACACCCCATGTAATACGATCGCCTAATCATTTTACCTATGTAGGAAGTATAAGTAGTACTCCTTATTCGAATTACCAACTAGCCTTGTGGTACCAAAATAGCCCCATTTTACGGTACCATTTAAATCACCGGAATGGTCATATTCGGCACCGAAGGGGGCTTCAGGAATAAATCTCCATCTCGATCCGCCCATTGGCAAGGCCTAGCACATATTTATAAACAAAAGTTAATAAGTAGGATATTTAGGAAAGTCATCGTGCACAAAAAGATACAGAAATATATAATTAGTTCTTCTTTTTATTTTTACTGCTTATCAATACGAGCAACGGAACCAGTTTCTTAGTTTGCATCGGGTTTCCAGATTGAAATTTGAGGCTAAAGGCAATGCCCTTTAGTCTGCATATATTAAAGAACCGACCATATTTTGTCTTCTTTTAATATTATATGCAAAGGTAAGAGTAAGGTGGTCCTATGGGTTCTAAATGTATGCCAGCTTGCTGCCATGTTATTATACTTGAAATGTCAGTAGTCAAAGTTTTTATTGCCAATTTTTTAAACCAATTTTTGAACGTCATAGATCAAGTTGCTTGTTTCAAATTGTTTGGTTCTTTGGAGAAGAGTCGGGTAGAAATTCCATGAATACTCTTTTGAACTTAATTTTGATTAAGTACTATGTCGAAGTCCGTGTGGTGTCCGGATTAAGAACATAGCACCACTCTGTCTCATTCCGTAAATGTTGTAAAAGCCGATTAAGGGACTCTAAACCAGAGGGATGGGCAGCAGAGTCTCTTCTGTGGAACAGTAGCCAAACTGCGCTCACCAACCCGCCTGCCAACTGTGGTGAGTACTGGCAAATTCCCCCCAAAATGACGACACAATTGTGGAAATCTATGTGCGAGGCCTTTCTTCAGCCGTGGACGTCCTTTGGTTGATATGATGATGATGACTATGTCGATTGATACAAATTATGTTTAAAGATATAATGAGGAAATGTAGGTTAATATGTCTAGAAGGACCATGCTACAATAATATAATAGTAACTTATTAGCCATGGCAGTTAACAGCTGATCAGTCCCGATAGACGAAACATACAGACAGACAGACGAAAGGCATCGAAGCTTTAGAGCCGTCAGATAAGACATCTAAAAACAACCTAACGAATAAAGGTAAAGGTCAGGTAGTCGCCTTATGCGTCAAATAAAGCCTATCTAACCATCCTATCTTTTTTGTTATCTGTCGAATAAATGCTGTCTTCAAAATCGGCTCTTAGTTAATTACTTATTACCTAACATAATATATCTATAATACAGGCCAATTAGCAATGGAACTTTAAAACAATGTGTGCGGGATGACAACATAAGATAACGCGAATAGAACGTCAAACGTCATGCGCCTATCTTGCTCATGGGGGTCACTGTGCCAATGCTGATTAATCTACCTGTGGGTAGGACTTATGTAGTATTATTTCATGAGAAATGTAAGTTACCAATTAGTAATATCGATTATTCCCGAGAAAAATATTGGATTTTACTGCCATCCCTATACATAGGATATACCATATTTTATTTATCCCCAATGAAATTCAACATACTTTCTC
Organism: Diloba caeruleocephala; assembly: GCA_947459985.1. Taxonomy (NCBI): domain Eukaryota; kingdom Metazoa; phylum Arthropoda; class Insecta; order Lepidoptera; family Noctuidae; genus Diloba; species Diloba caeruleocephala. The sequence goes on along the minus strand of OX381621.1, from coordinate 8,050,848 downwards.
CACGCCGGGGCACGGCGAAGGGACATGCCGGACTCCTACCGGCTAAAACCACTGGGGTGGTCATCTTCGGCACCGAAGGGGGGCTCCAGGTTCTCGTAAGATCACACTAGAGCCGCTCCTTAATGCGACGCCTTTAGGCACATCTGGGAGGGGATGACTGTGAAGCGGTCACCTCCTCAGTAAAGGGGAGGCAACTGTAAAAAAGGCTGCCTCCCCGGGCACTTTTCGAAGGGGGTTGTAAAGGATATTATTAGCATGTATGTATATGCCCATGTTATGGGCAGGCATGACACTTACCACCAGGCGAATGACGTGCTCGTCTGGTCACTAAGGTGTATAAAAAACGATTATGCTGTTTATTATAGAGACCTGCCGTGGCCGTGACTATGATTCTTACCGTTCCTGCATCGATTCACAAAATCGTTTCAGATCGATTAATAAAAATTATATATAGATATTCTTAACTTACTAAATCGATTTATCGATTAATCGTTCCCAGATCGCCATGCCTACTATGAATGCTCAAGAATGGCTTTATTTATTATGGTATAATGTAAAAGTAGGTACGACATAAGATTTGGAAATATCATAATGAAGTTCTATTTTTAAAACAATATTAATTGTTAGCTTATTTATGCAGACTTAGCTTATTGAAATCCGCGGCAATTATTGTTGTTCCATGTTGATCTATTGAGAACCCTCTCCAGCCAGTGATGATCCCGTCTGTTAATATGTTTGACATTAATTATTTAACATTATGCACCAATAGAAAATGCAGCTAGGGATTATGTCCGTCCATGACCGGCCTACTGCTTTTTTACACCCGGTGGAAAAACTTACCAGGGTCTCGCAAACAATCATACTGGAGCCGCCTGTTGGTGCCACGCTCTTAGGCATCTCGGAGGGGATGATTGTACAGCGCGCTCACGCCCTCTAGCGGAGGATAGGTAACTGTAAAAAGGCCAGCCCCCAATCTCGGGGGGATGGTGAAGGGACCCGCCAAAGCCTCGCTGTGCGGCGCCACGGTCCACATGCGCACTGTCGTCTTCTTGGAGTCACTCGATATGAGCGCGCAGATTCCCCAACCAGCGCACTCGCGACTTCTGAGGTCCCCAGCCGTATAGTTACCGCAGAGTGCTCAGGCGTGTTGGACATGGATGCCACGCGCCGCGGCGGTTTTTAGAGCATTTCTCTACCTACCTAGACAACCATTACCTATATGTCAGCATTTTTTCAAAGAAATAATAGAGGCAGTGTGTCGCGGCACTAATGTACACAACTATTATTTTCCTCAATCGTAAATGTAAGAGTAATGTACGGTTAGGTCAATATGTGACTGACTTCCAACTCTATATCGAAGCACATCAGACTGATATTTGTATATCACAATGTAAATATGCAAACTTTATGGTTGAGATTTAAAATTCATATCGGAGGTTCTTCTTCGAATCTGTTTAGTATGGTGCCGGTTGCGTTCGCTGCAGCATTCAAGTATATTGGTCTTTAAATTAATTATTTTATTTTTGGTATAATCTGGCGAGGTCCTGCATAAGGTGAGTTGTAGTGTAAGTAAATAATGCTACTATTATAAATGTGCGATTGTATGTTCAAATGGTTGTGGCTTCATCACGCTCCAACGGCTGAATGGAATTAGGCATAGAGGTACATTATGGCTTTGAAAATGATACTTTTTATTTGGATAGAAAAAGAACAATAATTTATTTAAAAAAAAATATTTTTGGTCTGTGATGCAGATGGATTAGGCTAGTAGTTACTATAAAATGTATCAGTTTTGATATTAGTCTTTTTTAGGCTGTGATGCAGTACCTATATTATGCGGATGCAGATGCGTGTGGTGCCGGCTAAGAATACCACCACCCCATATCATCCCGTGGGTGTCGTAAAAGGTGATTATAGGATTATCCGGAGGATGGGTAGCAGCGTCCTTCGAGTATATTTATAACTCAACTGCGGTCGCCAACCCCTCTGCTAAGCGTGGCGATTATGGCAATATCCCCCAATGAGCACACAACACAAACCCATATCGGTCGTTGTGGCAATCTTTTAGGGAGGCTACAGTCCAGCAGTGGATGTTTTTACGGCTGAAATGATGATGATGATGACGCAGTATATATTTTTATTCTGTGCTACACATGACTACATATCCATATCCAGTTTACTATAACTTGATACGTAGCCGTGCGTACTCTCATAAATATATTTTGCATCCGACATCCAGAAGATATAGGTAAGTACTAAGATCTTCAGTATAACCACAGGAATAATAAATAAAAACAGACATCTGTTACACATATTATTTGTTATTCCTGTGGTTATACTGAAGATCTTAGTAGGTACTTACCTTATTATGGTAGTTATAACAGGGAGCCACTATCTCATTAACTGCCCCAAAACGAGGCACAATTAAAAATCTATTGTGTCTACACGGCTGCCGTCAGTTGACAGGCAAGAGACTATCAGTGGTTATGTGTGTAAAAAAACCGAGTAGGTAGGTAATGTGTTTCCTATCAGGGTTTTCTTCTAGAATATTCTCAGTAGTGCTGCCGTTGGATGGCAAAACGCAGTAACCGCGATGCTAAAGGCGTTGCAAATACAGCGTTTGTTGGATGGCAAAACAAAGCAATTGCAATACTTACGACCTTGCAAATACAGGCAGACGCGAAAATTGCCGACCGACGGTAGAGCAACAAAGTTAGGAAGTGTGTCCGATAAAAATGGTGGCTTCAATTGGCTCGCATTTTATGAGATGGCAGTTTAGCATGGTATCAGATTATAATGCGTGTGTATATAGGTAGGTATGCGTCGCAGGTAGAGCTTTGTTCAGGGAATAGGTAGTCGTGTGGAGATTATAATAAAACACTTAATGCATTACTAAAAATACCATTCCGTGTGGTGTCCGGAATTCCGGATTAAGGAAATAGCACCACTCCATCTTGGATGTCGTACAAGTCGACCAAGGGACTCTAAGCCAGAGGGATGGGCAGCAGAGTCCCTTTTGTGGAACAAAGACGGACAACCGTTATGTAGGTAATAACTAATAAGAATGTATCGTGAGGCTATTGAAATTAAAAACATCCTAATTTCAATAGAGAAGATGGTTGGCAGGTATCACTAGTTTCGAATTATGTTATTAAAATTGAGTCCCATACTTCATGCCACACTAAAAACATGAAGACAGTGTTAGTTATTACTGCGTGCATCGAAACAATTTAATTAGAATTGTACGGTAGATAAAATAACTTAAACTATAACGACGCCTGTCACCATAGTCACCTTTTTTTTGAACGCCTTTGGCTCGCGGCGTTGGCGTGAGAATGTTACTTATATCCGCGATTTTTTTTAAATTTAGAAATTTGTGAAATTTTTATGGATATGTAAAGATTAATTAATCTAAACACCGTACAACGTTGCCTTTATACTTAACAATGTCGAAATTGTGGAAGCTACTTTACAGAAGCCATAATCTAAGACAAGAAGAAGAAGAAGATTATATCCACCTGTTCTGAATGTTTGGCTTGATATAGTTCCATAAATAAGATTTTTCTCTCGGTTTCATAATTGTTTAGTAACGATTACAAAAAAGTACTTATTATTTAAGATTTTTTATTATGTTCCGCTTTCATCGAAACGGCTTACTTACCTACCTTTTATAGTTAAGAAAATTCAATTATTTATCAACAGTAAAAATGAAGGTGTTGGCAATCTTCTCCGTGCTACTAGCAGTAGCCACAAGTTATCCAGTCGTGAAGACATGGACTCTCACATCGCTGTCTGATGCTATCGAGAACTCCAGGGCAGACGCTGCCATGATGCCGTATCTTGAAGATGCTCTGAACGAGATTATGCTCGCGTTATTTACCGGTAAAAACGAGGTGCGTATACGAGTTTCATCTCACTGTGGAGCAAAAATACCTCTCTCCCATACATATGTAGGTATTTATAGGTAGGTACTCACTTACCGAATCTTAAATTATGGAAGAATGTGTTTTGAAACCTTAAAATAACATCATCATATCACACGGAATAGATATTTTTTCTTTATTCCGTGTCATATCAGCAGAAACTCCACTGCCGAAAAAAGGGTTCGTGAGCGCAGAATGGCTGCTGTTCCACAGAAGGGAAGCTGCTGCCTATCCCTATGGTTTTGAGACCCTTAGTCGCCTTTTACGACATCCAATGCGAGGAGTTGGAGTGGTGCTATATTCTTAATCCGGATACTACAAGGAAGTGTTTGCCAAATCTATATGTGCAATATTTAGAGATTTCAAAGGCTACTTATTCTTAAATTACTGACACTGTGGGTAGCGATGGATTTAATTTCAATGGTGCCCGAGGCCTGGTCTGATATCCAGCCCTTCTTGTATTTTGTATGGCTAACGCATTGATTACCTTTTTTTGTCATCACCTTTAAATAGTAATATTATAGTATATTAGTCTCCAAAATATTCCAACCCCTAAATTGTGCCACCTTAGGCCCGGGCTTGAGAAGCTAAATTCACCCCTGACTGACTATAGAGGACGACATTCGCAAAGGAAGGATTTATTAAAAGTCACAGGCGTAGACGAGAGACATTTGTCAAAGAAAGATGTGTTGCTGTTATGTAGCAAAAAGTAGGTATAATGGTCATTAAACAATATTTATATTATTTAAAGCTGTTTGTCAGACATATGAAAACGTTAAGTATGTAGTGACATATAATATTATTTATGTAATATGATTTATTACAGTGAACAACAGTGGTGTATTGTTGCTAAATATGGTGTATTGTTGTGTTGTTTGATTGTCAGATGACCAAGTTCGGCACGCTTAACTTGACATTGGCAAAATGTTATAACAATTGCCATACCAAAAAAAAAGTTCGGTACGATTACAAATTATAATTATTTATGACCTTTTTGTCCGTGTGGTGTCCGGATTAAGTCACTCGTCGGTTAAGACACTCCATCTCCTCCCGTGGATGTCGTAAAAGGCGACTAAGGGAATCTAAACCAGAGAGATGGGCAGCAGCGTCCCTTCTGTGAAACGGTAGCCATACTGCGCTCACCAACCCGCCTGCCAAGCGTGGTGAGTATTGGCAAATACCCCCCAAAATGATGACACAGTTGTGTAAATCTATGGGGGAGGCCTTTGTTCAGCAGTGGACGTATAAATGGCCGATATGATGATGATGGTGACCTTTTTTTACTGGCTCATTAGCAAGAAACAAAGAATAATTCATTAGTAGACTGAATAGATCTGTACTTTTTGAAAGTTAACAACAAAATTGACATAAGACAGTTCGTAAAACATTGTTTACGCATCAAACTAATTCCTTTATATATTTATTATTATTTCGTTTATTGTCTTGATTAGATATTCATTGTATATTTAAATATACATATAAAAGAAAAATACTACAACATATAGGTACGTTTAAAAATATAAAAAATAGAAGCCCACCGGCGTCGGGAATTGGGTCCAAGTCACCGGTGGTTATGGCTCAAAAGAAAGGAACCTCCAGACAATTCTAGCCGTGTCCAGGAGTACTGATTTCTGCATCAAGCCCTCGAGCCAGCCGCCCAACGACAGCCTCTTAAGTTGTTGGACGAGGCTCTTGGCCATTAGGCCATGCGCCGTATTGACTACCGGCACAATGATTGCAGAGTCTACCTTCCACATGTCGACAATATCGTGCGCCAAGACAAGATACATAATTTGTTCATCTTTCTCGGCTTTCACGAGATTCTCGTCATGTGGGATAGTTACATCCACAATCATTGTGCGGCGCTCTACTCGATCTATCACCACTATGTCAGGCTTATTGGCTACACTAGTCCTGTCAGTGATGATATGTCAATCCCAGTACAATGTGACATGGTCATTTTCTATAACTGAGTCGGACACTTGTGGTATGGCACTTCTGAAGTCACAAGTTTGTGTTGCAGTGCGAGTTGCTGATGGATAATCCTGGCTACCTGGGAAGTAATGTGACAGATAGACTCGCCCGGCTGGTGACATGCCCGACCTATGTCAGCCGTGCCGTCCTTCACAATATATTTCCAGTAGTTATTCGTCACGATAACTTCATCCATTATTGCACAGACAAAACCTTCGGTTTCCCGAAAGAGGTCACTGAAACGTAGCCGAGACATGGACGCTAAAAAGTTCACATCAGGCCTATGAAGGGCCCTGTAAAAGCGTCCGTGAAACTCCTTGCACTGCCATACCTTCACTGATTCTTCTTGAACTCTTCAGGACTTCTACATGATTCGTCTTACGATCATTAGTCTCCAGTACTACAGGCGTGTGGTGCCGGCTCAGAATGCCACCACCCCATCTCCTCCCATGGGTGTCGTAAAAGTCGACTAAGGGATTAGCCGGAGGATGGGCAGCAGCGTCCTTCGAGTACATTAACAACTCAACTGCGATCGCCAACCCGCCTGCCAAGCGTGGCGATTATGGCAAAACCCCCCAATGAACCCACAACACATCCATATCGGTGGTTGTGGTGATCTTTGGGGGAGGCCTGTGTCCAGCAGTGGACTTCATTCGGCCGAAATGATGTTGACTACAGGCGTACGCCAGTTCTCTTTAGCCAAGAAGAGCGGAGTGAGTTTCGTGGGATATATAGCCTCATCAGATGAACGTGGGTGATGCATCCGATTTGCGGTCAGCAAGGTACGAACTCTTCTATCCAGAGGGTCCAATTCAGTCTGAGTCCACTTGATAATTCCGGAAGAGTACATTAAGGCATGACCCAACCGTTGAAGGCACCTTGTTACCGCCTGATAAAACACTTTTTAGTACTTTTTCAGGTGGCCAAAGAAGCGTTCCCTTAACCATTGTTTCATAACAGTCTCGTTTATGCCTAACGCCTCCGACATAGCTAAGTATTTGTAAGTTTCAGTTGAGGAGAGGGATCTGAAATGTATGGAATCTGAAAGTTTTATACCCTCGGATTCTTTAATCCTATCTCGCCGTACATGCATGATTGCACATTTGTCCACCAAATTTCATCCTGATAGAGTTACTGAAAGTTTGAGTTATCTTTAGTAACTCCATCAGTCGCAAATTGTTGGGGGCAAAGAGTTTTAGGTCCATGTACAGAAAGTGGGATATCTGACTAGCTCTTCTCACCCGGTTACCTAGCCCCGATCCTTCCAGCAGCATGCTGAGAGGATTCAAGGTTAAGAAAAACTACAGGGGGCTCAGACTGCCGCCTTGGAATGTTCCCTGCTCGATCTTTATCGGTTCACTGTCCTCTCGGATCTGTCGGCATTCTGGATAGTAAAGACGTCTACCGTTGTCTCATACATGCCATTAGAAAGGTGCGTAGAATTGTACGTATTTTATACAAAACTAGCACACTCATAAGCCATGTATGTGGCACTGAATCATAGGCCTTCTAATCTGATCTATTCAATATGTCGACAGATCTTTACTGTTACGTCTAACCTGTTGGCTAATGGCCATGTCAATAAGCAGCAGCTCCTTAGTCCCACGGGACCCATTCCTACATCCATTCTGAGAAATTTGTGTCAATATGATTGTTAATTTTTGTTCTTAGGATGGATGTGAGTAGTTTTTCTCTCGTTCGCTCGTTTATGTGAGTTTCATTATATGCGTGTTATATTGATATGCGCATTATATTTATGTCAACTAGCATGACCTATATTCACACAAGTATGTTAGACATTTCTGCTTTGGATTTCTGAAATAGGTTTCGCAAATACGATTTGCCCACAGCTAGACTAGTCCACGCTACGCCACTAAGTTTGAAACTGTCCCAATGCAGGCTTCGTCCCATGCAGAGGAGGAATGCGCATTGATCACCGCGCTTGCTTACTGCGTGTTGGCGATTTCAGACCATGATTTAGGTTTCCTTACGATGTTTTCGTTCAACCAAGCTTACATAGGTATACGGGTATGCCCGATTTTGTTTACACAACTTTTTTTTATGCGACCTGGTAATTAGACCGCAAGTGATTGGCCTGGTGGTAAGCGTCACGCCTGCCCATAACAATTGTATTGCTACCCAGGACTAGCCCTGCGTGGCACAATACTTTGCTCGTCACCTCAAACCTTCGTTATTTTGTATTTTATGCCCAGTAATTTCACTAGCTACAGCGCCCTTTAACCCGTAACAAACCTAATGTCTAAACATTATTCCTTAACAGAAGAATAACTGGCATTTTGCACTACGGCTCGCGGGTTCGATTCCCGTACAAATATTAGTTTAGCCTACAGGCAGTTGAGTCGAAAGCCGAAATAAAAATGAAACATTGTTAGTCGCAGAAGTTACATATAACTTATATTTTTTCAGAGATTCGTCCGCGCAGTAGTGCCGTCTCCCACTGGTGCTGCCACGTGGACGGTGGCGGAACTGATAAAGGCCATAGCGGACCCTGCAACGAAGCCCGAGTACAGGCCCTCGCTGATGCATGCGTACGACTACGTTATGCATAAGAATGAAACTGGAAATATACAGGTAAATTTGAATCCGTCGTTCATGACAATAGAAGTTCACTTGACTTTTCTTCAGTGCCTATTAAGGGCCTATATGAAATAAAAACTTTGTTTTATTTCAACAATGGTACTTTATAAAATGAATTCTTCATATTTTTCTATGACTGTGTTATTACTTTTTATCATATAATTTACTTTTAATTACTGATTTATGACAATTGGGATATAATGCGGTTAATTTTTATTATATTTATAAGTTAAGTTAATTCTTTCTTTCTTTCTATATTAGCCAGAGGACGTCAACTGTTGAACAAATAACAGTCCTGTTCGATTTCATACGCATTTTACGCAGTGTTCGTTATATCGATATTGTTGGTTTTGTGTCCCATTATGCAACGGTAGCGATACTTATTGTTAGTAATTGCCTTTTTCAAGGCGATTACTGATAATATCAACACTATGGAGTCGAACTTGTCTTTTTCAATACAAGGGCTGACTTAGCCGGTACCACACGGCAATCTATAATATACGCGATGTAATCCGTGTAAAAGTATTTTATTATAATAAACGAAACATGTTTGGCCTTTTGGGCGCCTACTTGGTGTGTCGGATCTGGATATTCATTGCCAAAAAAATCGTATGGTATTCCATGCGTTCTTAAAAAAAATTAATAAATTAATTTAGTTATGCTATTCTACTATTCATTTCTTTCTTTTTTACAGGAGGCAGTGGAAGTAGCAATCCCGGCCTTAGACATATCAACTTGGACTCAATCAGATTTGAACGAGGCTCTCAAAAGCCCTAGCACCAAGCCTGAACTGATTCCTTACCTGGAGAAGGCCCGTACTGAGCTTAAACAGGCTCTGGAAAATGGAGAAAAACGGGTATGCATATTTAATCATATCATTATTATAAATATGTAGTCAATTCACGAACGTTTAAGAAGTAGGTACTTGTATTATATATAATTTGATAGTTTGTATGTTTCAACGTTTAAAGCTCTATCACTCTTAAACGGGTGAAAGCATTCTAATGAAATTTGGCATAGAGGTAGTCATGTAGTGACAGAAATAGGTGTATGATACTTGTTATTTGATTTACATACCTATAAAACTATTTTTTTAATAATATTTTAAAACGTTGCCCCACACTATGATTTCTCCTGTTCGTGGGTGCGTTCACAGACACAAATTCTACACACAATACACCCAGACCCGGAATAACTACCTGTAGATCATACAAGTATTTGTTCCGTGCGGGAATTGAACCCACGACCCTGAGCGCAGCAGCTGACTGTATCAGCCACTGCACCAACCGTACCGCCGGATTTACCTCTATATGTTAAGTTATGCCTAGTGGTGCGAGCGGGTAACGATACTGGGTAATTATAATGTGAGGTTGAATGTGAAAATCTTCATAAAGTAGCCTAAAGTTTATGAATACAAAGACAAGTCATATTGTTTTGTGTCTATAAGGCTGATTTTAGAGTGCGTTTAAAGTAAAATATTGCTGTTAGAATGACAAAACAGATGAAATAATATGAAATTAATTTGACAATGTCTTGCATACGCGCTACTTACCGCCCCACGGCCTACCCTGACTTGAGCGCTGATCTGAAATTATCCTTAAAAACATTACGTATCTAGATTATTTTCTTGGTTTGTATACAAATCTAGGATATGATACTGTCACTGGAAAATTTAATAACATGAAAATATGATTTATGTTGTGTAATTGTTAATTAACCATTCATTACAGGCGACAGTTAACATAGTTACACCAGTAGGACTCGTCGCTCACAAGGCAGATTATGAGGTCATACCAAAGGCTTCGAAGCACCTCATTAAGAAAACTAAAAAGGGTCTTTAATGGTAAACATGTTTAAAAAAATGTTTTTTAATTAGAAGATATATATACATTTTTGTTGTTATATGTAGCCTGTCTGGTTTCTGGCAAAGAATATACCATCCCTGTGCTCTTATAGAAACATGTTTTATGATTTATTGCAAAAAATGGATATTACAACATGTCTTTTAATAAACCCAATAGCTGTAACTAACTGATTGTCCCCTTAAAATAAAAACCACTAATGCTGTAGACGTGCTAATTTAATATTATTTTTGGGGTAGTAATAAAGATTTTGTTTTTATTTCAGGTTCGTACGTTATTTGGTGTGAAGAGATTATTATAGAGGAAACGTCCTGGTAGTAGTGTTAAGTAAACACACGACTTGGTTAAAAATAAATATTGTGTGAATTTATTGTTTACTTTATTATCATTAATTGTTATTACTAAAAAGAGCTATGAGTATCCGAGAGAACTCTTCAAAAACACAAAAATATTATGTATTTTAGAAAAAACATACAACTTTTACAAGAAAATGTGATCAACACAACTGTAATACTAGACATAGAAATAAATTATTACAACCAAAATTTGGTTTAGTACAAAGTAAAAAGTAAAGTAAAGTACATACTTATTTCATGGGATACAGCATACATTTTAAAATAAAATACCGGACATCGTTTTGTTTATAAACATACTCTATGCACACGGGCTTATTATAAACTAGCTTTTGCCCGCGAGTTCAAACGCGTGGATTTCGGAAATCTACATCATGTTGTAAATATGCAAAAATGAACGTCACTTTCATTAGGAACGTCAATAGGTGTAGAGGAATCATGCTATGTATATCTCCGAATGACACGACCCATAGGCTTGCCGCATATTGCGTCCAGCCCGGCTCAGCATTGTGTTTTGTTTGCAAGCGCTTCTGGCATAGCACTGGGTGTCGTCATTAATAACCCTCATAAAATGAAGCTTGCCTTTTTGCCGCCCTGTATTAACAGTCCAAAGAACATCACTCAGTACAGTAGAGTAGTAGCCACACCGCTCATTTTGTTATTTAAATTAGGACTTTAAGTTGTGTGTTGTAAAATGTTATAATATCATGATAAATTTCGTGAGTACGCTTGCAGCGACCATCCTTCCATCCCAAAGACTTCATACGAGCAAAACGCACACTTCAAGGTAGCATATAGGGTGCCGATTGCGAGCAATCTGCTTGCTAGCCCAGTGTCACCCATTATACAGACACCCGTTCGAGATCACTCATTGAACGGACAGCAATGAATCGAACCCAGGCTGTCGGCGCGTAGAAGACAAACATGACGGCGAATAAGGGTCTGTTGCCGGTGCTGGCCTCCTGTCCCAGGCCTTATCAACGTCAAGTAGATGAAGCGTCCCGCAGGCTGAGCGATTTGTGGGAAACTCAACGGCATTAACTGTCCTAAAGGCCGCAAACGATGTCGGTCCCCGCAATGTGCGCAGTAAAAGGCGCAAGAAATAGTACTTGCCATTATTCAGATGCACTGTGGAAACCCTACACAATGCGGCGTTTTTCATATCTCCCGCGAAATCATCTACTGCACGCCCACATTGACGTCGATAAAACACACCTCTTTGATTATTGTACGTACAGTAAGATGGCATCTCGCCACCCTTTAGCGATTTGGTGACCAGATCGTCGTCGCACAGTTAAAAAACTGCGTGATGTATAGTTTGACGCGGATTTTATAAGCGATCTGTAACATTTTAAGTATAGAAATAAATTCGTTAGCCATGCTCTATGGACATGGACATGGACATGGACATCCAAATGCCGTACCGTTGGATGTGGATCATGTATAGAGGTTTTGTAGTGCGCAAAATGTATCTTGATATTATAAAAGTATTGTACAACAGTCCTAATTTAAATTACAAAATGAGCGGTGTGGTTGTACTGAGTGATGTTCTTTGGACTGTTAATACTGGGCGGCAAAAGGGCAAGCTTCATTTTATGAGAGTTAATAATGACAATACCCAGTACTATGCCGGAACCGCTTGCAAACAAAAGACAATGCTGGGCCGAGCTAGCCGTAATATGCGGCAGGCCTATGGGTATTCGGAGATATAGCATGATCCCTCTAATTTAAGTATAAGTTCCTAATCAAAGTGCAGTTCTTTTTTGCATGTTTTGAACAACATGATGTAGTATACCGAATTCCACGCGTGCGAAGCCGCGGGCAAAACGTAGTTTTTTTTAAATGTCTATGTTTTTCACCCTGCTTTGCGTTTCTGTGTACGTGTGTGATAGTTGTTACGGGTTTGGGTGGTTATGCATGTGAGATTTATGTCTGTAAACTATAATCATTACACAGGAGAGGCTGAACAGATTACCAGCGACGGATATTTAAACAGTATCATAATGTTGATATTACCATTACGTTAACGTCCGTGTGATATGTGGCTGCGTGGGGGTGCCCGATTCTTTAGAGTTTTTCTTAGCGCGACTAAGGGAGTATTCAAAATAGGCGTATATGTGCATAAGCGGCATTTCATATGCCCTCTGCATATCCCTTTAGAGAAACACGAAACAAATTTGACGTGAAGTCACAGTACACTAACTAATGTGAAATAATTCTAGCTTTCACAGTACAAAACTGGATTGCAACTGTAGGTGACATTCTCATCGAAGAAAGATTAATATATTTCAATACGTCTATGTTATTTTCTGATATTATGTGTAGTATGAATATCTCGTTTCTTATCGCGTTAATCCGTCATAAAGTAAACGTGAATTATCGTGCCAAAAACAATAACAGTGGGTCCAAATTATCAATAAAGTGATTTATTACTTACAAAAGAATTTATACCTATGTGATATTGAAAAGCTACACGAATCGTTCTGTTAAAGATCTGGATTTACCTACTTTTTTAATGAGCTAGACCGTCACGCATTCCCAACCACTGCAATACCTGTAAGCGAGCATCTACATTGGGGACCGCTGGAAAAAAGCAAAGAACATTGAAGTTCGGCGCGTCCCATGGTAATTAAACTTAGAACCCGCAATAAGAATAATCCGAAAAGAAAAACGATAGGTAGGTAAGAAAGGAGATAAGTTCCACTTCGCTGTATACTCTATATTATATAACCTGGATGTACTTACAGCACCCTTTTAACGCCCAGCTAAGCCTACCAACCTAATAACGAACTGCTATGCAATGAACGATCTTGAAGGAACATCGCTATAATTTCCACGCTTAAATAGAATGGTGAGCGCAATATGTTATCATTAGCTCACATAAACATGCTGCTGACTCTCCACTTTGCATTTTTCCTTATTTATGTACACGCCTTCTACGACAACCACGAGAAGGAAGGTATTAAGTACACAAGGTTATTAGCTTTTACTAGTATAAAAAGGATTTAATCGGAGGACCGAGAGAGGAAGTTCGCCGCTTTTACGGGGGAGTTGTGCGGTCCGTGGCCCTCTACGGGGAGCCTTTATGGTAATTTCGACTTTGACAATCTTTATGGTCTGCAGTGCAGAGTGGTTAAACGGATCTCACATGGATACCGATCTGTATCCTTCGAGGTGGCAATCTCCTGGTGCGCTTTCCGGCTTTGGACATTCGGCCGAAGATTATTTTTTTGGTTGAGGTTTGGAACCGCACAACACACGCTCGAAGCATGCCCTGCAGGGGATGCCGAGCGGCGGATCCTGACCAATCGAATCAGGCAAGATCTCTCTCTGCTAGCACTAGTGTTAGCAGCATGAAAATTGGAGTGCAGTGGTCTCATTCTGTGAGAGCGTTACACTTCAGAAAGAGACCGCAAAGCGGGATCGGGAGAGGGCCGATCCCGCACGGGGATGGACGAGACTGCACCGGGGTAACAATGACGAAATCGCGTTAATCTATGGGGAAGGCCCTTGTTCAGCAGTGGACGTCCGTTGGTTGGTATATATGATGATGATTTTATGTGTCTAAACTTAAAACCAAATGAATTAAAATTATTAATATTAACTAATTTGGCTTATTTCACATTTTACTGATATTTGCAGTTTCAAAACTGATTTATGAATGAAAACATCCTTATTATTATTTTTCCGTAACATGTAATAATAAAGTAGAGAACACTTTAAACATTGGAATTGATAATGATTTAGAAACGTAGCTTGCCGAACTCTTACCGGCTTAAACCACTAGGGCGATCATCTTCGGACCTAAAAGGGGGCTCCAAGTCCTAGAGCCGCCCACTGGTGCCACGCCGTAAGACCTGGTCTGATCAGTGTGGTGTCCGGAATTAGAATCTAGTACTACTCCATCTCCTGCCGTGGATATCGTAAAAGGTGACTAAGGGACTCTATACCAGATGGATGGGCAGCAGTGCCTCAGATGTAGAGCTGAGGCCATGCTGCACTCACCAACACGCCTGCCAAGCATGGTAAGTACTGGTAAATTTCCCCAAATGACGACACAACTAAGAAACCCGCATGTAATCAGCCGTTGTGGAAATCAATGGGGGATGTCTTTGTTCAGCAATGGTAGGTATAGTTACCGAAGTGTGTAGCTGGCGGTAGAAGTTCGCTATCTCTCTCAAAAAGCCAGAAGGGCTTAGTCGTCGCTACACTGCCGTTCTCGGTCTTCAGCTTCATTACACGAATTTTCCCACTAGACCTGTCTCTTGCGAATAATTTGGAGCCATAATGCCACTCAATCGTCTCACTGTTGGTGTTAAAAGTACATATATCGTAACGCAATTCATGGCGCGTCTTTCTGTCATCGGAAGAACTTTTTTGGTCGACATATACGGTGGGTATTGAAGCACTTAGACCCAACCGTTGGGACAGTTTCTACAGACCTACCATTTAAATCATCCACACATACGCAATGTTCTAGCATTTAAAGCGATTTTGGAGTTCGAATTGAAAGCTCTCAGTGTTTTAGATATTAGCGCTAGAGGACCGGACCGCAGACCTCGTCAGACGAGACCTCTCTGATATTAATATTCAATATGCCTCTTATCATTCGGTGATCACCACTGGTTTTCACCCTATGGATCACAGAGATATAATTGAATATTGGTTATGATGAAGACGATCTATTCTTTGTGGAGCTATCGGGACGCAGGCGGCTTTTGGAAAAAGGAGTTCGTCACAAAGAGTCCCTCCTTTTCCAAAAAGTCGGCCAGCCTTTGTACCCTGGGGTTCCGTTGCCCATACCCAAATTGCCCCACTCGCAACTCACCATCGCATCGTGTGCCCACCTTTGCGTTGGAGTCCCTCATCACAACAGTGAAGTGTGTCTTGGAGATATAAGGTTATAAGATTTATATTTGGTTTATGCAAATATGATCACGTATTAGAATTTCATACTAAACTCAAGTAGTTATATACACGCCTTCGTCGGAATGCTCATAGTCTTTCAATACTCTACAGTATTCCGTTCAACCCTGCTTCTCCCTCTTATCTCAAAGAACGTTTTGAATTCACCCGTGATACACACTCACTATCCCTAAGATCATCCGAAACATTAAAACTGAAGATGCCCGTGCACAATAATATTCTTTGACCATTCATTTACTGCTCAGGCCACACGCTTGTGGAATGCACTACCAGTGTTTATTAGACGGGCTGAAAGATGGTTACTTTAAAAATATGGTAAAGGAATATTACTTGGATTTTTAATTGTTACTGTTCTATTTATTATGTATTGTTTTTGTGTATGTATTTTTAATTTATATATTTTGGGAGCTATTCATATATTTGGGAATAACTCTGTATATACATTTTGTTACATTGTTTAATATATGTATTTTTAAATAATGTATTACTGTTTATAAATATTAGTTACAACAGTAGTACACCAACTACCCGTTATTCTCTTCTTTTATGATTTTTGTCTATCCAACGGTTGAAATAGAAATCGCTCTTAGCGATAAGACCGCCAATTGTACTGTTATTATGTATGTAAAATTACTTTGTATTTTCGTTTGGTGTACAATAAATATACTCAATAGTATACTCTACTCTACTTTACTCTACTTTCGTCCTCGTTCTACATTCTACGTTCGTCCTACGTTCATCAAAAGGGACGCTACTGCCCATCTATCTGGTTAAGAGTCCTCTAGTCGACTTTTACGACTTCCACGGGAGGAGATGGACACCACGCGGGACCACACACCACTTCACTTGCTTATATACTTACATTGGCTTAATTTTTAAATAATGATTTAATTAGCAAACATCAATGTTAGTTTTTTTTAAATTCCGTGTGGTGTCCGGATTAAGAATATAGCACCACTCCATCTCCTCCCGTGGATGTCGTAAAAGGCTACTAAGGGAATCTAAACCAGAGGGACGGGCAGCAGCGTCCCTTCTGTTAAACGGTAGCCATACTGCGCTCACCAATCCGCCTGCAAAGCGTGGTGAGTATTGGCAAATACCCCCCAAAATGATGACACAGTTCTTCAGTGAAAATCTATGGGGGAGGCTTTTTTTCAACAGTAGACGTATAAATGGCCGATATGAATGTTAGTTTTACTTTAATTGCACTTCCTTCAATATAAATACTATATAGAGCTTATGTGATGACTGGCCGTTCTCAATAACTTCAACTTATAGTACATTAATAAATAATACTTACGCATGCTTTGCTCACGCCGAGAAGGCTTTACAGTCTTGTGAATGGTAGCTTGTATTTTGTGCAACAACAGTTTCGTAAGACTATTATAAAAATGAATGCCACCGGATTTATCAGTTTCGCACATCGTTTAATAGCTTAAGAAATGTATACAACTGTTTATCTCCTGTGTATCTGAAGGATCACGCAAACTATCTCCGTGACGTTTCATGACACTGGGATTATTAAATAATCGCTATTTATTATGTAGATATAACTACATCGAATGCAATAAACTGGTAAGATACAGTTTATTATGGCTTCGATTAAAAATCGGTATAAATACTGGTAGTTCGGAAAGTTTTGTCAAATTACCCGACGGTAGGTAAGTAAGCCAATTACATAATGAGTTGTGAGGGTTTCTGACGTACCAAGAGTTAGGTTTCCAAAAAGTTTTGGGATGTTTGATATAGAAAAGTATTAATATTCGTCTATTCTATCAGTAACATCCTAAGTGATAACCCTGTTTTGATTTTCAATATGTACATCTCTAAATCGTATTTTTATTAATTATTAATTTTCGCAGCAGCAAAAAAATCTTAAAGATGAAATTCCTCGCTGTATTCGCCGCCCTGGTCGCTGTGGCCGCTAGCCACTCCACATGGACTCTGCCTCAGCTGTCCGATGCCCTCCAGAACCCCAACACCGACCCTGCTCTTCTGCCCCATCTCGAGCACGCCCTCAACGAAATTATGGATTCCATCTTCGCTGGCAAACCTGTGGTGAGTATTTTTGCATTAATTGAATTTTAGTTTTAAATCCTATTACAGCAAGAAGGTATACAATAATATGAAACTCATTATAGCGTAGGCACTGTTTATTAACTTTCCGCTGAATAAAAGCTGCAGTGATAGTGTAGTCGTTGAATGCTTGTCTTAGTTCGTTCCCGGCCCGCAACTCTGATTTTTTAGATTCGGGCTTCAGACTTTTGGAGAACCTGAATATCACTTGCGTTAATGTAAAAGAAAATATTGTGAGGAAACCTACACACCTTAGAGGGTTGAAATTCTCATCGGTGTGTGTAGTCCGCCCACTCGCACTAGGCCGCCGCGGTGGTCTAACCTAACCTTTCGCTTCGTGAGAAAAGGGCCGTGCCCAGCATGGTGGTAGTACGATGTTTATAAATCAAGGCTTGCATAGCATTACTGCCAGAGCCAGACTGCGGCGGCAAAGGGTTTAAATTTTAATAATATCAAAATTAGGTTTACCTTTGTTAACGGCTAGCTCGTAGGTACTTAATTTATAATCTAGTTTTAAAGTTTTTCTGACTTAGAATAGACTATTTTGTTTTAACAAGCAGCAATGTAGGCACACTTTAGATTATATCACACCGTAATGATCAATCACCATTCTGTGGATGGTGTTAAAAAATGTTTTAAATAGTCTGTAATAATTTCGTAATTAAATGAACCAAATTAGGTACAAACCTTTTAAACCATTCATATTGCCTAACCCTAAGCTCATTACCTTACACAAAAATATTTACATTTTAGGAAGCCGTGGCTGTGACCATCCCTGCCGTCGACCTGTCTAGCTGGACCCTTGCTGAGCTCTCCGACGCTCTTCAGAACCCTGCTACTGATGCCGCCCTTGTGCCCTACCTGGAACAGGCCCTCAACGAAATGATGCTGGCTATTGTCTCCGGAAACCCCGTTGTGAGTAACTAGCTGAATTTTTATGTTGATTATTGTTATTTTTTCAGAACACACTGATGAACGTATTTTTGGCGATGTACCCACACACAATAGGAGTTATTTACAATGCTATGGGACCACGATCCTCCATGTTAGCTCTATGAAATAGTATCTACCTGTATACATATAGCATTTACCTACATATATCGATAGCATCATACTGCAATTAGGAATTAGCTTGCCATGGGATCAGCCAAAGGATGGGCAGCAGCGTCCTTTTAGAACTCAACTACGATCGACAACCCACCTGCCAAGCGTGGCAGTTATGGCCAAAACCCCAATGAGCACCTCTAATGAGTACACAACCCAAATCCAGACTGCTCGTTTTGGCGATCTTTGGGGAGCCTTATGGCTTAACAGAGGACATTTTCGGCTGGAATTATAATGATCATGATGACCCCTTAAAGTTCTTAAATACTTAAAAAATATTTTGTCCGGATTTCCAGGCGGTAACGCCCGTCGCCATCCCCGCTATGGACGTCACTTCCTGGACTCTGAACGAGCTGTCTGAGGCTCTGCAGAACCCTACCACCAACCCAGCTCTCTTGCCCTACCTGGAACACGCTCTCAACGACATCATGGATGCTCTTATGTCCGGTCAACAGATGGTAAGAATATATATAATTGTACCTTTTTTCCCGGTGGAAATCCGTCATGGACTTCCTCCACCCCGGGGTAAGGCTGATGGTTATGCTAGACCCTTACGGCTTACGACTGAAATTAATAATCAATCTAATCCAAAATGTTTAGTTTAATCTTAACACATAAACATACAAATCCTCAATCCCAAATACAAAGATTTTGGATTAGATTAATTATCAATTTTGGTCGTTAGTAATATTCGGTAGTAATACGACGCATCATTCGACGATTCATTTAATTAAACCCAGCGACTGTACCTGAACCCTTTATGGTGGAAATTGAGGTTTAACAGTGGGTTTCTTTCTATTTGCTTGATTATAATGATGTTTATATTCAAAAATATGTTTTCCAGGAGGTCATTGCCGTCGCTATCCCCGCTGGTCTTGCCCCTGTTGTCGTGCCTGCCCCCGTCGAGGGCCCAGTCATGCCTGCCCCTGTTGAGACCCCCGCTCCCGTTGAGACCGCTGCCCCTGCCAGCCCCCTTGTCCAGATCATCATCAACATCAACAACCAGCAGCAGGAGGTAAGCTTACAGTTTGTGTTATAGTTTGGAGTATAGCACTAACACGATTTTCAAGAACTAAAATTATTTCATAATGATGTTTGAAGCTTTCGAAATTTGTATTTCACGGCCACATCTTAACCTAGAAGGATTAGACGCACATAAAAAAAGTGACAGATCAGATATTGGTTGAAAATTACAGAGTTAAGAATCTGATCGAGGAGATATATTATATAATCCGCTATAAATGCTTTAATTATGACTATATGTTCCTTGTGGTTCCCAGCAATGAATAGACCAACCCTCACACCATTGGGTGTCGTAAGAGGTAATTAAAGGTTTGATATCAAGAGGATAGGCAGCAGCATGCTCCCATGCGCTAATAAAAACATTTTGTGATAACCAGTCCGTTTGAAAGCGTGGTGATTATCGCAACGAGATGGCCGTTTATTGTAGTGATCATTGGGAGATCAAGGAAAGTGTGTGTACACAAATTATGTTCATATAAACTTTGCCGCTATAATTCTGGACATGGTGGGCAGCGGCACACTTTTGCCTAATGTTTAGTGGAGCAGGAACGCTGATAAATTTCCTATTTTCTCATCATCCAGGCCGTCCCCGTCGCTCCCGTGGTTATCCCCGAGACCGTCGCTGACGTCAAGCCCGAGCCTGTCCATGTTGTTGAGCACGCTCCCGTCGCCCCCGAGCCTGTGATCATCGTTGAACAGCCCATCGTCGTCCCCGAGGCCGCTGAGCCCATCCAGGTTGTTGAGCAGGCTCCTGTCGCCCCCGAGCCCGTGATTATCGTTGAACAACCCAGCGTCGTCCCCGAAGCCGCTGAGCCCGTCCAGGTTGTTGAGCAGGCTCCCGTCGAGTCCGCGCCCATCGGTGTTATTGTCCCCATCGCTCCCGCTGCTTAAGTCTTGAATATGCTATAAAAACAGTAACTTACCAACAATGAAATATCAGGACACATGAAATAAGCACCAAATTTTATAAAGAAATAAACACAGAATTATTTAATACTTGATCTATTATTTTTATTTGTAAAAAAAGCATAACGTGACTGCCATACATTGCAGTGAGGTATCTATAATCACACTGATCAAAGTACTTAATTGAAAATCAGGGAAACAGTTTTAGTTTATTGAAGGCTTTCAAGTTATTATTCGTCCGCGATTAATTTTGCATTTAATTGTACCCAATTGGATAAGCATAGGAAGGCTGAATGCATAAACCTTCGATCATATATTAGAAACATTATGTGTCTTATGACACGCCTTATTCCCATTGGATGGTCTACACTGTCGCGTATGTCGATATCCGATATGATGCGATTTTGCACTGAAATTCAAATATATTCCTATATTTATTTGTGTCGATGCGAGAATAAGAACCATCTGCACAGTAAGCGTACCACAAAGCAATTCCCATTGATACTTCAAGACTTGTAAGTGGGATGACAGATGAGTGGCAGCGCTGCCGTGATAAGGGTCACCGGTTAAGAAATCCTTACTTTTTCGGACCTTGGCCTAAAAGTATAGCGATATAAAATGGAATAAATATTCAATTCAATTCTGTTATTCAATAACAATTTTACATTGTGTCTGAATTTCATATAACTTATATCCACTACATGCATTATACTTAGTACCTGGATGACCGAGCTTTGCTCGGTATTTACGTGTTACTTAACAACGCCATCTGCTGTTGTGTCGTTAAAGCAATTAGTTGCTCACAAAAAATAGTATTATTATTCGCCAATAGATGTCAGGAAGAGTCATATTTTTCAGTTGAGACTACTCAAACGCCTATAAAATGACATTTTCTAAAAATGATTCCTAGCTAGATCGATTTATCGCCCCCGAAACCACCTATATACTAAATTTTATGAAAATCGTTGGAGCCGATTCCGAGATTCCAATTATATATATACCAGAATTGCTCATTTAAAGATATAAGATAAGATTACTTACATAATTTCAAATTATTAATAATAATTTATTTAAACAATAAATTTACGTCCTAAGTATGAATTTACCATTCATCCAGCCGAAGAACGTCCATTGTTGGACAGAAGCCTCCCCCAAATATTGCCATAACGACCAGTATGGGTTTGTGTTATAAACCCCCCAGGTTTTTCCATAATCGCCACGCTCAGCAGACGGATTGGCGATCGCAGTTGAGTTATAAAACTCATAGTCGCCTTTTACGACACCCACAGGATGAGATGGGGTGGTGGTATTCTTCGCCAGCAAAAATATTAATTTCCTATTATCGAGTATACTATTTCAGACCAGCATCATTAAAGTATTGTCTAAAGTAGGCAAAATTCAACTTAAAGATTGATTAAAATAAAAATTAATATTCAGTAATAAATGTCGACATTATTAAAAAAAATATTGCTGAATTAAATAGTAACACCGATTTAACAAGAACAGTCTTATTTTATTTAGTAAATCTCTTGTACACACGGCTACACATCAAGCTATTCAAAACCAGTATAAACTGATCTAGCATTGTTAGGCTTTTCGTATGATGAGAGATCAGAACACTAGACTTAATTTCTGTTGGCAGTTCATCCGATAGTTTTACTAAGTTATAGTAGGCACATATTTTTTTCATTGTGATCTTCCTTTTCTGTCTTTCTTCTTCAGACTCGTATTAGTGGACGTATTTGGCTAAATGGGTGATAATGTATAAACTAGGCAACGTCAGTATTTTTAGTTCTTATTGCCCCTTTCTGTAGCATGAAAGCTTTTTGAGCGTTAGAATCATAGAGATACCACCCGAAAACAGGATGTTGTACTTCAGCTTGGACTCAATTCATTTTAATGAGCATTTTTCCATTATTAAATAAGATTTGAGAAGCTCCAGCGGTTTACCCCTAACACCATAGCGCTCAAGTTTGTTTAATAGTACTCTATGGTCCACTGTGTCAAAGTATTTGCTTCAGTCTTTGAAAAGTACATTTGCTTATCGTTTATTATACTCACTACGTCATTTATTAGAGTGGATATTACATCTCTTGTGCCATAATTTTTCTGTAATCCAAACTGTCTTCTATTTAGCACTCCAATTAAGTTTAAATGTCTGACGGCCGAATATTGACACGCCACTCAATATTTAAGAACCGCTAAACTATTTGAGATGCTCCTTTCCGGTAGGAGAGCGAAAACTTCGGAATACCTAATTAAAACTATGTTACATACGGCCGAATACTGAACGCCACTCAATATCTAAGACCCGCAAAACTATTTGAGATGCTCCTTTCCGATAGGAGAGTGAAAACTTCGGAATACCTAATTAAAACTATGTTACATACGGCCGAATACTGAACGCCACTCAATATCTAAGACCCGCAAAACTATTTGAGATGCTCCTTTCCGATAGGAGAGTGAAAACTTCGGAATACCTAATTAAAACTATGTTACATACGGCCGAATACGCCACTCAATATTGAAGACCCGCTAAATTGTTTGGGACGCTCGTTTCCGGTGTTTGTATTAGTGGATGGCAAAGTAATAATAACAAAATAAATGGTTGTTTATTGATGGCAACTAGGCCAACAATTTGTGCTTAATTCTAATGTAAGTAAAGAAAACAACAACAGATAACTACTACATACTACTAGCAGTCCTAGTCTGACCAGCACGCCCATAGTATGACAAAGCCATATCGAATCATGATTTTCCATTATGTAATATATTAGCACGTTGCCTCTGACCATCAACGCTTTCGCTCATGCTCAATATGTGCATCATCCCTAAGGTGTTCGGCAACGAACTGTCTTAGGTATTTGAATTTGGATACTCTTTCAAGTTGTCTCCCATTCAGTGTAATTACTGACTGCTGTTCACACTTTGAGCGGTGACCTTAACACGTTTAGGGCCTGCCGTTGGACCCAGCAGGACCATATCATCTGCGTTGCTCAGATTATTAACACAGGCATTGTCTATCCAGCAGCAGCGCAGAGCTCAACTATCAACTCATTTACAAACAGGTTAACGATCTTGGGCAAGGACAATATACCCTGTCTCACCCCACACTGCAGCCTGTATGCATCGGACAGAGTTTCTCCCCATCGCGCACTATATATCTGTCACATACCATCATCATATCAGCCAAAGGACGTCCACTGGTGAACAAAGGCCTCCCCCTTAGATTTCCACAACGAGCGGTTACATGCCGCTCTCATCCAACGACTCTCAGCGACCATGTCGTCTGTTCACCTCGTTGGAGGTCGTCCCACGCTGCGTTTTCCGGTGCGCGGCCTCCATTCGAGAACCTTTTTGCCCCAACGGCCATCAGTTCTACGAGCAATGTGCCATGTCCTTGCCACTTTAGTTTACTAATGCTTTCAGCTAAGTCGACAACTTTAGTTCTTCTACGGATCTCCTTATTTCTGATTCAACCTCGTAAAGAAATACCAAGCATAGCTCTCTCCATAGCTCGCTGAGTGACCTTGAGCTTTCTTATGAGGCCCATGCTGAGTGACCTTGAGCTTTCTTATGAGGCCCATGCTGAGTGACCACGTCTATGTCCCCTATGTCATCACTGGTATCACACACTGGTTAAAGACTTTCATCTTGAGGCATTGCGGTATTGTTGACGAAAAGACGTTGCGAAGTTTCCCAAACGAGTCGGATTCGACGATTGACCTCTTTCTCGAAGTTGTACCTACCTAACTGGACAGTTTGTTCCAGGTAGACATATTCGTCAACAACTTCGAGTACATAGCTCCCAACGGATATTGGGATGGGCACGACATGGGCATTTGACATGACTTTCATCTTGCCCAAGTTCAGTTTAAGGCCCACCTATTGGGAAACCCTGTTGAGATCATCGAGCATTGTGCTGAGCTCTTGCAGCGATTCTGCCATGACTACGATGTCATCGGCAAATCGAAGGCGAGTGATATACTCGCCATTGATGTTAATGCCGAATCCTTTCCACTCCAGTAGCTTGAAGGCATCCTCCATTGCAGAGGTGAACAGTTTCGGGGAAATGACGTCCCTCTATCTCACACCTCTCTGCAATGGAATTGCCCCCGAGCTCTGTTTATGTACTCGGACCGACATGGTGGCGTTTCTGTATAAGCACTTCAATGTACCGATAGTTAATCTGGCACCGCTGCAGAGATTGCAGCACTGCCCAGGTTTCGATCGAATCGAAGGCTTTCTCATAGTCCACAAACGCCAAGCATAGTGGCAGATTATACTCCTTGGTCTTCTGTATAACCTGCCGCAGCGTATGGATGTGGTCTATGATACTGAAACCTTTTCGGAAACCGGCTTGTTCGGAAGGCTGGAAGTCATCAAACCTGCTCTCGAGACGACTCGTGATGACCCTTGTGATGGTTGGCGTGATGTTTCATATTTCACACGTCAATCAGATGAGAACCTCTTCGATTTATTATAATGTTTTTTTTTATATATCTAAAATCTAGGCATAGGCAATAATGTTGGACCCATGTCCCCCGCGTAAGCCTATCAAAAGACCGGGTTCCTCCTTCATTTCGGCCGAATAAAGTCCACTGCTGGACGCAGGCCACCCTCAAAGATCACCACAACGACCGATATCGGTGTGTTGTGTGCTCATTGGGGGGTTTTGCCATAATCGCCACGCTTGACAGGCGGGTTGGCGATCGCAGTTGAGATGTTAATGTATTCGAAGGACGCTGATGCCCATCCTCCGGCTAATCGCTTAGTCGCCTTTTACGACACCCACGGGATGAGATGGGTTGGTGCTATTCGTAGCCGGCACCACACGGCACTTCGGGGTTCCTCCTTACATACTAGTAAACAGCGAAAAAGAAACATACATAAATAATAAAAAATGTTACCTATGTAACGATGAAGTCACATATTAAGAATAACAGAACGCAAGAATACATAATACAAAAAGCATAAGTCTGGAGTCTATAGCATAAGAGTGAGCATAAAAGAAAATCCCAGATCCTTAATGAAATTAAAACCTCACAAGACATGTTAGTTCCATTTTGGACAACGTATATTCGTGTGCTATAGCGTCGTGCCGCATTCGACGGTCATATGGGACGTTGGGCTAGTCATTAAATGGCGGTGTTCGGTAGATTGCTGAAGGTCTGTGTGGCTTTCTGATAACATTGACGCTGAATTCGACAATTTTGGCATATTGGTAGGTGATTGGTTACCGCAAAGTAACACATTTGATTAACTTCGATAAATTAAGTAGGTCATCTTTTTTTATTATTACATTACTATTGCTATTTTATGGCGTGTTATTTATAGTGTACATCATTGTTGATGATGAAAACACGTTTTGTATTTAGCAGTAATTATTGTGTTAGGTGTCTTGATGGTCCAGGGGTTTGTAGATACGTTTCTTAATGGACTGGATTGCGGGTTCAGACCTGGCAACGACTAATATGAGTTTTTCAATGTCATAATTGTGCTAGTACTTCCCAATTTAATGTAAGACGTCGGGGTTTTTTATCAGGTTTTAAATTAACTTAATTTCGTAAGCGTTTTCTCGAATATTGATAACGTTTTTCTTGTCATCTTGAAATAAAATTAAGTTTGTTTTTTAAATTAAGCCATGGAATCATCATTTCGGTGGAATGAAGTCCACTGCTGGACACTGGCCTCCCCCAAAGATCACCACAACGACCGATACGGGAGTGTTGTGGGCACCTTGGGGGGTTTTGCCATAATCGCCACGCTTGGCAGGCGGGTTGGCGATCGCAGTTGAGTTGTTAATATACTCGAAGGAAGCTGCTGCCCATCCTCCGGCTAATCCCTTAGTCGACTTCTACGACACCCACGGGAGGAGTTGGGGTGGTGGTATTCTGAGCCGGCACCACACGGCAAATTGAATACCTACAATTAATTCGATTCTGATAAAAAAGCTGTTCGTTGATTCAATGCCCACCACCAATTAAAAGAGGTTTTTGCACTGTAGGAGTGGGACAGTTATAGGCTCATTTTATCATTTAGCAGCCCATCACAAGTTTACAGAAACAACTTATTGATAATCTTCGTCATCTTTTTCGAAGCACGATTAAGGTCAACATCTGGGCTAGCCAGATGCAGCAATTTTCCAGTATATATTTATCAATATTTTACTCTCATTGCTTACCTAATAGCGACTACATTATACAGAAGTTTACATGATGTGCATTGTGCATTAAATATAAACACATAATTTAACTCATACTGTTTAAAGACAATGGTAGATAGATACTGATGAAGTTTCAATGCACCTGAAAACATAGAACTGAATAAAAAAATTGAACTATGAAGAGTTACGCAGTAGCAATAAATAATATTGAAAACATTACAAACAATCAAGTCAGTGAGTTTTTGAGAAAACGAGTATATTATAGTACTGTTTGTCCATGTGGTGTCCAGATTAAGAAAATAGCAACACATCGTTTCCCCCCGTGGATGACATAAAAGGTGACTAAGGAGTTCTAAGCCAGAGAGATGGCAGCAGCGTCGTTTCTGTGGAACAACATCCATTCTGCGCTCACCAACTCGCTTGCTAAGCATGGTGAGTACTTGAAAATTCTCCCCAAAATAACGTCACACGGCGTCTGACTGGTCGTTTATGGGGGAGGATTTTGTTCACCAGTTGATTTCTTTTGGCTTATACGATGATGATGAGTAATGTTTAAGGGTTTCACGATTATTACTCATTATAAGAAATTATTTAATAACGGATGGAATCCGTTAACAAGTGTTCAGGATCATCGCAGATCGGCCGCAAACGTTGCAAAATGTTCGAAACGTCAGGAAAAATAAAATTCCGTAATATACCCGATGATATCCGCTACAAAGTGTTTCATATATAAAAACGAGTATATTAAAAACTTGCATATGTTTGTGCCACTGAAAATATAGAATTGTATGGTTCACCGTAGAACTATTGAAAGTGAAAAGAGATCAGTATACAACGTTTTACAAAAATAGCGCGAGCGGCTTCTGTTCCTTATTAGTAATAGTGCACTGAAAAAAGAAGTGCTCGAATAGAAATCGAATTTTATTGGAAATTACAAATTATTTTTACAAGCTTTTACATTAGTTACTGATAGTATGTTACTTAGCGAAAAAAAAACCATTATTCTCTCTTTTTTGTAGGTGGTAAAGAAGGTGATTAAGGAATAATGTTAATTGGAATAGCTGTAGTATTTTCCCGTCTGCTAGCACTGCGATCACCAAACCATGCCAGCCATTACACCTATATTTTTTGGCGACAGTTAAGTGCGATTAGGATTTTCAGCAACGGACGTTATCGTTTTGATATTTATATCTCACAGTATTTTCGAACGTATGATATTAACAAAGAAAATACAAATTCAAGAAATCGCGCCAAGAATTTGTTGTTTGATAAACATGGCGGGTGGTGAGATAAGATATGATTGATAGATCGATGTGTTCCCAGAGGTAAAGTTATCATATCGAGGGGATTTCTATCATGCAGGTTGCATTGGACGAATTGATGACATACCACAATGGTATGTCTAAGGGTGCTTCCATAAAGAGAGCTTAGCCTGCTTACCTATATCGATAATGGTTCCGTGCTTACAAATGAAAACGTATATTAAATTTATTCATTTTCTCTTTACAAATACTTCCGTGTGCTGTCCGTATTAAGAATATAGCACCACTCCATCTTCTCCCGTGGATGTCGTAAAAGACGTCAAATTAAACCAGAAAGACGAGCTGCAGCGTCCCTTCTGTGGAATAGCAGCCATTCTGCGCTCACAAACCAGCCTGCCAAGCATGATGAGTACTAACAAATTCCCCCAAAATTACGACGCAATGGTAGAAATCCGTAGAGGAGGCCTTTGTTCAGCAGTGGACGTCCTTAGGCTTATATGATGATGATGATTAACAATAATATATGCATAAATACACAGAGCTTGCGAGTAGTTGTTGCGATAAGTAAAGCCGTCCAACGAGCTAACAGGTTAAGAACAGAAGAGACGCTGCTGCCCATCTCTCCGGCTTAGAGAAGGTTCTTTTATGTATTTTAAATTTTATTTTTATTTCAAGCGTCGTTGTGGATGCCAAAAATTTATGGGTAAAATATTTTGATCTCGTCCTTCTTTTTTATAAGCAGATTAAATGTATTCTTTATGAAAGCACCCTTACACATATATTTAAGCCGCGTGACCGCTGTGGGATCCTCAGATAAGAATCGATCACTTTATCTCTTTCAATGGGCGTTGTACTGCGATTCGCTATACCTTTCATGGAATTTTTCTCGATAGTTCGCAGCTACAAACTTGATGCTTGAATGATCTAAACGGCTTATGCTTTATATATTATCATTATTACTTTGCTATTCTATTATTACTTACACTTAGTAAACGAACACTAAATAAACTGCGTAGTGTTAAAACGCAGCATGATATTTGTTTTTGTTAATGGTTTACTTTTATTTGTGTCGCGTACAGTCATTTTGCTATAAATAATTTAAACACAAACATTTTTATTTCATTTAGGCTTTTACAGGCGTCAGATTAAGAATATAATAGCACCACTCCATCTCCTGTATCAAAGCCAAAGGACATCCCCTGCTGAACAAAGGCCTCCGCTATATATATCTACAGTTGTGTCGTTATTTTGGTGGGAATTTGCCAATATTCAACACGCTTGGTAGGCGGGTTCGTAAACGCAAAATGGCGGCTGTTCCACAGAAGGGACGCTGCTGCCCATACTTCTAGAGTCCCTTCGTCGCTTTTTACGATATCCATGGGAGGAAATTATTAATATTGTTAATCGGGACTCCACACGGAAATCCTATCATATCAGTCATACATCATAATATCTACTACTTTATCGACAGTAATTTAAATATATTTAGTTTTTGTCTGTTTTGTCATGTTACCAAACAAAGGACATATAATATTAACAAAGATATAGTTATAAGTGAAGGACTCTCCTTCACTTATATTCAGCAAGATCGTTTGGTATTCATAATTATGTAAAATTAATAAGAACGTGAGATGTTAGCCTATTTTTTAGCCAGTTATCATAATATGAAACTTCTTCCTGGCCTGCTCCGAAGTTACTTGTAGTCTGTGAAATATGTTAGTCATATTGAAAAGGTTCTAGTAAAAGGGTAAAGCTGGCAGCTGCCAGCTAAAAAAAAACTTTTTTTATGATCCTTTGGAAATATATCATCTTTTTCCTCCGCCCCTGGATAGGGCGAAGGGGCGCATGCTGGTCTCACCTCCGTAGTGGTCATCTTCGGCACCAAAGGGAGGCTATAGGAACTCGAATAATCTCCATCTCCAGCCAGCCATTAGTGCCACGCCTTAAGGCACATTTCGGTGGGGATGACTGTTAAGTGGTTACCCCCTCTAGTGGAAGAAAGGCGATTGTAAAGAGGCCACCCCCCAGGCACCCTTAGGGGATTCTAAAGGATACCCCCAAGCCACGCTGTGCGCTGTGCTGCGCACACAGCGGCACGTGACCACATGCACACCGCCGTCTTCCCGGGGGTCGCTCGGAATGAGCACGCATATGTCGGTGTCTGGCTGCCTGTCTGACTACCTACTACGACTACATCCTTGGGTATGCTAGTGCTGGCTGTTTACCCGCCACCTGCGGAAAACCCATAGTGCTTAATGGTGCGTACCGGGTTTCAAACTCCCTTAGTCGCCTTCTATGACACTAACGGGATAAGATGGTTGGCCCTATTTATCATCGGAGCTACACAATAATATCATAATAAGAAACTATGTATCATATGAAACAATATACACGAATTATCCGTCGGTGATGTATAACTGAAATGTGCGTTCAGTTCCATTTAAGCCTTTATTCGTCACCGCTTTTATTTGCTTCAAATGAACCCGTATGTATCATTAAATTAACCTGAAACGATGCTGAAAACACATTTATCGGAATTTACTATCGGTATCGATTATGTCGGATATCGACATATTTTGCGACGAAACTTTCCTCGTTTAAAGTTGGGGACTTTCGTATGATGGGACGTGATTGAGTAAGAAAGGGCAGTGGGTATTTGTAATATAAGTTTTTAGCTAACACACAAATAAAGCTGGCGTCATTAACGTTTAAATGAAAAAAGCAAATGTGCATAGCAGCCAAAACTCAGCGCCAAAAAATTGGTGTTTATTTAGATGACAAAACAAACGTTTAAATACAACAAGATCACAAGTAATACAAAAACAATTGTCTTAATAAATTCAAGCCCTCTGCAAAGCAGAAACTATGTATTTGAAAAAAAAAACACTCCTCTTGCCAAAAAGCCCGTCATTGTGGCATACAAGAGCGAAGAAAAAATAGCAATTCTTCCTATAGGGGAAAAGTTATTTTTTTGAAATTTTTGTTTGTCGAATGACCATGAGCCTACAAAAACGAAAAAGTCTTTAGTCATAAGTAGAATAACCATGAATAAAGACTCGACTTATTACTGTTTCATAAAAAAACAACATTTTAATTTTGAAAATGGAACTAAAATCGGTGATCTCTTTGGTAGAATGCATGCAATGCGTTACGGCTACATAAGAAATAAAAAAAAGAAATTGGCGCGAAATCTTTAGAATTTTTCAATTGCAAATTGAATTAGTAGTGACCGTAATTAATTTTACAATAGTGAAAATGACATCATCTAGTGAGAATGGAGACCCTAATTTGCAAATCGATAAAGGAAAAGAAATAATTTTCAATCTGTTGCCGTCAAGGTCACAAAGCATTTATTTAAATACTTACGAAAAGTTTATAAAGTGGAGGACAGAAAAACGAGTGGATTCGCTTACGGAAGGAGTTTTTTTACGTATTTTGATAAACTTACCAAAAAATTTCAAGTTCAACGCTTTGGAGCACATGTTCAATATTACGAACAACTATAAAGATAAGAAATAATGTAAATATAAAGAAACAGACAACTCAATATTCATCTTCACAGAGGACTGAAATTAAGTTACCGGGGAAAAACATCCTGAATTGTACAAATTGTACATATAATTTAAAAAAAAAAACTATTTCATATTGTATTGGATTATTTTATTTACCTACTCGCAATCGTAGTGAAAAGTAGTGTGTAATACACGGCGTTAAAAACCCATTAAAACTCTGGATCTATTTACTCCCTCGCTAAAGCTCGGGAATAAAACTACCTCGTATATGATGGGTCATTTTAGCCCCTTGTATAACAATCTACTATTCTATACAAGATTAGACGTCAAAATAGCTGCCAATCGGGCTGCTCAAATCGAATCATACGTAGATATATTAAAATACATGGTCTTATTATTTGAAACTGTAACGGACGTATCAAATGACGGATTGTACCCACGGACTGGGACCTACATAGGCCGCGGCCTCTTGCAATAAGACACCAACCACCAGTATCTTGGCTGGATTCCAAATTAGTCAACTAATGTAAATCGAGTCAATCCATTGTTTGACTTCATTCAGTGAGGTGTGCATGAACAGTCTATACTAGTGACGATCCCTTTTTTTGTCCTAGGGAAATCCTCATAGACTTCTTCCGCCTTGAGAGGGGCGGAGGGCAACTCTTATCAGCCAAAGCCCCACAGTGCTCCTTGCATTACCCATGGCTGAGGATGCCGTGTTCGTGACGTGAGAGTGACGATAATTAAGTACGTGGTGCACCTTTTTTAACGTGGGATTACCCCACGTCATCATCCATCATCTCATGGACTTGCTGTACCAAGGACAAGTTGGACGGTTGTACAGGATCGTTACCGGTTGTCAAGAAAGTACTTTTTTATAACTAGTTACTGGTACTTATGAAGTATCAGAATTTAAGTTGCACGTTTCCAATTTGTTGGACCTTTGGAGAAGAGCCATTGTGAAACCCCTCAAATACACTCTTATGATATAATTGTAATTGTACAATGTTGCTTGATACAAATTTTGGTATAAGATAGAATTAGAAAAATAAAAAAGGTTAATGCGTAAAGAAGGAACATACTACAATAATAACATAATAGTTTATTTGCGGCTGACCTGTCCCGACAGACGCTCGTTCACGAGCATGACGCATGTATCAGCATCGCTTAGCTCAACCATGTGGGGTATCCAACGACCCGGTACATAACACCGCCATAAGCAAGACATTTGTGAGCATGACAGACCGGTGCGAGATCAGCTGAACGTCGTAAAATTAAAACAACGCAGAAGCTATCCTGGAGGCAAACGGGTGGCGGTGAGGATCTGATTCGGATTTCAGTACTCCTTGTTTCTGAGTTACTATTCGGAGTGGAACTGTTTAGAGAACTGAAACTACCGGATTACGGCGCTTCTTTTATAAAATAACTGAATACTTGGGTAGGCAACAGGACTTTTCCTCACCCCCGATTCCACAATTTATTATTACCTTTTACAAAATTTTGTTTGGCTTACGCCTAAGCTACAATGTACTAGTACTCTAATTAATACGTATTTTAACATATGTGTCCGCTCTCTACGTATTGTAGTGGCGTAAGGACATTCTTTGCACCATATTTACTGACTTTATGACCATCATGACAAACACACTAGAGATAGACATAAAATAATGGTACCTTTATATAGATATTGGTTACAAGACAATTAGTCTTCCTTAGGGAACTGTGTCCGATTCTCTAATAAGTTACCAATACAAATTACAGATCTTACTGATGGGAAGTTTAAAACGCACATTAAAGCAATTCTAATAAAAAAAGCCTATTATAAAATCAAAGACTATGTTGAGGATAGGGACGTGTGGCATTAATTTTGCTTAATTTTTATCATTTCATATCTATTATCTGCACATGCGGCGTCCTTGGAAACAAAATTTTATCTGCATTGCTTGTATTGTATAGCTGCAAAGGTTTTTCATTGTATAACAGAGGTTTTAAATAATTTGTAAAACAAATCATTAAAAAAGGATATAAAAAATAAAATATAATAAAAATCTTTGCCCCCACTAGGATTTTTCTTGTGTCGTGGGTGCGTTTACCTACAGACATGAATTCCACATACAATACACCCAGACCCGGAGCAACTACCTGCAGATCATACAAATATTTGTTCCGTCGAGCCCACGACCCGGAGCGCAGCAGCCAACTGTATTAGCCGCTGCACCAACCGTGCCGTCAAAATAATTATATCAAAGAAGACCTAGCCCTGATTTTCTTTTGGCATTTCTTCTCAGATGTTGTCATGTAGTGAAATTGCCCTCCGTTGTTTCAATATATCGTGTAAAAGTGTATGTTAGGACCTAATTACTGAATAAATGATTGAATTTGAATTGAAATTGCATTTAAATGGCCTCCGCTTCACCAAGCGCCCCACTGGGCGCACGCACTAATAAACGCTGTAGCTATCGCAGATTCCCAGATTCAGGATTGCTACAGAATCTGGATGTATTGAAACACAAAACAACACAATATCTAAGACAATAGATAAGACTTAAACTATATTGTATAAGCATCTTAACGACTATCTAAGACTGTCTAACGTTATCCTATCTTATGTAAAGAGTAAGTAAGTCACTTATGTATAAAACACTACGTGTGTATGACGAATTTATTTTACGTACACAAAATTTATACTTACGAGTATCTATGTTACACAGTTTTATTACCTGTTAGAGTGGTTATATGCACATTTTTATAAAATTCTTTAATACGCATACGATATCTATACAAATAAATAAAATTGAAGTGTCTGTTTGTAATGTCAAAATAACAGCTTTTTACTAAATGCATATGAAAGTATATACGGTATCTATAACAAAAAAACAATTTATATTTTTTTGTTTGTCTGTCTGTCTGTTTGTTCCGGGTAATCTAAGGTAAGGTGTAAAACAGCTGGTCCGATTTTGACGGGACTTTCACTGGTAGATAGCTGATTTTATAAGGAATAACTTAGGCTACTTTTATTTAAGCTAAATAATTTGGGTTCCGCGAAAAATAATAAAACCCTTGAAATCCAATATATATATTCTATGTTAAGTGTCTATGTCGAAGTACTCTAAATTTCTTTTAAATTTAACGCGGGTGAAACCGCGTGTCCCAGCTAGTTTTAAATATGTCAAGAGAACAGTCGTATCGAGAAATCACAATATTTTACAACAAAACTATATCAATCATCGAGATTACTAAGTAATTTAGTAACAGTATTTTCTTATTGGTCCATTAATAAAAACTTATAATAACAATTTCAAAACGCTAAAGCACTGACTGAAAGTAACATCACTTCAATCATGTCGAAAATTAGACAGCGCCAGAGGGCAATGTGCAGGAGAGAATCGTGTGCCAGACATCTCTTCAATGTAATTAATTTTGTGGTTTTAGTAGACTTTCAGCACAAACAAATGCAGCAGAGCTCAGTTGGTCTAAGAATGCCTAGATTTGGGGTCTCATTGAAATTTGGAGTCCACTATAACGACCAAAAATACAGTTTAGGGGACTAGACTAGTTAGCACAGCTTCGTCAAATTTTACTAGCGTCTTTATGAATTTATAATTATATCAAGATGTCTGCAGCGAAAGTGTATTCATGGGATGCAAGATGATAACTGGGTTATAAAGGAAAAAATCAACCAGTATCAGGGCCTAATAAAGTTATAACAAAGTATTAGAGAGTATTCATCAAGAGAACTTTAACAAGAAAATACAACTTGATAGAATCAGATACACGAAGAAGAAGAAAATCGAAACATTTCGCTTATGAAAGAACAAAATTTGACTTCTTGGGTGGAGGCCTGGTGACCTGAAACACAGGCTTCGACCTTGCTTAGGCACCAGGCTCCCACAATAAACTCGAATAATACTGTAATTAATTAATTATATGGGTCAAATTTGCCGTTGAGAATTTGAATTCGGCAACAATCAGATACCTTATGAAATATACAAGATATTCTAAAAGATAACAACCCTTCCTATTTACTTTAAATACATGTGACATATTATCAGCGAATAAGACTATGGTCGACATTGTATAATATATCATTTATGTTTCTTGTCTATATCAATAACTTATATAAACAAGAAGCAGAAATGGCCTCAAAATTGCACCTTGAGGTAGCCCTATCTTAACTTGTGAGCACAGGCTCTATTCTAATCGACAGAGATGTGACATTATAAATTGTCAATCTTTATTGGTCACGGTATTCCGTCGATCTACCTCTCGCTGGAGTTTCCGACAGAACTCGGTTCTCTTGGACTGGCAGGCCAATCCCCATGTACAGCCTGGCAGCTGCGTAAGTGCGCACTGAACACAGCGTGCCGCTGACGCAGGCGCACCCAGAGCAGTCAACCAGCTGTATTTTACTGACCGGCCAATCTTTTTATAACGGCATGAGCTATTCCTATGTCAAATATAGCTCGGGCTAAGGCAATAAAAGAAGAACTAAATGATTAATTAGCAGTTACAATAAAAGTTCATGTTGTGTCCGGATTAAGAATATTTCACCACTCCATCTCCTCCCATAGACGTCAAAAACGGCTACTAAGGGACTCTAAACCAGAGGGACGGGCTACAGCGCAATATGGCTGCTGTTCCACAGAAGTCTCTTCTATACTGCGCTCACCAACCCGCCTGCCAAGCATGGTGAGTACTGGCAAATTCCCCCCAAAATGACGTCCCAGTTGTGAAAATCTATAGGATTGACCTTTGTTCACCAGTGGACGTCCTTTGGCTGATATGGTGATATTCAACAATAAAAATATATTTAAATTAGGATAGCGAGATTTCTTGTTATTTAAGAGTTATTGAATAAAATAAGGCATTTAAAAAGCAAATGAAATCCAAATTACTAATATAATGGAATGAAATAAAAATGATTCGATACCAAAAATCTCAAATAAATTATCAATCAAAACATTTCTATAGAAATCTACACTCTAAGTATTACAAAACAATGTCTTATCTTACATCTAACCGACGTTAATTTGTTTAATCACAATCTTATCGATAACTATAATTATCTATCTACGATTTCCTTCCCAGACACTACACGTAATTACATTTATTGGAAACGTTGCTGAGTGATAATTAAAGCCTGCTTTACATTGGTAGAGTTCGTGGTGGAGTACTGAGACAGAGTTAAGAAAATTGAAATATTTATTCAAATAATTATTCATTATTGTTCACTTGCATTTTTTTACAATGTTTTTTTTTCAGACTCCTATTATCAACAATAAGTACATTTATTAATATAGTTTACACATGTAAATTTGTTTATATAACAGCAAACTTTATACATTGTAGGTTAAGCGCACAGCTGATGGCTGACAGTACCAACCTCTTGGAAAATGGGTTGGTACCATCTGACAGCCAACTCTAGCACCACGCGCGCTCATTGGTCATTTCAAATAGCGCGCGCTTTCCGGCTTCCTGTTACACACTTCCGTCCCTTTTCACGAAGTCACTCACAGTTTGCAGGAAAGCGAGGGTAAAGATGTTATACATCAAAAACTTAAGAAGAGTAAACCAACGAGAATGTTAATTACTTAGTGTTAACTGTTCTCTACTAAATTGCAACTAGCGTTGTATGAACGAATATTCTACAAAAATGCAGCTTACAGTGGTTTGGGAAAACTATGCTGGGTTAATTGTACTATTCATATTAATAGTGTGAATACGGCTTTAAATGACACTCAGTATAATCTTTATTTTACCTATCATTATTATCATGGGCTATAGTGGCTATAGTGTAGCACACCTCTACGTCCAATTCCTCATCGTGTACAAAGGAGCCTTTTAATGCAGTAAATTTGTCATCAATGAATGTTGTTGTTTTATATATATTAATGTTATATATGGTGTTTTATTCTACTAAGTTTATTTTGATCCGCCTTACCTTCGAGTGTTCTCACTATAAAGCTCTTATCAATTTGATATGCACTTTCGCAATATAGTGCATTGATATATTTTACCTAATATTTCTTATCAGTAGCGGTTTGAATCATGTGCGAAATTTTGGCCACGGCTTGCGAAATGCTTATCATTTGACTGATAGCGTTATTTTAGGGGTACTGCCGTGGGAATAATGAAAACGCCTATGTTGATTTTCTAATATTTACGCGAAAAATACTGATATATTTTTTTACGTATTTATTGACTGTTTAATAAGTAGCTAGCAATACTATATAAATTGCCTCTGACCCTTGCTTACGGCTGCCCGTACCAAGTGTTTTAAAAATTCTCTAACATATTATAATACCGATCCAGCTTGTACCCCCAAACGACGCCCTTGCTGAGGTTCGAGTCCCGCAGAGGATGTACTTAGCTAGAGCAGTTTAGTTTTCAAAAAAATATTTTTGGTTTGGCTATAGGTCTCTTTTAACTTCACCAGATTTGTTTTAGAATTCCACACACAATACACCCAGACCCGGAACAACTATTTGAAGATCATACAAATATTTGTTACGTGCGGGACGCGAACCCGCGACCCGGAGCGCAGCAGCCGACTCTATCAGCCACTGCACCAACCATGCGGTCAACATTTGAAACGTCGTCGAGAAATTAAGAAATAATAATAGGTATTGCATGAAAGCATGTGCACAGATGGATTTACTGGACGCATGTTTAAATTATGGGGGATTTACACTATTTA
Source organism: Diloba caeruleocephala (assembly GCA_947459985.1). NCBI lineage: Eukaryota > Metazoa > Arthropoda > Insecta > Lepidoptera > Noctuidae > Diloba > Diloba caeruleocephala. Next base: position 8,012,466 of record OX381621.1, on the reverse strand, counting down.
CGAACAACACAGCTCAAAACTAACCTTTAAATGGCAAGCGATCGCTGGCATAGTGTGCGTAGAGTGTGTAGTGTGCGATGCATCTCCTCCCATAGATGTCATAAAAGGTGACTAAGGGACTCTAATCTAGAGGGATGGGCAACAGCGTCCCTTCTGTGGAACAGTAGCTAGTCTGCGCTCACCAACCCGCCTGCCAAGCGTGGTGAGCATGGGAAATTTTCCTCCTAAATGACGACACATGGTATGTACCTGGTCATCTTTGGGACCAGCCTTGGTTCAGCAGCACGTCCTGTAGCTGATATGATGATGATCGTCGGCGACTAAGCATTTTCACGGTCGATGTTGATGACCTGCCACATCATCATTTCGGCCGAATGAAGTCCACTTCTGGACACAGGCCTCCCCCAAAGCACACCACAACGACCGATATGGGTGTGTTGTGGGGTTTTGCCATAATCGCCACGCTTGGCAGACGGGTTGGCGATCGCAGTTCAGTTGTTAATATACTCGAAGGACGCTGCTGCCCATCCTCCGGCTAATCCCTCAGCCGACTTTTACGACACCCACGGGAGGAGATGGGGTGGTGGTATTCTGATTCTGTCATTGCACAGTATTGTATATATAAATATCCTAAATAAAATTACATACATATATTATAAATATAAAAAAATAGAAAAAAAGAAACATCAGGGCCGAGATGAATTTACTTTATGTTGTCCACCTATCTAGGCGCCCAAATAGTCATATACATACACGGACAGCTCGTAAACGTCCTGCTGAACATGTTCCTCCCAATGATCACTACAATGAGCGGTCATAAAGCTGTAATCACCGCGCTTGGCAAGCGGATTGGTGATAGCAGTATGTTGTGATTAGCACACGGTAGGATGCTGCTACCCATCCTCGTCATATAAACCTTTAGTCACCTTCTCCAACGACAGCCATGTGTTAAGAGGGATGGTATATTCTTTGCCCATAACCTCAAGAACAAAAGCGGCACGAAGAGGTATATATATCTAATCCCATTAAACACATTTCATTTTGTCAAGAGGATAAACAGAAGGATCCTCTCCTGTAGTACAAAAAACATACTGCGATAAAAAATCCGCCTGCCAAGCGTGGTTTATGACAATATCCCCTACAACACTCACTCACTGTAGTGACCATTTGGAGGCCCTCGTTCATTAGTGGATGTGGCTGATGTGTGTGTGTGTAATAAAGTTTTTCCTAAAAACCTACCATTCTACCAAAATCTACCATTCTACCAAAATCTACCATTCTACCGAGTTATACAGGCCCGTCTTTCAACAATTTTCCTACGGAACCTCAAGGGCATTTTGTCATCAAACTTTACAAATGACATGTTGACGCGGCCTGCCCACGCCCTATCTTGACACACACCGATTGTGTGTGATTTATAAACTGGGATCCCATCACGATACGTCAGTACAACACATAGGCTCAAGGGACTGAGTTCTTGCAATTTACAAGTGAGTAACAAAAAAAAAAGTTTACTAAGATTAAAAGAGATTATTATCTATTCTATTCTACTCTTACCTCTGTTTTTTGTTACTATAATTTTTTTATTGTTATATTAACGTGCTTTGCAAATTAAATATATCGCTTCATCAGTAATATAATTGTGATTTATAATGGTTTTGTTTTATGGCTGATAGTAATATCTTATCCGTTTAAATCCACCATATCCAAGTAATTGCGACGATATTGAAAACGGTCGAAGAATATCATGTATGGTCATCGGAAGTGTTATTTCGGATTATTAGTGTTAAATTCTTAACTGCTGAAATTCAGAATCTGTCTAATCCAAAATCTTCGTATTTGGGATTAAGAATTTGTCTGTTTAGTGTGTTAAATATGATCTTAAGACAAAAACGAATGAAGTACAAAATATTAAATTTAAAGATTTTGGACCAGAATAAATATTAATTTCGGCGTTAGAGTATGCTCTGTATCTTTGTGCTCCTATTGGTAACCCAAAAAAGCAACACATGGGGTTTGAGCACTTGACTTTCAGCCTGATCTGTTGTTTTGCTTTGTTCATGTAACTGACAAAGTGTTTATGTATATTTGATGGCATGGTTGGCGCAGTGGCTAAGTGGTTGGCATTCTGCGCTACGTATCGTGGGTTCTATCCCCCCACGGAACTAATTTGTAAGATCTACAGATAAACCGAGGTGTTATTGTTTGTGTTTTATATGTTTGTAAACTCTACCCACCATATAGGCGAAATATTAGTGCTACGTTTGATAAAAACGATACCCATCCGCTTCGCTAGGCGTTGTTTATTTATTCATATAATGCTAATAATACGCATTCCATATCTTACTATACGGCATAGTCTACCTCTATGCCAAATTCAATTGGCATCCGTTTCAGTGAGATGGAGCCTCAAACATTCAAATATACAAACATTCACGTTTAAAATACTAGTAAGATTATTTGTTTGTTTGTTTACTTCGTTAAATGTAGAGCTTGATTTTGATTTAGATATTCGGTCAGGAAATTAAAACAAGGATATAAATGCTTAACTGTGGATCAAAATTTGGTTCCAGTATTTATAGGTATACAGTTATCTACCAAAATTGTATGTTACCGATAGTGGTTTGTTATCTATCGTAAATAGGGTATATATCGATTATTAGAATCAGTAATATCACATGTAGGCATTTCTAACGCTTTGCCGCTATAATTCTACATTGCCTAGATATAAGTCGCCTTGAATTATTTATCTGACAGTTACCGTCTCAGTTTAACGAACAAAGATAGATGAGACAGGTTTTGTAGGATTAGAATATTATATGAATACTTTGAGTAATTTTCAACTATGAGGTTTGAGGTAGCACAATAAGTACCTATCTATATTAAAATTCAATATCGGGTTTCATATATGTTTGCGTTTATAATTAATTACTAGCAAAAACGTGAATGCAGAACATGTCTTCGGTTCATATTTTCCGGTCCGGCGAGACGTTAATGGGGATCTATTAGCATTTGTTTCATCGTCATTATCATCATATCAACCAAAGGATGCCCACTGCTGAACTAAGACCTCCCCCGTAGATTTCCACAACGAACGGTTACATGCCGCCCTCATCCAACGACTCCCAGCGAACTTTACCAGGTCATGCGTCCACCTCGTTGGAGGTCGTCCGTCGTTTTCCGGTGCGTGGTCTCCACTCGGGAACCCTTTTACCCCAACGGCCATCAGTTCTACGAGCTATGTGCCCCGCCCATTGCCACTTCAGTTTACCAAGCCTTTCAGCTATGTCGATAACTTTATTTCTTCTACGGATCTCCTTATTTCTGATTCGATCTCGTAGATTTTACTGAGAACCATTTTTTATTTGATTAATTTTTTGTATTTTGAATGTGTGAATGTCTGAAAATATTAGTTGGCCATCCAGATTTAATCATATCATCACAATAGCCCATTACTGTCCCACTGCTGGGCTAGGGCCTTTTTTGTCATGATGAGAAAAGTTAGGCCTTAGTCTATCACGCTGGCCTAGTGCGGGTTGGTAGACTACAGACACCGTTGAGAATATTTTGGAGCCCTCTCAGGTGTGCAGGTTTCCTCGTGAAGTTTTCCTTCACCGTTAACGCAAGTGATAATCAAATTCTGATCAGCGCATGAATCCGTAAAGTTAGAGGTGCTGGCTGGGATCGAACTGAGAGCCACATGTATGAAAGGCAAGCGTTCAACCAATAGGCTATCACTGCTATACTAGGCTATTACTACTATTTATTTAATTGTAATTGTAAGCTTCTGAATACACAAAAATGCTAAAAGTAAAGAAGGGTTTTTGCAATATTTGCACCCTTTTTTGCAGGGTAGGAATCGGCTTACTACAGAACGAGGAGAAAGTTTCTTCCCTCTATTACATGCTCATACATTATTAATTCTGTCCCATCTGGCATCACAGGCTCGTCGGTAATAGTTACGTCTGAACAAAAATATGATTATTTATGTAATAAATATATCGGATGTTATAAAACCTTATAGTCTTAATGGATGAAAAGAAACAACACTAACATGCAATTACAAAAAGGAAAATCCTATCCGTCTTTGATTTATAACCGCTTAAAGTTTTAAATATTAATAGTAATAAAATATGTCGGCAACGTCGTACGGTTCAATTGTATTGTTTTTTATCGCGTCATACGCGTACGTCAGTTCGTTATAATTGTAGCGTGTAAAATAGCGCGCTATTTTACTATAGCAAATAGTCTGTAGCGCGCTATTGCCATATAGCGTTTTTGAATACCACTAATCCTAACAATAATGTATTAACTTTATGCGGTTTCAATGAACTGCCTGTATACATATAATAAACTAGTGACTCGGGCTTCGCACGGGTGCATTTATAAACTACTATTCAATTGTTTCAAGTTTACAAAAGATCAAATGTGTAGGTAACTAACGTTAGTATGAATACGGGCGTAGCGCGCAGGGGTACACTCGCTCACACCGCGGCATTTTTTTACTTTTGGCTTTTTATACCCATCATAACTTCTAAACGAAAGGTCCGATTCGTATAATTTAAAAAGGAATTTACATTTACATAATCAAACTTGTTTATAAAATTAAATATTTATTTGGATAAGGATTAATACCATTATATAAATGTCATCATCTTTCCACAAATGTCAAATGTTTCTATTCTACCCGTATTTTGATTGGCAAATTTGTACAAAAAGCGTTTATAGGACTTAACTATAACATACATATATACATGTATTACATTATTTTATGTATCAGCAATCGCTTTCACAGCTCACGCAAAATAATGATTTGTATATAGATTTTAAAGGCAAATTTTTGATGCCTCAGGTTACATTATTGCAAGTTTCGTAGTGATCTCTAAGTGTTTTGAAAATAAAATACAACCCATGTTACTCGCAGAAACTGTAGCTTTTTATAAGCTATAGATTTTTTAAATTGGTTCATTAGTCTTTGAGTTTATCGATTACAAACACACAAAATATCAAATCTTTTCTCTTTATGATATAATATTCTAGTTTAGAAAAGTTAAAGCTTTTGTATAGTATCGTATGATGTGTTCTTGTTTAATTTGCTCGAGATTTTATAGTACCGTATATAGGCAACGTTGCAATGGGCTATATATCAGGATTTGCTTTAACGGCACCGCCACACCGTATTTTGTGTTTATAGCGATAAAATGCTGTCTATACTTAGAAGTATCTATTTTCTATCTGGTTTCTATCAGTTTATCTTACATTGAAGGGATTACAAATTGTTTTTGTTACTCAACACCATTTGTCATGTTTTATTTTGATAAGATTTCTATCGTTGATAAAAATAACTACTCATCTTTCATCTCATCAGCACGTGAACTGCCACTGCTGAATATTGGCGTCCCAATGACCGCTACCCTAGATGGTCATAGGGGACATTGTCATAATCACCATGCTTGGCAGGTGTATTGGTGATAGCAGTATGTTGTTATTCCACATGGGGGAATGTTGTTGTCCATCCTCTTGATATCAACGCTTAGTCGCCTTTAATGACACTCCTTATTTATCGGGAACCACACGGAACTTACTGCGACTATTTCACACATGACTTAATTCTACTGTAACTATCAACACTGTACGTAACATTTTAAAATTATTTTAGAAGAGTGTCTATGGGATTTCTTGCCGGTTCTTCTCCATACGACCAACTTCTTGGAACCATGCAACTATATTCTACTATTCATAAGCGCCCGTAAATGGTTTACTTATATGAACAAACATCTTTTGAATGTGAAAATAACTTTACATCCTCGAAAAAATATTTTATTTGCCAAAAATGCCTAACGTATCCCTTCTGCAGGTTCAGAGTCGTGGTTTAATTAAATTCCGACGTATGTGTGTAATGAGTTGAATGTATATCGTTATTTATTATGCTCTAAAACATTAATTAAGTCTTGGGCTGAAGAAAGTAGAACTAGTAATGTCTTAGGTTTCCACCATTATTACACATTATAATAAAACACTTTTAAATGGATTACATAGCTTGTATTATAGATTTTGGTTTTCCTGGCATTTCGAACACTTTGCAGACTTTTGCTTTTAAAAGTGTTTTTTTATAATGTAGAATTAGTTAAATGTTACATAAACCACAATTCTAAACAAATACATTAGAGTGCTTCTAAAAAATTTTTTTTTACAGATTACAAATCAAAATGGCCCTCCCTACCGTCACACTCCGCGAGCTCTCCGACGCGACACAGGACAACACTCTGTGTCCAAGCACCAAGAAGGTCGTCGAGGGCTTGTTGAACGATTACATGGACTTGCAGTACGGAAAGACTACTCCATATACTACTGGAAAACAGGTTGTACCTTCTGGGGCGGCTTTAGAGGACGTTGAAAAGGCTGCAGCAGACGAAAGCGCTGAGAAGAAGTTTCACGATGTCTTCGCGCAGATTGAGGAGACCGCTAAAAGTGGAGACCTGACTCCTCTTTCGAAGAATGACGGGACCTGGGACCCCAAGTTCACTCCTGTCTTAGTCTTAGTTACCCCGAACCCTTAGATTGTAAGCTGCAGAATCTGTTATGCTATTTAATTTTTTAATGTTATTTTTACTGTATTTGATTAAAAATTAAACTTAATAATTTATGAAATGTTTTTTGTTATTCTCTAAGAAGAGCTTACATGTATCGACTAGACCCATTTAACTCGTAGAGTTACAACAAAACGCTGATTTTCTGGAGTAATTGAATTGTTTACACCTTCCCATTTATTCCCATGGGTGTTGTAAAAGGCGAATATGGGAGTAGGCTGCGGCAGCAGCGTCCTTTGAGTACATTTACAATTCAACTGCGAACGCCAACCCGCCTGCTAAGCATGGGGATTATGACATTACCCCCAATTAGCACACAAGAGCGGAGCGAAAACCTAGAGCGGTCGTTGTGGCGGTTTTTGAGGGAGTGTGTGCTGTGTCCAGCGGTGGACGTTTTTCGACAGAAATGTTGATGATGATGATGAATTTAATTATTTGAGCACGCAAACGTATTTATGCCTATCAATACTGTAGGTACTTGGTGATTGATAAGATGTTATCAGGCAAAATGATTGTAGGGCTCTCAGTATTTATGAAGTATCACGCATTACCATTGTTTACTTGATGGCCCTGGTTCACTGTCGATTAGCGATGACAAATATCTCGTTACATACAAGATCACTATGTAGGCAGGTATAGAATAAAATATTGCACAAGTATCAATAAAAAAAAATTAGTACTCATTTGATACACAGATTAAATAAACCTAATACAATATAAAAAAAGTTGTTACTGCCACCCAAAATCAATTTATTTTCGTACTTACGTCTATTATAGGACCCTTATATCCGGTGAATTTGTCAAGTTTTATCGTTTTACGTCAAACGGTATGACAAAGGTACCAGTGACATTGAGATGATTCAATAAAGCGCTTGGCTTTTCTTATTTCGGTATAACACACAAAAAGTTCTGCCACTCAATATTTTAGTGATGTAAGTGTACCTTAATGCTCATAATTCCCGATGGGGAAAGGCCTTTGCCATTGACTGTTTGGACAGAATGGTTTTTGCAGCTCCTTTATCTACATAATGGCCTTTTTTGGCAATTTTTGAGGCTCTAATGTTTAAAAGCAGAGGTCTTTTTGACTTACTTTATACTAAGTGTAATAGCAGAAACCTTTAATTGGCTATCTGACGTCTGTAGTGTAGTGACCAAATTTGTTGTTAATGAAAGAAAGAAAGAAAGAAAGAAAATTTATTTTTACACAAACAACGCACATAATATAGAAACAATGTATAAAATGTAAAAGTAAAAATTACATAATCAAATTAACAATAAAAAAAAATACAAGACTAATTGGCCGTACAGGTTTGTCCTAGCTATATATCAAAGCGCAACGCGGCGGTAGAACGCAAAACATGCAAGCATGCGAGTGTACCGTGCACATTGCACTACCCAGCTAGGACAAAAAGAAAAAAGAAAAATTACAAGTTATTAAAAATAAAAAGCATTATGTTAATATGTTCACTGGTGTTTATCTATGTTACGGGAGCATGTGCACCACGTCTGTGCAAAAAAAGGGTTGTAGCTCAGCATGAAGCTGCGATTTTGCGACAAGGCAACACCGACAGCGCTGGTCTTCCAATTAAATATATAAATCTTTGCATGGGACACATAGCGGCACTGTCGCCGTTCATGATTGACAATCTTGCATTACTCCTGTCAATAAAATGAAAAAAAAAAAACGAATTCTACATAGTTTGAAATACATAGAACTTTATATGCGATACAATGTAAAACTTATGTTTTTTCATTATTTTTGTAAGTTTGTTCGCGGTGGGCCATAATAGGGCACTATCGTTTATTGAATAAGGGCTGCCTGACTGGACAAGGGCAAGTCCAATATTGCTTTCAAAACTTACGAAATTAAACACTTGAGGCCACTTCGGTGTCAACCTAACGCCATGGCCAGCAAGATGAGTTGATAAAAGTGTAATGTAACTGTTTTATGTTTTCTGGTCCCTTATTTTTTCTACCACGTTGTTCATGCTCGCTCTCACGGGAGGTAATTTATATTAGCGTTTACAAGTTATTGACCGAGCTTCTTTTACTAGCGCGAGGACGTGTGCACTGCAAAATTCGTTAATGAGTAAATTACAGCACGTTTTCAGCAATCGTTCTATAATTCTCAACGTAGAGGTTAACATTGGCAGGATGGCCGACATGGTAGTTCAAGTATAACGTCATAGATGGCGCTATTTATACATTTTGTTTTTGCATAGAGCTCTATCAGAGGTCCAATTCTCGTAATTAATTTACACTATGACTGAAACTTGACCGAACTAAGATTAAATTGTGAATTGACCGAAAAAATGGTATTCTGCTACTCTTAAAGTTCAGTCGGATTTCAGTATAATCTCGATCTAGTCTCATTTCAATCTCAATTTTGACGTTTATTTAATAACAATTCAGTACATGTGACAGTTCGAAATGTTAGCAGAATACCGTTTTAAGTTGGATCAACTTTCGATCCATTTTCGATCTCATCACAGTATACGTTCACGTTTGACGTTGTTTGTTAGTTTACGAGAATACCATTTATGACACTGAGACTAGATTGAAACTATATTTTGAACATTTTTAAATTACGGGAATTGGCCTTCTGAATAGCATTATTAAAACACAAAATTGCGGTAAACTGTCTGTTAAGAAAAATCATATCTCCGTCTCTGAGAATATTAGGGAGTCATTTATATGCGCTTTGATTCCGTCGGGCGATTATAGGTTTCCTCATATTAGGTAACGGTACCCCTATTATGCTTCGTACATATGCTGTACTGTATCTTGGATGTGTTTACAGTCGAAATTTCGCATGCCTGAACATTAGGTATCCGCAGTTCAGACACACTTCAGCCCGTAAACGCCCATTGCTCAACATGGGCCTCGCAATGATCACTAGAATGAGCAGTCATACCTATTTCCATAATCATCACGCTTGAAAGGCGGATTGGTGGTCGCAGTATTTTGTTATTAGCACATTGGAGGATGCTTTTGCCGATCCTCTTGATATTGATATCAAGACGAACGGATAACCCTTTTTCGCTTTTTACGACCAATGGCTGGAGAGGGGTGATCTATATTTGCCGGGAACCACACAGATCTGTAAGGCGTATTATATATTTCCCGCGTAGGGATTGAATCTGTTACTGTTACCTTTAGTTCAAAAAACCACTCAATTACTTAGTTGTTTGTAAATTAGTGCCTGAAAGACTACTTAGCCTTTTTTTGCACTTCAACAACTTTTTTTCTTGAATAAGCGAGACTTCATTCCCAGTGTCTTCCTATAGCACCCTAGCCTTCGCATCTCGAATTACCCAGGAGCCATTTACAGAGGCCCCAAGATAGTAAATATGACTCGAAACATTTGCATATATGATTCAAGTTTCAGATTTCATGATGGGGCTGACACCATTAAGGCCCAAAGTATAATAAAAAGCTTGAGATTTTTTTTTTGAAAAAAATACTTCTATAAAAAAACTGGTCAAGTTCAAGTTGAACTCCCGTGGAGAGGGTTCCGAAATTGCTGATTACATTGTCTATTGTTGGGTTTGGTGCTCCAATAACTTCCCAAAAACAGGCTTTAACATCGTAGTTGAAAGACGTGTATTCCCATACATTCCAACCGCGAACGTAACTTACACACAACAATGAATAATTTACCATGTTATTTTAAGACCATAGACTTATTAGAGTCTATATATGTTTTCCTGTAATCTTTAGGTAAAGAGTTATTACAAATATTATTTTCTGAATTTTAGGCTCAGCAGTTTCAGAGATAATGGGGGGATGGTAAATTTTCATCTATTTTCTTAAATAACTTAATAGATATTCATTTTAAAATGGTAAAATAAATACATTTACCTCACAACAAGCCCTTCCATTTCATATGTTACACTGGTTACAAGGTACAGTTTGCAAAACTTTATTCTTTAAATTTCTATTTTGCCCCCCAAAAAGGACCCATATTCAAAATTCATTTATTTACGTTACACATACATGTTTGGTTCGTAGAAATCCATATGTATGCCAAATTTCAACATAATCGGTCTAGTAGATTCGGAGAAAATTGGCTGGACAGACGGACAGACAGACAGACACACGAGTGATCCTATAAGGGCTGCGCCGTTTTTTCCTTCGGACGTTCGGAACCCTAAAAATATGTACCTGTATACTTTTCAAAAACCAAAAATTATTGCTTCATCGCAGCAAAAGTTCCTAAATTCAGTCATCATATCAGCCACAGGACGTCCACTGCTGAACAAAGGCCTCCCCCTTAGAGTTCCTAAACGAGCGGTTACATGCCGCCCTCATACAACGACTTCCAGCGACCTTCACCAGGTCGTCTGTCCACCTCGTTGGAGGTCGTCCCACGCTGCGTTTTCCGGTGCGCGGTCTCCATTCGAGAACCTTTGTGCCCCAACGGCCATCAGTTCTACGAGCAATGTGCCTAAATTCAGTATCCACTTAATTTAACTATAATAGATTAATATTCTCCAACCCGTAGGTTTTTTTTATTGTACTTACCTACGGTGATAGAAAGACGCTACTCACGTTTACAAAGTACAAGACGTATTTATCTAATCACAATCAATAAATTAAAAACCAGACTACAAAAGTAGCTTAATCTTTTATAACCACTGAAATGTAGAATATAATTTACGATGGATTACATAAATACAGGTGCGAGCTATCTTTACAACTTATATTTTATAATTAATCATTTCGTCTGCATATTACTTCGGCATAACACTTGAAACCTTCGCAGAGATCACAAGTAAGTCTTTGATGTAATCCTTGTCATGTTTGACAGCATGACAGCAGATTTAGCAGTTAAATTTTTGATATTATTATAGTATTACAGTGTAAAAAATTGTTGTTGAAATGTATATATGTTTTAGGTAGATAAAAATGAAAGTGCTACTGTTGAGTCTGTTCGTCGCGGCTGTGGCCGCCGTCCCTCTCCCCGAAGAGGATGTGGGCCAGGCTGTGGAGATGATCGTGAATGGAGTTCCCGAAGGCGAGGCTTTGGAAGTCAGCGATATTGTGAACATCAAGCTGAGGGAACACGCTGACGGTGAAGTGATCTCTGCTACAAACCTCTTGCATCCTTATACTGCCGTTGGTATCGCCGAAGCTGCTGCTGCTGCTGCTGTTCCCGAACCCGTTGTATTGCCTTCCCCCGCCGCCATCCCAGAAGTAGTGGACCCCGAACCAGTTGTGCTGCCTTCTCCCGCTGCCGTCCCTGACGTGGTTGTCCCTGAACCTGTTGTGCTGCCTTCTCCTGCCGCCGTCCCTGAAGTGGTTGTCCCTGAACCTGTTGTGCTACCTTCCCCTGCCGCTGTTCCCGATGCAGTGGTCCCTGAACCCGTTGTGCTGCCTTCTCCCGCAGCAGTCCCTGAAGTTGTGGTCCCCGAACCCGTAGTCCTGCCTTCTCCCGCAGCAGCCCCAGAAGTGGTTGTCCCCGAACCCGTTATTTTGCCTTCGCCTGCCGCCGTCCCTGAAATGGTGGTCCCTGAACCTGTTGTGCTGCCTTCCCCGGCCGCCGTCCCTGAAGTAGTGGTCCCTGAACCGATTGTTTTGCCATCTCCCGCTGTTCCTGAAGTTGTTCCCGAGGTTGCAGAAGAGGTGCCTATCCCTGCTCCTCAGTTCCCGGAAGGTGATCTGTACAATGACGGTCTCGTCCAAGTATCGGTCAATGGCCCCGAAGAACCCAGCGTGCTCGCCACACTTCAGTCGTGGTTCAACATGGTCATCAATTACTTCAATAACGGTGCTCAGACTTCTCACCAAATCGTCTAACATTTGCGACTGTGAAAAGTCTTCATGGTGCAATGAATATATGTATATAAAAGAGATGAATTGTGTTTTATTTATTTCTAATTATGTGCTTAAAAAACTGAATATATGCAGCGTAACTACGCTGTCGAGACGTACAGCCGTAGCAAAATCTCGACTAAGTCTAGAACGTTTAATCGTTTATGCTGCCGACTAAAGTTATGCCAGACGCTAACATTCTGGGTTGTGCTCATGAAAATCGCAGTAACAAAGTGACATGAGTTACTAGTAACTGTAATAAACTGTACAAGTATTTACCGAACTAGGTTATTGGCTCGGCACGTTCTGAAGCAACTTGGTCTAACATCCCTTACTTAGTTTTAAAAATGAGATTCTCTGACCCTACTAGCTACAAAACGATAGCCGTTATTATAATAGTTTAGTATGCAGCGCTGCTAGGACCAGTGAACATATTTGTGTACTCTTGGAATACTAATGCAAGTATGTGGTTGTAAACTGAGTTCCTTCTCCCCGGAAGCTGTTTGAATCCGTTGAGCGAAATTGGAGTAATACTATTTATTTTTTATTTGCCCCACACTAGGATTTCTCCTGTGTTGTGGGTGCGTTTTACAGACATAAATGCCACATACAATACACCCAGACCTGGAACAACTACCTGCAGATCATACAAATATTTGTTCCGTGCGGGAATCGAACCCACGACCCGGAGTGCAGCAGCCGACTGTATCAACCACTGCACCAACCGTGCCGTCGAATATTAGAACCGAGTACCTGTTTACTACTTGTGGTAATCGTAAAAGGTGACTAGAGGATGCCTGTACCTTCATTATATGAGTACACACAGCCATCAGCCCGTAAATGTCCACTGCTGAACACTGCCTCCCAATGATCACTACAACGGAACGATCTTATATTTCCATAATCATCACGTTTGTCAGGCGGATTGGTGATCGCAGTATGGTGTTAGTAGCAAATAGGAGGATGCTGCTGTCCATCCTCTTGATAACAACCCTTAGACATACCCCACATACCCATGGGTGGAGAGGGTGGTCTATTCTTTGCCGGAAACCACATGGAACCTGATATGAGCATTAATATATGTATATTTTCTGCTCCAGTTCCTAGATACAATCACACTAGAGACGCTCATTGATGCATCGCTTTTAGTCTCGGAGGGGATGACTGTAAAGCGGTCACCCCCTCTAGCAGAGATCAGCCCTCTCCCTATCCCGCTCTGCGGTCTCTTTCCGGAGCATGACGTTCTCACATAAGGAGATCACTGCACTCCAATTTTTATGCTCCGCAGCCTAGCCAGACACTACCGCCGGCAGAGAGATCTTGCCCGATCCAATTGACCAGGATCCGCCGCTCAGCAGCCCAAGCAGGGCAAATATATGTATATCTACTATTGAATTTTTATACCTACAAAACGTAAAATGTCTGTAAAATATACGTTTTATTGTTGTTATCATAAGAATAATAAATGTGTCTGCCGTATCTCATACTATCATTGTGTTGCCGTTCAATATGTCTGGTGAGAAAAGATTATCGGATCATGATGATGATTTTGTGATTGTATTATTATTTTATATAATATAATTTATGGGGTAAATGAGTCATGCGGGTCACTTATTAGTAAGCAATCACCGCAGCCTATGAACATTTGCAATACTAGAGGAGTTACCGATGCGTTGCCAACCATTTAGGGATGTACAGTCTTTTCTTGACATGGGTAGTGATGCAAGATCCAACAGATCTCTGCTTCTGCTTCCGCAACTGCGGAAGTTCCGCGCGATATTTCACACCCGTTTCTGCTTCTGTTTCCGCAACTTTTATAACAGATATTTGATCGGAAGTTTAATTTTTCGCGGCAAACAATTTGATTTTAGAGATATAGTCACACCGAGTACAAAAAAGAAAAGCGATTACCTTTACATGAGGGTCCCCTTATGTGGTGAAAATTATATTCACACAAACACCGTAACCTTTTGCCATTAGTGCGCCAATATTTATCAGCTCCTCCCAGTAGCGTCGCCAGTGAGCAATTATTTAGCGGAGCTGGTCTGAATGAAATGAAAAAAAGTCTGGTATGAAGAACACTGGAACAGATTTTTTGGTGAAAAATCAGCTAAACTACTTTTTATAAAATCTAACTTACCGCTACTTAATTGTGAATATTAATATAATAAAAAACTCTATTTGTAAAAAAATTTACCTTTTTATTTCCGTTCCCGCATCCGTTTCTGAGCAGCTTTTACCAGAGGGATGGGCAGCAGCGTTCCTTCTGTGAAACGGTAGCCATACTGCGCTCACCAACCCACCTGCCAAGCGTGGTGAGTATTGGCAAATACCCCCCAAAATGATGACACAGTTGTGAAAATCCATGGGGGAGGCCTTTGTTCAGCAGTGGACGTATAAATGGCCGATATGATGATCCGTTTCTGCTAAAATTTACTTTTGACAACTGTTTCCGATTCTGCTTCCGTTAGGACACTTCCGTTGCGTCACTAGACATAGGGACCCCATGTCGTATGTGAACGGAGAAACGCAGATGAAAGTTGGTTTCATATTATCGTCGTACGGGACAAAAAGTGACGAGTAAATCGTACAGTGCTAGACCACCAGCCATTAAAGTAATAAGAATCAAATTTTAACCTGAGGTTAGTGGTGGAAATCAGCGGCTGGAAGCATGTTGAGCAGTTCCTCGGAACAACTTTCTACTACATATGCGGCAAAGTATGCTTAGAGACGTTACGCGTTCGCAACGCTAGAGGATCGAGCCGATTGGAAAGCGCGAAGTCACCGACAATTCCAGTAGCTCGAGGTTGTATTCGGTGAAGTGGAAAGAGTAGACATTAGGGTCCAGCTCAGCTGAAGATAGATGCAGTCTTCCATGTGTATGTGGTTTCAGGTAACAAAAATTGTATAGTTACATTACTTTGTAACATAATTTTAATTTAATTCGATCTAATTTGACACGTAGAGCAAGTACATCAATATTAGGTGGATAAGATTGGGCTCACCATGGGCCTCGTAAAAAAGCTAAAGTTCACTCAGCGAGCTATGGATAGAGCTATGTTTGGTATTTCTCGAACTAATCAGGAATGAGGAGACCCGTAGAAGAACTAAAGTTGCCGACATAGTTGAAAATATACGTAAGCTGAAGTGGGAATGGGCGGGGTGAATTGCTAGTAGAACTGATTGCCGTTGGAGCAAAATGGTTCTCGATTGGAGACCGCACACCGAAAAACGCAGCGTGATACGATCTTAAACGAAATGGATGGATGACCTGGTGAAGGTCGCTAAGAGTCGTTGGATGCCGGCGGCATGTGCCGGGCGTTATAGATATCTATGGTGGAAGAAACGATCCAGCAGAGATACTGCATAAAAAGCCCTGCAAGCAGAGCAACATAATTAGAAAAAAAAAATTACTTGTCAAATTACACTTCACAGTATGTTGATATTTAATAAAAGGTCATTAATCAAATTAACCTTCAAAACTAGTGTCCAGCCGGTAGCAATATTTTGTTCCAGTCCAACGGCCCCAAATTGTTTAAATGTGTCATTAATCATAAACCTATTTTGATATAATGATTAAAACAACAGAGATTCACCATTTCAAAACACCTCTCCAGTCTTTTTATTTTATTGAACTTGTTTAATTATCACACATGCATCATGTAACAACACACAAGTTTTATTCCGTAGAGGTCATGGGCGTTTATAATAGATAATGGAAACTGGCATTTTAAATAAATGGAAATAAATTTAAATATAAGTTTGATGACGGGAATTAAGTGAATTTTCCTACTATTCTTAAAAACACACTGGCCGGCCGGTTACTGAGGGACAGTTTAAACTACCAAGTGGCGGGCCAAGGCTTCCCAGGGGTGCAATAACTATGCGCACGAATCCCGCTCCCCAGCTATACCTTGAATTCATATGTAATTTCAAATATAGCATTATGACAGACAAAGATGTATTGATGGGGAATCTGTTGCGTCAATTTTTCTCCCCAGATGAAACACTAGAGGTGGTAAAAGGTCCTGTATATAGGTGCTGTTGTATGTGCTGTTGTTGCTAAAAAAGAGCTTATTTTAATATTTCTTGGATATCATACCAGCCAAAAGACGTCCACTGCTGAACAAAGGCCTCCCCCATAGACGAACGGTTACATACCGTGTGTCGTCATTTTGGGTGGGATTTGAGAGTAAGGCACCGCACTTGACAGGTGGGTTGGTGACCGCAGAATAGCTGGTGTTCCACAGAAGGAGCGCTTCTGCCCTTCCATTTGGTTAGAGTCCCTTAGTCGCCTTTCACGACATCTACGGAAGGAGATGGAGTAGTGCTATATTCTTTATCCGGACACCACACGGACAATATTATTTATTTATTATTGTTATTTAGAATAAGCAATATATATTTATATTCCAAACAATTACTTTGTATAGAGTGACGACAAAGGATATCCCTCAAAAAAGCATAATCAGTCAGCTGCAGCCACTATGCCAAAGAAATACCCGCAAAAAATCATAACCCATCATTTTCCTTCATAATCGGACTAAAACATACATACAAATATCTCGGATGGTCGCGGGTCAGTCGTGTGCCAGTTTTAATACGTTTTTTAAGAATCACAAACAAAGTAGAAAGTGGCACGCATCTGTGCGTCACGCGAGCTACTCGCACGCCACCCGCCGACGTGGTCGATTAGACCGCAGTGCCCGAACCTGCACCTGTGAACATTTATGGTTATGGTAATATTAATTTTAGTAAAACGCCGAATTTTGCCGGCTACGAATAGCACCAACCCATCTCATCCGGCGGGTGTCGTAAAATACGACTAGGCGATTAACCGGAGGATTGGCAAGCGTCCTTCGAATATATTAACAACTCAACTGCGATCGCCAACCCACCTGCCAAGCGTGGCGATTATAGCAAAACGAAGCTTGTGTCCAGCAGTGGACTTCATTCGGCTGAAACGATGACGACGACAAATTTTGATAAATAATTCTGGAGACCAATCTGTTGGGAAAATGAGTTCAATATCCCAATGGAATGCTGGACGCCAGCCTTATTGCACGCAAGTTGAAGAAGTCGAATAAGGGTTATTATTGTTGTTTTACTAAGTGATGACTTAGTAATAATAAACAAAAGGATCAACAAAAGCGTGTTTTATGTATCTAAATAAATAAACTTTTATTTTCATCCCATCACAATAATAATAATTGTCGTGTTCATGTTACAAAAGTAAAGCTTTCCATGTATTTTACTTTTCTTCGCACGAATATATTTTATCAAAGCGACTACCACCACTTTCACGAGAAATCGTGATATACATCGTAACCTGTCGTAGCGTTGACGTCGTAGCCGCGTAGCTTATTGTAGCACTCACCTATGGAGGCCCTAGTAGATAAAGGATGCAGAGTGGCTTTATTCACGTGTTACTTTTAGATGTTGACCCAAATTAGGATTAAATAATTTCTACAATTACATTATTTGAGGGTTTTTCAGAAAAACGTTTTGTTTTTGTTAACGATGATAAATCTACGTTTATTCGTTTGTTCACAACTGTTTTGCTACATACGTACAAGGTAACGATAACTTGTTAGCTTATTTATTTAAGCAGTTGTGGAACTAGTTTAATACTATCATTAGTTTCGATATAGTCCGAGCTAATTCAAATAATAGACGTAAAAGGTAAAGGATCAATAGTGACTTTTAAATCGACTTTGTGACCTAGAAAACGACTGGATCGCGTTTTCAGAAAAACGTTGACCGCATCATATTCGATCGAGTTAACTTTTTACTTTCACGAAACATACGCGCCATGAATCGATAGGGTGTGCGGCCGTCGCGGCTGCAGGCAGCGGCACGACAATTATTGTGCCGGCGGTAGCGCGAATTTAGGGCAACGGCGCGGCGGCGCGGACAACCCCGCCCGGGCCAGTCCGCGTCGCGCCCCGCGCCGGCCGCTCGTGTGCCGAGTCCGCGCCCTGCCGCTCCCAGCCATGCGCCCGCCGCGCGTGCCGGGAACGCCGCGCTGAGCCGGCGTCGCACGCGCCCCCGCGCCCGCCTAACTCGCCTCGCGGACTTAACATGTTGCGAGTGTTGTGATCGCGATCACAGGTGAGCATTTTTGAAGTGAAACTTTCAAGTTTTAATGTGAAATCGATTGAACTTTACTTCGACGAGATCGATATTTGTTGGTGAGTTGTGTTACTGATATATTATTTACTATTGGACTTTTAATTTGGACTGTTACTCCTAATAATAGATTTGGTACAACGTGGTTCCCTCTGCTTGGACTGTGGGACTTTTATTTGGTAAAAGTTTACGTGCGCGTCATGGTTATGTGTGATGGTATGCGGGAAGTAACCTATCTTCAGTACCCTGACCTACTTCAATATTGCAGATCGATGACATCATTTGACGTAATAATACATTACTAGGTACAACAAGGGCCTTAATACATTAAGTACCTATCGCGCGATTACGCGCTACGTTAAAGGTAAAAGGTCAGGAAGTCGAAACTAAGTTTGTTACGTCTAATACTGCAGATGTTAACCAAGGTTGTGTTATATTGGCTTAACTAATAATAGAGTTACATTAATAATATATTTTTTTCGAAGAAAACTAAATAGCTAAATATATAGCTGCAATTAAAATTTAAAACACAATAATGATATAGAAACGTATTACACAGGAAATATTCAATTACGTTATTCGCAAACTCATGAAATAATAATATTGTGGTGCAGTGTTTCACCCGCCCGCTTCATAGTTCAAGTACCGTCAAAGGAGTTCTTACTGGCCATACCATTTAGAAGTTCCTGCTGGATTGCTCAAACATTAACATTTTCCATATGACCGTATTTTACGAGCTTTACTTGAATTTTCTTATTTTCCACTATATACTAGCAAGGAACGCCAAATGAAGAAAATTATAGATACTATTTAATTTAATAATTATGTTTTTTTTCTGCCGACTACACGACTTTTTTCGGTAGACATTCTAAGAATTCGGTGGAGCTTTTGAAAAAGAAGATTTTTTAAACACGAGTGTACGTCGTTAGCTATACTACAAGCCGTAACGTTCTCCATTCATAATGTATGGGAAATCTCAAACGCGCAGAACTACCTAGATTACCTTTAATTACTCTATTTCCGGCCTCTATTCAGTAATTATTGTTCATCATCATCATCATCATCATTTCAGCCGAACTAAAATTAAAGTACACTGCATCCCATCCTCCGGCGAATCCCATAATCGCCTTTTGCGACACCCACGGGATGAGCTGAGTTGGAGATACAGTTCACACGGTAAAAAATATTGTTACAACTTCCTAATGATAAACAGTATTGACAGGGTCTGTCTCCCAACGAAGCCTTCTATTCTTCTGGTTCCTTGCATATTCAGCAACCATCAGCATTATCACCAGCATATCGTTCATGGGCTGATTATTGATGTTGGTAAATGGCAAAAATTGTTGTGATTACAAGACCGTTAAGATTGCTGTTACAATTCACGGTGATGAAGGAATATTGCCAGTGTGCTGTTTACTAGTATTAGCATTATAGCTAGATGCTGTTTTCTGTTCCCCTGCCACGATAGTCTAACCTTAATTCTGCCGTCCTTAAGCTATCCGTTATCTACCATTGAACTCATTAGATAACGGTAATGTAGGTTCAGGAGAGTAGAGTTGCCTAAAAGAGGAGAGCAGGTGGTGTATTCTTTCCTAAGTACCATATTACAGCCAGACTAATTTAATTAACACCTTACTATGCTCCTAAAATTCGGTAAAAATACACCAACCAGCCACCAACCTGTTAAAGTGACTTTGTTCTGCACAATTACTAATTTAAACCCTTTAAGGATACTTGATATAGGAAAAATAGATATTTTATTGTTATTTAAAGACATAATCTATCTTTCTACTTAATTTTATCGCAATGCGTTCAGCCGTTCCGTCATGATTGAATAACAAATATGCCAACTTTTAGATTTATAATATTAGTGAGATTATATAAAGTCTTTCATTTGAAACTTAGAAAGAAAAACAAAACCTCCACGATCCGATTTATCCGAGCAAGCTGAGAAGTTCACAAAAGCCAACACTTATTGGTTTACTCTTAAGTTACTGTTAAAATATTTGCTTTTACAGCACTTTCAGTGAATCACTCTCTTCTATAACAGATAAATGATTTTATACACTCTTCCTTTCATATTTAATCCATACTTCTCTAGAATGCGCTCCCTCCGGAAATCAGGATGGCTACGAGTATATATGCATTTAAGCGAAAAGTTCGTGAATACTTTTTTAACAAAACGTTAGCAGAATTATCTTAACACCTTTTCAAAGACTTATAATATAATTATGTATGTATTTATTTCTAATAGATATGTATGTATGTATATTATTATTCATAAATTTAGTTTTGTTTAATGTAGCATTTGTTACATTTAATGTTTGTTTTGAATATATTGCACCTGCCATGTTATCTCTATATCACCCTATGATTGACTGGTAGAGAATGCTAACAGCATTAAGTCCGCCTATGTACTGTTGCTGCATAAAGTTTAAATAAAAAGAGTGTTATTGAGGCTCACTATCTGACAAAAGGATGCATTGATTCCTTCGGGTCTGCTTACGTATTAGGTATAGTAGATTAACACTCGGTAACCTCGTCGAGTCACGTCGGCGCGCGGCGTCGTGTGTAAAGTGCCGAGCGATTTTCCACAAAGTAGTGTAGCATTCAATCCGTTTTATCGCCTATCGTAAACGTTAGACACTGTATGCCAAAGGCCATATGATAGAGAAGCGCAACAGTAGCCACATGTGTCAAAAAACGATCTGAGTCATTACGTTACAGTATACAAAAAATATAACAGTATTCTTTTCCGGAAAAATCTGAAAACCGTAACAAAATAATTTTCCTCAAAAACAGTTGCAGTGATTTTCTTTCAACTTTTGATGTAACAAATACTCTGTAGGGAAAAGAGTCACAATTCATTTTTCTGCGATAAATTGAATAATGAGACATGCCCCTTTCGTGTTTGGGTCTAGCATATTAATCGTATTAACCCAATTTCCACAAATTAGTGAACTTATTTCGGGACTTTTATTGTACTGACATATTTTTTGAAGATTGTTTTATGACAGTAATGATGGTGTACCGATTTTAATTGCTGAATCACCATAGTCAAATTAAGGTTTGAATGTAGCACGAATTAAGCAGAGTGGCCAATGTGGGGGGCAGAAGAGAATAGCGTGTACAACTGAAGCCATCACCTCGTCATCATAGCAGCCAAAGGACGTCCACTGCTGAACAAAGGTCGTCATTTTGGGTTTATTTGCCACGATTGGCAGGCGGATTGGTGAGCGCAGTATGGCTACTGTTTCACAGAAGGGACGCTACCCATCTTTCTAGTTTAGAGTCCCTTAGTCGCCTTTTACCAACACCTCGGAAGGAGATGGGTGTGCTATATTCTTAATATGAAGACTACACGACATCTAGTAGGAAATACAACAATGAAAAGTTGGTTATTCAAAATAAACAATAAAACATACGAATTAAATAATTGTTTTCGAACATAGTCATATTTAAAAGACGGTATTATTCAATTTAGTCGGTGTTATTCGATCGTTAGTTTATTCATTGATTACCATTCAATTGTTATTCATTGCTGTACGTGATTAATTGGCGATGTCAATATTTGCCTTCTACTTTGGTATCCTGCCCGGTAGTGAAATAATATGATACAGGCAGCTAAACCGTTTTTTTAACAACATGTTGACAGACGAGCGTTTTTTAGATGTCATCTTGAAGACTTCCACGTGATTGTATTAGATTCTTCATTTTCATTCGATTGTCAGAAAACTACAATTACTCGTATATGAGTATACACTATTTCACAATTGACGATTTATTCAATTGTTTTTTTCAGTAATTATCACCCATCGCTAATATGTAGTAACACATATTAAAACATATATGCAATGAACGAATTTGATTATTTATGTCTTTGCTACATGTGATCTAGTACACGCTATATGTTATCTTTAGGGCTATTTTCCACGAGTTCAGAGTTTAATTATGCTTTTAATGGAACAGTTACTACATCAGTATTCTACTATATAGTAACTCTATTTACTTGACTATTTACTGAAATGTTTCAGAAGGTAAGCAACACTTTAAGTGCCACAGAGTTGTCAAAAAGTTACAGACTAAAAATTCAAAGTTTGCGCCGGATATATAGAAAACTGATGTTCTATAATTGTGTTCTTTTGCTAGTCTTTAATCGTAAGACAATATCATATCAATATGTAAACATATACTGTTAAACAATGGCCACCTTCTGACCGCTAGAATGAGCCATAATCACCACGATTGATGAACGGAATGGTGATCATTATTTTTAGAACACAGAAGGATGCTGTTGTCCATCTTCTTAATGACTATTCACCTTTACGACAGCCACGAGTGGGCATCGGATTACTTTTACTTTTCACCAGAACTCGCACGTTACACTGAAGCGTTGAAATTAATTTCCACTAGCGTATCACACTGTTAGCTTATCGAATTGATTAAGGTAGGATGCTAAAAGCTCCATTCACCTCTCCGGAAAATCCCTATGTCACCGGTACAAAGCCCATGGGACGTGAGATGCCCTATTTGTAACGAAGAGATAGATATGGTACATACTACATATACACTCGACATAATAGAATTATTTACACCTGAGTGAATTTCTGTTTGCAAGTGATAACTTTTTATTAATGCGAAATCCGATATTTGTCCTGTGCCGCGGGTACAGTTTACTCACATGCACAAACATCCAGACCAGAAACAAATATCTGTAGATCATACAAATACTTGTTCAACACGTGACGCAGGAAGCTAATAACTTAGCCACTGCACCAACCGCGCTGTATAGTCAACAAAACATGTTTTAGGTAGGTACTACTTTTCTGACAACGATTTAGTGAAGTAGATTAATACTAGATATTACTCGCGATTACATCCGCTACAGAATTAATTTCATCATCATCATCATCATTTTATCAGCCGTAGGACGTCCACTACTGAAAAGAGGCTTCCCCCAAAGATTTACTCAACGACCAAACAGCCGTCCGCCTCTAATGAATCCCAGTGATCTTCCATCTCATCTGTCATCTGACCATCTTGTATGAGTATGTCCTACGCTGCGTTTTTTGGTGCGCGGTCTCCGCTCCAGATACCTTTTTCCCAACGGCCTTCAGTTCCACGAGCAATTGAATAACTCATTTAAATAAAATACATTCTATATCTTATTCAAAGATGTTATCACTCTGCCAAATTACGTTTAAATCTGTTCAGCCGTTTCGTCGTTATTGAGCAGCAAACAGGAAAACAGCAAATATTATAAATAACGCGAAAGTGTGTATTTCATATTTTTTATTTTATAGTAAAAATCTATATTACTTAACATAATCAGCCCTAACTATCCCACTGTCTGTGAAATGTTAGGCCTTAGTCCACCACTGGACTGCGGGTTGGTGGACTACACACATCATTGAGAACATTTTGGAACCCTTTCAGGTGTGCAGGTTTCCTCACGATGTTTTTCTTCAGCGTTAACGTAAGCGATAATCAAATTTTGATCCACACATCAATCATGAAGTCAGAGTTGCGGCCCCGATGGAACTCAGACCCTCCTGTATGGAAGGCAAGCGTTTGAAAGCCACTGGGCTATCACTACCGAAATACTATATACGCATATTTATGTAGACAGTATAGTGTATGTGTAGATTCCATATGGTTGCGGGCGAAGTTGCGTGCGTTTCTCGGCACAGAATAGACCACCTTTATCGACTCATGGATGTCGTAAAAGATGACTGAGAGTTAACATCGAGAGGATGGTCAGCAGCCTCCTCCCGTGTGCAGGATAATAATATAGTACTGCGATCACCAATCCATTTGCCAATATGCCACATGGCTAGTGACCGCTCGTTGTAGTGATAATTCGGAGGCCAATATGCTGAATATATAACTTGATCTGACGTGATCTTTCTTTCTTTCGAACAACTAATCACACGGTTAGCGGTCAACCTTGTGTCAGGGTTCTTCAAGCCACCTAAAGGCCTAGTGTCCGTTTCGTGTCCGGATTAAGAATATAGCACCACTCCATCTCAAGTCATGGTCAACCTTGTGTCAGAATTGTTGAAACAACCCAAAGACTTGGCTTAACGACTGCCGTCTAATAACAACAACCGGGAGGTACGATTTTACGACCCTCTGAAGCACGGTGACGCTCATCGATGCATGCATCAGCGTCCCTCGTGCTCAAATGTTGGGCTCTTCTGGGACTTGAATTCGGGAGAACCTCTCGCAGCCAAAGTGAGAATCATGGAAATGGTCTGTGGGTGTAACCCGGAATCTCGAGTTCGAATCATAACTTATGTAAAGTATTTTTGTACTTTCGGTCACCCATCCATAGACTGACCGCGCCAATCATAACATAACATCACCGATCGTTTTCCGATCAGCGAATGCAACAGGCTCTGAACAGCTGACGTGATTAAAGTAAAAAATATTTGACCCCCTGGACCTCTACATTCTCCTTTGAACGAAAACGGGCATGAAAATATATTTCTGTATAAAGCTCGCATAAAATGGTACATTCCACGTTACTTACGAGGCAGCTGTCGGCTCTGAAACCACGGCATTTATCAATATCAATGTGCAGTAAATTTTACGCCTCGCCTGAACCTCGCGGATTGATTGCTGTCTGAACTGTAGGTCGGTGCATACTTAATTTTATATCAGCTATAAAAACCAATAGTTTTGCGATATAGAAGGTCCTGTTAGTTAATTTTGTTGTAGTGAAATATATTCGTTTAGATCCTGCCAAAAAATAAAAGTAAAAGGTGAGTAAGGGTTAATATCAAGTGGATGGGCAGCAGCATCGGTGAAGGGTGGGCTTATATGCGTGCTGTTTTACGTTTACGTTCAAAAAGATTATTATTTTAATCTGCTTTTTTCTTTTTTATGTAACTTAGTGGGACGAGACGATCAAGTCACTCGCCTGATGGTAAGCGACATGCCTGCCTAAAACAATTAGAATGCTACCCAGGACAAGTTATCAAGACACTACGCTTGGTACCTCGAGATGTAAAGTTATTTTATTTAGTCTCTTATACCCACTAATTTCACTAGCTCCAATGCCCTTTTAACCGGACCACAGTAATGTCTAAAGTTTAAACACTACTGCTTGGCGGTGAATATCTGGCACTGGGTGGTACCTACCTAGCTGGCCTCTTGCAATAAGAGACCTACCTATTTTTAATAAAATATTTGGAATTTGTGTATCCTCCCGTGTATTAATAGTGGGTGATTATGGAAATATCCATGACCACTTATTGTCCTACTCATTAGGAGACCCGTTTTCAGCAGTGGGCGTTTATGGGCTGATGTGTCTATGTGTGTGTAATAGATATCTTCATCATCATCAGCATCATGTGAGCCGAAAGACGTCCACTGCTGAACAATGGCCTCCCCGCAGATTTTCACCAATAGTGCCGTCATTTTACTTTGCCAGTACTCAGCACGCTTGGCAGGCGTGTCGGTGAGCGCAGAATGGCTACTGTTCCATAGAAGAGACGCTGCTGCCTATCCCTCTGGTTTGGTCCCTAAGTCGTCTTTTACGTCATCCACGGGAGGAGATGGAGTTGTGCTACATTCTTAATCCAGATACCACATGGAATGGATATCAGGTATCTTCATATGGCAATATCTGGAGTTGAATGGAGTTTCTTGCTGGCTATGGAGTTTTTTGCTGGCTCATGGAGTTTCTTGCCGGCTCATGGAGTTTCTTGCCGGCTCTTCTCCATATTTTTCTTCACCGCTGAAATTAGTGGTCTTAGATTTACTCGATTTCTACAACAATGTGCTCATAAAATACTGTGATTTAATATGATTTAAAAAGAGTAATCATGAAGTTTCTTGCCCATTCTTCTTTATAGGAAATCTACATCTTGGAACGCGGCAACTTAAGTCTCGACAATTCATAAGTGCCTGTGGTTTATATGAATAAAAATATTTTTTATCTTTATCTAACTAAGAAAGTACATATGACATTGAAAAGGTCACATGGGTCATGGGGTCACATGCCCGGTTATGAACTCACAACTTTGTTAAGAAGCTAATCTGTAAACGTCCGAGCCACCATGACATTACTAAGATTGCTGAAAAATAAAGGCTAGTTAGACTGCGTAGTGCGCGGAAGTCTTTTTTCAGAACTTCAAGTCATAGATGGGGTCCGCCAATAGATTTCATCATCATCATGTCGGCCAAAGAACTTTCACTGCTGAACAAAGGCCTCCCTCATAGATTTCCACAATGATCGGTTACATACCGCTTGCATCCTACGACTCCCAGCGACCTCACCAGGTTGTCTAACCACCTCATTGCAGGTCGTCCCACGTTTTCCGGTGCGCGGTCTTCACTCGAAAACCTGTTTACCCCAACTACCATCAGTTCTACGAGCATTGTGCCCCGCCCATTACCACTTCAGTTTACTAATGCTTTCAGCTATGTCGGCAACTTTAGTTTCACGGATCTCTGCATTTCTGATTCAATCTCGTAGATTTTCTACACGTAAATTATTAGAAATTAATACGTAGCTGAACTACAATTAAATACTATTATCACTATATCAGAAATAGAATTATAAATAAATCAAGAATTACTAATGTACTGACGAGTTTCTTATACAAAAAGATCTATCTCATTGTTAGACGTGGCAGTAATATGGGGCGGGTGGTAATCAGTACGCTACTGTATCCATGTTACAATGTCAGTTTTATTAGGGATTACTATCCGTTCGTGACGACCGACGCCCTTTTCTTATGCCGTGATCTAGGAAGTTGGATAGAGCAAGGAATTTAATGTAATATTACTTAACTTAAATGATAATTTCGAATAATAAAACTACAGACAAATGAACATTCATTTACACACATATCCATAGATGATATCATTCAAGACTGAAGAAAACAGTGTATTTATAATATAATAATGATAATTGTTACATATACACACATTTAGCGAAACATAAAATGGTGCTAACAAATTAAAATACGTTTAAAATGATATAATCTTTATTTTGAAATTATCTTTATTTTAGCAAGTAGGTTTCAAAAACATTTTTCCTCGTTGTCAATAAATTTAGATAAAGCCGGCATTACCTTTTTCCTTATTGATTGCCTCTAAGAAGAAATGCCGAAAAAATTCAAAGGTTTCTGTTTTAAATTCTAGATATATTTAGATAAAAAATATTTGAGAAAAATATAGGGCAACATCTGGAATGGTCTTTTGAAGAAAAATGACCTGTCCTATCAGACGGCAAGCACGAATCAGTCATCCTGTACCTCAACCCGATTTTAGGGAGCTCAACGACCCGTCGCATTACAATACCATCAACATGAGACATATAATTTTTATACTACTTGATGATAAGATGACCTTGTCTTTCGCCTGACGGTAAGCAGCACGACTGCCCATAAAAATTGTAATGCTACCCAAAACCACCCGATGCATATTAAGTCTAAGTGTGTATAACTAGCCTACATAGTACTCGCATTCACAATTATTTTATCATCATCAGATCAATATCATAAAGCTGTCAGATTCTGGACTTTACTCTTTGTTTTACCTAAAGGTGTTGCAGGGCTCAGACGTGTTCTATCGGATTAAAATCTGGTGATCTCACCAGCCACTCCGTAACTGACATTATATGGCACGGTTGGCTTAGTGCGTAGGCTAAGCAATAAATATCTCCAAGAGTGGGACATCATTTAAAAAAACAGGTGTACTTGATTTGAACGAGCAGTATGCGGCTAAGCATAATTCTGTATCAAAACGAAGTCGTTACCTATAAAAGGGGCAAACTGTACCACGTTTTCTTCAAAAAGCGATCGGTTGCAGTCAGACTCCCTTTATCGGCCAAGCGAGCGAGCTGCCAAACATATCCCCTAAACCATTATTGACGACCACCATTATATGACACTGTAGTTTAAAAAATTGTCTGATTCTTCTTTGCGTCTATTTATTGCTTGCCTTCCGTCAAATTGATTTACAAGAATTATGCATTAATCACTTCACAATATGTTACCCCATTGGTCCGTGTTCCAAGGTCGATGTTCTCGAGTAAAACACTGTTCCTAGGATGATGTCCCTCAACTTTTAGAGCCTTGGCAGGCACGAACACACCAAAACAGCTTCTTTGAATCTCCTTGTACCGTACGCTCCCCTACTGTTACACCTCGAACTTTGAAGAATTAAGCACATGTATTCTGGCGTGGGACGACCTCCAACGAGGTGGACAGACGACCTGGTGAAGGTCGCTGGGAGTCGTTGGATGAGAGCGGCATGTGACCGCTCGTTGTGGAAATCTAAGGGGGAGGCCTTTGTTCAGCAGCGGACGTCCTGTGTCTGAAAAAAAAAACTAGCTTGGGCGACCGTTAGACGTGGGTCCTACGTACGCGTTCGAACGGTACGTCTTTTTGCCTTGTCTCGATCTTCTCACCAAAGCATTAGTCTTCCTGAATCGTTGGATACTACGATAAATTGTTGAAACAATCAGCGAAGAAATTTTAAGATCACTCTGTAGGTTTGATCATTTCTCCTCATCTCAAGTGCCCCGGAAATCTCGGTTTTGAGGTCAAGCCGGGTATAATGAAGCCGACGATTTTCAAAAAGATTTAAAAGTTATAAACATAAACAACAAATAAAACTCTATTATAATGCCAATTTTACGAAATATTAAACTAAAGCCATAAAATGATAATTAGGAAAATTCGCTCAAAATGATGTAAGTTCTAATAAAATTAAAACAGTTGCATTTTCTCAATTTAAATATTCAGTTTTAAAATAAAACGAATTAATCACTTTTTTATGTTCCACTAAATTTGCCGATTTGTGTATAAAAACAATAAAAACTACCTATATTGGTATAAGATATACCACCGACTTTGACCGCAATAGCATGAGGTAAAATTTTTTTATCAAAACGTTGAACGACTTTCCAAACCGACCGAAATCCCTCTGAAAAACTACAACGAACAAAATAATACGCCAAACTCAAATATGAACAAACATACAGTCCATCAAAGTTTATTTATTGGGCACCCAACTTAAAAGTTTACGAGCAATAAAGTGAATAAAAATCAATAAAAACGGTCCATAAACATTTTATGTGGCGTCTAGACCAGGTAACCGGACATTGTGAACTACACATGTCATGTTAGAGGGAAACAAACACGACGAACTAAGAAATTTAGCGGCAGTAGCAATGCCGCTCGTGTGACGAGATATTACAGATATGCCAGCAATGCACGCAAAGGCAAAATTTTAGATGTCGAATTATTTACAGAAAAATATAATGTTGATATTATATGCCTAACAGAAACTTGGTTGAAGGCAGATAAAATGATGTTTAGTATAAATAATTTTAAAGTTGCCAGTTCGTTCCATAGAGTGTCAGCAGAAGGTGGGGGGTCATTAATTATGATTAAACAACACTTAACATTTAAAGAGCGCCTAGATATTTGCGACCTCTCTGTTGAACGAGTTTGTGAGCTTGCGTGTGCAGAAACGGGGGAGTTTGTAATTTTATGTGTTTATAGGCCGCCTTCGTCTAATATATTACAATTTCTTTCAATAATAGAGGACGCCCTTAGGAAAATAAAAATGAACAAAAAGATATTAGTTTGTGGTGATTTCAATATAGACATTTTGATAGATACCACAGATAAACGTAACTTTATATCCTTGTTTAAATCATTTAATCTAAGCTTTTTGTTTTCTGAGCCGACTAGAGTAACACCTACCTCAGCCACTTGTTTAGATAATATTATTACTAACTTTAAAATAAACAGTAAGACTTTAATTAGTGGAATTCGTTCAGATCATAAGTGCCAGCTTGTTAAATTACACTATAAAACAGTTAATGGGCACAAAATAATACACTGTAGAAATTTATCAAAAAAATGTCTAGTTAATTTTGGTAAAAATCTAGGAGCAGTACTTCAAAATTTAAAGCCGCAAAATGCTAATCCTAATGAACTGTACCAGACCCTATTTAATGCTATATGTAAAGAGTATCAAAAAGCTTGCAAACTAAATAAAATTAATTTAAAACCTAAATTAACATTCAGTGTCTGGGCAACCAAGGGTATAAGACATAGTAGAGATATCTTATACGAACTATATGACAAAAAGTCCTACACATCTAATATCGATTTTCATAATTATGTTAGAAAATATTCTAAATTATTTAAAAAGGTTTGTGTGCAAGCAAAAGCTGCTTATATTAGTGATCAAATTAAGAAGTCAAACAATAAAATAAAAACGACATGGAAAATAATAAATGCTGATGGTAGGTTTAGTGACAGTACGATTAATTTAAATATAGATGACAAACTAGTTTCAGATAAGACTGTAGTCGCAAATTTTCTAGAAACCTTTTTCACTTATATTCCAATAGAGACTACTAAAAATCTTAAATCGTCTCCGGAAGCAGCCGAAGCATTCTTAAAAAATGTAGATTTACGTGTACCTACCTTTGAATTCAGTTCTGTAACACATACTGATATAATAAAAACATTCAAAACTATAGCAGTTAAAAGAACTGAAGACTTATGGGGATTGTCAACGAAAGCCGTGGAATCTGTAATAGTTAACATCGCGCCAATGTTGGCTATAATATTTAATTCTTGCATCGCGGACGGCATATTTCCTGATCTCATGAAATCCAGTAAAATTGTACCCATGTTTAAGGCTGGTTGCCTGAATAGTGCATCTAACTATAGGCCAATATCCGTGCTACCAGCCTTAAGCAAAATTTTCGAAAAAATTATATTAAATCAAATGTTAGTACATTTTAACAGTAATAAGATATTACACGCCAAACAGTTTGGATTTACAAGGGGACGATCTACAGAGGATGCTGGATCTACTCTCATTAAAACTGTATTGGGGGCTTGGGAGGATGCGCATGATGCTTTGGGCGTGTTTTGTGATCTGTCCAAGGCGTTCGACTGCGTGGACCACCGTACGCTCATTATGAAGCTTAAATACTACGGAATTCAAGGTAGATCCATAGATCTTTTAATTTCCTATCTGGCAAATCGAGATCAAAGAGTGGCAATTGAGAACGTCACATCTACAGGCTCACAAGTTAAAATAGGAGTACCTCAAGGATCAATTTTGGGCCCTTTTCTGTTTCTGGTTTATATCAATGACTTGCCATATATGATAAACGACACAATGTCAAACATAATCTTATTTGCTGACGATACTTCACTTATATTTAAGGTAAACAGAAAGGATAGGCATCTTGTAGAACCCAATGATATACTTCGTAAGATATCCGATTGGTTTTCGGCTAATAATCTACTCCTAAACGCAGAAAAAACCAAATGTGTAAAATTCTCAACGGCAAATGTGACCCATTTAACTACAGAAGTAAAACTTGACGGAAAAACATTAGATCTGGTTCCCTCAACTGTGTTTTTGGGCATTACGGTAGACGCAAAATTGCAATGGGGACCCCATATAAAAGCACTTTCAGGCAAACTGAGCTCTGCTGCATTTGCCGTTAGGAAAATTAGACAGGTTACGGATGTGGCTACAGCTAGGTTAGTATATTTTGCGTATTTTCACAGTATTATGTCCTACGGAATTTTACTGTGGGGATCGGCTGCCGATGTCGAGACTATTTTTATATTACAAAAAAGAGCAGTCCGAGCTATTTATAATATGGGCTCTCGTGAGTCACTCCGGGAACTATTTAAGGAGATAAACATACTAACTTTGCCATCCTTGTATATATTCCAAAATATTATGTATATCCGCAAAGACATTGTTAGTTTCAATAAAAGAAGTGACGTGCATAACCTAAATACTCGCAATAAGAACAAGCTTGTCTTGCCTGGCTTTAGACTTAGCAGAACCAGCAAGTCGTTTATGGGAAACAGTATTAGGTTCTACAACAAAATTCCTTCTAGTATTACTGATTTACCAGAACTAAAATTCAAATCTTTGATTAAGCGCGTTTTAATATTGAAAGCCTACTATAACATACAGCATTACATCGATGATAAAGATGTGTGGCAAACGATTCCCTTCTGCACACTGCGACCCTCTGGCGCTGTATAATTTATTTTATAACGTCTGATAATTGACATGATTGCAAGTGTTTTAACTTGCAATCAAAGGCATAATGTCTACAAATTGGAATTAATTATATTATTATTGTAAAAATAACTTGACATTTCTAATATCGCATTTAAAATTGCAAATATTTATGTTATTTACATATAGTTAATAAATTGACATTTGACTTGACTCATTTAAAACATTTAAAAAAAATGTAAATTTACTTATATACATTGATTGACTATTTGTTATTGTTAATATTGTTCTTGTGACATCAAATTATAATATTCTTACAAAACCGTAAATGTGTGAGCATTATGTAGGCATTGATGATATTTAGTACTTAATTTTGATTGTGTCTTTTGCCTGGCTGTATTGGTCTGTCATGCTCACTAAAATGTCTTGCTGATGGTGGCGTTGTGTATCGGGTCGTTCGGTTCCCTTCAACATGGTTGAGCTAAGTGATGCTGATGCATGCGTTATGCTCGTGAACGGGTGCCGTCTGTTGGGACTGGTCAGTCATTAACTGCCACGGCAAAAAATATTGTTATGGTACGTTCCATCTTTAGACATTGACCTACATTTTTCTCGGTATTTGTTGTACAATCATTTTTGTATCAATCAGCATTGTAATCTCCATTATTTTAAAAGAGTATCCATGGAGTTTCTTGCCGGCTCTTCTCCATGAGATCCACTATTTGGAACCGTGCAACTTAGATTCTGACGTTTCATAAGTGCCAATATTTGGTTTATTTGAAATAAAAAACTTTGACTTTGACTTTGACTTTGAATGCTCGGCCTGTCGTTCTGTATACTGCAAACAGAATGCACAATAAATTTTCCAATAAAGTAGTAGTTTTTTGAATAAATAATGATTATTAATTACCTCAAGAATACAAAAGTTTTGTTATGTTAGTTATCATCGATAATATACTTCACCAATCGCTTACAGATCAGTAAGTGCAACTGGATATTCGCGTACTGATTACCTAATACCAATCTCGACGTTTCGATTAAGTAGCATTGACCGTGGTCACGAGAACATTCCAACACCACCAGTTAGCGCGAATAGGCCTGATATTAAATAAAGGAATTTATTCAATTCGCGAAGGTAGTGGGTACTAAAGGTGTGTATTTTTGCCGCTTATAGGAAAAGAAAGAACATTGCCTATGGCATTATTGAGAGTTAACTTGAGGAAACATGTTAGTACGTTACGGAAGTTATCTTATAAACTGATCTTTATGGTTTTTGTACTAGTTGCTAACTTACGGCTGAAATTAATAATCAATCTTTCCCAAAATCTTTGGATCTGAGATTGAGGATTTGTCCGTTTGTATGCCAAGTGTGATCTTAACACAAAAACTGATCATAATCAAAATTTTTAAATCAAAAGATTCTTGATTATTAATTTCGGCCGCTAGTTTGTTTAGTGTAATATATACATATTTGTATAGAAGACTTCTCAGAATATGGAAGGTATTTATCAACATCATGTTATATGTTGTACTTATTTCTACTTCGAATCTTGAAATGTATTCCCTTATTTCCTTGTCGGTGGGAACATAAATACATGCAACCAGAGAACGTAGCAAGGGGAAATTGCTAAAGCAACTCTATATGGTTACTATAGTATTCAGATTGAAGTTCTCTGTAAGTTGTTTTAGTACACAAGAGAACTCCTACCGGAAACTTTAGTCGCCTTTAAGACATTCTAGCAAATCAATTATTTAGTCCTGTCTGTGGTAGGGTCGCTTCAACTATAATGGAAACCATAATGTTATCCTTACTGTTAGTATTTGAATTAGGATCAATAAAAGCAATAAGCTCTGAAAGCCTGTAAGAAGCGTTCCTATAAAATACCGCTGTTTTTGCAAATAGATGCATACAAATTAAAAACCCCCCATTTTTTTGCTTCTTATTTTTTCTTTTTATTTGGTTCGTAATCAACTTTGTCCTAGAGTTGTTCAAGCCAAAAGACCTCCGACGTTTAACGAATGCCGTCTATTGATAACTACCGGGTCCGACAACTTTACATGCCCCCCCGATGCATGGAGATAGTTAATTCAAATAAAACTATGCGATCACACACCCGTAGACGGACCGCACCAAACGTTGCTTAACCTCACCAATTGCTTACCAATCAGTGAGTGCAGGTGGCTATGAGCGCCTAGCCTTAAATTTGGTTAAAATACGCCAACGTAATCAAAGCTGAATAAAAATGCTGAAATTGCAACGGTAGTATTAACCATTCACGACTCGCATTACGTATTCCGATATCTATTCGTATTCGTTGCTCAATATTTTACGATATATACATATTACATACGCTTTCCAAATCTTTTCTTGACGCGGACTCCGCGAGAAGGTATTTCATGGTGGTTAAATATGCACAAACGGAGCCCCTGTAGGCTGAGGGCTTCTACATCCAATTTAAGTTCTCTCGTCCACCTTCCGATCGCCTTGAGAGCAAGTTGATTCATTAGTTGTGAGTTTTGTTCTGTATTGTTGTTAACATTGCGTGGTGCGGTTGAATTTAATTATAAACTTAATTGAAAGAAAGAGATGATATTGTGAATAACGTGTCCAAAGATCTGAAATCTTTGAACGTACATACATTGTTAATTTACAAAAGTAAGTTAGTACCGGGCGTAATATACTAACTATTGCGTAAAATAATACAATTACATTTTCTGATACAAGTGTCACGACCGAAAAACAAATATTTATATCTATACCACAGAAGAAATATTTCACCAGGGAGTTCTATACACTTTACTTCTGTCAAGTGTGTTTTACTGATGGTATCTTATTGTGAGAGAAGGCCGATCCCGCTCGAAGAAGGAGGAGACGGCGCCGGGGTAACAACCACCCTGGCGCCTACGCCTGAAACCCCCTGCCGTTGCCATAAGGCGGGGGACTTCTGGGTTCGCGGGTGCGTAGATTGGGTAATCTGCGTGCCCACACCAAGCGACCCAAGAAAAGACGGTAGCACGCATGTGGTCACGCGCTGCCGTGGGATGCCTTGGGGGATCCTTTACAGTCACCCTCTTCGAGATGTGCCTATAGGCGTGGCACCAGTGGGCGGCTCTAGTGTGAACATACGAGGACCTGGAGCCGCTCGTAGGTGCCGAAGATGACCGCTCCAGTAGTTTTAGCCGGTAGGAGTCCGGCATACCCCTTCGCCCTTCCCCGGGGCGACGGAAGTTCATGAAGAATTTCCACGGGGTACCAATAAAAAAACAAAAAAAGGTATCTTATTGTAAGAGGCCGGTAAGAGGCCGGCTAGGTAGCCCCTACAGTGCCAGATGTTCTGCCGCCAAGCAGTAGTGTTTAAACTTTAGACATTACTTTGCTCCGGTTTGAAGGGCACTGTGGCTAGTGAAATTACTGGGCTTAAGAGACTAAATAACTAATGTCTCGAGGGACGAGCGAAGTGTGGCGTCACCATTGAGCTATTATGTACTACGTACTAGAGGAGACACCGCACTTCATTACGATGTCCCATGTAATAATAACGGATGTCCCGTTCGATTGCAGCGATATCGCCTAACGACCAAAATTAATAATCAATCTAATCCAAAATCTTTGCATTTGAGATTCAGGATTTTTCTGTTTTTTGTGTATCACTATTACACAAAAAACAGAAAAATCCTGAATCTCAAATGCAAAGATTTTAGATAGAAGACCTAACACAAAAACAGATGAAGTTAAGAATATTTAATCTAAAGATTTTTAGTGACGTGCGGCGATATCGCCGGAATCGATTGGGACATCGTAATTAATTGCGGTGTCTCATCTAGTACGTAGTAAATAATAGCTTAATAGGTGTCACGCAGGACTAGTACTGGGTAGTATTAAAATTGATAAGACGCTTACCACCATGCGAATGACGTGCTGGTATCGTCAATATGTAGAAAAAAAAAGTATTTATTTGTACTCATTTTTTTACGTTTTGATATCAAACCTCTTCCAATAAGAACTACATATTCTTTAGGATAACTCAGTCTGGTTATATACTTATTATATATCGTTCAGATGTATGTGTTAAGAGTAACGCGGGGCATCCACATGCTACATAATATGTGTTTACTTTTCAAATCATGCCTCTTCATTGTTAGTGTCGCCATTACGTAGTAATTTAAAACTATAATTTAGAATATGTAGCCATTAAATGGCTGTATTTTTATGCTAAAGAAAAGAAGATACAATAAAAAAGTTAAAGTGTACGCCAGAATTAAAAGTACACCCAACCAACACAATAAACATAAAAAAGCGTTCTTAAAAGAATTTGTGCGCAGCATTAAAATTCATTATTTTGTGTTTGGCCGTTTATACCCGTCATACTGGGCGCGGATAAAATGGGGAAAGGTCGACTGTGACGTGTTGTATTATAAACAGGCCGGTCCATTTGTTAGACCTCTAACTCCCCTAAGCTTGCTTCTGGATAAAATAGAGGCTTTCCATATGATAACAAGAGGCGGAGGTATTATGTGGCGCTGTATCCGAATTTTCTCTTCCAATTCTTTGGTATTACTGTTTATTACGATTTTATGCAGGTAACTGTACTAAGAGATTTGTTATTATTACGAATAGGATATTGGTTACTAGAGGTCCCTATCCGACGAATGTAACGTTGGAAAAGGTTGTGATACTTCATGTTTATTTAAAAAGTTACTTGCTCGTGCGTTGTTTATGGCTGTAGTTTTTTTTATCCGTGTGATACTTCCAGTAACTGCTTCATTCCATTGCAACTTGCGCAAAAAATCGGTTATTACGGCAGTGAATTATTGATGTTGGAGTTCGTTGCTTAGAATTAGAATGTCATGTAATTATTACCAAAGGGACATAATTTTATCTTTTTCGAATAAGACGCATCATCTTCATCATCATATCAGCCAAAAGACGTCCACCGCTGAACAAAAGCTTCCCCTATAGACGACCGATTACATGACGTGTGTAGTGATTTTGGAAGAAATTTGTCAGTATTCACCACGCTGCTGCCCATCCCTCTGGTTTAGAGACCCATAATCGTTTTTAACAACATTTATGGGAGGAAATGGAGTGGTGTTGTATTCTTAATTCGGACACTAGACTGAACGGACACTACCAGGAACAATAAAAAGTGCGACTCAAAAAAATAACTGTCAGTCAGAATTAGAAAGTACCATGAAATAAATTTAAGATATGTTTGATAGATAACGCAACGCTCTTTTACGCCACTCGATTTATAATTCTCGTACATGAGTACACAAAACAAGAATTAATCAGTATCTAAATACTTTTGAAAAAAGGTTATATATCGCCAAAGTTAAAAAAAATACTAAAATGTCCAACCATATTTTTATCTCTATTTCCCGTTGCAGGTTATCACAAAATATATTTTTCCAGGCAGGTTATGACGACCTGTTGCCCCCAGTTCAAAGTTTGCATTGCACCGCACTTGAAATGCTCTCACCGCAAATATCTGGCTAAGCTAGCTAGACTCAAACGTTTTAGCTTTTTCACACATAACGATTAACTTTACGTTGGTATATTCGTGTTGCATGAATTAACTGTGTGGTGCTGGCTAAGAATAACACCACCAAATTTGTTCCTTTCGGTGTTGTAATAAGCGACTGTGGGATCAGCCGGAGAAGCGCCCTTCTAGTGCATTTACAACTCAACTGCGATCGCCAACCCGTCTGCCAAGCCTGGCGATTATGGCAAAATCACCCAATCACCACACAATAGACCAGTAGTTGTGGCGATCATTGGGTAATGTCTATATGTCCAGCAGTCGTTTTTCTGCTGAAATGGTGATGATGAGAATTCGAGTTCGGTCCCAAACGGAGATATTTGCGCTTTTGCGGCGTCGAGCGAATTTTCCTAATTATCATTTTATGGCTTTAGTTTAATATTTCGTAAAATTGGCATTATAATAGAGTTTTATTTGTTGTTTATGTTTATAACTTTTAAATCTTTTTGAAAATCGTCGGCTTCAATATACCCGGCTTGACCTCAAAACCGAGATTTCCGGGGCACTTGAGATGAGGAGAAATGATCAAACCTACAGAGTGATCTTAAAATTTCTTCGCTGATTGTTTCAACAACTTATCGTAGTATCCAACGATTCAGGAAGACTAATGCTTTGGTGAGAAGATCGAGACAAGGCAAAAAGACGTACCGTTCGAACGCGTACGTAGGACCCACGTCTAACGGTCGCCCAAGCTAGTTTTTTTTTTCAGACACAGGACGTCCGCTGCTGAACAAAGGCCTCCCCCTTAGATTTCCACAACGAGCGGTCACATGCCGCTCTCATCCAACGACTCCCAGCGACCTTCACCAGGTCGTCTGTCCACCTCGTTGGAGGTCGTCCCACGCCAGAATACATGTGCTTAATTCTTCAAAGTTCGAGGTGTAACAGTAGGGGAGCGTACGGTACAAGGAGATTCAAAGAAGCTGTTTTGGTGTGTTCGTGCCTGCCAAGGCTCTAAAAGTTGAGGGACATCATCCTAGGAACAGTGTTTTACTTGAAAACATCGACCTTGGAACACGGACCAATGGGGTAACATATTGTGAAGTGATTAATGCATAATTCTTGTAAATCAATTTGACGGAAGGCAAGCAATAAATAGACGCAAAGAAGAATCAGACAATTTTTTAAACTACAGTGTCATATAATGGTGGTCGTCAATAATGGTTTAGGGGATATGTTTGGCAGCTCGCTCGCTTGGCCGATAAAGGGAGTCTGACTGCAACCGATCGCTTTTTGAAGAAAACGTGGTATAGTTTGCCCCTTTTATAGGTAACGACTTCGTTTTGATACAGAATTATGCTTAGCCGCATACTGCTCGTTCAAATCAAGTACACCTGTTTTTTTAAATGATGTCCCACTCTTGGAGATATTTATTGCTTAGCCTACGCACTAAGCCAACCGTGCCATATAATGTCAGTTATGGAGTGGCTGGTGAGATCACCAGATTTGAATCCGATAGAACACGTCTGAGCCCTGCAACACCTTTAGGTAAAACAAAGAGTAAAGTCCAGAATCTGACAGCTTTATGATATTGATCTGATGATGATAAAATAATTGTGAATGCGAGTACTATGTAGGCTAGTTATACACACTTAGACTTAATATGCATCGGGTGGTTTTGGGTAGCATTACAATTTTTATGGGCAGTCGTGCTGCTTACCGTCAGGCGAAAGACAAGGTCATCTTATCATCAAGTAGTATAAAAATTATATGTCTCATGTTGATGGTATTGTAATGCGACGGGTCGTTGAGCTCTAAGGTGAATTTTGTTCATTACTTTGTTAATAATTGCACATGAAAAGTAATAACTTGTTTTTATTTAAACACGATTCCTGTAACCGACTGATTGTTCCCTCGAAATAAGGTTTACCATTTATATCGTCCACATTTCAGCCGAATGAAGTCCACTGCTAGACATATACCTCCTCCAAAGATCACTACATTGACGGTTCTGGGTGTGTTGTGTGCTCATTGGGGCTGCCATAATCCACCACGCCACGCTTGGCAGGCGGGTTGGTGATCGCAGCTGAGTTATTAATGTACTCGAAGCTGCTGCCCATCTTCCGGCTAACCCACAGTCGCCTTTTACGATAGCCACAGGATGAGATGGGTTGGTGTTATTCGTAGCCGGCACCACACGGCCTAGGACCCTAGCTAAATACTACATTGTTACTTACTGACGTCAAGTGTCAAAAAAAAACAAAGATATGAAAAAAAAAATGATAGATCGTCAATATTGGGTGTATCAAAACCATATTATACACATTTTATTAGAACAGTGAGTTTATTGTTGTATCAAGATGTTGCTGCAACGAAAGTGCGCATTCGTGGGATGCAAGATGATAATTGGGCTCTAAAGGACAAATACAACCAGCATCGGGGCCTGATAAAGTTATATTAACGTATTGGAGAGTATTCATCAAGAGAATTTTAACAATAGGAAACAAGTTGAGAGAATCCGTTACACGAAGAACAACAAAAAGGAAAAATTTCGCTTGGCACAGTTTATGAAAGAGCAAAATTGGACTTCTAAGGTGGAAGGCCTGGTGACCTGAAATATAGGTTTCAGCCTAGCTTAGGCACCAGTCTTCCACAGTAAATTTGAATAATACTGTAACTTTTTCATTATTGTGGAATGATATATAAAATAAAATGACTATAAATTATATTCCCTTATATTTTGAAAGATCACAGTTATCATTTGAACATATATTAATTTGTTCGCGCGGGATGAAAGGCTTTGCAAGTTATAAGGAAATGTTACACCAAGCAATGTATGGTGACTTTATGATTCAAGTTGATGGAAGTAATGTGTTGGTTGTAAAGATCGAAATAAGCCGGGTGACGGCTGCCCCGCCTATTACCTGAGTATTATGGTACCTGTAAATGGCAATGGGTCTTCTTCACTTTTACAACACGCGAGATGAAATGCGAAATTGTCATTTATTGCTGATGGTAAATTAGATTTGATGATAAATGATTCATGGTGTCCGGTTTCAAAGATCCATATGGTGTAATTAAGAAAATGTATTGCACAACTCCATCTCTTCCCGTGGATGTCGTAAAATGCGACTTAGCTCTGAAATGTATTTCGAAGCCGTGATCAAGAATATTTGGCGGTGTAAAGAGCTGTCAAATGTCTGTTAAGATTATAGGTGATTTAGCTTAGTGCTAAGCAGGTATTCCGAGTTTGTCTTTTGTCTTATAATGTCAACTTATTTCTTGTATTTTTACATATAGAAGAGGTAATTAAGAACTAGAACGACTGTCATTCTGCGCTTATCAAACCACCTATCAAGCGTGGTGAGTACTAGCTAATTCCCCCCAAAATGACGATACCCAGGACGTAACCGGTTTTCTGTGTCGAGGCTTTGTTCAGCAGTGGACGATGATGGTGATGAAATTCTATTTAACTAAATATTATGTCGGTGTGGTATCCGGATAATGAAAATAAGACGACTCCATCTCCCCCCGTGGAGGTCGTAAAAGGTGACTAAGTGCCTCTAAACCAGAAGGATCGGCAGCACCGTCCTTTCTGTGAAATAGCAGCCATTCTGCGCTCTCCAATCCGCCTGCTAAGCGTGGTGAGTCCTGGCAAATTCCCCCCCAAAATTACGACAAGGCCTGTAGCCGGACGTCTATGAGGAGGTCTTTGTGGACGTCTTTTGGCTGGTTTGATGATGATGAAATTCTATTTATCTAAATAAAATGTACAGAATGTATTTTTATTCAATTAGCTAGCACTGTGCAGACACACATCGAAACATTTCATAAACATCTATTATTGCTGAACATGAGTCTCCTAATGATCGCTACAATGAGCGGTCAAAGGGACATTGGCATAATCACCACGCTTGGCAGGCGGATTGGTGATCGTAGTATGTTGTTTCTTAATGGGACGATGTTGCTGCCCATCGTCTTAATATTAACCCTTACTCGCCCTTTATGACACCCGTAGGAGGAGAAGGGTGGCCTATTCTTTGCCGGGAATCACACGGAATATCGTGGCTACGTTAATGAAATGCCTCGCTTTTAGTCTCTCTCTCATCGTTTTGAGCGCACTTAATCATTTCCCTTCCTATTAAACATGTCAAAGTTTCCCACAAAGCCCGCCTTGGTTTGCTGTAATGATTGACGGGAGTACTAAAGAGTCCAACAAATCAAAACTTTATCCCCACTTAATCTCGGTTTCATTAACTATCCACAACAGTTTGTCTCAAGACTCTCAGCTTTGAGAACTTTCCCAACGAACAACCAATGTACATGGACTGTAAACTCTGATTGCTCAAAGTTTCCACTTTTTGGATTACACCGGTTAGCGGGTATTAAAACGTCAAGAGTGAAGGCACGATCGACTCAGGAAATGAAAAGACAAGCGAAAAGTGCAATTAAGGATTAATGAGAAGATAAATGGAAGCTCGTTTTGTAGAGCACAAACTAAAGAGTTTTTTTCGACGTCGCTGTCTTACGCTGTAACATAAAAAGATTTCGTTGGGCGGTAAATTTTTAAAGCGGCTTATTAAAGTGTCACGGAAATGAAAGACAGGATAATTGACTTATCGAATAATTAGCACAGGGGACCTAAAAAGGCCGCTTTAGCAGAATCATAATATGAATCACATTAAATATCACCAAATGGTCCAGAAGGCCTAAAAAGACCGTATTAGGTTTTATTTATAAGGCATAATAATGATCTCAATACGATTCACATTAGAAATCACAAAATGGTCACTTAATCATAACTGACTATTAACGTGACCATTTTGTGATTTCTAATGTAATTCATATTATGATTCACCTAAAGCGGCCTTTTTAGGCCCCCAGATTTCGTTTCGGTTCAGTCATACTTCAGAAAGTTTACAATTTTTTTACGGGTTTGAAGACGGCGGATTTTTGCTATTGGATAGTTTTAAAACAAAAAGTTTGAATAGAATAGGATAATATAGTACTTCAAAATAATAAGAAGGATTATTTACAATACAACACACATACGTGGTATAATGGGCGGTCTTGTCGCTAAACCGATCTTTTACAAACAACCTTTGGATGGATTTAAAAGTAGAGAAATAAATAAAGTATAGTCTGTGGTGTACTGAATATTTAAATATACGTTAAAGAAAATTTACTTTATGGCATAAATAAATAGTAAGAAATTAAGGAATTGTATAATTGTGTTCTGAGTTGAAGGCCTAAATAGGCGAGAGACATTTAGTGGGTGACACGGACAAAAAAACTGTCAGCCACAACTTGGTACGGGCATAAACCGTCGTTCCCACAAGTACCGGAAGCATTGAACGAATTCTGTCAACGTTGCCAGTACCTTAACTGCCTTTGCCTTACGTAATTAAATAAAAATAAATGTCTCGCAAGAATATGCATTCTATAGACCACATTTATACATGAAAAAGAAAGTGGCAGTATAAATACAGGTTAATCGTTTCACCGATACCGCAAACGGTGAATAAGAATGTGCCAAACGGTTTTCGGTAAAATATTTTGACTGTGTACACGTTGGGCGGCGAAAAACGGAAATGACACGAATCGAGCCGCTCCGGTGTAGCTTCGCCCTTGCCATTTGTAATTAAGTTTATGTTGGTGAAACCTACGCTTTATGTCGTGTTGTCTTAGTTTTTATTTTTACAATTATAATGTTGGCCTTTGTAGTTGAAGACCCTGGGCTAAGGGCAAATTCTCAACTCTTAGTGAAGTATGTTCTAGCGAGAATCATATAATAAAAATTAATCCTATTTTTTCTATGTCTACTATGTTTTGTTAGGAATGTGGTGGACGAATGATTTTGTGGTAGATGTTTAGGGTATTAAAGCGTGATTATTTTTCATAGTTAACCATTCTGTGTTCATGGAAATCCCACCTATCCTTGGAGAGCATCGGTCGGCAACCGTGTAGTTAATGTAACATACTGATTCTCAGTTGAATCTAGTTAAACTGCTGACCATGTTAGGCTGATGACAATGATGGTATGCTAGATAAATAATTAAACGCTAAACCTAATAGCTAGTCTCGTCTTGTACGTATGCCGATGTTCGACCGCCTGGAAAGCGTAGTGGAAGTTAGTTGGGGTAACAGCTGCTGGTATAAAATGAAATCGAAAGAAGCGTGCTTGGGGTTCTATTCCGCTCAAATATCTACGATGATCACTATTTCATTATTGACACAGAATCGTTAAATGCATACAAATTAAGCATTATGCTATGATTTAAAGTTTTATAATAGTGCAGATATTATAATAGATTGATTTTGCTGAGGTTAATTGGGGCGCCCAATTTCTATTCAAATTGATCGAAGTAAAGGCGTTTCAATCAAAGCGTTAAAATTTTAATTCTCACAGTTCACTGCGGAGATTACAGGCTTTTAATTAAAAAAGCAGCACGGCGGTAATGACTAGTATTTCTGCGCCCAGTATTGCGGGTTCCATCCCCGCACAGAAATATTTGTATGACAGCACAGGTTGTGTTCCCGCATGTACGTTTACTGGTGGTTGCAAGAGGCCGGCTAGGTAGGTACCCCCGCGGTGCCAGATATTGTTCCGCCAAGCAGTAGTGCTTAAACTTTAGACATTAATGTATTCCGGCTAGAAGGGCATTGCAGCTAGTGAAATGACTGGATATAAGAGATTAAATAACTTTACATCTCGGGGTGACGAGCGCAGTGTGATGCCTCGCAGGCCTAATCCTAGGAATCATTCTAATTGTTATGGGCAGGCATGTCTCTTACCACCAGGGGAATGGCTGGCTCGTTTCATCACTAAATAGTATAAAAAAGAAGTACACTATTAGACTTAGGCTTCTCACACATTGACGAC
The DNA here is from genome assembly GCA_947459985.1 of Diloba caeruleocephala. Classification (NCBI taxonomy): domain Eukaryota; kingdom Metazoa; phylum Arthropoda; class Insecta; order Lepidoptera; family Noctuidae; genus Diloba; species Diloba caeruleocephala. Next base: position 7,967,539 of record OX381621.1, on the reverse strand, counting down.
ACGGTTGGTGCAGTGGCTGATACAATCGGTTGCTGCGCTCCGGGTCGCAGGTTCGATTCCCGCACGGGACAAATATTTGTATGATCTGCAGGTAGTTGTTCTGGGTCTGGGTGAATTGTGTATGAAATATACGCACCCACGACATAGGAGAAATTCTAGTGTGGGGCAAAGTTAAAAAAAAAAAGCTTTAGTACCCGGCTCTCTGCGATTCTCGTTCAGGCTGCTCTAGCTGTTTTCTTCAGGTCGTCGTTGCTACGCATCACAAACAGTTGATATCTTTGTAAATAAATTATGCACGTGAGGTGTGTCCGGTAACGATTTATTTATAGTATCGCTATAGTAGTAGATTTATTTATAGTATCGCTATAGTATATGACCGCTGTGAAGTTCTCGAAATTCAATGAATTTTAAAGAAGTGAAACAAAAAGCTATTGTATTGCTATTGTTGTAGATATAAATCTAAATGAAGCGGGAAAAGTCTACCACTTTCAGGTGTTTACTGTTACTACCTACTCACGGGAACTAATCTTGTTATAGTCCAGACATGTACAGCGTACGATACAAATATTTTTATTCGCCATATTGTGACGTAATGCATTAAAATTATCTAATTTGAACGTTAAGTCTAATTACATTACAAGACCGTTATTAAAGTTGCCAATTGTTGCGTTACCTACACCATTAGATTTATATTGCATGTTGCACACGTTCGGCTCGTACTGTATTATTCTAAGGCAAATTCTCACACCCTGAAGCCTATAAAATATTTTATTTTGCTATTAATGTTTCAATAGATACTCCGGGGCTACGCGTGCGTCTTAGCCGTGATTACCTTAGGGAAAGCTCACTCATGCATTTGTAATGGTTCAAAACTAACTACTCTAATGTGTTCATTGCTATAATATGTACTTACGCAGGTGGAAATATTATGTATACACTCATAGATATATGTAGGGTACCGCATAGAAAAGCCAAGTCAGAGGCCTTTGGGCGGCTTGTTTAATTCTTACACGAGGCTGGCCACTCCACACGAAACGTAAAAGAAAGAAGAAATTAAAGTATATTAGATTTGAGCTACTCTGAGATCTGGCATTATCACTTGAGTTTATCAAATAACGTATGCGTAGCACGACAATAATAAATTATTGACGAAAAACATAATAACGGAAATTTTCAAAAACAATAAGTTCTCAGAACTTGCTTACGATGAACATTAATTGATTTAATACAAAGACGACAAAAATAAATGAAGCTCGGAAAGCGAAAGCTCGCTAGCTAAAATCGTTCTTTTTTCAAATTACGTAAACTGATATAGATGGCCAGTACGTAATGAAAATATATCAAATGTTATTCAGCCTTTTTTACGTTTCGCTAAATATTTCCATGGGTGTAATTGTGTGGAAAATGTTCTAAATATAACTTTGGATCCCAAAGGTTGCGCAAAATCAAAATAAACATAAATTTTTTATGAGTTATTTTATCATAATTTATTAGTAACACACACATCAACCCGTAGTCGCTCACTACCAAACGGGAGCCTTATGAGACTCGTAAGCGATATTGATTTGTTTTATTATTTTTTATCCGAAATAAATGAATTATTATGTATTATTATTGCCCGAATCACCGCGCTTGGCAGATGGGTTGGTGATCGGAGTATGTTTTGATGGGCACATAAGAGGCTGCTGCTTAAATTAGTCAACGGAGTGGGCAAATAAAGGGTCCCCTTAACTATCTTTTACGACACCCACGGCTGGGATCGGTGGCCTGTTCTTTCCTGAGATCTATTCTGCTAAGTGCTAATGAACTTCAAACCTAGGCGCTCACAAATTCTCCAGGCTTTCGTTGCCGTGTTAGAGGTATTTTCTGTGGAGAGAAGTTATCAGACAAACGTCACATACCTTGTGCTGGTTTCTGGTTGTTGCTGATGATAACATTAGGTGAGACCTAATACTCTTCATCATCATCATCATAGAAAATACGTCCACAGCTGAACAAATGACTGCCCCATAGACGACCGGTTACATGCTGTGTGTCAACATTTTGAGGGGGAATTGGCCAGTACTCACCACGCTTGGCAGGCGGGTTGGTATGGGAGTTGTTTTACAGAAGGAACGACATCCATGGGAGGAGAAAGAGTGGTGCTATATTCTGATCCGGAAAACACAAGGACGCATATGTTTTATACTACGGATAATTTCTATAGAAGCTGCGTAGACATTGCCACAAACTCAATTAGACAGACAGATGTGTCTTCATTCCTTTTCCGATTTATATGTGGCTCGGAAAAACGAATATCGCTATAAAATGAAGTCGCTCAATTAAAATTCAAATACAAAAGCAAATAAAATGAAGTAGCTTAAACTCCTTAGCATTAACACTGCACGTTAAGACGCCGAGTCCTTTGGCCCTTGGCCCCTTGGGCCATCCTAATGCCGCAAAGTTGTGTACACATGAAAGAATTTCGGCCCATCATTTTTTTTTTGTATTCGCTTACTGTCCGTCCTCATTTAGTGTTTTTGTTACCTGTTTTCAGTATTTTTGACACTACGTAATTTGAATTTACAGTCACTCGTTTAAATACTACCGTTGGTTTATTCCCAAAACCAACATCTAGTCGTCATTGGTAAAATCTGGCATGTCCCAAACTCCAATAGTAAAAGCCAGAAAAAGCGTCAATACGTCAATATCAAACCTTATATTTGTCAACTCAAGCTGGCAAATCCTAAGATTGCTAAAACGATTTACCATGACATACCAGTCGGGCTTTAAGAGTGACATATACATGTAACTATGTTGATTGATTGACTTGAAATTTAGCAAACGTATTAGGAATCGATGATACGACAATAATATGACATGACATGGTGATATCACCCGGAACATCGTCTCATGATTTAAAAACCTAATGACAGGTTCTTATTGTACACTAGACATTTGTAAATAGTGAATTTGAATCTATTATCATAGTAATTAATTTACAGTTTTTTAAATTAATTTATAAAAAATCTTAATGTGATATGAACTAAAAGCAGAAAATATTTTTTAAATCTTAATTAAAAAAGTGGGATGCTCGATATCAGAAGTAGGTAGATTAATAATTATGAGAATATAAATTGACATTTTATTTTACATTTATAATTTATATAGTATTTTAGTTTATATGTTATCAAAAGCGTGTTATTCTTAGATTTATACTTAAAATATACTACAACTACATTAAATCTATAATCAAAATAAAAATGTATGAAACAAGTACTAGAACCCGGTCTTCAAAAGAGTTATTGACGGATATGCTTCGCCAATTTCATATTTATAAAGCCTGGCAGGGTGTAATCGGATTTTCAATACATCATGGAGATGCCTGATCGGACGTTAATAGCCATTTATTTCGGGTGTTACATTATTTAGCCCATATCGAAATGAAGAAAAACTTCCGCATTTAAATTTATCATCACTAACGGCTGAAATCAATAAAAAATCTAATCCAAAACCTTTGAATTTCAATTTAGTGATTTGTCTGTTTTTTGTGGAGATAAGAGATAAAAATATTTTTATTCATGTAAACCATATACAGGCACTTATGAATCGTCGAGACTTTAGTTGCCACGTTCCAAAATGTGGATTTCCTATGGAGAAGAACGGGCAAGAAACTCCATGGTTACTCTTTTTACATCATATTAAATGTTACAATATTTTGTGAGCACATTGTTGTAAAAATCAAGGTTATGTGAAAACAATGTATGAGAAAAGAGACTAAACTTCTTAAAAAGTCTACTAAACAAGCCTGCATGTAGTTTTTTAAAGTGTTGATTCAGGTGTTATGGTAGCATTTGGCTGACCAGTCCCAACAGACGGCACTCGTTCATGAGCATGCATGCGTCAGCATCAGTAAATGTGATCTTAACACAAAAACGGATGTAATTCAAAATCTTAAATCTAAAGATTTCGTATCTAAGAGATTGTCTATTAATTTCGGAATTTTGAACGATTTAACTCATCAGTGCCCATGAGTTTTGCGGACATGTACCTCCGAAGATAAAAACCTTATAAAACCTTATAAATAACCTTTTAAAAGGACATTTTAAAAGGACTAGTGGACATTGGTAGCTATGTAGTTTTACTGAATCGTGTCCGAGTAGCTATTTTTACAATTTATACCAATTTTAGAATCAAGGTTTGCGTATTTTTCTAAACTAACAAATGGAACAGATAATCACAAACCGACATCAAATAAATGTCGGTCTTGGGTTTTAAAATCGATGGCTGGTTAGATTATCAGAAATAGATCAGTGAGAGCGTCGTGCTCCAGAAGCAAACCGCAGAGCTACATTGGGAGAGGGCCTATAGGTATCCCATAACCCGGACCCCATGCCGCCTTTATGCTGGGGGTCATGGGGATTGCGCAGAATGATTACTGCGTGGTCATACCGAGTAACCTCCGGAAAGACCACGGACATCCATACGGGCCCATGCCACCATATGCGCAGCTCAGCGCACATTGAGTTTCAGAGTGGTTTTAGTTTCCCCCGATACGTGTCTGGGCCTTTTTTTTACTGGGGCAGTCATCTTCTGCACCTAAGGGGTGCTCCAGGTCCCGTATGATCACATTAGAGCCGCCTACAGGTACCACGCCCGTAGAGAGTGACTGTAAAGTGGTCACCCCCCCGGGAGGATTGTAAAGGATCCCCCACAACGTCCCTGTGCGCTGTGCTGTGCTGCGCACCCGGTGGCACGTGACCACCTGCGCGCCACCGTCTTCTTGTGGCTCGCTCGGTTCTGGGCACGCATATTTCCCAATCTACGCACCCACGAAATCAGAGGCCCCCCGCCTTATAGCGACAGCTGGGGGTTTTAGGCGTATAAGAATTAAGCGCCAGGGTGGTTGTTAACCCGGCGCCGTCTTATTCGTCTTCGAACAGGATCGGACCTTTACCGATCCCGCACTGCGGTCTCCTTCTGGAGCACCATGCTCTCACAGAAGGAGACCACTGCATTCCAGTTTTCATGCTCTGCCAACATAGCCACTACACTGGGCGACACTACTGCTGGCAGAGAGAGATCTTGCCCGATCCGATCGACCAGGATCCGCCGCTCGGCCGCAATATAAAAAAATGTGGAGTGGGTAGGTTAAGGGTCTTTTTGATGCTCATAGCCAGCCAAAATCTCCGTGCTTCGGAAAAGTCGGTCTTGGTTGTTGTCATTAGACGACACTCGCTAAGCCAAGTCAGAGACTTTTGGGCGGCTTCAACAACTCTGACACAAGTCAATCATCATCATCATTTCGGCCGAGTTAAGTCCACTGCTGGACACAGGCCTCCCCCAAAGATCACTACAACGACCGATATGGGTATGTTGCATGCTCATTGTGGGGTTTTGCCATAATCGCCACGCTTGGCAGGCGGGTTGGCGATCGCAGTTCAGTTGTTAATTTATTCGTAGGACGCTGCTGCCCGTTCTCCGGCTAGTCCCATAGTCGCCTTTTACGACACCCACGGGATTAGATGGGTTGGTGCTATTCGCAGCCGGCACCACACAGCGAACACGTTTCGTGTAATTAGTGGTTAACACTAAGTGTTGACCACTAATCACACGAAAAGAGGAAGAATGGTCTTTTTCCTAAAAAGTTACGATCTTTTCTTCCAAATAGAAGCCGCATGTATAAACTTACATCCGGGAAACTTCGCAACGTCTTTTCGTCAACAACACCGCAATGCCTTAAGACGAAAGTCTTTACCAGTGATAAAATATGGGATAGAGCATCACGCATCATCATCACCTCATAAGAAAACTCAAAGTCATCCAGCGAGCCATGGAGATGGAGCTGTGCTTGGTATTTCTCTACGAGATCAAATCAGAAATGAGGAGATCCGTAGAAGAACTAAATTTGCCGACATAGCTGAAAGGATTAGTAAGCTGAAGTAGCAATGGGTGGGGCCCATTGCTCGTAGAATTGAAGGCCGTGGGGGTAAAAAGGTTCTCGAGTGGAGACCGCGCACCGGAAAACGCAGCGTGGGACGACCTCCAACTAGGCGGACAGATGACTTGGTTAAGGTCGCTGGGAGCCATTGGATGTGGGTAGCATGTAACCGCTCGTTGTGGAAATCTGTGGGGGAGGCCTTTGTTCAGCAGTGGACGTCTTTTGGCTGACATGATGTATAAACTTATGCAGCTTTAACAAAATCTACGACATTTTATATCACAACAAAGTAACACGATAATCTTAAGCGCTAGTAATCGCGTGTCCCGAAGACGTCATTACTCTCCCATAATGTAGCTAAGTGGGTAAGCAGATAGGGTGTTGATTGTTTCACCGCAACGCCTCCGCCTTGAAAAACTTTGATAAACGCCGACGTACATTATAAAAAAAATATGATGTACAAGTCGCTGAATTTACTTTCTTTTGCGTGTCATTATTTAATACCGCAGTATTTTTTACAATTTAGAGGTATGCAAGTCATTCACCTGGTGGTAAGCGTCATGCCTGCCCATAACTATTCTAATGCTACCCTGGTCTTGGGACATAAAGTCTCTTATGCCCAGTAATTTCACTAGCTACAGTGCCTTTTTATTCGAACACAGTAAATGTATAAAGTTTAAACACTACTACTTAGCGGCGAATATCTGGCACTGGAGTGGTACTGTTAGTAGCGGGAACTGAGGGCAGCAGCAGGTAGCGTAGAAAGAAAATATTTATTTCTTTCAGACACTTCATATGTTATAATTTTCACAATGGAAGTCTGACATTAACCCGGACAGTTCTAGCGATGCTTACGAATTGATTCCCTGCGCAGCCTTTTTAGTCTGAAATACATTGTTCATACCATTTTCAAAATGATTTAAAATTGCCTCTTTCCTGTGTGGCCTATTATACTCTACAAGCTTTTATTAACCTCTATTTTACCCCTTTAGGGGTGGAATTTCTTAAAATCCTTCCTTAGTGGATCCCTACGTTATGAAAGCTAGTTACTGTTAAAAATTCAAGTTTTCTATCCCCAGTTCAGTTTGTCCTTTTATATAGATAGATAGATAGTACTTATATACGAGACCTTTTTTTTATTATCCCGGTGGAAATACTTCATTTACTTCCTCCATCCCGGGGAAGGGCGGAGGGGCATGCCGGACTCTTTTTAAAAATTTTTGTATTGGTGCCCAGGGGAAATTCTTCATGAACTTCCTTCACCCCGTGGAAGAACGAAGGGGTATGCCGGACTCCTACCGGCTAAAACCACTGGAGCGGTCATCTTCGGCACCTAAGGGAGGCTCCAGGTCCTCGTATGATCACACTAGAGCCGGCCACTGGTGCCACGCCTATAGGCACATCTCGGAGAGGGTGACTGTAAAGCGGTCACCCCCCGAGGGGATTGTAAAGGCTTCCCCAAAGCGTCCCACGGCAGCGCGTGACCACATGCGTGCTACCGTCTTCTCTTGGGTCGCTCGGTGTGGGCACGCAGTTTCCCCAATCTACGCACCTGCGAACCCAGAGGTACCCCGCCTTATAGTAACGGCAGGGGTTTCAGGCGTATGGGATTAGGCGCCAGGGCGGTTGTTACCACGGCGCCGTCTCCTCCTTCTTCGAGCGGGATCGGCCCTCTCCCGATCCCGCTCTGCGGTCTCCTTCTGGAGCATGACGCTCTCACAGAAGGAGACCACTGCATTCCAGTTTTCATGCTCTGCCAACATAGCCGACACTACTGCTGGCAGAGAGAGATCTTGCCCGATCCGTACGACCAGGATCCGCGGCTCGGCGACCCACGCAGGGCACGCCTCGAGCGTGTGCTGTTCGGTATCCTGGTCGCTATCACAATGGTGGCATTGTGCCGTGGCCTCGCGTCCTATCCTGTGCAGGTACGCGCCGAAACAACCATGCCCGGTGAGCACCTGCATCAGGTGGTAGGAAACCGCTCCTTTTGAGCCAGGCTCCAAAGAGCGACAGGACGGCCTCCACGACACGCTTGATCGCGTACTGCATCCGCAGGCGGTGACGCCACTTGCCAAGTGCGCGCCGAACTAGCCGCCTCATGCCGGACTCCTACCGGCTAAAACCACCGGCGCGATCATCTTCGGTACCGAATGGGAGCTCCAGGTCTTCGTATGATCACACTAGAGCAGCCCATTGGTGCCACGCCTATAGGCACTTCTCGAGGGATTGTAAAGGATCCCCCGGAGTCTCCCTGTACGCTGTACTGCGCACACGGCAGCACGTTGCCACGTGCGCACCGTTGTCTTCCCGGAGGTCACTCGGTATGAGCACGTGAACTCCCAATTCACGCGCCCGCGACCCCCGAGCCCCCACGCCATATAACGACAGCGGGGGACTTAGGCACGTTGGCTCTAGGCGGTTGTTACTCCGGCACCGTCTAGTCCTTCTCCGTGCGGGATCGGCCCTCTCTCGATCCCGCTCTGTGCAATAGGAGACCTGCCACGGGTAAGATACTGTTTCACAGGCAAATATAATTTTTTCATGGCGAGTAGTATTGTTAGATACAATACGTCTTATCTGTCAAAATATTAAATTGCGATGTTTGTTCATCATTATCATCACCCGAGCCCGTAAACGTCCACTTCTGAACATGAGCCTCCCTCTGAATAACTGCTACTCGTTGAAAATTACTGGGGATGTTGCCATAAACACCACGCTTGGTAATCGCAGTATGTTTTATTAGCACTCGAGAGGAAGCTGCTGCCCATCCTCTTGATATCAACCCTTAGTCGTATTTTACGACACCCGTGGATGGAGACCCCTCTCCTATACTTTTCCAAGAACTATACGGCCATTGTTTGTCTAGTGGAGATTAATTTCCGTTTTGTTTACATTATTATATAATACATTAGCTGAATATGGCAAAAATCTGTGTGTAGTAACCACTCCATCTCCTCCCATGGATGTCTTGAAAAGCGACTAACGTATTCTAGAGGAATGGGCAGCAGCGTCCCTTCTGTGGAACAGTAGCCATACTGCGCTCACCATCTCGCCTGCCAAGCGTGGTGATTACTGGCAATTTCCCCCAAATGACGACACACTTCTAGTAACCAGTCGTGGAAGTCTATTGGTAGGCCTTTGTTCAGCCATGGACGATATGATCATAAGATGATTGACAAAAAAATAATTCAAGCCACTCATAAACTTCTTTTGATGAACCTTCGATCTCAAACTATAAAAGCTCACTTACGCTGGGCTTCGCCAATACAGGGTCAGATATCAGATACAAGGGGTATTTCACTTAACTATACCCCATTTATACATGAATGAAACGTGTGACATGTCATTAGAAAACCATAATTAAGTACATTTAATAGTTACAAACTCTTTAGCGTGGCCTAACGAACGAGGCTATTCAATGACACGAGCCATTGTAAGATCGATAATGGATGGGGTTGAGGCCCCGTCTTATCTGTTTGGTCTAACTATCCGTAAACGGTGAGTGGCGTGAATATAAAAAGAATATACTTAGAGTCTATTTATTACCATCTTTATCATATCAGATAATTGCCGCCTACTCCTGGATATAGCCTTTGGTCATTGGAAACTTCCATATTGACGCTTGAAAAGTAAAAGTATTAAGCGAAAAGATTTGTTCAATTGAGTTTGATCATTTGCAGTAGAAAAATGACAAATTTTCGTCTATTTTCTAAATAACTTTAAAACTATTCATTTTTAAACTGTAAAAATTTAATTGAGATTTCATTAATCCCTTTCATTTGATATGTTACGTGGTACAGTTGGCAATACTTTTCTTTAATTTTCTAATATTTGCCCTAAAAGTGATATTCAAAATTCATTTCTTTACGTTACACGTTTCTTATTGTTTGGGTCTCAGAAATTCACATTTGTACCAAATTTGAACTTAATCGTTCCAGTGGATTCGGAAAAAATTGGCTGTGACAGATGAACTGACAGACACACAGACACACGACTGATCCTACAAGGGATCCGCCGTTTTTTCATTCGGACGTACGGTACCCTAAAAACCCACGTAATGCGCAGCGACGCGGGTGGGTAAGGCGTGGTCTTATAATATTTATGAATAGAAAATAGGTTCTTTCTTTACTTGACTTTCCTACAATTTTATGTGATGGGAGCGTCAAAGTAGCGCATTCAATGGCACTTCAAGTGGACGACTTCAAGTAAGTTACTAATTCTAATGACTTTTGATGTTCGTGAGACATTTTATCGGCTTGTTACTTAACAGAATCTATTACTTCACTGGGACAGGAAGAGATAACTCTACTGAGAAAAGGGAATCAAATAGTTGAAGGGCGCGGGACGGACGGATTTTGGTAAGGGTGTTTGGAACAGATTTAAGATTAAAACAATTTAACAGAAAGTCAGGCACGGGTGGGAAGTTAACGATAAAATACCGACATGCGCAGTAGTCAATCGTCGAATCCGACTCGGCTGGGCAGCGTTCGGGAAACTTCGCAACGTCTTTTCGTCAACAATACCGCAATGCCTCAAGACGCAAGTCTTTAACCAGTGTGTGTTACCAGTGATGACATATGGAACAGAGACGTGGTCACTCACAATGGGCCTCATAAGAAAGCTCAAGGTCACTCAGCGAGCTATGGAGAGAGCTATGCTTGGTATTTCTCTACGAGATCGAATCAGAAATGAGGAGATCCGTAGAAGAACTAAAGTTGTCGACATAGCTGAAAGGATTAGTAAACTGAAGTGGCAATGGGCAGGGCACATTGCTCGTAGAACTGATGGCCGTTGGGGCACAAAGGTTCTCGAATGGAGACTGCGCACCGGAAAACGCAGCGTGGGACGACCTCCAACGAGGTGGACAGACGATCTGGTGAAGGTCGCTGGGAGTCGTTGGATGAGAGCGGCATGTGACCGCTCGTTGTGGAAATCTAAGGGGGAGGCCTTTGTTCAGCAGTGGACGTCCTGTGGCTGATATGATGGTGATGCGCAGTAGAGCCTTCACTCATTAAGCTGTTTACTTAGGGTGGTATGCCACTCACCCAATATCTTTATCCAAGATTTGATCAAACTTCTTTGACGTCTGCGTCATACTACTCGTCCAATGTTTGTTCAAGATGTGATGTTTGATAAATGCCACATTCAATTGTTAACACATTACTTAATTTTTATGATCTCTGTACCTTGTGTAATATAAGGTACACACACATTGGTTGCCTTCACACTAATTGAACATTGCATTGCCGTTTAGTAGTGATTGATAAAAGAAATATGAACTTATCCAATTTCTTTGATCAAATGTTGGATAAAGGTATTGGATGAATGGCATATTACCGTTGAATAACACACAAAAGAAATGTTATGTCCAGTCCCTGCTGAAAATCGAATGTTACGTATGGACGTACGTTCATATTGTTTTAATAATTTGTACTTAAAAAATCACGATCCCACACTATGATTTTTCCTGTGTCGTGATACGGTTTATAGACATAAATAACATGCACAAACAACCGGACCCAGAACAACTATCTGTAGATCGTATATTATATATTTGTTCCGTGCGGAGACTGAGCTGGTGACCCGTAGCGCAGAAAACCAATCGCTTAGCCACTGCGTAACTGTGCCTTCGAACTTTCCCTTCATAAACAACGATTTATAGTTATTGATCGTCCGACAGAGTGCATCAGAGATCTTAGCCTGTTTAATCGCTATCGGCAAATACGTAATACCAAAATAACGTTTGAGAGCGGCGTCTACGCGATTTACGCCTGTCGCAAACCGTCTGCGACATACTTAATTAACCCCAAACCAAACGCTCAAAATCATTATAAATATCCCGCCCGCAATCGTTCAAAGAAGGCCGCCGAGACACGATTATTTTTCCACCAATTATTGCTCGCTGACTTATCCAATCGCAGTAGAGCAATTAGATGAGTATTCTGGAACAATATCGCTTGATACGATTTCAGCGGCTGTCGATCAATGTTTGAATTGTATCAATCTTTTACTGTACTTATATTTGTACATACGGCTACATATCAAGCTATACAAAGCCAGTTCAAGCTGATCTCCCATCGTACGGAAAGCCTATACAATGCAAGATCAGCTTATACTGGAAATTAAAGCCTGATGTGTAGCCATGCGTCGTGTTTCATTGGTGTCAAAACGTCGCCGGTGGCGCCGCCCGCCGGGCGTTGCCGCAATTCGTCAATTTTAAATGAACACCTTTAGGGTAGGTACTAATAACTGGCGGTAGGGTTTTTTGTAAACGAATTCTCACACTATGGTTACTCCTGTATCGGTACAGGTTGGAGACATAAATCACATTATCGTATCGTAATATATGTAGATCATACAAATATCTGTTCGACGTGCTAAAAACCAAATGCTTAGTATTGACTAAGCATTTGGTGCCAACCGTGCTTTCAATGTTATGAGGTTGGACAGACTAAACGTTGGGATGTTACATTAAGTACTTGCCAGACCAGAACTAAGTATCTGGCTGGAGGCCTCTTTGGCTTCGCCAGGTACGACCGGTTAAGCAACCACACTTCCCAGAAGTGTATGCGAGAAGCCCAACAAAACAATCCGCAATGCGATCCGCATCCACATCTGCAGATGTGAACCGCAAAACATCCGCATTCGCGTGCGTACGCGAATGTAAATCATTCTGCATCCACGACGTTCCTACTATTACAATTAACTATAGTTGTAATGAATGAATACACTATATTCGAAAATTAATCTTAAGATGGGACTGACCTATATTAGAAAGTATGTGTAAAATTCCCAAAATTCTATTACGAAATAATATTGTGTCTTGTTTGTGTGTTGACCTTAAAACCGGGGTTAGATCACAAATCTACGAGTACGCCTGACCTAAGGTAAACAAAATAAGAAAAGAAAACAGAAAAGACTATAAAGTCTCATAATTTGCTTAACGAGATTGATCATGGCGTCAGGCGGCAAAGCGAGAGAGATTTGTACTAATTTTCTAATGGAAAGATAGCATTGCAGAAACAGATGTGACGTAATTGTTACGTCACGTATTGTTTTGCTTTGAAAGCGTCGGCGGGTGTTATATTTGTCGGTATTAGTTAGTAAAGTTTGTGGAGTTGCCTGAGCCATGAATAAGACCAATCAATCACATGCTTTATAGTTGTGAAAGGATAGAGAACATAGTACTCGTAGTTCTTGATTTATTTTATCGGGTGTATCTAGAGGCCTAGAAAAATACCTATTTAATACAACTGAGGAGGGAACACTTCTCTTTCCGTGGGTGTATTGAAGTTGTTGGCAATTTACACAGCACGCCTATTTATTTATTTATTTGATCAATCACAACGGTTTTTACACCAATTACAGTAATTAATTCATAACACATACAAAACACAAAAATCATCGTTATCATACACAGTATACCATTATCATACACAATATACACGAGTACACAGTATTGGCCGTGTGGTGCCGGCTCAGAATGCCACCACCCCATCTCCTCCCGTGGGTGTCGTAAAAGTCGACCAAGGGATTGGCCGGAGGATGGGCAGCAGCGTCCTTCGAGTACATTAACAACTCAACTGCGATCGCCAACCCGCCTGCCAAGCGTGGCGATTATGGCAAAACCCCCCAATGAGCCCACATCACATCCATATTGGTCGTTGTGGTGATCTTTGGGGAGGCCTGTGTCCAGCAGTGGACTTCATTCGGCCGTTAGAGATAGATAGATACACAGTATATTTCACAAAAACGATTGCATGCTGACTTGACTAATTTGAGTTCGTCGTTTATCACGTCACAATCAGGAAAAACATCAACCAGGGCGTTGATTGCGCCGTGCATGCGACACAGTATATACATGGGTAGAGACGAGCAGCTGGTAATACTCGTAATTATGCGTCATCTTTGCTGCGAGCAGTGACACCGCGGCACTCGACGAACGCTCAAGTGTCAGCATGAGGGAGTACTCACCACGCTTGGCAGGCGGGTTTGTGAGCATAGTATGGCTACTGTTCTAGACTAGGGGCGCTGCTGCCCATACCTCTGGTTTAAAGTTTATTAGCCGCCTTTTGGACAGCTACGGGAGGAGAGGGAGTGTTGATTTATTTGTCATTATGAATTATTTGTTTATTTAACTGGAAGCGTTTGTCTTATACTAATTAGATTGCAAATACCAGCCCTATTTTTATACAGTCCGCTTTCTGCCAAGAAGGTTGTCAGCAGCACTCTCTAATGCAATAATAACAGTACAACTGCAATCGGTCTGACAAGTATGGTGATTGTAGCAATACTCCCTCAGGACCGTTAACCATAATAGTATTTGGACGCCAATATAAAACTACTAGTGAATCCAAGGCACCTGTTAAAAAAGGTAAAATATGATTCACCTTACAGCGTGACAGAGTCTGTCACTGAATGAGTCAGTGATGACCGTAAATAAATATATATATCTATATATGTTAATTATGTTTTTCGTATCGTATCGTAAGGTATGTTAAAAATATAGTACATTTAAATCCTGATAGAGTTGTGAAAGATGATATTTGATTCTGAGCTTTGATCTGTAAAGCTATCAGGCTAAAACTTGCTGAATTTCCGACTTAACCAGGAACAAGAACAGAGGATCAAACAATCAGTTCGGACAGCTTATTTGACTTAAACAAACTTAGTTGATGTCTTCTCGGTTAAGTTATTAGAAGGGTGTTTAGATGACTTTAGTCGGGACAACGGAGGCAAGTCATCAGTTTGTTAGTGTCAGAGAAAGTTCGAATCCCAGAGTATGCATAAGATATAGAGCGCTTATGTTCTTGCAAAACCTACCTTAAGCAAAACTAAAGCAGATGTTTTATAACTGTCTACTTCGATTGATGTCATAACAGTATTTTCGAAGTATTTTGTCATTTTGAATTTATTGTTTCATAATGAAGTTGTTACAGTTTTGTTATGTAATAGTTTTTTTATTTTTCAATTATTTTTGTAAGGGACTTTTTTCCTTTAAGGATATCTCAGTAAGACCTTAACTGTAAATACATACAACTTAATTATCTATGACACTTTAACAATATTACGATATGCTAAATCATATAGATTAATTGTTTGTTTCAAAGTTGGTAAAGCCAAAATACTTTGAATAATACCGACATCCAAACGGTTGACTCCTAAACTGTTCCATAATTTCCATTCTTCTATTTTGATTCTTGACACATTCCATCATTCATCCATTTCATTTCATCATTGAAGATTATCTACAATATTACATATTTTAATTGTAACTTACAAATATATGTACAAACACACTATAGTTGAGTAACGTATAACATTGTGGTTCACTGGACCTCGTACTAGGATCCCCTGCGCCGTGGGGTCGTCATTTCCATCCATTATATTTTTATCACATGAAAGTTGGGTAGGTAAGCTAAAAGTATCTTTACCCTTTTCAAAATATCTAAATAGATATTGTAGCCTAGTACATAATAACAGAATCAGAATTTCTTTAAAATTATCCAAGTTTGATGCGTCATACACAATATTAAAAAAAAACAAGAATTAAATTAACTTATATAGTAAAACATGAAATAGTAGATCTATCTTTGTATCATGGCCGTTGCAACAATCTTCTTTATTTTTTATAAACTCACTGCACTCTTTACCGATCTCGGCTTATGAAAAGCGATGGATGAGATCTAAGATGGAACGAACGCACCCAGAAGATTTTGTTTGTTGGTAAGACGTCGGCAAGAACAAGGGGAGTTTTATGTCAATCGCCGCAGAATTGTGACTGTGCGCCGGAAATTATATGCTCATCTCATGTTTATGCTGAAGATTATTTCTACTCCATGGTTTAAAACCAGTAGGAACTATTGTTTTATATTCCTTAACATTTGACAGACATGTCACTGTGAATAATCATTGCGCAGTGTATTAAGAGTCACTTGGTGTTGACAACCACCAAGCTAGCTGGTGAATGTCCCTAATTTATCCTTTTTATGAAGCTTTCGGTCATACAACATTGAATGATATCAACGATATGACACAGCAACGACTCGGTGAATCTTCGATATCTTCATTATGAGTATTGTGTGTGCTTGCACACACGGTTGACGTGATGCCTGGGCAGCATTCATCGGTGTATGCCCGATTCTAAAATATTGATTAAACCCATTTTACTAGCACTTCCACCAGCGCAATTGATGTGTATATACATACGCTGGTGCATGTTGGCATAAATGTATTATTTAATTAACATAGTATCACTAATGACGGACATTCACAGTAGTGTATGTATATTAAAAAAAATCTGATTATATCTTTAAATTTAAATTTTCCATGTGGTATCCGGATCCGCACCACTCCATCTTCTCCCGTGGATGTCGACTAAGTGACTCTAAGCCAGAGGGATGGAGTAGCTATATATACTACGTTCACCAACCCCCCTGCCAAACGAGGTGAGAAGGTACGTTAGCAAATTCCCCTCAAAATAACGACACAATTAAGTGGAAATTTATGGGGGAAGCCTTTGCTCAGCAGTGGATGTCCTTTGGCTGATATGATGATTATGTATAAATTAAATATTATAAACTCAATTAATAAAATATAGTATCCATGGAGGCTTTTTCCTGTTTTGTTCAAAGGACCAACCAATTGGAACCACAACTTAAATTCTGATAATTTATAAGTGTATGCAATTGGTGTATTTGGAATAAAACAATTGACTAATGATTGTTGACAGATGAAATATTTTTGAAGAGTGCATATCGATTAGTGCATGTTCATGCTTATGCTGACAGTTCATAAATCATCAAGTGTCTCAGGAAATGTTACTGCTTAACTGGTAATTTTGAGGAAGCCGGAAAGGTCTCCAGCTAGATTTAAATTTAAAACTTAAAACTAACAACTGCAACTGCAGCTACGGGCGCCCTCTGAGGGACTCAAACCCTAGCTTGGGGCGTAGTAAATACGTCCTCATAGTTTCTCTTATTTATACTTTCAGGTGAAAGTGTGATTAATGAGTTTCGTAGCCTGATGTCGTCACAATTGAGTGATTCGTTCCACGTCTTGGGTTTTTGTTCCGCAGTAAACTTTTCGTGTATGTTGTAGGATATTTATCATTTAGTATTTGATTTATGTTGGGTAGATACAGGGCAATTTCTGATATATTCGCGTATTATTATGCTTCAAAAGATAATTTATTTGGATTAATATCGGCTCAATAATAATCGGAATACGGGCACACTGAGACAATATTAAATATAATAACTAATTTATGTTATGTGGATGAACAATCATCCGTGTGGTGTCCAGATTAAGAATATAGCGTCACTCCATCTCCTCCCGTGGATGTCGTAAAAGGCGACTAATGGAGTTTCAACCGGAGGGATGGGTAGCAGCGATCTTTCTGTGAAACAGCATTCTGCGCTCACCAATCCGCCTGCCAAGCGTGGTGAGTACTGGTAAATCGACCAATAATGACGACACACGGCATGTACCGGTCGTATAAGGATGAAACTTTTGTTCAGCTGTGGACGTCTTTTAGCTGATGATTGATTATGATGATATGAACTTTAAATGCATGCATTGTTCCTTAGGAGCGAATGTATTGATTCGTTTAGCTTTTGTTTTGAGTCACGGGACTATGCAGTTGAGTTTTCAAGGTAAATACTTATTATCGGGTTGTTTTTTCGTCCTCGCTTCGTTCTGTTAATAAACACAGGCTGAAGTGAAGTTTTATTTTAATCTTTGCCACTCTATTTTTCTTTTTCTCCTCTATTCTTATATCCTTTATTTTCTCCTCTATACAGTGCTGGTACAGTTTACAGGCATAAATCTCGCATACACAAACACCTAGATGCCGAATATATCTGTAGGCCCAAACCAATATTTGTTTCGTGTGGGAATTGAACCCATAACTCGTATTGCAGAAAGCCAACCGTTCAACCACTGCACCAACCATGCCGCCGAAGATAAATAACTAGAATCTATGACTAGCGAAAATGTATGAGTTTCCATCTGTTTACATTAAAAAGTAGCAACAATTTACAAGTAAAATCTTTTACTTCTTTTGAATGCTTGCCTTCCATAGAGAAGGGTCTGAGTTCGGTCCTAGCCCATATCTCTGAGTTTTCGGATTTATGTGCGTATCAGACAGTAATGAGTTGATTATTTTATGTGATGTAGCTTTGAAATAGTTGTACATTCCTCACGTTGAAATAACTTAGTTTCCAGATTACCCCTCAAAGAAAAACTAAGTCGGACTTTCTTTACAGAAGTGTATAGACACGAAGTTTTTAAATTTTTTGTTGAAATTTGTAATACCAGCCAATTATTCCGCTTTAGATACAAGAGGCCACTAATGGCTAAGGGGTCGTTATGGAGCTTGTTGGAGGCTGAATGACTCTATGAAACGTTGCGTTTTTGAAGTGAAACTTCTTTATCGGGGTTGGAAAAAAAATTAGTGTAACATTTTTTCGTTACGCGTCACATTCTTCCGTTACGCGCCATCTTTTTTTCATCAGCCCAGTACCATAATGAATTGGGAATTGATTTCAGAAATGCAAAATTAGTTTCAATGCAATTATTGACATAATATTGGCACAATGGTAAATGGGGTAAAAATTTTGATTGTTGCAATATATATATCTCCTAATCAGAAGGTGGACGATATTATTGATTTTATTCACCATTCATTGTTATCATACACAAGTGGCGGTGCCTCTTTACTCGGCAACAATAATGATAAAATACCGATGATATTAAGTGGAGATTTTAATATCAATTTTGCATCAGAAAAATCTTTGAAACTAATTGAATTTTTGAAAGATAAACTGAATTTATCCATGAAAAACAATCCTCAAACTAGTAGTAGTAGTAATAAGCTAAAATGAAATAATTGTAGAATTTGTATTTATGTCTATGATAATAAAAGCCTTTTATTAAACTTTATCTAATTTAACTTTATTTAACCAATTTCTGTAAAGTTGCATATAGTAAATTATTTTTTGAAAAATAACGTCATAAAGAAGTTTCACTTCTTACGAGTGTACGCTAGTACACACACACTAAATTTTTTTAACCAAGTGCATTTTGTTTTAGCCGTTTAGTTTCTATGGAAACTTTTTGAGCTTATGCGTGAAGAACCTGACCGAAGAACGAGGCTATTCCATGTTTAATGGTGGGTATGTTTTGTTTTTATTTGTAAATTACTAGAATATAGATAGCATTGTAGGTAGTAAAATTATTGGGCATATGGACTAAAAATGAATGTCTCGAGGTGACGAAGGCATGTAGTTTCACACAAGACTAGTCCTGGGAAGCATAACAATTTTTATGGGCAGGTGTGACGTAAGCGCCATGACTTCGATGTGCTCAACAGGGCAAGGCGATACTTCACATCGGGGCAAAGACTGCTGCTTTATAAGTCGCAAGTTCGGCCTCTTAGGTACATTAATAACTCAACCGCGATCGCCAAACCCCTTGCCAAGCGTGGCGATTATGGCAAAACCCCCAAATGAGCACACAACACACCCAGACCGGTCGTTGTGGCGATCTTTGGGGGAGGCCTGTGTCCAGTAGTGGACTTTATTCGGCTGAATTGATGATGATGAGGTAAAGAGTTGACTAGTTTTTTTTTCAAACAGACCGACAAATTATCTAAAAAGGGTCGTGTCGGGTCCTGTTTCAATGGTATAGTATATCCCAATTAAAATATTGGTCAAATATTCAACATTCAGAATTTTATTATAATGGGAATCAGTAAAGGATTATCATACGGCTTAATATTGTCCGGGAATTTGGCACTGAAGAGTCATAATTATTACACATTATGCCTTAGGTTTCGCCTAACTATATTTGTGGTCCAAGTTAGTATATTTGCGGCGTATCCTAACTATAGATATACATACGCTGAATATTATATGTGTTCTAGAAGAGCAATCGTGCAGTGTGCCGCCTTCTGTGTGAAATTGGTGGAGCTTAAGTTTCATGTTGCCTTACTGCTTTTACTTGTTTTGAGTGCAGGTGACTTTTTGACATCGTGTTAATATATGTCTGTCAAGAATAGGGTGTAATTATTCCGTGTGGTAGCGTCCCATTTGCGGTACAGTATCCATTCTGCGCTTACCAACCCGCCTGCCAAACATGGTCAGGTAAGTTATAAGCTTTTCTCATACACATTTATCGTGCGTACCGCTAAGGAGTGGAGCTCATTGCCAGAGCCTGTTTTCCCGACTGTTGTACCCTGGGAATCTTCAAGTCACGAGTGAACAGGTTTCATCTAAGCAAGCATGCACCATCGTCGACCGCATCGTCGCCTAACATCAGATGAGATAGTAGTCAAACGCAGGTCTATTCAATATATAAAAAAGCACCGTTTTTGGGGTAACAAAAAAAATGTTATTCCAAATGTCGGTAATTTACGCAAGTACCGATAAACGATAAAATGATCGAAGAAAGATATTAAATACAGTTAATACAGGTTTTATTAAAGAAAATGATTAAATTAAAAAGATATTAATTTTAATACAGTTAATAAACAATAAAAGTTAAGCTAGTTATAAAAAAAGTCATCATATAAATGAGTCAAATATAATATCGGTTTTTATCTATGAAACTGCCATTTTGTACGAAATAAAGTATAGTATTAGTAGAAAAGATAGAAAAACCTATAAAATAAATAGAAAATATAGAAAAACCTATCTTTTCTATTTACTTTAATCAAAGCTATCACCCATGCAATCGATGCATCTTTGCCAACGCAGTGGCGTTTATCGATGCCCTTCTTGAAAACCAGATGGACGGGAGGCGACAATCTCTTCAAAGGCATTTTGTGTTCTGCCTCTCGAGTATTGAATATTTCCGTCAAAAAGTTATCCAAATTCTGGAAAAAGTAGAAGTCTGTAGGCGCAGGGTCTGGTGAGTACAGCGGATGACGGAGAGCTTTCAACCCCAGATCTTGTAGATTGGAGACTGTCTGTTTGTGTGTTGTGTTTGTGTTGTCGTGCAGAAACAGCGGGGACGAGCGATTGATCAAACCTGGTTGCAGATGTGCGAACTTCTCCATAATAGTGTTATTCTTCACAGTACATTGGTAAGAAGCTGTGATGAAACCCTAGACCACCAAACAGTGACCATCACTTTTCTAGGGGTCATTTTTCGTTTAGGGCATTGATTAGGTGCTAAACGAGGATCTAACCAACTTGTTGAGTGCTTGCGATTGTTAAACAGAATCCATTTTTGGTCGCAGGTAACAATGCCGTTAAAAATCCCTTCGTTTCTGTGCCTGTTGAGAAGCGTGAGGCAGGCCTCGATGCGTACGTTGCGCTGATGATTGTTAAGTTTGTGGGGCACCCATTTGTCAAGCTTTTTTACCTTGGCAATTTGACGCAAATGGACCAATATTGTTTTGATGCCAACGTCGAAAGCTGCTGCTAATTTAGCCGTAGATTGAATATCACCAGCTTCCACAATCGCCTTTAATTCGTCATTGTCGACCAAAGTTTTCGGAAGACCACGGGTTCATTTTTAAGATCGAAATTTCCAGAATGGAAGTGGGCAAACCAATAACGGGTTGTGTGTTCGCTTGCTTTGCTGTACTTGAGTTTTCAACGTATCCATGACGACGAAACTGTTTCATAAGACTGGTTTTGAAGATTGAAAACCCATGCCTAAAAAGGCATCGAAGCAAGTTGATGAGGATGGTTTTCTGTTGGTGCAAAGGAGGAAGCGTCGTCAGCGAACCAATAAAAACCGTTGCGGCACGGCTCCTGCGGAGTCCAAAACAACGATACGTGCCGCAAAACCGAACACTCCAGTGTATATCTCTCGCCTACACTACACCACTAAGGCGGAGGACATCGTGGAGTACGTGCGTCAAAGAACCAAGTACACGCCGAGGGTGCAGCTGCTGGAGTCACGCCGCAACGTCAACTTTAAGGCGTTTGTGGTGCGAGTACCAACATGTTTGCTGCATCTTGTCATGGAAGAGGACTTTTGGCCGCAAGGTGTGGTGTTCCGTCACTTCCGCGGACAAGTGCCACTAGAACGCACAGTGACGTACTGCGAGTGAAGGTTTTACTAACATAGACTTAAGTTTCTTTACACTAACATAATCTGTATTATAGTATCATATATGTATGTTAGTCTATAAGGTATTTAAGCATGGGTCTTGGTTACCTGAAAAAAAAAAAAAAATTTAAATTAGAATTCATAGCCAAACAAAAACTATTTTTATTTGAAATGGCCAATACTGCAGAATGGCAATTTCATAGGACCTTTTTTTCAAAGACCTATTGATTGAAATCAATTATTCGTTAGTAAAATAAATATACATCTTTAAATATCTTTGATCGCTAACTTCGTACCGTCAGACTTTCGTGGCGGTATGCGAGCGAAGCTCCCTATTTTATTCTTAACTAGCTGGGACCCGCGGTTTCAACCGCATTTAATTTAAAAGAAATTTAGATTACTTCGACATAGACACTTGACATAGAATATATATTGGATTTCAAGGGTTTTATTTTTTTATGCGGAACCCTAATTATTTTTCTAAAATAAAAGTATTTTAAGTTATTCCTTATAACATCAGCTATCTACTGGCAGATCCCAAGGGTCCCATCAAAATCGGTCCAGCCGTTTCGGAGATTACCCGGAACAAACAGACAGACAAACAGACAGACGGACAGACAGACAGACAAAAAATTAAAAAATAGTGTTTTTGTTATATGTAACGTACATACTTTCATATGTATTTAGTAAAATGTTGTTATTTTGATATTACAAACAGACACTTCAATTTTATTTATTTGTATAGATGAACATTTCACGGCATATGTGCAAACTTGTTCGGCTCAGCTTATACAGAGAAATACACGCGTAACTGATTGAGCTAACAATTTGCTTGTGTATTTTAGCCCTTTGTTTACACGAGAGAACTCTATTTTGGGTGTTGGTATTAAAAATGAAAACGCATTGTGTTCGAAGGTTATTAATTTATGAACCTAGAAAGCCGTTGGGATTACGCGTGCGAATTTTTCCGTAGGTATTTGTGTTTTCGGACCGGAACGCTTTTAAATATGAACATAGAAAAGGGTATACATATTAATGATACATACAGCGTGGCACTTTGCAGCACGAGTTTTATTTTATATTATACATAGGTACGTTAAACGAGTTTCAGCATTTTCGATGGTAAAGGGCAACCGTACATGGTTCACGGCCA
The DNA here is from genome assembly GCA_947459985.1 of Diloba caeruleocephala. Taxonomy (NCBI): domain Eukaryota; kingdom Metazoa; phylum Arthropoda; class Insecta; order Lepidoptera; family Noctuidae; genus Diloba; species Diloba caeruleocephala. The sequence continues at coordinate 7,944,401 of OX381621.1, read as the reverse complement.
TCAGGAAAGAATCTAGTGATAACTGATCCGTTGCCGACCTAAGGTCGGAATGCTTTAGTTGTTATAGTGAGGGAAATAGGTGAGACCACCGTACCGCCATTTTTTTTGTAGAGAAAATGATTGAATTGCACCCTGCTGTCCCGGGAGACACCATGGGCTTGCACCCACTAAAACTCCGCTGTATGACCTACTTCTGCCTTTTGACGTCGCGAGTACTGCCCGAATACTACCTTCATGGCCTATTAGGCGTTGGCCCATCTGTGGACTATCCTAGTTTGAGGTAAGGCATAAAAAAATTGGGTTATTTCGCTTTGCATTGCAATATATGTGGTACTAGCTGCGCCTAACGGTTAAACCCGTGTTGATCGAGATTAAAAGCCTGTGTGAATCCAGGGTATAAGATATCTACATACTAAATTTCATCCAAATCGGTACAGCCGTGTGAGCGTGAAAGAGTAACAAACATCCACACATACATCCATACAAACTTTCGCATTTATAATATTAGTGGGATGATCTGGTTACCCACGTACGTGTATAAATGTAAAGATAGCGTCACAATTTAAGTATTATTACTTTAGAACTAAAATAGTACGAAATAGAGAAGATACAAAACATAAATACCATAGGTCAGGCAAGCTGCAAAGTATGACGCAATCGAACAAAAGAAAGAATAAATACGCCATCGTTTGTCTACTAAATGTAAAAGTTCAATCAGAAAAGCATTAACGTGAAACAAACAGCTTTCATTAAGCACCTACAGGGCGTTTCAGAAAGTAATCATTGCTTCTTTCAATGGCCGGGCGGTTATATACAGGTGTGGGCTTCGAGGGTAAAGCCCTTTAGAAATTTAAAAATAGAATAATCGAGGTGAAATGGGCTTAGATAGCATTAAAGCGGGTACTTATAACGGTACTGCTAGAAGTAACGGTGATTCCCTTACTGTTCCGGCAAATATAATTATACAAACACACACACAGCAATAAGCCATTAACATCGACTGCTAAAAATGGGCCTACGAATCATCACTACGATGAACGGTCATAGGGTTATTACCATAATCACCCCGCTTGGCAGGTGGATTGCTGATCGCAGAATATATTGTTATTAGCACACGGGAGGATTTTACAGCTCATCCTCTTGTTATCAACTCTTCGTCGTCTTTCACGACACCCTCGGGTACAGAGGGATGATCTATTCTCTGTCGGGGATCAAACGGAACATAATTTATATAGCACATGGATAAGGCTTGGTTGGGTTTGTTCCTACTAGTTCTACCAAACAGTTCTACTGGGATTTTGGTGGTAGAAATTATTTTATATAAACATGTTCGCGACATTGGAGTCGCCATAGGGGCACCTCAGCCGTACCTTAACTCGCTGTATAGTGTACAGTGTTTAGTCCTGTCAGTAAAACTCTTTAGTAGAACAAGTGGGAACAAACTCGTAGTTGAAGGGGTTAAGAAGAATACTGGTAATGTGTGTTCTGCATCGATATAGATAGATAGATATACAAAACGTTTATTCGGTGCATCAAAAGACACAAATCATACAAGATAAAGACACCGTACAAAACAGATTATAATTATAATTTACACACGGAAACAATCAGTTTTGGAACGTTTTTTTAAATGTTAGTTTCTTATATTTAATATTATGACATTGACCATTAGTTATTGTTAATATTGTTCTTGTAACATTATATTATAATATTCATACGAAACTGTAAATGTGTGAGAATCATGTATCCATTGATGTTATTTTTAGTACTTATATTGATTGTCTTCTGCCTGGCTGTATTGTCTGTCATGCTCACTAAATTGTCTTGCTGGCGGTGGCGTTGTGTATCAGGCGTTCGGTTCCCTACAATATAGTTGAGCTAAGCGATGCTGATGCATGCGTCATGCTCTTGAACGGGTGCCGTCTGTTGGGACTGGTCAGCCGTTAACTGCCACGGCAAATAATTTATTATTATTATGTTATTATCTTCCAATTTTACACATTGACCTACATTTTCTTCTCTTTTTCTTCTTCTCGGTACATTGTTTTTTTTTTTTAAAGAAATCTATGATTTCTCCTGTGTCGTGGGTGCGTTTACAGACACAAATTTCAAACACAATACACCCAGACCCGAAACAACTACCTGCAGAGCAAACAAATATTTGTTCCGTGCGGGAATCGAACCCGCGACCCACAGCGCAGCAGTCGACTGTATCAACCACTGCACTAATTTGTATCAATCAACATTGTAATCTCAATTATTTGAAAAGAGTATCCATGGAGTTTCTTGCCGGCTCTTCTCCATAGATCTACTATTTGGAACCGTGCAACTTAGATTCTGACGTTTCATAAGTGCCAATATTTGGTTTTTTTGAAATAAAAAACTGACTTTGACTTTGACGTTAATGGTATTCTGGTGGATCCTTGCAGGATTCAGTATTATGCATTGGTTCTTTACAAAACATATATAACGACAATTTACCACACTGGACTACCCACCTGAACAATCTGGGAACTACTATTATTTATTCATCATTTCGGCTAAATGAAGTCCACTGCTGGACACAGGCCTCCCCAAAGATCACCACTACGATCGATATGGGTATGTTGAGGGCTCATTAGGGGGTTTTGCCATAATCGCCACGCTTGGCAGACAGGTTGGCGATCGCAGTTGAGTTGTTAATGTACTCGAAGGACGCTGCTGCCCATCCTCCGGCTAATCCCTTAGTTGACTTTTACATCACCCACCGGAGGAAATGGGGTGGTGATATTCTGAGCCGGCACCACACGGCTATATTATTTATTAGGTAATGATCATTTTAGGTCTTTTTCGGTAACATGCCGATCGATAAAAATGAAATTGCTGATACTTCTGTCCCTCAGAGTTATAGATAGGATGGAGTTTAAAATGCTAGCCAGAGTAACTTCATCAAATCAGCCAAAGGACGTCCACTGCTGAACAAGAGCCTCTTCCATAGATTTCCAGTACGACCGGATACATGCTGCCATCGTCCAACGACTCAAAGCTACCTTTAACAGCTCAAGATCACTCAGCGAGCTGTACAGAGCTATGCTTGATATAACTATACGCGATCGAAATCGAAAAAAAAATGCCGAGATCCGTAAAAGAGCTAAAGTTGAATGAATGAATGAATAAAACTTTTATTTGGAAACAGCACATTGAGACACAAAATGTACAAAAAAAAGACAACAGATAACAAGAAACAGAAAAAAATAGTATAATAGTTAAAGATATTCCTAAGTATGTGTCTCAAACCTGGTCTAAATAGGTGTTCAGATCAGCTTAATGGCAAGTGCAAGCACTTGACGCTGGTTTTCATCTGGAACCTTTGTGCTCCACGGATGTCAATCAAGTTGCCGACAGAACTAAAAGGATTAATAAGCTAAAGTGGTATATATATAGATTCTAAGGCGCACAGCTCGTAGAACTGATGGCCGTTGGGGCAGAAAGCTGCTCGAGAGGGGACCACGCACCGGAAAACGGAGCGTGGGATGACCTCTAACGACACGAGGTAACACTGTACTTGTGTAACATATAGCTTGATATATTTAAGTATTTAAAACCCCTGTGGTGTCGGGATTAAGAACATAGCACCACTCCATCACGTCCCGTAGATGTCATACAAATCGTTTAAGGGACTCTAAGCCAGAGGGATAGGCAGCGGCGTCACAACCGAAGCATAGCAGCTATTTTGCGTCTCCCAAGCGTGGTGACTACTGGTAAATTCCCCCATATATGTACGACCATGTAACCGGTAGTTTATGGGGCAGGCCTTTGTCCATTTTTAAACGCGCCGTTAAGTAACTTTTACGGACCATGAAACCTGGGATTCAAAACGCCAGGCTTAACAGAGAGTCATTAAATTCAGCCAACTCGGCAGTACATTTCACCTCGACATTGTCGTATATACAGGCGTTCGACCGAAAAGGTCGGTTCACACGTCACGAAGCCCGGCCGAGGCTCGGGAAGGGTTGTGACAGTTATTGTCAATATCGTTGCATATTTGGATGAGTGCCCAAGTCCTAACTCCATTCCAAGTTAGGAATATTGAGCTCTGAAACGTGTTTCGAAGCCGTGATCAAGCATATTGGCCGATGTAAAGTAGCTGTCAAATGTCTGTTAAGATTATAGGTGAATTTACTTAGTGGTTCGATGGTGGTGGTTAGTAGTCCGATTTTGTCTTTTGTCTTATAATGACAATTAATTTCTTGTCTTTTTACATATAAAGGAGGTAATTCAAGCACAATACCGTGTGGTGTCCGGATTTAGAACAAAGCACCACTCCATATCCTTCCTTGGATATCGTAAAAGGCGACTTACGGCCGAAATCAATACTCGATCTAATCCAAAATCTTAGGATTTCGGATTACGGATACGTCTGCTTTTTGCGTTAAATGTGATCGTAAGACAACAACGGCTGAATTAAAAATTCTTAAATCTTAAGTTTTTGGATTAGATTCATTATTAATTTCGGCCGTTAACTAAACCTAAGGATGGGTTGCAGCGTCCCTTTTGTGGAATAGCATCTATTCTGCGCTCGCCAACCCGCTTGCCAAACGTGATGACTACCCGCAAATTCCCCCCAAAATGATGACACACGGCAAGTAACCGGTCGTTGTGGAAATCTATGGTGGGGGAGGCCTTAGTTTAGCAGTGGACGAAATTTGGCTGATATGATGATGAGGTATTCAAATAAAATAAAAGTACTTAAAAAGCAAAATTATTTATTAAAAATATTGACGGCGTGGTTGGCGCCGTGGCTGAGCACTTGGCTTTCTGCGCTACGTGTCGTGGGTCCATCTCCGCACGGAACAAATATTATTAAGATGTGTAGATAGTTGTTTCGGGTTTGGGTGTTTGTGCATGTGAGATTTATGTCTGTAAACTGTACCCACGATACATGAGAAATCCTAGTGTTCACTGTCATAGAAAAATATGATGAATATTTCCACAACTTTTAAACGAATTTTATCTTAATTTTATAATAAGTGGAAAGTAATTCAATATTGTTTTCTTTATCAATTTGTGGTTGAAATGATTTGAAACTTAATATTCCGTATGTTTCCTATTGGTACAGTCTGTTTTGGTTTTAATGATAGCATCCCAGGGCCCGTTATAACACCGTCCGTGGAATCACGTTCTCTGGTAATACACACTAATAAGTAGTCACCTTACCTATTGGAATGACCACAGGCTTGTGATGAATGTTGATTAGAAAACATTATCATATCAGCCACTGGAGGATGTCCACTGCTGAATAAAGAAATGACTGATTCATGCTTCAAAATGGCTACGGATTTTTTCACATCTGTTGCACAGATGGGAGGATGGGACATGTCTGCTCTTGAATCACTTTTTTTTGTGACATCCATGGGACGTGGTAAGAATATAAGTACCACTCCGGTACTTATATTCTTAACCAGGATACCACATGGAAAGCTTGCTTCTTTTAGCCGCAGTAACTTTTGGCTTCTTTCAACTCGATATTTCTGCATTGCTTTTTACTGCATCACAATATAGGTTTTTATTATCAAGCTTATGAAAAAATAAAACAATATCAATTTTTATCCAGGGGTAACACGACATCCTGTAGGTATATGTTTACACTGTCCCGTATTTTGCGGATTCACCTGTAAGTAATCCCTTATGACAGGCGTTACGTACAATGAAAAGTTGTCAGTTTCCGGATTACCGACTCGAATGGTCACCTTATTGCCGAGGGGACCGGCCGCACCGACCCGACGAACCAATGACGAAGGCCACTCTGTGTTATGTCCTTCATTACCGTTATAGGTCACTTATATATCCTATACTAGCTGCGCCTCGCGGTTTCACCCACGTAGATCGGGATAAAAATTATTAATTATTATAAAATTATATTATAAATATTAAAGAATCCGTTTAAAAGTGTTTTCTTCTAATGTATAAAGATATTGTTTGCATAAATACAGGCACACGTTATGTCCTGAGTTCCTGAGTCCGTGGCTTACATTTTCACCCTGCAAAGTCACGCAATACCATGACAAGATATTAAGTCATGGATTGGACATGGATGGATTTCATGTCTTATGTGACGGATATTTTAAGTTTTCAGCGATTGAATGTGTCCAGATCCAGACTGACAGAATCAAATAATACAAAAACTAAGCGCCAAAAAGAACCAACCTATCATTTTGTCGAATCCTGCGTGAAATAATGTCTTGATTGGCCATGCGAAGCGAGTTAGGATTTGAAAATAAATTTTCTTTTATTGGGCCGTGTGTAAACACGAATTCAATCTTGAATCAAACTGAATTCGTCGAAGAAAATATTGAATTGGATTTTCCTGTTACAAAAAAATATGTTACATCGTGGAATTGGAATTGCGTTTACCCAGGGGCTTTCCTACTTTATGAGACCTTTATGGCGTTCTGCAGGTATGCTATTTATCTGCTGAATCTTTCGGAATAATAGGTGTAACCACTGTCGGTCATTATGTAACATTAGCAGTGGAAGTCCTTTGGCTGTAATGATGATGTTGATAAGCCATTATTGAATGTATCTACTTAATAAAACTTAATAATCTCATAGCCAGTTGCATTCATTGATTGGCAAACGATCGCTGAGGTTAAGCAACGCTTCGCGCGGTCAGTCTTTGGATGGTGGTGCCGAATAGTGGTAGCGTGCGTTGTCGTACTTCGGAGAGCACGTAAAATTCTCACTAGACGGCAGTCATTAAGCCAAGTCGGAGGCCTTTGGGTGGCATGAACAACTCCAACACAAGGTTGGCCACTAACCAGTAACCACACGAAATGAACACAATAACTTATATAACGACGGTGAGCAAAGGATTTTTGAAAATTTAGATCCTAAAAAGATTAATTAGGTCCCATTAGGCCCTAAAAGGGTTAAATCGGGCACACAATAATTATCTTCCTTCCTAAATGTATAATGCATTCAATAGATTGGACTAATTAGACTATGTGTGTTCACTGTGATTTAAAACATAAGCTTCTTTCTTCCATGTTGTACCTATCAAGCCTTACAACATTTGGTTTTGTACAGTTTGTATTTAACGCACAAGATATTGTATTGTATGTTTTTTTGTTAATCACTTTATTCTTATTTTAAACACATTCAAAATTATTTTCTACTTTTTAGTTCGAAATTAGGAGATCCGTAGAAGAACTAAAGTTGTCGACATAGCTGAAAGGATTAGTAAATTGAAGTGGCAATGGTAGAATGGAGACCGCGCACCGGAAAACGCAGCGTGGGACGACCTCCAACGAGGTGAACAGACGACCTGGTGAAGGTCGCTGGGAGTCGTTGGACGAGGGCGGCATGTAACCGCTTGTTGTGGAAATCTAAGGGCCTTTGTTCAACAGTGGACGTCCTGTGGCTGATATGATGATCAACAAAAACATGGTTTTTTATTTTTTTAAACTACCGTTTATATTTTTTTTTATTTTTTTTGTGCGTCTTACTACATGAACGTGATAGTTGTTTTATTTTGGAACGAAGTTCTTTTACGCGGCTTACAGTGGATTGAACTGGCAGAAATCGTCACGTAACGAAAAAGCGTTATAAAAAGCGATATGCCCCCTCCAAGCGACTTTTCTCTCTTCTCTTTCTTACAGTCTCTTTGTATTTTATAAGGTTATCCATTTAAATTATTGCACTGTCATCGGTTCTTCATAAGTGTGCAAGTTTCAAATCAAACCGACGTTTGAAAGGGGATGAAAATCGAGTTCAAAAATTTCGCTACCTGGATTCATATCATCATTTCGGCCGAATGAAGTCCACTGCTGGACACAGGCCTCCCCAAAGATCACAACGACCGATATGGGTGTGTTGTAGGCTCATTGGGGGGTTTTGCCATAATCGCCACGCTTGGCAGACGGGTTGGCGATCGCAGTTGAGTTGTTAATGTACTCGAAGGACGCTGCTGCCCATCCTCCGGCCAAACACTTAGTCGACTTTTACGACACCCACGGGAGGAGATGGGGTGGTGGCATTCTGAGCCGGCATTCATATGTATCTATGAATCTAGGTAGCGGAATTTTTGAACTCGATTTAGATAGATACAATAAGCTAATGAAAGCGTGTTAAAAATGAAAGTCATGCTCCATGAAAGACATGGAAAAATATATAAAGATGTGTGGTTACAGAAAGGAACAGATCACTCAATAGCACTTTTCACATTATATGATGGCGTTAGGTGTTGTACATGTATCTACATTATAGCGTTACCCCATCCGAATGACGTGAGTTCTAGAAAAGGCAGTTTTTTTGTTTGTTATTCGGTATCGAATTGTTTGGTAATCGATTAGTTTATTTAATAATCAATTTTTGTGTCTTAATTATTTCATGCAATTGTAACGAAACTAGCTCTCGTTATAAATAAAAAACAAGAATACCGGCTTGCGAAAAGACTGCACTAATTGCATACCATGGTGATAAAGGGTCAGTGAGTGATACGATATGGGTTGGTCCTATGAGGTAACTCCACGCACTTAGGTATGGCATTCCTATTCCAGAAGAAGTGCGTCAGGGCAATGTTTGATGCAGGTCCATTAGACTCTTGCTCTAGTGTGATCATACGAGGACCTGGAGCCTCCCTTAGGTGCCGAAGATGACCGCTCCAGTGGTTTTAGCCGGTAGGAGTCCGGCATACCCCTTCGTCCTTCCCGGGGGCGAAGGAAGTTCATGATGAATTTCCACTGGGCACCAATAAAAAAAAAAAAAATAAAAAAAAAAAAAAGGTCCATTAGACTCGTCTACGCTTTTCTTAAAATCTATATTTATGATATCGGTATGTTCATAACGTAACACCCGGAATTGTTTGAAAAATCTAGTGACAGATAGAACAAAATTTCAGCTCCCAACGATATCAACAACTGTCTTTGTAAGAAGCTGTAATTGTATGATAATATTCAGATATTACCTCAGGATGTAAGGGAGCTACACGATTACGACACTTACACGATTTCAGTTTTCTCTTAAAAATAATTTCGTGAGAAATGTTTTTATACTAGTAATAATTTTATGACATTTCATAAGTAAATAAATAAATAATTATGATCGGTTACATTGCATTTATAGATATTACTATAGTTACAAGTGTTAATTGTAATGCCACATTTAAGAAATTATTGTACGTACCTAATTAATAATGTTTTGCATGCCGATCATACGGTGAGACATGATGAGGTAGTACTGCCAAAGCACATCTTTGTAAAAACCATGTTTCTTGCAAATATCTTCCTTTTTTTTTTGAGTTTTTGGAGTTTACTCCTTAAGAATCGATTTATCTATAAGGTGAGGTGAAAATTTTGTTCAGAGTAATTTTTTGTCGAGCCTTAACTAAAATGCGTTGTTTTTCTGCGCCTACCTTGCGCACCTTCTGTCATGTATGTGTCAAATGTCGTTTGATGTCAAAATTTTATATTATTTCATTTAATATAGATAAGGAAAACAATTGAACGTTGCCGAGAGATTTGTTAAAAAAAAATTCATTTTTGAGAAATATTTTATAAATATGTAAAGATTGATTAAATCTGAATACCGTACAACATTGCCTTATACTTGACATTGGCGAAATTGTGGAAGATACTCTACAGAAGCCATAATCTAAGAGAAGAAGAAGGAGTAATATAGATAAATATTGATATCATTATTATAAATTATTAAAACGCGGTGGAATGACTAAAAAAAATAATGGATAAATCTAGTTTAAGAGACGGTGGAAGAAAATCCGATGAACACGTGGATGTAGTTACGAGGTAGGTTATAATTAATTTTTATATATGATCTTGTACATATAAACATCCGTGCTTTTTATTTTTTAACCCTCATTGCCTATTAATTACTGAGACAATTGTACTTACGGAGTAAAGTTGAGTCGTGCGTCGGAGCTGACACACACTTTTTTTCTTTTAACAGAAATATTACGAGTATATTCATCACAATTTGAATTAAAATCAAACGGCTAGCGCCGTAGCTGGATATTTATAAATTACTACGTCGGCTATGAAGTAGATGTCATAAATATTCTTTGTAGTACACTTACTCAATATATATAACCAACGACTACATAAATTAACAATTAAGTAAATTGTGATTCATTAGCCGCGAAATGATTGTGTACAGAAACTTTGTTTGTCGGCCAGTGAGTTGCAAGTTGCCCTTTGTAAAGTAATCAAAGCAAAGGCAATAAATGTGTTATTAAATATATGCGAACAGCGTGTTTTACTAAGAATGGGTGCTATTGTTGCCAGTGACGTTGGCAAAATTGCAGATGTATTTTTTATGTAGTGAGAGGCAGAACTGTTTTATTTACCTATGTTTAGCAATGGGGTGTGATAAGTTGACTTGATTGATCCATTGTTTATTAATTTGATATAAAAAACAGGCTTATACAATTATCAGGTCAATATCTGCGGAAGGACAAGGGCTTCACGGATACGGAATAATCATACCGAATAAAATGCGACAGATAAAACTAAGCCGTTTGAGGTAGGTAAGTTCAAAAATACCTTATATTTTGTCACAAGAACGAAGTCCCGACCCAACTAATAAAATTCGGTGACTATGATTCGTGAATCACAATAACTGATTTCATATCTGTCAATTCTTATAATTGCAAACCACGAACGTGAAACGGAGTGCTCTATTATGGCCAGAAAAAATATCGCTATAATAAATACAAGAGAATATTCGAATCAATAATTCTTACTTAATAATACGTTCTTTAATTTAGGTTATTATTAAACAAAAGTAGATTTTTTTTTTCTTGGGCTATATTTTGGTCTGTATGATTGTGAACACGATCTTTTGATGGTCTCAATTGACCACTTCGATTTTTTTATTAGCGTCGGTATTGATTCTTTGGGAGCTTTTACAAGTTAATTATTGGAATCCATGTCACCGTACATTAATAATTAAATTAAACTCCTAATGGTATCAACTGCAACAAATCAATCGTTTTTCAGCAATGAAAAATACTGTTATATGTTCATTATTTTATAATTCTAAATATGCGACGAGAGAAGCTAATACCTAATTTTTCTATTACTATTTAAATTATATATACCCAATTAATATTACATCAACGTTAAGTTAACATAATTTCAAATTCAGAACATCACCTGACAGAATTTGAATTTGTTCATAATACGACTGGTCACGAAGTTTGCCGATGAATAAATTCCGTTTCAATACGGCCAGCCGATCAGAATCTAGTCAATTCTGAAATCCGGATACGTGGCAGTTTTGTAAATGACTGTGATCTTTTGAATAGCGTTCACCTGCGTGTTTTTTGCTTAACGATATGTCAGCCTAAAAGTATTTTCATAAAGCATTCTTCGTTGTACCTAAAACATTTTATTTCATTAAATATTTAAACAATTTTGCTCGGCATGTCTGCGGAGCTGGCGTCCTTGAATAGGGCTGGTATGCTAAACTTTTTTACTTAGGACAAACTACAGAGAGTAGCTTGATATGATGCTACAGAATATCTTTAAAGTTTATTCCCAGACATTGTCGTCCAAGTTCGTGAATAAATTACAACAACAGTTATGTAATTTAGGTTATATTGATGATACATTTACAAATTATTTTCGTATCTAAATTGACTGGTATATAAACAGGCTGCTGCTGCAGGCTAACTATAAATGTCATTGTGACCACCAATGCCTATACTACGCGTGGTAAATACGGTGATGTTTCCTGACGCGGCAGTTTTCTAGCGTACCTAATAAGCCTCCTTATAGACAGAAGGCATAGAATTAGCAATCAACGTTACAGTACACAGTTACAGTTACAGTTTACAGACAGATGATTGATCGGATGTATGGAAGAGATGCAGAGCGGCGATAAGACTACAAATTGTATCTGAATTATGGTATTAATCTCGTATTCTTTTTGTGGTGTGCCATAAACTAAATTTATTATTTATTACTATTGATGAATAAAATTACAATTTTAGCTAAGCTAAAAGAGAGACAGCCCTGTAAAATTCTCTTCGGGTTTCAAGGCATCACTTGAGCGCCCTTGTTGACTGTAGCACTGTAGTGCGAACAAAACCGAGTATTCATCCATCTCTCTTGTGTCTTTGCTACGTTTTCCATGGAGTCCCAAATTCAATTGTCCCTTCAGGAGCCCTTGATGGGCATTTCCTTGCCTTTCTGCTGGGGCCTTATATTGAAATAAGTATAAGTACGGTACATCCGGCGTTTGTGTGATAACTGATAACAGAGAGAGATAACCGATGATTTTGTAAATATATTTTAAGTTCAAAGTTCTATAGATACTTCGTGCATTCATACTGAAAATGAGCATAAATTATCGTGCTTTAGGTGTATTTATATAATTTTCCGAACGATTTAAGCGCTGCCAGTACATTTTTAATTACTAACGAGATTGAATTAAGCGGACGTTGATTTAATCCAGTAAAACAAGCCAGTGACGTCATTTCAAAGAAAGGATGTACTTGTATAATCAGTGGGTAGAACTTTTTCAGGGGCTTAGCGGAAGACGCAATGGACTCGCTAATTATGTAAATCTCCTTTGTCATGAGCTTATTCCGTTACATCAAAAATTGTAGCAAACGTAATTCTTTCTTCACGAGTTTTTCCGCGGAAATACAACCTAATTCTGTGGTGTTAAATGTTAATATTCTTTAGTGGTTGTGTAGTTTGGACATGTTTAACTAAATAACATAGTCAGGGTCACCGAGAGGTCGTTGGCTACCATGTTCGTAATAGTTTAATTATTAAAACTACTTTTTGAGTCTAGAATTTAACTCGACTTATATTTATATAGAGGAAAAAGAAAAAGAAGGTCTCTAAAAAGAAAATTTTGTAGAAATCATTTAGAAAATTCGGAATTTTTAACTTTGACTTAATATTTTTCGATATAACTGCATACTGAGTGGAAATATTTTGTCAGCGTTTCTTGAATTATTACAAGGATTGAATTTTATAATGGAGGATTAGGCCAAACACTTGGCATGTGAGGTGCTATGACCAAACACTGAGTGTTTCCTGAAAATGTATATCCCTGCATTTTTTTTATAACGACCCAGTAGGTCAGTAGCTTGACATTAGAAACTGTCTCCAAAATAAATTATTAATTATCTTTATTTAGGAAGGCGAGGAGATGAATCAGATTATGGCAAAACCCCCCAATAAGCACACAACACAAACCCATGCCAGTTGTTGTGGCAATTTTTGGGGGAGGCTTCTGTTCAGAAGTGGACGTTTTCCGGCTGAAATTATGATGATTATGAATTATTATTTGGGAGCAGTGCTCATGAAGAAATGGTTGAGCACTAACGTAACCCACTCCTGATAAGCTAAACACAGCGACAGCAGACGCGTCAGCAGTTATCGCGCAGCCAAGGATCCCGGTGGCAAATCGCCTGAAATTTAAAGGCGAGAATACAATTTGTTGTTCATTTATCGGCCTACAGAGGTAGGTAGGTCATGAAGAATTTCCACTGGGCCCAATGAAAAAAAGATCTTCGCCTGTTTAATTGCTATCGGCAAATACGCAATACCAAAATGCTGTTTACAGCGATGGCTGCGTGATTTACGTCTATCGCATACCGTCTACAACATACATAATCAGCCTGCCGGTCGTTCAGAGAATGGTGTCATATATGTCACCACGTACCTGCTATCCTTTTACATGTTATTATTCTTTAAAGACATTTATAAAGGCAATGGCCTGCAATTTGTGTTAATAAATACCTGCCTTAATGCTTCAGCGAGGATTACTAATTCATTTTAATCCCTCAACATCCCTTATAATCCACCCTGCTATTGTAAATAAATTAAACGAGCTAATTGGTTTGTTTATAATTAACTTGTTACGGCTGTGTGGTTAACGCCAAATATTAGGTCACCCTTCCACTCGCGGGCTTAGTAAAATGTTACCAAGGGATATCAAGAGGATGAGAAGATGCGTCCTTAAGTGTACTGATAAGCAATTACCAATCTGCCTGCCAAGCGTGGTGATTATGATTATATATAGAATGTATATGCAAATACAAGAATAATTAAAGGGTATGATTGATATAAAAACAATTACCTAATGATAGTAAGAACTTTCAATCACATACCAGTACCACAAAATCACACGATTTTTATGCTACAACGCACGAAACTCATGGACTCTTCGCTGGTCAGTAGCCATTGATAACGTTAGTACCTAGCGCGAGCAGAGGTTTGGCAACAACGCAACCGGCTCGGTACTTTGATCATCACCAAAGTAAATACTAAGGCAGTCGACAGGCGGAAACAAAGTGATCGGCTTTCCTTCATATTTTCCCCAGACATAGGACCGGCCAAAATACCTAAACCTATTCGAAAACACATTTTTTTCATTCGTTTATGTAATTTTGGCGACCTAAAATAGTCGTATCATCTTTTTAAAACGGGATAAAAATCACTAAAGCCATCTTAGTTCATCATCTTAGTTACACTTGATAAAAATTACAAAGTGTACTTTTTTAAAGTAAATGTACGCAAGAGTTCAAAGAGACCGCCGTTTTGAGCAAGACACACTAACACTTCCTGTCAACGCAAATTGTCTCTTCGCCGTGAAGAATAAAATATTCGCGTATTAACTCGCGGAAAGCAAGCTTAATACGTCTTTTTAAGATGCACACACTACACACATTACAGTCGGGAAATCGTTCCTTTCCATTTGGACCACTTTCATACTACCTACGACAATGATATTTGGTATAAAATATCATTGACCTACGATGATACGCTATCGAAGAGTTCGATATATGAAAAAGCAATACGGCGCCGACGTGGTGGCTGATCTTCAGCTATGATTATCAAATTGAGCGATCGATCGCGGTAGAAAAAAAGCGGTGACGCGCATCACTCTGTACCCCTAGTACGAGTTTCTTTTCACGATCGAAACGTAATAGTAAACTACATAGTTACCGCGTTCGGAGCTGCGATTGGCCCGCACCAAACTCTTCAGCCAATCGGAGCACCGAACGCAGTAACTATGTAGTTTACTATTACGTTTCGATCGTGAAAAGAAACTCGTACTAGGGGTACTGATAAGTAAATTGGCAACTGGCGGGACTCTCCGCGCCGAGCGGGCGCGCAGTGCGAGGGGGAGCGAAACGATATAGGTACGATGCATCCAATGTATCCGACATTGCATCGTACCTACACGCAGGGGGGTGCATGGGAAATGAACTGTGTTAATAAAAGTGCCATATAGCCAGGAGCCTTGACTTAGAAAAGAATAGATATTTTTAAATAAATTAAGTATGTTTTTTTTTTGTGGAATGTCATCAGATAGGCTTATACTCTCACCTCCTTCAAGGTTTCTTGGGTTTGCATATACACCTTGTATGGTCGTTTATTGTTGCGATCATCGTAAGACCCGTTTTCAACAGTTCATTAAATTTTATTAGGTTATTAAGTTTTGTAACCCACGGCTAAGGCTAGCTTATTTTGTCGGTGTAATAAGCGAAAGAATAATGAAAAGATCATAAAGTGAAGTCTGCAACGATTCTACTTGTATATTGGCACATCATGCTCCTGGCGTTATCAGACGGCAGACACTCTTTACGTCATCATTATTATCATAATCATATCAGCCAACAGACTTCCACTGCTGAACAAAGGCCTCTCCCATATATTTGCATAGCAAATTGGGCCGTCAAATTAGGAGGAATTTGTTAGTAGCTACTCACCTCGCTTGTTTGTGATGTTGGTTGGTGTGAGCAGTATGGCTGTTGTTCCACAGAAAGGATGTTGTTGCCCATCCCTCTGGTTTAGAGTCCCTTAGTCGCCTTTCACTATATCGATGGGAGGAGATGGGGCGGTGCTATATTCTTATTCTGGATACCACACGGATAATCCGGACACCACATCGATATTTTGGACACCACACAGATAATCTGGACACCACATTTTCGGTAGGAAACTGGGTGGCTCAAATAAGTATATAATATTAAATGCCGTTTCAGTATTCGGCGGTTAGTTACCAGAGCTAGAGCTTTTTTAATGCATAATATATGTATGCGACGGTGTTGGCAAAATCCCAGCCTTCTTCTTGATATTTGTGTTTTGACCTGTGTGACCTGCTTATATTTGCCACGAACTTCACAACTGTTCGTGGTGTTGGGAGCGCGACCACTTAGTGTTATTTTTATAACCCAAATAATACCAGAACTACCAAAGAATACCAACACTATGGAAGGAGAACGTATCTTCTTTCCTACTCCTCCTCTTCCTTGTGTGATTCATTTCGTTGCGAGTATCAAGACAGTTATTCATTTTCCTGCGACTGGTGTATTTCGCTGGCCGCCATTAGATCGTAATAGATCGTGATGGATTGTGGTTTACCTACAGTAGTTAAAGTAGTAGGAAGAGAGATGTGGGACTGTTAAAAAAAAATAGGCCGTTTTACACTTACTGTACACGTACAACTTGCTGACGGGACGAGCAAGCCAGGCAGTCAAGTCAGTCAGACGGGCAGGTGAATTCTGGTGGTAAGCGTCATGCCTGCCCATAACAATTGCAATGCTACTCAGGACAAGTCTTGCTTGGCACCACACTATGCTCGTCACCTCGAGACATTCGGTTATTTAGGTTCTTACGCCCAGTAATTTCACTAGCTACAGTGCTCTTCAAACCCAAGCACAGTAATGTCTAAAGTTTAAACACTACTGCTTAGCAGCGAATAACTATCACTACCTACCTCGCTAGCCTCTTGCAATAACTACCACCAGTATAGAAAGGTTTTGTGAACGCCAGTATTCTCGCCCCTTGCTTGTTAGTCGTTTTTATCCTCTAACTACGTAATAAATAAAGATACTCAAGTGACTAACAGCCGGTTGCCGAATCACCATATTTAAATCCTGCTTAATAATTAGAGACACTCGCCTTCCTTCCGGAACCAGGATTTAAATATTGTGGCGTTTCAGTATTCGGCCGTAAGTGTATTATCGAAATAGCTAATTTTGTTTGAAATCACATGCTAATATCGTATTGGATTTCAATATTGTTAAGTTATGGCATGTTTCCAGCCCACTGTGCAAACACGATAGTGACCTCCTTTCGAGATGAATGTTATTTTCCGACGGTGACTGGCCGATATTATCTATATTTTTGTTTATTACCCTAACAGATCATGTTGTTTACGGAAGGAAAGGATTTCATGTTATATCTACCGTAATTATTGCACTAGAAAGCGTCTGCACAGTTTACGCTATTTGTGTAGGCGAAGTGTTCGTTGACCCGGTGCAGTGTTGCGACTCTTCAGGCGGCCAATAGCTCGGCCCAGCTCCCCTTCCGAAACCCCTAATTCCTCGGCCCAGACCGAGGCAATCAGGGGTGGAGAGGGACCAGGGTGGTCCCAGACCGCCGGAAAGAGCGTTGATAGTAGTACTCCCTCCAGCAAATCCGGGGCCACGGTTTCGGTCACCGGGGGGACATATGGGCGTAACTTGCCCACTACCATTCGGTAGGGTCTCCCCCACGGATTCCTGTCTAGTTCCTCCAGGAGCTCATTTCAGGACCGAGCCTTCGCCTCGCGAATTGCGCTATGTAGCGATTTCATGGCCGCCCGGTAGGCCAAATAGGCCTCTGCAGCTGTAGCACTGCGCAGCGTCGGCTTCGTTGGTACCGGCGGCGGGATGCCAGGCAGACCACGCACAACTGTGCGATCTCATCCGACCACCAGTACACTGCCGTGCGCCGGGAACGCCTGGCCCGGGGCATGGATGCGTCGCATATTGACGGCAATCGGTACTGCCTAGGAATGAAACACCATTTCAATAATTCTCGATTCTTTTGACAGTCTGGTAAAGAATTATTGTGGCCAGCATTTATACATAATTATGATCTATCTTCCACATACATTGTGAAAAGGAACACCTCTGTAACGTAAATAGTCAAGCTTTAACACCGCTCAAGTCGCAAACAGAAACACTGGAACACTGCTCAAGAAAGAAAACAATAACATTTTTTTTAGATTGATTTAAGGGAATAATACCTACTCGAATTGATACAGTTGTACTCATAAACGGTAACTTACCTTTATACACTTATTTTATGAACTTTTATCACCTCTAAACCTGATATTAATAAGTAAAATTCAACTTGTAATTTGGCAGCTGCTTCTAAACTGATTAAAACAGTATGGTGGAATTTGTACGCTGTTGCACAGAAAACTGACTAACGTTGTGTTATTTTTTATTAACAACTACTAATTGGGAGTAATTCTTGGATCTGACGAGTTGATCAAAGCATGTAATAACTGCATCTAATGGTGTTCAAATCTCGTAATCGCCAAATTTCGAGTTGCGCT
Source organism: Diloba caeruleocephala (assembly GCA_947459985.1). NCBI lineage: Eukaryota > Metazoa > Arthropoda > Insecta > Lepidoptera > Noctuidae > Diloba > Diloba caeruleocephala. Next base: position 7,926,053 of record OX381621.1, on the reverse strand, counting down.
GATGTTGTTTGCTAGCCGACGATATGTAATACAATATAGTATAGAAAAGTTCACATCCAACCGCTGAATAATTATTAGTAAAATGTAAACTGGTACAATTCCATAATAGATCATGCAAATATTTGTTCCGTGCGGGAATCGAACCCACGACCCGGAGCGCAGCAACCGACTGTATCAGCCACTGCACCAACCGTGCCGTCCTTCATGATTATTAATATAGGCAATGTCACTCCTTTGTGTTCCAATTTCAGTTTAATGGCGTGTTTGTGCTCATACAATGGCGTTTGGTCGTTGATTCTGCCAATGTCAAAGTGGGGTATAACAAATAAGTATTAAATTAGTGATGGGCTGCATAAACCATGGTTGGGTCATACCTAGCCCCGCCCGACTTTATAAGTAAAGATTTTTTTCCTTTTCAGGGGTTTTAATATTTTTGTATCGTGTAGGGTTTTTGAAGTCGGTATTTTTTTTGTTAAAAAGCTTTATTTGTTTTTTTTTTGTGTAAATAAATTTAAGATCTTTTTTCCAATTTGGTATAAGTATTTAACACTAAAAATAAGAATGACTCAAATCGGTTCTGTGATCTCAGAGGAATCGAAAGACATCATCTAGATAAGCGCAGTCAAATTAACCTGTTTATTGAAGCTGATTAAAAAACTACTCAACCAAATGTTAAGAATTTTTTCTTTCGAAATCATTCTGCATCAGTTAAAAAAAGAATTGCTCAAATCGGTCTATAAATCTCGGAGTAATCGGAGAACATACAAAAAAAATACGCATCGAATTGACAACCCCCTCTTTTTTGAAGTCGGTTAAAAAAAACGATCTTATCTTATCTAGCATTAAAACCGATCTGGTTGAATAACTTAAAAACAGGACATTGTCAAATTACACTATCGAACTATAAAATAATAATGAATATATTAGATAAATAAACTAAAATAGATTGTTCTTTCATACTTTGTGTTACAGTAGTCCATTGTTTTAATATTGACAGACTTGAAATTTTCATAGGATTATTCAATAAATAATATAAAATGTCAAACAGCCAACTGTTAAAATCAATATGTGCCTGAAATTAATGTTCCAAGTTGCAATATGGCAGCCCACAAGGCCCGGCTGGAACGCTCGCTTCGATCGTTTGTAAGGATTTTGTTGCATAGTATATACTGAGATAAAGTGTGGTGCGATTATGACACAGCTTTTGTTGCGCAATACTAGGCGCGCGCAACATCAAGCGATGTTGCCATATATCGTGCTAAGTTGCCAGATATGTCGGGTAACTAACATGTATGTGGAATTGCGCTGAGCTGGCTTCCTGCACCGTAGGGCGACGTTTTAAATGAGTTGCTAAGCAGGTCACGAAAGGTGTAGCTAAACATTAATCCCCAAGTGAATACAATAATACAGTGAAGTCTACGTGGTGCTTTCATCATATGAGTCAAAGAACGACCACTGCCGTACTGTGAGGTAACATTTTTTTTTTAAATAAAATAAAAAAGACCTTGCCCATAGATCTCTACAATTTTGTCGTCATTTTGGAGGCAATTTGCTAGAATTTGAGAGCAGTATGGTCTCTGTGAACTGTCCCACAAAAGGGACTGGCTTAGAGTCCCTTAAGGCCGAAATTAATAATCAATTTAATCCGAAGCTTTTAGATTTAAGATTTTGAAAATGATCTGTTTTTGTATTAGGATCACAAGTAACAAATGCCCAATCACAAATCCAAAGATTTTGGATTGGATTAATAAATAATTTCGGCCGTTAGTCACCTTTTACGACATCCGCGGGAGGAGATGGAATAGTGCTGTATTTTTAATCTGGGCACCATGCGGAAGCCATTCTTCGGGTGCCCGTTAGCAGGGCACTTAATGTGAGCTGTAATTACCAGTCAAAAACCCCTCTTAAACTGTCACGTTTCCTCTAAAAGTACTGTTTGCGGCTGACAAGCAATGATACCCGATACCATGCATCTAAAAATTGTGTCAAAAGTCGAATTTAATAAGCAAATAAATCACCCATGTATGTACGTCATTCGGTCAATTAGTCCCTGAAGTTCAATGCGGTTTATTTATAGATATCTTGATCGATCAGGCTAAATGTCAGGTCAGTTTAAATCACTAACTTATTTCATAATACTCCGCTTGATAGCCTTATTTATTTATTAGGCTGGAGCTGTGGCCCAGTCATCGTCGTCATCACGAATAATAGCCAATTCGAATTCTGTGCCTGCTGTCCTAAATGGCTAACTGCTGGGCAGAAGTACACACACCAGCCCGTAAACGTCCACTGCTGAACATGGGCCGCCCAATGATCCCTACAATGAGCGGTCATAGGGGATATTGCCATGATAACCACGCTTGGCAGGCGGGCTGGTGATTGTAGTATGTTGTTACTAGTACACGGGAGAATGCTGCTGCACACCCTCTTGATACCAACTCTAGTCGCCTTTTACGACACTCACGGGTGGAAATAGGTGGTCAATTCGTTTCTGGTAAACACCCATATATATAGGCAACATTGCCAGCGTAAGGATTGCCTGCCCTCACAACCAGGCAACCAGTATTGGTAATTATAAAGCAATCATTTTCTTCATTTACGTTTTCTTATAATTTATAGTGGCTTGTATTTATGCGTTTACAAGAATAGTACTACCAAAAAAAAATCCAAATCCTTGCCAAAACGGATAAATGCTCATAAAATTGCGTTGATAAAGATTCTAATAACTGTATTATTTTTTATGTTATTATATAGAATCAAGAACCAAGGATTCATGTTTTCGGCATTAGAGTAACCCAAGGGCCACCCCAGCCGCACCTTAACCCTTTTTTTTTATTGGTGCCCAGTGGAAATTCTTCATGAACTTCCTTCGCCCCGGGGAAGGACGAAGGGGTATGCCGGACTCCTACCGGCTAAGCCGCACCTTAACCTACTGTGCCAATACTTGGTCCAACTTAATTTGATGTGCAATCAGTGTTTTTGATTTGCAAACTGTATTTAATTCTTATAAAATGATTGTACAAGTGTGCTAGTGGTGTAGTGTGTAGTGAGCTCGGCTTAAAAGAATACACAATTATCCGTAAAAGCTTACATGAAATAAATGACAGAAACTAAAGCACGCTGAAGAACGCTGTTGTCCATCTTCTGTATAGACGTTGGAGAAATGAGGTTATATAATGCTCCGGCTATTAGTAAAAATAATATATAATCCAAAATTTCTCCGTAAGAGTAATTGGAAACATAACCCGCACGAATGAAGGTTGGAAGTCATCGCTCTCCATATTGCGGCAACCGGGGTTTATTATAGCTATAAATTATTTATAACCGAACGTTCAATATAGACTATAAGTTACTAAGTGGAAGTTAAAGGGCTTCAGCTGTGTTATATTTATGTTGGGAAATATTTAAAGGTGCCCAAAGAAGTAGGAAAGATTATTATATTAATTAACAAAGATTGACATTGAATGGGTTTCGGGCAACAATAACTCACATTTACTTATTGCAAGAGGCCGGCTAAGTAGCTACTTTTGAGCTATTATACTACGTACTAGAGGAGACATCGCATCATTACGATGTCCGATTCGATTGCGGCGATATCACCGCACTTTACTAAAAATCTTTAGATTTATGATTCTAAACATCATCGTGTGCCGTGTGGCTCAGAATACCACCACCCTATTTCCTCCCGTGGGTGTGGTAGAAGTCGCCTAAGAGATTAGCCGGAGGATGGGCAGCAGCGTCCTTCGAGTACATTAAAAATTCAACTGCGATCGCCAACCCGTCTGCCAAGCGTGGCGATCATGGCAAATCCCCCCAATTAGCCCACAACACATCCATATCGTTCGTTGTGGTGATCTTTGGGGGAGGCCTGTGTCCAGCAGTGGTCTTTATTCGGCCGAAATGATAACCATCATCCGTTTTTGTGTTAGGGTCACTATTAACACAAAAAAACAGACAAATCCTTAATGTCAAATCCAAAGATTTTGGATTAGATAGCTTATTCATTTCGGCTGTTAGCGAAGTGCGGCGATATCACCGCAGTCGAATGGGACATCGTAATGAAGTGCGTAGTACATAATAGCTCAATGGTAGGTACCACCCCTGTGCCAGATATTCGCCGCTAAGCAGTAGTGTATCAACTTTAGACATTAGTCTGTTCCTGTTAGAAGGGCACTGTAGCTAGTGAAATTCTGGGCATAAGAGACTAAACAACTTCATATCTCAAGGTGAGGAGCGCAGTGCGGTACTGCCCAGGACTAGTAGGTACTGGGTAGCATTACAATTGTTATAGGCAGGCATGAGCATGACATTTACCACGAGGCGAATGACATGCAGGTCTCGTCAACATTTTGTATAAAAAATGATTTTAACTACTTAATTTTTAACATGAAAGGAGGCAATATTTATGAAACTATTATAATTAAACACTTTTAAACGGATTACACCCCGTATAGTACGGCTTTTAGTGAAACGTCAGGAAAAACAAAAATCTATGTAGATTTTTGGTAATAGTGTTTTATTAGAATGAGTACCTAATAATCGCGAAAGCCTAAGACCTTACTTTATATAAGTAAATAATGCGCTAAATAGTGAGGTAAAAAAAGATGGTAAGTGAACAGTGTAAAAATAGGGCGCGCCCTGGATAGCCGGTGCCGCGATAAACGACAGGCGACGGGAGCTATTATAATTGTCATATTTTCCTGTTGTGTTCTGGAAGAAACACTGTATTTTATATCGATACTTACCTACTGATAAACTGGCTTTGTATTCTTTATCTCTATTTAACACTTGAGTCTTCGTGTTACATTGTGTATGTACATTTTCGTATTTTTCTAGTTAGATACAGTAAACATTATAGAAAACAAGTCTAAATATACGCGATCAGTAGATTTTAGGTAACGGTATTCACATAACTATAATAGACGTCCTTACACATTTTGTAGGACCGCAAATTATGTTACGAACTACTATCAAAGTTTTCCACGCTAAATCCCCATTTATACTGCAACTCATCACACACTGAAACATAAATGTTGTGACTGACTGACCAATCTTCCCACAAAAACACACTGATCTCTGGCGGTCACGATAGTCCATACTAGTTATGGTCGTTACTACTGCATGCTTTCGGCTTGGAGTTTTTCCACGCTTATTTTACGCTAGTAGACAAGTAAACATAGTATAAAAAGAAAAGAGAGATGTGTTATATGGACACCCAGTTGGAACGGAGTTCCTTTCGCTATATATTTTCTGTGGTTGTATTAAGCTATAATTAAATACCATCTGATAATAACCAGTGATGATACATGGAACAGAGACGTGATCACTGACTGTGGGCCACATAAGAAAGCTCACTCAGCGAGCTAAGGAGGGAGCTATGCTTGGTATTTCTTTACGAGACCGAATCAGAAATGAGGAGATCCGTAGAAGAACTAAAGTTGCCGACATAGTTGAAAAGATTAGTAAACTGAAGTGGCAATGGGCGGGGCACATTGCTCGTAGAACTGATGGCCGGTGGGGCAAAAAGGTTCTCGAGAGGAGACCGCGCACCGGAGAACGCAGCGTGGGACGACCTCCGACGATCTGGTAAAGGTCGCTGGGAGTCGTTGAATGAGAGCGGCATGTAACCACTCATTGTGGAAATCTAAGGGGGAGGTCTTTGTTCAGCAGTAGACGTCCTGTGGCTGATATGATGATGATGATGATTGCGGATTCATAAGTGAGTTTGCTTGTGCAGCAAACTAATGAGTCCCTGGTGAAAAGTAATAATAACAATACGATATTAGATATTTCACTGCGGATTCAGAAGTGAGCTTGTTAGTGAGTCTTACAGAACAGCCACGCAGGTTATTGTTCTGAGTCTGGGTTTAAAATTTATGTTTATAAACTGTACCCAATATATAGGAGAAATACTCGTGTGGTTCAGTTTTTTATAAGAATAGAAATAGCTAAGGTTTAGCGTGTTCATTATGAATCTCTTTGTTAATGATTACCCAATTTATTCTTCGATTCGTTTTTCATAAAAGTAATAACTCTACTAAGTGAACTCAGACGTACTCCAAAAGTACCATAGATTCCAAATACAGTTTCCGTAGGTTTAATCGTATACTTGTATAAATACAGCGTTAGGCCGATAATTGTTGCTTATTAAATGACTACAACAATTGACCGTAAGTGCATATTGCCATAAAAAGAAAGAAAGAAAGAAGATTATTTATTTTGGATCCGCAAAACAAAATAAGGTAATTAATTTTAGGTTAATTAAATTAATGTTATTTAAAAGTAAATTATTATTTCACAAAAAGAACATTAATTACACAAATAAATAATCACCACAATTCGCAAATAGGGTGATCGCATAAAGTCATGGCAATGTCCTGTTATCAGGACGCAGTAGGCGCTCTTGACAAAATCTCTTAGCACCTTTTACGATCTCTACTTCTACGATCCATGGAAAGAGAGGGGTTTGCCTAATCTCTGCCGGGACGTGATCTGAATCTTCATGGCAACCTACACACCCTACCTGTGTAAAAGTCAAGCCTTGATTATAATAATGACGTCGTCATATTCATTATAGCGAACGGATGTCGTGGGAAATATTGATCGTATGGTTACACTGCGCGCCCATGCGGAAAAATATTATATACGAATATAGTGAGCATGCTAGGAGGGCGACGCGGACAGTCCGGTTAGTGTTAAGTTAAAATTAAGTATATATAAAAATATCATGTTTTATATACATGGTTATATTACCTCACTAAATACGTTCCTTATTTATTTAATCTTAACAACTTTACTGAAATATGTCGTGCTTGTTTTTTGTTTTCTATGGGTTTTGTGGATGTTGTAAAAGGCGCCTAATGGACTTTAAATTAGAGGAATGGGCAGCAGCTTCCCTTCTGTGGAATAGTAGCTAAAATGCACACAGCAACCCGTCTGCCAAGCGTGGTGAGCACTGGCAAAAAGAACCCTGCAAAATGACGACACAATTGTTGGGAGACCTTTGTGCAGCAGTGGACGTCCTTTGGTGATGATAATACACGCGTGCAGCATCCATACGTGGACTATACATACGGGGATCACACTAAAAGCTTTTAGAAAATTAAAACACATAATTCGTTCAATGCGAAACAATACAAATAGGTAGGTAGTAGTATGGTAAAAGGAACGGACTCAGCAACGTTGAAACCACGCACTGGTCAACGCTGGTTTAAGTCTGTCCCCTTTACTAAGAATAATACTTAAGCAGAAGACTGCGACAAAAAAAAATACAAAAACATGGGAAATGTATACCTTTATAATATGTATCTCTTGCCAAATTGTTCGGTTGATCAGTATGGGGCCTCTAACATACAAACTGTCACTTTTATAATAGTAGTGAGATGCATATTGTATAAACCCTAGGAATTAAGTAAGTTTTAAAATAATCATCTAACGGCCGAATACTGTAACGCCACTTAATATTAACCTCGCTTTTACTATCGAGAAACCCGTTTTCGGTACGAACCCCTGGTTGCTCAAATAGTTAAAGCGGGGTTAATATTATGGCATTTTCATATATTAATCCCGTTTAACGATTTGAGGTGCCCGACTTCCTATCGAAAACGGGCGTCTCTAATAGTTAAGTGGGATTTAAATATTAAGTGAAGTTTCAGTATTCGATCGTAACTCACCTAAGTCAAACAAAAGAAAAATTAGAAAGAAGTAGAAAAAGTAAAAATATGAGGCTAGGGATACCATTCCATTTATAACCAGTTATATCGAAGTTACCGAATTGAATGTACTCTAAAGTAAACCTAAATGATTGTAACATTTGAATTTGTAATGGAATGGAATGTTCAATATTGGTTTAACTTTCTGCAATCTTTATGAGTTAACGATCGTTCATCTTTAGACAACGAACAGTTCCAACCTTCCAACTGGAGCATTGAAATAGTTCAAGTAAAGTGGAAGCCGAGTCATAGAAACTGCTCTGATCTCAGTAGAGTGGCTCTCATAGTAGTATTGTTGTCTACGTGATATTGAGTATTGGCGTATTATTTGTAATGTACTGCTGAACTGGACATCGCTTTTGACTATTGTGATATTGAGGCTTAGCCAGTCGATCATCAGAACTCTTAACACTTGAAAATTTGCTTCAGGCAATCGTCCGGCTAAGCTGGTTACATTTTTAGCGCAAGCAAGGTATTACTTTTTGTGTTTAATATCGTTTAAAATTGTTATGTTTTACTTATAACGGTGTGTTATTATAATTTCTTTGTTGTAACCAAATAAACTTTTCCATCTTTCTTTCTTCATGATTTTAGTACGTAGCAATGTATATTGCAAGGATTTGTAGTAATTCCAGTGAACTACTGTGTGTAGCAACTGCATCATTGATGATTTCGTATTTTTGAAGTTCGCACTTTTAAATATCCTTGTACCGTAGCAATTCAACTAGATTTAGACGGCACGGTTGGTGCAGTGGCTGATACAGTCGGCTGCTGCGCACCGGGTCGTGGGTTCGATTCCCGCACGGAACAAATATTTGTACGATCTGCAGATAGTTGTTCCGGGTCTGGGTGTATTGTGTGTGGAATTTGTGTTTGTAAACGCACCCACGACACAGGAGAAATCCTAGTCGTATAAAAAAAATAACTTCAAAAAGAAAAAAAAATACTACATTCTCGGTCTTTAAAAGTATATATCCGACATATGTGGCTTTTAACATTTAATTAGTAGATTTAAAGTTTCAGTTTTATTAATTGTTGTTTTTCTGTTTCCGTCCGATTAACGTGAAGGTATATGGTTTTTAAATTTTTAGTATAGTATAAATAGTAGCCTCTGTATTTTTAGTAATAGTAGCCTTTGTATTCTTTGAGTAGATACCCTTATATTAGTTTCCAATAGTATAACGTCGAGGATAAATTGTTGTATATAATTTATATATTTAAGTATGTATGTGTAGATGTAAATATGTCTACTGGTTTGTATTTTAATTGTGATATTGGAATATTTAAGTATAAAAATAATTTATTAGAAAACTTCAACTCCTTCCAAATGATTGTCTGGAAGGAATCGCAGTTGCAATAGGACAGCCAATGGTTATTGGTATTCTTGATTTTCACATTAACATTGTATTTCTGTTTTTACTGTGAAATAAAGTTGATTGATTAATTTATTTTTACTGTCTATATTACGTCGTCGTAGTGAAGCAAACTCTCTGATAGGATCTGTCAAAAGCATATCGTACAATATCTCGTAGAAGCCACAGAACGTAAATCTCAGCATAGAATGAACCGAGATCTTAGAATAAAATAAAGTAAACCTTCTATTCTAAAGCCGGATAATCCCCAGAGGAGGAAGATTACGTTCTATATGTAGTTAGCGGAAAAATGCAAATTCCTTCTTCATGCGGCTACAGTAGGCCAGTTATGTATCGATCGGATATGCCAGAGGTCCACAGGTGTTCGCCATACGACCCTGGCGTCTTCCCAAATCCATGTAACGTTCCGACGCTTTCGTTTTTAAACGAATGCATATTATATGAAAAAAGTCCGTTTTCGTTGAGTTGAAATTGACATTTGAACAAAACCCCCCAGGTACTTTCTGAAACTGCTTGCGTTCCGCGTCATACAAGTGAAGCAGTAGAATTTTTGTAGTGTTCGATTTTCTTTCAAACACCTAGAAACTAATCGATTTCTGATTAAAATTGTACGGTAGATAAAATAAATAACTTTTTAAAATCTGTAACGACGCCTGTCACCTTAGTCATCCTGAACATAGAACATAGAACATAGAACATTTATTTGCTAGAAACATGGTTTCAGAGATGTTACATCAATTGGTATAGTGCAGCACGTCTCACCGTACAATCGGCATGCAAAAATCAAGTGTTATTATTTCTGTACCTAGTAATGAATTTAAACATATGCAACAAAACATAAATTGAATTTGAAGACACCATAGTCAGTAATATTATTTATTAAATTATATTGAATTAGTGCAGTATGAATATATATATGTAAACGTGTAGACAACATTTACCATGAAACGTACCTATGTCAAAAAAATTATAATATTGCTAAGAGTTTAGTTAGAATGTCATTTCACAAATATAACTGAAAATTACAATATAAAAAATGTCAAATTAAGATTATTATATCTTATTCCAGAATTTCGCAAAAGAGAACATCATTATCATTCGCTTTACAAATCCTTACATGTCATAAACTCAGTAATAGTGTAAAAACATTTATCTACAAGCCATTTCTTAAGCGCAGGTTTGAAGCGATTAAGTGGTAGTTCCCTCAGACCTTTCGGTATTTTATTAAAAACTTGGATAGTCATGCAACTACTATTTCTTTTAAACAAAGCGGTTGACATCATAGGAAGTACTAGTTTACTCGGGTCTCTTGATATAAATCTTCGGTTGTCACTTGTTCTTTCAAATAAATCAGAATGCTTTTTGACAAATACACCGATTTCAAAAATATAGAGAGACGTTAAGGTAAGCAACTTTAGTTTTATAAAGAGGGGCTTACAAGAATCAACAGGACCGGCACCACATATTGCTCTGACACATTTTTTCTGTGATACAAACACTTTACTTATTTCCGTCGAATTACCCCACAGTAACAGACCATATCTGAGTATTGACCCCACGTATCCATGATATGCAGTCCTCTCGCAAGCTAGCCTCCTAATGTTTCTGAGTGCATATACGAATCTGTTGATACGAGTACAAACGTTTTTTACATGGGCTTTCCAGTTACAGTGGTTATCGAGCACTATGCCTAAAAACTTCGTTTCATTAATTTCTGCTATTTCTTGACCATTATAATTTATTTTTAAGTCACTGACAGTGCTATTGTAATTTCTAAATTGTATGACTTTCGTTTTAGATATGTTAACAGTCAGGTTATTTTCATCTAGCCATTTGGATATGGATTGTATACAGTTTTTTAACGTGTGTTCATAATCAAGATTAACGTTACTCTGAGGGATAACTACGGAGATGTCGTCCGCAAAAAGCGTGCATTTATGATTTATGACCTTTGGAATATCATTTATGTAGAGTAGAAATAGGAGAGGCCCCAGAACGCTCCCCTGAGGAACTCCAAATCTATTGGCCTTGTAGGCAGATCTATATGAGGTAGAGACTAGTTTCGAGTCTACACGAATTATCTCTACACACTGTTTGCGGTTATTCAAGTAACTGTCTATCCACTGTAGTGCTTTGCCTCTAATCCCATAGAGGTCACATTTTTGCAAAAGAATACGATGATCGACGAGGTCAAAAGCGCTCGACATGTCGAAGAATATTGCTGAAACACGCTTTCTCTTATCCAAAAACTCAGTCACGCTTTTTACTAGAGAAAAGGCCGCTAGCGTGGTTGACTTGTTTCTCTGAAACCCATTTTGTTCCTTCGTGAGAATGTTGTGTTTGTTTAAAAATCTAGTAATTCGGGAATGCATCAGTTTTTCAAAGATTTTTGAAAAGATGGAAATCAGCGTAATCGGTCTGTAATTATTTATTTCATTCAACCACGAATGCTGCAAAGTATTCGAAACGTCAGGAAAAACAAAAATCTAAATTATACGCGATAGAATCCATTTTAAAGTGTTTTATTACAATGTGTAATAATCGCGAAAACCTAAGACATTACTATAATCTATGTCTGCCTAAGTCTATGACGAAATATATGTAAAAGGTACGTAAGGTATGTAAAGGTAAGGTATTTACTTACACATTTTTAGTCAACATGAAATATTTTTAGACTAATGAAACTCAAGAAACAATAATCAAACATTCAAAATAAAACAAATACATATAAAATAGTGAAGATAAAACTATTTCTATTGTTTTAGTTATTTTTAAGCCATGAAATGATTAAATTATTTTGATGTTATCAAAATGTACTAATGTGCTACAGTTTTAGACTATTTATGTAAATATAAGTAACCTTTATATTTTGCACATACCTGATAGTAATATATCAATTATGTGCAAAATACAATTGATTCTTTAGACTGAGTTAGTAAATAATAATACCTAATAACTAAAGGAACGGGTACTTATGTAGTGAACCCAGTTCTGGAAAGTGATCATGTCACGCTGTACTGGGATCGATCTATCATCACTGATAGGACTATTGTCGCCAATGAGCCTGACATAGTGGTGATGGATCGATTAGAGGGTCGCACGATGATTGTTTATGTTACCATCCTGAAGAGAATATCTTGAACAACTTTATTTAATAATTTATCAATATAATTAGGAAAACAAAGCTTCTATAATTAATGCCTCTATAACCTACTGATTGGCTTTAAAGTGGTGACATCAATGTTCGTTATTTCCCTGCAGTGGGATAGTGAAACAGGCTTTGATTATTTTCTGTATATAATTATATTTTCGGTTGTTGGCGCATATGTTAGTGATCGTATAACTCCTGAACGACTTGACCGATTGAGGTCATATTCAGACAACTGATTTGTTTTATTGATGTTCATAGCTGCTAGGATCAGAGGGCAAATTCTTGTAATTTAAAATGTTCAAAGTATAGTTCCTAATGGCTAAGAATACCACCACCCCATCTTATCCCGTGGGTTCATAAAAGGCGACTCTTGGATTAGCCGGAGGATGGACATCCTCCTTCGAGTACATTTCTAACTCAACTGCGATCACCAACCCGTCTGCCAAGCGTCAATTATGGCTAAACCCCCTAATGAACAAAACAAAAACCCACAACACAAAACCATACCGGTCGTTGTGGCAATATTTGGGGGAGGCTTCAGTCCAGCAGTGGATGTTTTTCGGCTTAAATGATGATGATGATGAGTCTCACTGTCGTAAATGTCACAAACGGTATTCTCCTAAACTAAAAAACATGTCAGACGTGAACTTATTGTGATGAGATTGAAAATGGATCGAAATATGATCGAAACCAAAACGGTATTCTGCTAACATTTTGAACTGACGCAGGTATTAAAATGTTCATTAAATAATCGTCAAAATTGACGTTGACATGAGACTAGATTGAGATCATATTGAACGGAGAGCAGAGATAGAAAGAGGAGCAGAAAACCTATTTTTAGTCACTTCATAATTTGATCTCAGTTCGGTCAACTTTCAGTCATATTGCAAGTTAATTGCGAGAATTGGGCCTCAGATAGGCGCCACCTACCGGAAAGGGCAGAATAATGTCTGCCGAGCCAGCTAATTATAAAGTACTTACTTGTCTGAGAAAAATGCTTGTTAAGAGCAAGTCTTGCAGAGCAAAGTCATCGCTATCAGTGGCTACGAACATTAAGCAACTCCCCTTGGAAATATAACACTAACGTTTATCAGCCAAGTACATTACCAGTCTGAGTCTGGACTAAGTTTAAATGCTGCAAAGTCATGTTCTTTGCAAATGTATACAATTGAAGTGTCTGTTTTTAATGTCAAAATAACAGCTTTTTACTAAATGCATATGAAAGTATATACGGTAATTACAAGAAAAAAACATTTTTTGTGTCTATGCGAACACGCAACCCGTAGCGCAGAAAGCCAATCGCTTAGCCACTGCGCCGAATGGGCCGTTGAGGAGTGAAAGTGTTTCTTGAAACCTAATTGTTAAATGAACATCATTTATTGTTTAAGCTTCTAGTCGTTAACGCCCGCCATCTTCACCCCGTGCTTATATAATTTAGTTTTGCTGGAAATTTTCTATGTCGATCTAGTGTATCATTCTATCATGCCTTAAAAAGGAGGAGATATAACTTTTTTTAAACGTCGCCCCTTAATAGGATGTCTCATGTGTCGAGGGTGCATTTACAGACACAAATTCTACACACAATACACCCAGACCCAGAACATTTACCTGCAGATCATACACATAATTTATTCCGTGCATGAATCGAAACCGCGTGCAGTAGCCGACTGTTTCAGCCACTGAATCAACCATGTCATCAACTACTTGCCAACTTACTTAAACTTATTTTTTTGCTAAAAGAACTTCATCATTATCATCATATCAGCCAAAAATGTCGTCTGCTGAACAAAGGCCTACCCCGTAGATTCCATAAAGATCGGTTAAACGCCGTGTGTCGTAATTTTTGGGGGATTCTGCCAGTACTCATTTATCTTGGTTAGCGGGTTGGAGCTCAGAATGGCCTGCTCATGCCTCTAGTATAAAGACCCTTAGTCGCCTTTTACGACGGCCACGGAAGGAGATGGAGTGGTGCTATATTCTGAATCCAGATACAGCACGGAATACAAACACTTCATGCCGCAACTTTATTAACTATTCATGTTGATAGCTTGGATAATATATTCAACGACGCAACTATAATGCGTGTAACATCGCCAAATGCATCGAACTGCTTTTCTCATACAAATGTTATAAATATTGTGAGCAAACGTCCACAATAACTATTGGCAAAAGATCACGTATATTCGAATGTAGTTTATTTACGTAAATATACCCTTATTGCGATGTGCCGCTGCACGTGCAGCCGATTTATGCTACATGTTGTTAGTATTTATGTTGAGTGTACAGTGATAAATAACGGCCATATTTGAACTTAAGCTAGCTTGAATGAGGTCGTAGAAATAGTGTATCCAATTTTAAACATCGAACACAATACTTTGAATGAGCAAATAAAACATTTTAACTTGAAAAATAGGGATAGTTGCTGTCAACTGGATATCAAAAGCGGAGAACCACGTAGTCCGAGTCCACTTAGAAGACGCCTTTGAGGTACAAATGTCATGTACAGCAGTTCCAAGCGTCATAGAAGGCTGAATATACACTAATTATGAGGCTAATTAGTCACGTTATGAAGTTCTTACAGGGTTGGGATGAGAAGAATAGCCACAAGAAACTTCAATAGAGTAGTAGGGATTTCATCGAAAAATTAATTATGTACCTTATCTATTCTATCTATATATTATAGTATTGACCTCAAATCGGAGATACTTAAACAATATATAATTGCCTGTGATGCTAGGGTCTGAACATCCTTTACAGTTATCCCCTCCGAGATGTGCCTAAAGGCGTGGCACCAATGGGTGGCTCCAGATTGAGATTATTCGAGTTCCTGAAGCCTCCTTACGGTGCCGAACATGACCACTCCGGTGGTTTCAGCCGGTAGCAGTCCGCATACAAGGCATACCCCTCCGCCCTATACCGGGGCGGAGCAAGTACAAGATGTATTTCCATCTGATAAATAAAATAAAAAAAGAGTCTGTACATCCTTCTCTGCTCCGCGGCAGTTTGTGGAACCATAGCGCCTCGGTTTTGTGAGGCGCTATCTGCAGACCCAGAGCGTGGAGTTTGGCTACGACAATTGCCACCGCTTGCTCAGCAAGCCGGATGGTTCCCTCGAAGGACTCCCCGCTGGCCAACACAAGAGTGTCATCAGCGTAACAGACTAAGCTGACGCCAGCGGGGAGGACGACACGCAGGACCGTATCGTAAGCGAGGTTCCACAAAAGAGGACCTTCGTAGGCCTCCCCCTCAGATTTCCACAACGAGCGGTCACATGCCGCTCTCATTCAATGATTCCCAGCGACCCTCACCAGGTCTTCTGTTCACCTCGTTGGAGGTCGTCCCACGCTGCGTTTTCCGGTGCGCGGTCTCTATTCTAGAACCTTTTTGCCCTAACGGCCATCAGTTCTACGAGCAATGTGCCCCGCCCACTGCCACTTCAGTTTACTAATCCTTTCAGCTATGTCGACAACTTTAGTTCTTCTACGGATCTTCTCTACGGAGGATTTCTCAGCTCTTTACTACTACTACTTCAGCAAAAATATTTACTAATGTATTTCTACTTCGTTTTTTTAGTTACAACTTGCTTTTTATTATGTACGTCACCGGATAGATGTCCGCACTCATTAGAAATCAGAGTAATAATATGCTGTATTGCACAATATAGTCGAATAAAATGTCGTACTGCTGGAAAATGAAAATATTTTATTTCACGGATGAACGTTACATTTAATTCCTATACTCGACATACCAATAGTTATACCAATAATAAAAAAAATCTTTTGCTTTTTCTTCTGATTCCACAATCTGAGTCATTAAATGTATTTGCAACGTGGAACATACTCGCTTGGAACGGGTCGTAAATGTTATCAAAGCATGTCATTGTAACTGTTGCAGTATAATCTATACAAATAAATAAAATTGAAGTGTCTGTTTGTAATGTCAAAATAACAGCTTTTTACTTAATGCATACGATAGTATACACGGAACATATAACAAAAACACATTTTTAAACTTTTTGTCTGTCTGTCTGTCTGTCTGTTTGTTCCGGGTAATCTCCGAAACGGCTGGACCGATTTTGACGGGACTTTCACTGGCAGATCGCTGATGTTATAAGGAATAACTTAGGCTACTTTTATTTTAGAAAAATAATTAGGGTTCCGCGCAAAAAAAATAAAATCCTTGAAATCCAATATGTGTATTCTATGTCAAGTGTCTATGTCGAAGTACTCTAAATATCTTTTTAAATTACACGCGGGTGAAACCGCGGGTCCCAGCTAGTATTAAATAATATTTTTGTGAATATATAGAAAATATGTCCATTTAGTTGAGATGAATAATAATACCAAGTGCAGTTTGTCAACTCGATATTTTTATTAATCATGTTAAACTTCTTCCTCTTGGCCTGGTCCCAAGTTACTCGGAGTCGGCGCAATGTGCACAAGCACAAGCTTTGGCAAAGTTTTTACAGTCGGCCGCTTGCCTGATACCAACTCTCCTTGGGTATGCTAGTGCTGGTAGTTTACCCGCCACCTGCGGTTAGTCCAAAGTGTTACGCACCTGGTTGGAAACTACCTTTGTCACCTTCTACGACACCCATGGGATCAGATGTGGTAGCCGGGAAGATCCTGTTAAACTACCGTAACTAAATTGTGTTTTTACTATCTTGTCCCTTATTTTCCGGATTGTATTATGAACCTTACAACCAAATTTCATAAATAAAAATGTTCAGGGAATCCGACAACTAGAATAGCATACTCGTAGAATCATTTACATATTCAGTAATTAGGTCCTAACAGACACTATTACTCGTCATATTGAAACAACGAAAGGCATTTCGCCACATGACAACTCTGCGAACAAATGCCAAAAAAAACTCAGAGCTAAGTCTTTTTGAATATTTTGCAAATTTTTTTACGTTGTCTTTTAAATCTAGATTTAAAAATGATTTAAAACAGCTCTATACTGAGAAAACTATTTTGCAGTTGCACAGCGTGAACAATGCAGATACAACTGGTACATCGGAAGTCACATGTGCAGAAAAAAAACTCATGCCATATGTCCCTGTCGTCAACATAGTCTTTAATCTTATAGATATCTGTCTTATAATATATATCCTTCGCTTTTTATGAGATGATTTAGAGTGGATTTAAACTTTCAACTGTGAGATCAGTAATTGTAACTACTAAATACTAATCCTATTTTAAATTCCTGTACTAACATCATACCAACTTCTTCCTTTTCGTGTGGTTAGTGGTCAACCTTGTGTCAGAATTCAGAGTAGTTAAGGCCGCCCAAAGGTCTCCGACTTGGCTTTACAACTACTGTCTAATAACCAGCAACCGGGATTAGCCGGATTTAACGTGTCCTCCAAAGCACCAGCTGAAACACCACTATGCGGTCACCCATCCACAGATTGACCGCGCCCAGCGTTGCTTAACCTCGCCGATTGTTTACCGATCAGTGAGTGCAACTGGCTATGAGCGTCAGTTTGCCTACTGCGATGTTTGATCTGCTTGCTGAGTATGGTGATTGGAATGGTAGTCCCTGCAGACTTCAGAAGTGAACCTTTATGGCTGGTATGAAAGAGTGATAGAGACGAAATGATTTTGTCAAATTTTCCTATCCGGCTCGAAGGACCAAACATGTAGGGAGTTAACCTACACTTGTACGCTGATATGCTAAGTTTATGGTTGTATGCTTAAGTTTGATAGCTGATTTGCTGGTGATATGTTGTGATAGAATGCTAGAGTGCGAAAGGGTTGATGCTAAATAAACCGCTCACGTTGGATGCTATTAACACACTAAATTTATACTATATTAAAACTATTACAAGAGAATAATTGCTTACGCTACATTCGACCGCGAATCTGCATA
Organism: Diloba caeruleocephala; assembly: GCA_947459985.1. Lineage (NCBI taxonomy): Eukaryota > Metazoa > Arthropoda > Insecta > Lepidoptera > Noctuidae > Diloba > Diloba caeruleocephala. The sequence continues at coordinate 7,907,943 of OX381621.1, read as the reverse complement.
CCTTTTACAAATTAAATATATAAAACCTGTACGGTTCCGTACGCCTGCCAACATGATAACTCACTATTTCACGGTTATTCAGTCGTGGCAAGTAAGGTAATGTTAGTGGTCTGGAGAATTAATTCTCATTGTGGAATAATTAAGGTCAATATGTTACACACCTGTCCCTCGGGAGCCACCCTTTATCGAATATGTAATCTACATGGCACCTGTGGACCCGGGCAATCAGTCTTACATTTTGAACAGATGGATAATCCGGCGAGATGGTATCCCCTAGGGGTGCTTTTCGACATAATATTTTCAATTTACAGTCATTTATTATGAAAAATGGGAGTAATATATCTTTTTTCCGTCCCCTAATGTTTGGAACTTTCAAAAGTGGGGATTCTGAAGTTAATTGCTGTGAATCAACGCTGTCGCCGATAGAACGTTAGTCGAGACTGTTGTGGCTTCCATAAATAACAGTTAACAGGCCTAGCTTTGCTGTGGCTAAGTGGTATAAAACAAAAGTTTGGGATGTCCCTGATAAATAAATTGGATTTCGATACCAACGATCTTGGACGAGTCCACGCAAACATTACACAAACAATTTTGTAGGGAATTGATAAGCGCTTATTTTGGTATTTGACAGAACAATCGTCGATCGTTTCATCATTAACATCATCATCATCATATGATGACATCATAATCAAAGGATGTCCACTGCTGAACAGAGGTGGGACTATAGATTTACTACAACTGTGTCATCAGTTTCGAGGAATTTGCCAGTACTTCTGTGCGTCGCAGGTGGGTTGGTGAGTGCATAATGGATAGGTACTGTCCCACAGAAGGGACGCTGCTGCCCATCCTTCTGGTTTAAAGTCCCTTAGTCACCTTTTTTGTCTACGGGAGGAGAGGAAGTGGTGATATATTCTTAATCCGGACACCATACGTAAATTTTACGACATCCACGATGTCGGCTGTTTAATCATAATCCGTATTCCCGTTAGCGTGACGATCTATGAAGCAGGATAACGATTCTCCCTATCATTATTCATTTTACTGGGTCATGGCCCGGGCATGTCAGCTGCAAATGAAGATGGGAAAGAAGGAGAAACGAGAAGGGCATCAGTATCTACGGAAAATTTACGCAAACAATTTATTTGGGAGTACTTCGACTAATGTTCCCAGGGGATTGTATGCTTTGGCTGGTTATGAGAGCTATTATAATAGATAGTGTTAGATAAAACATAATCGTTGTATTCAATCGTGGCAGGATTCCTATAGGACCCTATCTGTATGACAGTACCATGGATTAATCAGAATTTTCTTCCAGTTTCAGACTCATTTTTTATGATAGAAACCTCGTACTCAATTTAGAAATAGTTGGTGTTTTAAAGTCACGATAAAAGTGAGTACCAATCCTAAAACCGTGAACGCAGATATGATTTTGTAACTGATAGAGTATCTACCGTCTTTTCACTCTAAAGTATCAGCTTTCTATATTCAATTTCTGAGTAAGTTGAGTTAATCGAGGGAAAAATTTGTTGGAGCGGAGCTTGAAAGTGACGGCCGGATAATCTGTCGCACTTGTGCTCTGAAGAAAGCTTTAATTTGATGTTGTTGCAAATCCCTGACCCTTTTACTTTATGCTGGCTTTGTCTCTGCTAGGGTTCGCTTTCCTAAGTGGAATATTTCTCAAGCTTCATCAGTCCCGTCCATAATATAACGTATCTTAGCGCTTGTATGCCTCAACTGGTCGGCAGAGGTGCACTATTGTTCACTCATACTTCTCCGGAGATGGTATAAAGACTCATGTAACAGGAAACTCGGAAATAATTTACAAAACGTTCTAAACTAAAGCGAATACTTAAAATATCCTATTAGGTAAATTTATTGAATTTTATTTCCGACCTCAAAAGGATCGAGTCCAAAGCGTTGTGCGCTCGACAGTTGCACTACCGACCACTTCACCCGAGATCGAGTTTTGGCTGTCGATCGGATTATACCTACTAATCATTTATCTTTTAGGAAGAATGTGTTGTTTTTTTGTGTTGCTGTTGCTAATTTACCTACTTAAACTTATTTACGTGTATGCATTTTGGTGCCGGCTAAGAATAGCACCAACTCATCTTATTCCGTGGGTGTAGTAACATGCGACTATGGGATTAACCAAAGGATGGGCAGCAGCGTCCTTCAAGTGCATTTACAACTCAACTACGATCGCCAACCCAAGCGTGGTGATTATGGCAAAAGCCTTCAACGAGCACACAGCACAAGCCCAGACGGGTCATTGTTATTTCTTTGTGGGAGGCTTATGTCCAGCAGTTTCAGTTTCTTTCAGCTGAAATGATGATGATGTTTACGAAGGAGAGGCTAGCTTCACTCATCAGTTAGCCAGTAGCATACTTAAGGAAGGTTGGTGTCAGGCAGCCGGCCGACTGTAAAACCTTTTGCCAAAACCTTTGCAATATGACTTGTAAAACATATTGGGGCGACCCCAAATAACTTGGGACTAGGGCAGGAAGAAGAAGATATAAATATTTATATAAACTTTTGTTACCTCTAATCTCACATCAAACTCTTGAAATACAGATATTTTTGAACATAGCAGATGTTTCTATTTCGATCGCTGTTTCATTGTTGCTATATTAACGATATACCCAATATCAATCAGAGTACCCATATGACATTATTTAAAGCTTTCTTGTCTTGTTATGACGATAATAAAACACAATTGCTTTTATAATAAAAGCAATTGTGTTTTATTATCGTCTGTATTTATTTTACACATAGTTTTCTTTGTTTTCACTTACCTAACTTGTTAAAATATAATAATTAAAATTGTAATATCACTTTTTAAAGGGCTGACTTTTCCGTATCATGGTACCTTTATGTTTACTGACTACATATTGACACCATCAATGCTACTATTGATAGATACCGATACATATGTATATATACTATACGTCTCTGCTTATAGGCTGGACTAGATTTCTTCGGGTCTTGCCAGCCCGTACGCCTTCCGCCTTGTATACATGCACCATATTTTGCAAATGAAACCGCTTATGTCACATTTGTGAGAGATTTTTATAAGCATACCGTCGGCAAGCCAACAAATTCTCCAAGCCAGCTTGAATTTATCGGATAAAAATAATTTTGTACTTGCATATATGTCATAATTCTTAAACTTTGCGAATTGAACACATGATTTTAAGACAGAATCGGGTCTATTCGCGCATTGAATAATATCAAAATAAAAAATATATATGTACCATGTTTATTTTTCATTTTCATATCAACAAGCGAAAATTCAATCATCATCATTTCGGCCGAATGAAGTACACTGCTGGACACAGACCTCCCTCAAAGATCACCACAACCACCGATATTGATGTGTTGTGGGCTCATTGGGGGTTTTGCCATAATCGCCACGCTTGGCAGGCGGGTTGGCGATCGCAGTTGAGTTGTTAATGTACTCGAAGGACGCTGCTGACCATCCTCCGGCTAATCCCTTAGTCGACTTTTACGTGGCATTGGCATTCTGAGCCGGCACCTCACGGCATGATGACGGCAATTCAATGCATTATCATATATAACAAGAGAATATTATCGATTATGAAATTAATATATTATAGGTTTTAAGTAGATCGTAGCAGGTGTGTATTGACAACTTCATATTGCTGCAGCCAATGCCGAAGTTATGGCCTCACGACATAAAATAATTATGTTCTATTTTACCCGACAATAGTTGAAATTTTATCAGACTCAATTGCCCCAGACTAAGCAACTAATTGCTGTACTGTATTCGACGAGTATCATCGGGCAATAAATGCTCTAAAATTAATAGGGAGGCTCAATTTTAGCATTATCATCATCATCATATTTGCCAAAGAACGTCCACTGCTGTACAGAGGCCTCTCCCATAGATTTCTAAAACTGTGTCGTCATTTTGGGGGAAATTTGCCAGTACTCACCATGCTTGGCAGACGTGTTGGTGAGCGCAAAAGCTGGGGTGCAATTCTCTAAGCTCAAACATCCATACATCTCAAGGATACAGAATTGAAATAACAGTGATAATGGCTCACCGTCTGCAACGTGTCCTTGAATAGCTTCAATCATGTCTTAGCGAATACCGAGTTGGTTTTACACCGTTATTTCGATTCTGTATTCAAGGATGTATGGATGTTTGAGGTTAAGGAATTGCACCCCTGCACAAGGGACGCGGCTGCCTATCCCTTTGGCTTAGAGTCCCTTAGTCGCCTTTTAGGACATCCACGGGAAGAGATGGAGTGGTACTATATGTAGTGTAAGTGGACACCACACGGATATCATATCGTGTTTAGCAGTGGATGATTACTGGCCTGTTATGCACGTTAAAAACAAATAACTTTTGAATAAAAACGATTTCATTTTTCTCGCTTGCATACATTGCGTAATTCTGGTTTCAACGTTTTTTTGTGTACAAAAGGAGGCATGTCGTTAAGGCCTATTTAAAATTAAGTATTCACGTTTCCATATTCTGTAAAAATGTAATGTGCCTTAAAATCTATGTAGTGTCTTTTGATGATGCTAACATCTATATTAACATTTATTATAGAAGATGGTATCCATAAATTATTATGGAAATGTATGAATGAGGTATTTGTTCAGTGGACGTCCTTCTGATGATATGATGGTGATGATGATGATATTACTAGTCATTCGCCTTAGTTTTACACGGGTGTGTATGTACCTACATACCTTTTTTTATTGGTGCCCAGTGGAAATTCTTCATGAACTTCCTTCGCCCCGGGGAAAGACGAAGGGGTATGCCGGACTCCTACCGGCTAAAACCACTGGAGCGGTCATCTTCGGCACCTAAGGGAGGCTCCAGGTTCTCGTATGATCACACTAGAGCCGCCCACTGGCGCCACGCCTATAGGCACATCTCGGAGAGGGTGACTGTAAAGCAGTCACCCCCCCGGGGGGATTGTAAAGGATCCCCCAAAGCATCCCACGGCAGCGCGTGAGCACATGCGTGCTACCGTCTTCTCTTGGGTCGCTCGGTGTGGGCACGCAGATTCCCCAATCTACGCACCCGCGAACCCAGAGGTCCCCTGCGTCACAGCAACGGCAGGGGGTTTCAGGCGTGTGGGAATTATGCCCCAGGGCGGTTGTTACCCCGGCGCCGTCTCCTCCTTCTTCGAGCGGAGTCGGCCCTCTCCCGATCCCGCTCTGCGGTCTCCTTCTGGAGCATGACGTGTACTGCGCGGTGTCCTGGTCGCTTTCACAATAGTGGCATTGTGCCGTGGCCTCAGGTCCTATCCTGTGCAGGTACGCACCAAACAACCGTGCCGGTGAGCACCTGCGTCAGGCGGTAGGTGATACGCTCGCTCCTTCTGAGCCAGGCTCCAAAGAGCGTCAGGACGGCCTCCACGCCCACTCGTGCTCCACTGTTTGGTATTCTCGTGCGATCCGGATAGCCACTCTGCACTGCAGACCGTGAATTTTGGTTCTGCAGCGCAGGGCGTCTGATAGTCGAGCTGACCATACAGGCGCCCCGTATAGGACTACATACCGCACTACCCCCCCGTAGAGATGGCGAACTTCCTCACATGGTCCTCCGAGATTGGGCAGAATCCGGTGTAGTGCACCCACTACCCTCTCGACTCGGGCGACGAGGCGCGCGAAGTGCTCTTCGAAGCCCCAACGACTGTCCAGGGTGAGCCCCAGGTATTTCATGTACCGACCCACCCCGATTCGCGCGTCACCAACGCATATCCACGAACTGGGTGGTTCTCTGCTCCTCGGCAGTTTGTGGAACTATAGTGCCTCGGTTTTTTGAGGCGCTAAACGCAGACCCAGGGCGTGGATTTTGGCGTTGGATTACCTACATACCTACCCGGGCTTTATATGCATAAAGCTTATTGTCATTTGAAATATTGTTACGATATTTTCCCCAGGTAAAATAGAGCCCAAAACCTTGCCGAAGAATATTGCCATCCAACAGGCAAAACTCTATTCCAATCCATTCAGTGGTTTTGGAAAAGAAAAATGACAGCGCCAAATACCACGATATAGTACTTGTGACATTAATACGGTATGATAGAAAGTCTGATCTCATACAGCCTTAAAAGTTAGCTTCAATCAATCATATCACACAAACGTCCACAGCCGCCCATGGGGATAACGATGATCGGTCATAGGGGACAAGTTAGCTTATCAATCGATGCTTGAAAGGTAAAAGATAAGGGATCGTCCATAAACTACGCAATGATGTTGAGGACCATAGGGACTTATGGCGTTAATTCATTCCTGCGGCCTTTCTAAAAACAAATTTGATCTGCTTTGTTTGTATTGTATTGCTGCGAAATGTTTTCATTGTATAAATAGTTCTCTTAAATAATACATAAACACATATTTGTACAACAATATAATAAAATACCGGACAAGTACGAGTTGAACCCGCGTGGAGAGGGTTCCGTACGAGAAGTGATAGATGCCTGGCTTAGTTAAGGTAGTAGTACCAATAATTTATCTGAAGAATAACCTTAACATTGTAGCCGAAAAAACATAATCTCCCGTACATTCCAACTGCAAATGTCAGTTTGTACGCAAAACATTCAAAGATTTACCATATTATTTTAAGACCTAGACTTCTTATAGGTTTTCTTGTAATTTATAAGTATAGAACTATTATATATATTTTTCAAAATTATCGGCTCAGTAGTTTCGGAGATAAGAGGTAAAATGGTAAATTTACGCTTATTTAAAATTTATGTAAAACTTTACATTTTAAATTTTTTAAATAAGTATATTTTAAACCATCACAACAAGCCATTTCATTAAATATGTTACACGGTGCAGTAAGCAAAACTTTATTCTTTAATTTTCTATATTACCCCCCAAAAGTGACCCCTATATTCAAAATTCATTTAATTACGTTACACGTTCGTGTTTGTGTCGCAGAAATCCATATGTGTACCGAATTCAACTTAATCGGTTCAGTTGATTCGGAGCAAATGGGCTGTGACAGACGGACAGACAGACACACAATGGATCCTATAAGGGTTGCGCCGTTTTTCCTTCGGACGTTCGGAACCCTATAAAGTAATCAAACAAGTCCTAGCCCTGAGTTTCTTTCAGCATTTCTTCTCAGAGGCTGTCATGTAGCAAAATGTCCTCCGTCGTTTCAATAACACGTGTAATAGCGTCTTTAGGTCCTATTGACTGAATAAATGATTGTATTGAACGGAGGGGGTAGGAGGAATGGGGGAGGCTTTTGTTCAGCAGTAAACGTCCTTTGGCTGATACGATGAGGGGGTGGGAGAATAACTACGAATGATTTCATGGCGTTACGAGTGTGCGTTACGTATCCTTGAAACGTAACGCTTTTCTCACTCTTAAATATAAATAAGTACAAACAGGACTTGATTGTCTTAACTTTTCTGGGACACGAATTTGTCATCAGATCTAAATAAATACGCAACATTTAGGTGTGGTTTAATATGCAGAATTATGGGGAGGGATGGAGGGGACAAGCTGAATATATATAAGGTGTTACATGAAGGGAGGGTAAAATAATGTGAAAATGAACGTTGCGTGGTATATGGATGACCCCTAATTCCCCCACCCCATTCTAAGCAGATAAATCAAGCGATTCCAATAGTAATTCAATTTCACAAACTTGTCGTACCTTGTAGGTTTCGACATCGATTCAGCCTAGTCACGTCCACTGCTGGATATTGACATCGCCCAATAAGAGACAAGTAACTTATTGATAGTAAATTGAGGCGGTGAGAGCAAGAGTGGCATGTCGTTTCCAGACACAAATGATTTTAATTGTATGTGGAAAAGAGAGGCCATTCTTGCTCTCACCGCCTCAATTATAATAGTATTAAAATGAAGTATGGATATATCTGCTGACAGACTCGCTTCTAAGGTATTAGATTGTGTACATAATTTAGTGACGGAATACATCGTAAGGTCTATGAAGGTCTGATATCGCCAAAACGCTTCTCTGTATAAGAGATATTTTCTCTACAATGGGACAGTTACCGGTTAATGATATTATTCATCATCATCATCATATCACCCGAAGAACATCCACTGCTAAACAAAGGACCGCTATAGATTCTCACAACAATTTTGCTATCCTTTTTGGGGGAATTTGGGGGCAGGCGGGTTGATGAGCCCAGAATAAGTGCTGTTTTACAGAAAGAACGCTGCTTCACATCGCCCTGATTTAGAGTCCCTTAGTCGCCTTTTACGACATCCACGGGAGGTGATGGAGTGGTGCTATATTCTTAATCTGGACACTACATGGGTATCCGGATACCACACGGATATTCGGACACCACACGGATAATCCGGACACCACACGGATAATCCGGACACCACACGGATAATCCGGACACCATACGGCTAGATGCTAATTGTAACTATACTGTACTGTTTTTTTACTTGTGCTCAAAACATGAGATTGTGCGAATATTTTACCGAGATAATATACAGCTTCCGTTTTATTAACGTAGAAACGTGATATGAAAACCAAGTCTCTCTAGAGGAAATATATTAATAATTAATTTTACGCGGGTTTTCTTTTTTCTTTTTCCTGATCATTATTTCTTTCTTTATGTGGGAGGGCAAACGAACGTGCGTTTCGCGTAAGCGATCACCGATGCTTATAAACATCCGCATCATCGCTGATGTGTGGCCGACCTTTAGGGCAGACATATACTTTTTCCTTGGGCCTTCATCATATGTCTGCCATATTTTTTGGAGTTGGGCTCCGGTATTCATCACTCACCATACGAAATGAAGCACCACTATTGCTACCAACAATGTTGCTACTTCACGCCGGTATTCTGTGGCAGCGTCGTAATGGGGCGGTCGAGCCATGTACGAGCTCTAGTACCTAATAATCTCTACGCAATTTTTTTTACGACCCTTTTGTGTGGAATGACGTCGGCAGTGCTTCGGCAGTAGCTGTTTTATTGTCATTATAAATGTTTATAGTATCATGAAAACAAAAGCTCCATACAAGTTACATAATACAGCTCTATTTAATTTGTATTGACTTTGACATTATTATTATTTATTTTTTGTGATAATTTATGTTTTAAGTGCAATTTTTTTGATCTAATCTACAGTAGTAGCAAGTATGGCTAAATATCGTTAGGTTTTTGGTTCGATTCCAGCTCATGTGCACCTGATGTTTTCTGACAGAAAATTTAACCCACATATTGGAAAAATGTAACTTGCTTGATAATAAAGGTGTCTGGATTAAGAATATAGCACCACACTGTCTCCTCCCGTGGATTTCGTCATATACGGCTAATGAAGTTCAAACCAGAGAGTTGGGCAAACAGCGATCATTGTAGATCGGTCATTGTGAGGCCAATATTGACCAAAGGCCAAAGGCCGTCGGTGAACTTACAGGCTATATCTCGATTTTGATATACATGCTGGGCTCGAAATTATCAAGATAAACATGGACTTTTGGTTATATTTTCTTGTCCAAAGCTTGCAAACATAAATAAGAAAAACCATTCACTACACGTAATTAATTAAATTAATGAGGGAATATCATCCTTATCCTCCGAACCGTCTCAGCTGGGCAGGTATTGTCTGAATCTGTAGGATTTTAAATCAAAGTCTAACATCATTCTAATTTTAGATTCTTATTTCTGTGATTAAAGTATTTGAATCAGTAAATATTGATGGACAGTGTAGTGTTTAGATTAATTTCTTAACGCTCCTAAGGAAATCGAACACTACAGACTTCTTGTGAAAAAAATATTTCCACGACATGCTTTGTTACAAAGTTGCTCTGCACTGTCAGCTCTACAAAACAGCGCTTATTGCACTCTTACTAAAAAGTTGTCACCACCAAATTGGGGTTCCTCATTGAATTGCTTACACACTGAATATTTTACAAACTACCACCTTCTTTTATATTATCTTTTTATTGGGCCCGTTGGATATTCTACATGAACTTGCTCAGCCATGGGGAAGGAAGAAGGGGCACGCCGGAGTCCTACCGGCTAAAACCACTGGGGCGGTCATCTTCGGCACCTAAGGGGGTTTCAGGCCTATGGGAATTAGGCCGATAGATACCGATATAGCTCAAAAAGTCACAGGTTAAAGTGGGATTGCGCTTGCGACGATTGCCGTAAGCCTGGTGAGCTGCGGGCCGAAATTACAACAAAGTGGAGCCCTGACCCAGGGAGAAGGCACGGGGCGTCGCGGCACACCACGAAAAAGATTGCAAGACGAGCTATACAAAAATTGTAGAGAATGGTTCATATTAGCTCTAGGCCGAAAGTTCTGGAAATCATGATTTTTTTGCAAGATTTTGGGCTATATTTTACCTTGGAGAATGTACTTTAACACATGGCAAATAAACTTTATGCATGTCCTCTGCAAAGCCGGAGCTGTTGTATAATAGAAAAATACGGTCATGTGCGAGCACGAATCGCGCCCTGAGAAGGTTTCCCCGGGTGTTCACGTTTAAGTGCCAACTTTTTATTGGGAAAAAAGTACTTCACAATTATAAAATAAAATATCTAATGCTGGTTAAAATCTCTATAATAATCATCATTTCGGCCGAATGAAGTCCACTGCTGGACACAGGCCTCTCCCAAAGATCACCGCAACGACCGATATGGGTGTGTTGTGGGCTTATTGGGGGGTTTTGCCATAATCGCCACGCTTGGCAGACGGGTTGGCGATCGCAGTTGAGTTGTTAATGTACTCGAAGGACGCTGCTTCCCATCCTCCGGCTAATCCTTAGTCGACTTTTACGACACCCGTGAGAGGAGATGGGGTGGTGGCATTCTGAGCCGGCACCACATGGCGTAATGTAATATAATAATACTTCCTACATATCAATAGAACTAAAACATTCATCTACCTACCTCAAAAATACTGCCACTATTATTATATTATATTAGACACAAATATAATTTTGAAACTTATTTACTATGTCTGCATTACTATTTATATTCTAACGCTTTGTAGATTTTGTTGGAATGATTGAAATATTAAACAAGTGGCTACCAGTGAAATCTTCCAATAAATAATATAACAAGCATTACTCGGTATAATCAATCCCCAAAGTATTTAAATAAAAAAGGCATTCGGAACCAAATTACCCAACATTTAGGAACTCTTTTAAAAGTCCAACAGTATTCGCTGGATCAGAATCAAGGCGAGATAGGTTGTCTCATTTTTCGACGGGGCTGACGTACAAAGGTTTTAAAGGGCTAATTGTGAAGTTTCTGAAACGCCACGTCAAGGCCCCCCGGTGAGGTCACGAAACAAAGGAACGATTACCGATACAAAGCCGTGGATAGACCGTACCTAGTCATCGTGCACCCTCGCGCCGAAAAACAACTTGTTTTTAACGACTCAATCGATTACTGAACTTTTAATCAAGTTCTGAGGAAAATAAAACTTGGAAGAACTTATTTAAAGCAAAAAAACAAATAGGACTGGCGAAATCAAGAGCTAATTTATTACCCACATTGTCGAACAAAGCTGCGAGATCATCATAAACTAAAATAGACTCTCTTTGATTTAAGAAGCAATTACGAATTACATTCTGATAATATTAATATGCACAAAGCTTTCTGTTTAGGTTCTGAATAAACTGCAGGATTTTAATTGGTAAGAGCCGAATGATTTGACTTACAATTAATAAAAAAATGACAGCAATTAATTATCAGGTCTTCCAAAATGATACCAACTATTGTCCTACTCGCGCTACATCGGAAATCGACATCGGAAGTAGAAATAATATTCCGAAATAATATACTTAGTTGCTGAGGATCGGTAACTAATATACCTAAAGAGATATTCCAAATAACTGGCAGTATCTCGGTTCAAATTCAAGACAATAGAACTGGGTCGTACCTTCTCGTCGGTAAGTTGTATCTTGTATCAAATCGCCATTATGTCGGATCAAAGGAAGCTAGTTACACAAGACGTCCGTTGCCAAAACGTCAAATTCTGCGGAATTAATAATGCCCCAATCTTATGTACCAGTGCAATTTCATTTGCGCTTGGAAAACGTAAAGACAAAGGAGACTGTTATTAGTACAGCCACAGGAGGATGCTGCTGTTATTGGGTAGAGATCATCCTGTGTCCTGTTCAATGAAAATGGAAATGACAGGCGACAGCTAGGACCATCCGGACATATGAAAAGTTTATATAGAATGAAAATTTCGCGTCACGACAATTTGACATACATTTTTTTTATTTCATCTGACTGGTGCCTACTTGTCACGAAAAACTTTTGCGATTTGTTTTATTAAAAACAAAATGATCGTAGCTGGTTGACCCAATTGTAGAATTGTCATAGAAATTCGACAGAAGATTGAAGGTGTTTACGATTAAAACTTGCAAACAGATTGTGCCTTGCAGTGATTTCATTCCATTTATGAATTTTAATGTCACGCATCTATTACCTATACATATACATATTGATTACTGAATGTACCGAATAAATATCTACTTTTTATTTTTCTGAAATGAGGCCCAAATCTTTATTTTAGTGTTAGAATTCATTAAAATGCAATAGCAATGTTCAATTCAATGATTTAATTTTTAATAAAATTAAGAGAAATAAATAGAGCGCATGTAACTATAGGTACGTGAAACTTGCCCGTGAATGCGCCCAACTGTCATGTCACTGTCTGGGATGTTACACCTAACGTGTCAATTTTGCATTTTTATGAAAGTTAATATCATTTTTATTAAACATAGGTATCCTCTTTTTAGTGCCGGGAACTAATAATTATTGATACTACAAGTAATAAAAATAATGTCAATTTAACTCGTTTTTATTGGTTTTTATAAATTAGTATAGCGGTGCTGTCATATGCTTAATAACCAGACGTGCAAGTAAGTAGATACATGTTATTATAAGCTCCGAGAACTCTTTCTCGCGCGTGTCACCAAAAGTGTATACGAATTTAAAATCGAAAATGGGTGAGAAATGTCGTCGCACTATTAATACTGACTAAACTGACCGTTATTACTTGCGTATCCACCAAAGGTTGTCTGAAACAGTCGCTGATATTCATTCTATTTGTTACCCAGTATACAATCATGTGCATAATCATCACACGTAGGTACTCGCCCGTCTGTCAAGCGGCGACGCGACGTACAATCAAACTATACGTTTCGAGAGTGCGGCGCGAGCGCGGCGTTTGGCGGCGAATGAAAATGGTGGTGGTGTGTGGTGATAAACCACGAAAAACTGAAAAAGGAAACTAACAATTTTTCACCCCCAAATGCCTCGGACTGGGTCGAGGAGTTGGGGGTTTCGGATGGGGAGCTGGGCCGAGCCATTGGCCGCCTGAAGAGTCGCAACACCGCACCGGGTCCGGACGGCATTCCGGGCCGTGCGTGGGTGTATGCGCTACAGTCTCTTGGGGACCGCTTGAGGCGGCTGTTCACCAGTTGCCTCCGTAGTGGCGTGTTCCCGTCCGGCTGGAAGGAAGCCGGATTGGTTCTATTGAAGAAGGAAGGAAGGGCTGCAGAGTCTCCCTCTGCATACCGTCCCATTTGCCTGCTCGACGAGGCTTCGAAGCTATTCGAAAGAATAATTACCCGAAGACTCGTTGAGCACCTGTCGCGAGTTGGCCCCGACCTGGCCGAAAGTCAGTATGGCTTCCGGCAGCGGCGGTCCACCATCGACGCGATTCTTCGCGTCCGCTCGCTGTCGGAACAGGCAGTGTCCCGGCGGGGTGGGGTGGCGTTGGCGGTCAGTCTAGACATCGTCAACGCCTTCAACTCCATCCCGTGGGGCGCTATTAGGGCGGCACTAGTCTATCATCGGTGTCCGCCCTACCTGCAGGGCATCATTGGGGCCTATCTGCGTGATAGGCACATTCGCTACGTGGGCAGGGACGGTAGCGTAAAGCGGAGGGAGATTACGTGCGGGGTTCCGCAGGGGTCAGTTCTCGGCCCTCTCTTATGGAACCTCGCCTACGATGCGGTCCTGCGTGTCGTTCTCCCTGCTGGCGTCAGCTTAGTCTGTTACGCTGATGACACTCTGGTGTTGGCCAGCGGGGAGTCCTTCGAGGGAACCATCCGGCTTGCGGAGCAAGCGGTGGCAATTGTCGTGGCCAAAATCCACGCCCTGGGTCTGCGGATAGCGCCTCAGAAAACCGAGGCGCTATGGTTCCACAAACTGCCGAGAAGCAGAGAACCACCCAGTTCGTGGATACGCGTTGGTGACGCGCAAATCGGGGTGGGCCGGTACATGAAATACCTGGGGCTCACCCTGGACAGTCGTTGGGGCTTCGAAGAGCACTTCCAGCGCCTCGTCCCCCGAGTCGAGAGGGTAGTGGGTGCTCTACACCGGCTGCTGCCCAATCTCGGGGGACCATGTGAGGAAGTTCGCCGTCTCTACGGAGGAGTCGTGCGGTCCGTGGTCCTATACGGGGCGCCTGTATGGTCAGTTCGACTATCAGGCGCCCAGCGCTGCAGAACCAAAATTCATGGTCTGCAGCGCAGAGTGGCTATCCGGATCGCACGAGGATACCGAACGGTGTCCTACGAGGCGGCAACTCTCCTGGCGCGTTTTCCGCCTTTTGACATCCTGGCGGAGATGGATGCGTGGGTCTACGATCAGACACGCTCCCTCCGCCAGAGCGGCGAAGGCGTGCCTCCAGGGGCGTTGGACAAGCTGCGGCGGCTAGCTCGGCGGCGCGCACTTGTAAAGTGGCGTCATCGCCTGCGGATGCAGTTTGCAACCAAGCGCGTCGTCGAGGCCGTCCTGCCGCTCTTTGGAGCCTGGCTCAAAAGGAGCGAGCGCGTCACCTACCGCCTGACGCAGGTGCTCACCGGGCACGGTTGTTTCGGCGCGTACCTGCACAGGATAGGACGCGAGGCCACGGCACAATGCCACCATTGTGATAGCGACCAGGACACCGCACAGCACACGCTCGAGGCGTGCCCTGCGTGGGCCGCCGAGCGGCGGATCCTGGTCGATCGTATCGGGCAAGATCTGTCTCTGCCAGCAGTAGTGTCGGCTATGTTGGCAGAGCACGAAAATTGGAATGCAGTGGTCTCCTTCTGTGAGAGCGTCATGCTCCAGAAGGAGACCGCAGAGCGGGATCGGGAGAGGGCCGATCCCGCTCGAAGAAGAAGGAGACGGCGCCGGGGTAACAACCGCCCTGGCGCCTAATTCCGATACGCCGGAAAACCCCTGCCGTTGCTATAAGGTGGGGGACCTCTGGGTTTCGCGGGTGCGTAGATTGGGGAATCTGCGTGCCCACACCAAGCGACCCAAGAGAAGGCGGTAGCGCGCATGTGGTCACGCGCTGCCGTGGGACGCACTGGGGGATCCTTTACAATCCCCCTGGGGGGGTGACCGCTTTACAGTCACCCTCTCCGAGATGTGCCAATAGGCGTGGCACCAGTGGGTGGCTCTAGTGTGATCATACGAGGACCTGGAGCCTCCCTTAGGTGCCGAAGATGACCGCTCCAGTGGTTTTAGCCGGTAGGAGTCCGGCATACCCCTTCGTCCTTCCCCGGGGCGAAGGAAGTTCATGATGAATTTCCACTGGGCACCAATAAAAAAAAAAAAAAAAAAAAAAAAAAAAAAAAAAAAAAAAAAAAAGGTACTCGCCCGTCTATCACCTACTAAAGACTTGCGTTTGTTATTTATTAATAGTTGCAGACTACAGTCAAACTGACGGCCGAAATGAATAATGAATATAATCCAAAATCTTTAGATTTAAGATTTTGAAATTCATCCGATGTTGTGTTACGATCAATCAGAAATCCAAAGATTTTGAAAAAGGTCGATTATTAATTTCGGCCGTGAGTGTGTTTTATTAGTCGAAACAGTGTACTATAATTGGCTTGTGTGATAAAAAAACATAACAACGGTAAGCTCGGCTTCCAAACTTGGAATTTTTCGCCCATATTCTCGTTTTCCTTATTACCACCATTGGAAAATTACGGATACACGTCCGTATATTTCCCGTTATCCCAGGCGTGACAACCGTCAAAATAACCATATTCGCTGGGGTTGAAGACGTATGGTTCTAGTGAGGGTCTGTAAACACATACCATTCATGTCGACTGAAGGTCGGGTGCCGATCGATGAGCGAGGGCGGAGCACACACGCACCAATACAAACTGACGAATTCTTGAAAAATAAACAAATCGTAACCGTAATATTACTTACCTATTATTATTATGTCTCTCTAATACACGGGTTTATATCCCCTATAAGGAGGAACCCGGTCCTTTGATAGGCTTACGCGGGGACATGGATGCAACACGCAGAGGCCCTTTAGATAATTTTAATCTAAAATGTAATGGGACACTAACCGGGAACTCTACATGGCTACACTATAAAATGCAGTCTCGGATTGTTCCCGGAGGTGTAAAACTATTGTATAAGATGGAAACTATAATTATAAGGTCTATTGTAAAGCTTGCTAAATGGATTGTATACTTCTAAAAACGGAAACAACGGCGTCTGCCTTTCAACCTTTAAGGTGAAATTCTGTGGCAGACAGTGACTCGCCACTCACAAGATGGGCCCCCTAAATGGCCACCAATACAGGCGACAAGGAGCAACACCGGTGTGAGCAGCTAGGGGTGTAGAGAGGTGCGGCACCGGTTTCACCATCGGGCATCTCGAAGACTCGGAGCGGGTTTCCCCATTATTACGCCATTAGACACCTCCACCCCCGAGCATATAGCTCTGGCGGCCCCTCTCTGATCGGCCAACTAAGGCAAGCCAGGGTTGAAAATCCTACGGGCACTCATGGGGTACCACTCCAACCAACCAATAAAGGCAAGCCGGAGACGAGGCCCTGACCGACTCTCTGGAGCATTCGGGTACGCAGTGTCGCCACTCACATGCAGCTCGACACAAACTGCCCTGCGTTCTGTAAGCTACTTAGTATACTTTTTTTTTCTTATGATTTTTTTTCTTATATCAGAAGGTCAACAAAATCAAAAACAAATCAAGCAGCTACTTTTGATCTGCCCTCCAGGATTACCTTATCCCATGGTGAGATAACGTTTGCCCAGAGGGGTTTATTTTTATTATTGTTTTGTACGGAGTGCTGTACAGATTAAGACTATAGCACCAGTCCATCTTCTCCCGTGGATGTCGTAAAAGGCGACTAAGGTATTTAAACCAGAGGTATGGGCAGTAGCGTTCCTTCCGTGGAACAGCAGCCATACTACGCTCACCAACCCGCCTGCCTAGCGCTGTAATGACGACACAATTGTGGAAATCGTCTATGGCTCACAGCCTTTGTTCAGTAGTGTACGTCCTTTGGCTGATATGACGATGATGATAATAATGAACCGTAATGTCGCATTGACTTGATCAATAATTAATAACTAAAAACCGCTATCTATTAAGATGGTATGGCCATACCATACCATATATTCAAGGCGTGTAAATATTGAAGATCAAAGTCTCAATTTTTTTTATTCTAATTGTTATTGCAGAACATTCTTCCAAATAAACATTATCATACTCCACGTCCCCTCTCCCGTCGGGTCGGTCCCAACACAGTCGGTAGCGTGCATTATATTGCGCGCTATAAAACAGCTGTTTTTATATCTAAAAATAAACTACCTCAGTGTTCTGTATATCTAATATAGAATGCTTAGATTTTTTCGGACTATTACACCTAATATTTTAACTTCAAAATATAGCAGTTGTTAGTGATAAAAGATTTTATTTGTTACTAGCTGGGACCCGCGGTTTCACCCGCGTTTTATTTAAAAGAAAAAATAAAAGTACTTCGACATAGACACTTGACATAGAATATATATATTGGATTTCAAGGGTTTTTTGTTTTTTGCGCGGAACCCTAATGATTTTTCTAAAATAAAAGTAGCCTAAGTTATTCCTTATAACATCAGCTATCTGCCAGTGAAAGTCCCGTCAAAATCGGTCCAGCCGTTTCGGAGATTACTCGGAACAAACAGACAGACAGACAAAAAAATTAAAAATGTTTTTTTTGTTATAGGTACCGTATATACTTTCATATGCATTTAGTAAAAAGCTGTTATTTTGACATTACAAACAGACACTTCAATTTTATTTATTTGTATAGATGTACCTAACAAATGCGACTCCCAGCTTCGCAAATTATCGTAATAAAAAAATGTCAAAATATAGTTCCGATCTAGTCTCACTATCGTAAATGTCACAAATTCCTAAACTAACAAACGACATCTAACGTGAACTTATACTGTGATGAGATCAACAATTGATCAAAAGTTGATCGAAGGTAAACGGTATTATGCTAACATTTTGAACCGACACAAGTACTAAAATTGTCATCAAATAAACGTCAAAACAGACATTGAAATGAAACTAGTTTGAGATCATACCGAAATTCGACTGAACTTTAAGAGGAGCAGAATGGAAGCTATTTTTAGTCAATTCATAATTTAATCTCAGTTCGGCAACTTTCAGTCAAGGTGTAAATTAATTGCAAGAATTAGCCCTCTAGTCTTCTGTCCATCTCATTGGCAGCCGTCCCACGCTGCGTCTTCCCTGATGAAAATATCTCGAGTTATAGATGCGGGTGGGATGTACCCGGTCGTTGTGGAAATCTATTTGCCCGGCCTTTGTTGAGCAGTCGAAATGCTTCGGCTGATATGATGATGGTGATAACAACTGCGATATCCAAATTATGCAACCACATCCCGCAGATAGTGGTGTCATTTCAATACACACACTTACCTACGTCAATAATTGATCTACCTGCCAAGAACATCTAATGTAATAACCAAATCATAT
Organism: Diloba caeruleocephala; assembly: GCA_947459985.1. Taxonomy (NCBI): domain Eukaryota; kingdom Metazoa; phylum Arthropoda; class Insecta; order Lepidoptera; family Noctuidae; genus Diloba; species Diloba caeruleocephala. The sequence continues at coordinate 7,889,182 of OX381621.1, read as the reverse complement.
TTTTATAGTTTCCTTATGGCTTCCCGACCATTCCGTTTGTTGAAAAGAGCGGCTTTATTATTTAAATTTCACTTGACTCAAGAATAGGAAGGTTGGTGAAATCCGGTTCGGAAACTTTTAGTAGCTATATAGGGGCTTTATATAGAGTAAGCCTTTTATCATGTGGGGAATTATAGTGTAGATAAGATTTTATTCTACTATTACAACCAAGAACAGAAAATTAAAGGTTAAAATTCTATGTAGGCAGGGTCAGATTTAGAGGTCTCAAGGCAACAAAGAAGTGGAGTCCCCCTGGCCCCAAATTATTTTCCAAATAAAATTAACAATTTTTCTCAGTCGAGTTTTTCAATAAACAATTTATTGTGAAACCAAGTAGATTCTTTTAGTATTTAACAAACATATAAATATAATCGTAAACAAGAATTATCTGAAATTAAATTTTAGCGTTAATGAACGGAACCTTCCGAGCTTTTTTCGCCGAAAAACCGTTGATGATTTCGCTGAAATCCAATTCCCGAAGTAAATCACTTAAAAACTAAAAAATATCAAAGGAAAAGTTGTTTATTAGTGTTTACAAGTCGGAATTTAAATATTTTTTAGATAACGAAATTTGTTTGTCAAAGGTCATTTCATATGAGTTAGTAACATAAGTCGCTAATGGGTCCAGCTGGCCCCTGTCAGGCTTGAGCGGTCGATCAGTCGGTTCCCAGGTATGGTCTTGTACAAGATAATCATGAATCATCGCAGATTGGTAAAATCAGTTTTCACTAAGGGTCCTTTTACAGCCATTATGTTTAATTAATGATCCGTCTTCCTAACCTTTTTCCAGCCATGTCGAAAGCTGAGGGCAAGTATGAATGAACATGAAATGAATGCCATCCTACCTTCCTAAATGGCTTGTCCATCATATCTCAATATATAGACCGGTCTTTGTGGTGATCTTTGGTGTAGGGGCCTGTGTCCAGCAGTGGACTCTATTTAGCTGAAATGATGATGATAATGAGGGATGCTTTTATGTAGAGATCATTAAATATGTTATTTCGAAGATTAAACCATACCTAAGAGTAGCAAGTGCAACCCCTTGAGGGATTCTTACCTATATAATACAGAACAAAAAGAAATATAGAACGAGGCCAGAATAGCCCGCTATCTCAGCATTGTGCTGCAGCATCTGATGCTAAAGCGCTGGTATTATAGTGTAGAGACGCCTGCACGGGTACATAAAATACCTCTAATATTAACTATTCAAACTATACCAAAAATTGCGTGGGTCTGGATTAAGAATATAGCACCACTCTATTCCTCCCGTGGATGTCGTAAAAGTGTATGTGTATGAAGTAAGGAACTCTAAGCCAGAGTGATACAGTCCCTTCTGTGGAACAGTAGCCGTAGTGCGCTCACCACCCTGCCTGCCCAAAGTGGTGAGTATTGGTAAATTCCTCCCAAAATGATGTCGTAATTTTCGCTGTATTTGCCAATACTGTGGTCGGTGCTATTCGTAGCCTGCACTAGACGTTATACAACATAAAAGCATACTTTATTCTAAAATAGTCTCTCAAACGTTCATAAAAATTCCACTCAAACGATAATCGGCGCCTTTATCTCTAGAACTAGTCCAGTAGACGAAACTAGTCAGGATAAGCTGTGGCATGCCGTCGGTGCAACTTCCTCACTGTTTAGTATTGACAAGCAATTACCGTCGATGCTTCGACTAGTGCAAATCTGTTATAGTAGGTAATATAAGTTTTCAGTACCAGGCATTTTGTTGCGATGCTCCGCTTTTCCAAGTTAATCAACTTGTTTGTTCAATCTTCAAGACCTCATTTGCTTAGGAGTGTGTTAACAAATTAACATGATATTTTATTCTTATACCTCCTTATAAATTCGTTCCTGTCCTGTTTAGTGATCTTTATCACGGGTTATAATACTTCATGTAAAGGTGGGTACTCAAAGATTGCCGTGTGGTGCCGGCTACGAGTAGCACCAACCCATCTCATCCCGTGGGTGTCGTAAAAGGCGATTTAGGGATTAGCCGGAGGATAGGCGGCAGTGTCCTTCGAATACATTAACAACTCAACTGCGATCGCCAACCCGCATGCCAAGCGTGACGATTACGGCAAAACCCCTCACCGATATTGGTCGCTGTGGTGATCTTTGAGGGAGGCCTGTGTGGACAGTGGACTTTATTCGGGCGAAATTATGACTCTAAGATTGTGACTTGGTACTTTACATATGTAATAAATCTTTTACTATGACCATCATCAGCGTGATACCAGCCAGTAAATTGTCCACTGATAGAGAAATGCCTTCTTTCATAGTACTAAAATGCGCAGTCTTGAACATCGCCTTAATTGACATACCAGTTCGCATCGCAGAATGTTGTTATTTGGCATACAGAAGGATGCTTCTGCCCATCCTCCTGCTATCAAACCTTAGTCTTCTTTCACCACACCCATGCGGAGAGAGTGGTTTAACGTTTGCGGGAACCACACGGTAATAATCCATACATTCAATAATAATTAAAACCCTAATACGGTAATGTACTAATGCATTTTCCGAATTATTTCAGAGAGAAATATTATTCCGGAATGCAATCGGAATTCGGATTAATTATGGAAAGCCAGCGTTGGTGCTAAAAATTAAATAACTATTCTACTTTAGTCGTGCATTTGTAAACGGAGGATCTAATTCCCAACACCCCGTTCTGGAATGTTGGAGTGGGTCGTGTTAGCGCAATGCAATTTTGTGGCTTAACTGAGTGCAATGCTGGTTTTTGGAATTCAGTATTTGCATTGTTACTGATAAATAACAGCTGTGAATTTGGTTTTTTTTATTTCGATAGAATGCAATTATTTACTATACCAAGATCATTCTATGTAATACTAGCTAGGACCCGCGGTTTCACCCGCCGTTGAATTTAAAATAAAGTGGATTATTTACATATAATTTAAATACTTCGGATAGACACTTGACATAGAGTATGTATATATAAATTGTATTTCATGGGTTTTATTTTTTTGTACGGAACCCTAATTATTTTTCTAAAATGAAAGTAGCCTAAGTTATTCCTTATAACATCAGCTATCTGCTAGTGAAAGTTCCGTAGAAATCGGTCTAGCAGTTTCGGAGATTATCGGGAACAAACAGACAGACCGACAAAAAAATTACAAATAGCTTTTTTGTTGTAGGTACCGTATATACTTTCATATGCATTTGGTAAAAAGCTGTTATTTTGGCATTATAAACAGACACTTCAATTTTATTTATTTGCTTAGTTACTTGAAGTGGATACACTGCGCCGCTTCTTTACGTAAAGTAATATTGCTTAAATCACAGAATACCTTTACCTTTTATCGTAGGGAAATCCTCTGGGGTATTCTATGCCCTGGAGAAATAAAATGCCGTCCCAGACCTTTTCCAGCCAAATCGACCACGGTGCTTCTTCAACCTAACTTATGAGGAGTGGGGGATTCGTTCGCACATTTACCGCAGCCTCCACAGGTTTTGGCTCGCCAATCTTTCTAGCGATCTCGGTGGTCGCCTACCCTCTCATATGATAGGTACATTCTTCAGGTTTTAAGAGTGAAAGGGCAACACAAATAGCCTTTTTCAAAATGTAAAGAAATGTTGTAACGTATCCCCTTAATGATAGTCATGTATAATCCTAAATAATTAGAACCAAATGGTGTTCTTATCAATATTTTAGAGAATCTAACAAATTAATGTAGTCGTTGGATGGGAGCGGCATGTGACCGCTCGTTGTGGAAATCTAAGGGGGAGGCCTTTGTTCAGCAGTGGACGTCCTGTGGCTGATATGATGATGATGATGATGATAACAAATTAACATAATTAGTTCTACTTATAACAGTAGCTTTCGATATGTTTTACGTACCGATTTAATTTTTCCTCTATCAATTTTACAGCAATCTCTCCTGAAACATTACATTACAACTTTCATAGTCTTCGGTTTATCATCTACTTAGATTCTTCGATTAATCCGTTAAGGCTTTTCACAGTCGTGCATGCATTTTCTCGCCCACCCAGCGTATCCCACTCTGCGAAGTACTTTATACATGTATTCTGTTTTCCCGATGCGTTCTATCATGGCATATTTTTCAGTATTCCGTGCATTCTATTATGAAAACTAGTTCAATGACATTTTCCATTTCATATATTTAATATAATTGTCGTGTTTGCAATAATTAGATTTGATTGCCAGAATTTGTTTTGATTTTTTTGTGTTCTACATTTACATGTTTAGTTAGACCATGTTGAGACAAGTTACTTTATAAGTTTTCAATTACTTTTAATCACTTTAATTTCATATTCTTTTTAATATCTGTCATTTTTCCTATTTTACATTTTTTATTTTTGGCATGCCTTTGTTCGTATATTTTAACCTACATAACTTTGGATTTTTTGTGTCATTGTATATTTTTATTTCTTCTATCACTACTAACGGTTACTACAGCAGTCATCACAAAGCATGAGATTTATATTTGTGTGAGTGCACAGCAGTTGTATAAGATTACGACCAATTGGATCGAAATTCAGCTGCGTGCTTATCCCGTTCGATAATAATTAGCGCCAACACACACCAATGTAAAGTAAAGCTCATATCTACACTGCACTGGACTGTAGCATAATGCTCTTGAGTAGTGCTTAATAGGTACTTGTATGCTCGACTAAGAGAAAATAGCCACCTCTTTACCAGTTAAGTGTGGTGACTGCGGGCATTTCCTGTGTATAGGTGTCCAGGTCCTAGGTAGAATGAACTGAACTGAATAGCCTGAATCAATACAAAAAATCGAACATTTAATCTTGAGTTTACGAGCGCAGGACTTTTCAGCTAAAACGAAAGCGAGGAATGGACGGCAAAACTAAAAAAATGGTGTATGTGTAGATCACAAGCAAGAGCTAGTTAAAGGAACGGAATGATAGGAAATCAATTTTGAGTATTTGCAACTCTAATAACGGAATACGAAGTAGAAACAACGGAAACAGTCATGATTGAAACTGTAGAAATCTTTGGATTGTAGCTTCACTAACAGTTATCGTGGTTTAGCGTTCAATGTAGACGCTAACTTTGCTCGAAAGCTGCTTTCAGAAACATCATCACCTCAAAGTTATACGCGAAGATTGTGCTTCAACGCAGACGACATAAATTGGTGTTTTGTACCTATGATTAAATTAAAATATTAAGACGTCGGTACTTCCACTCCCACGAATAAAAAAAGTAAGCCCTCTAAAAATCGGTGGCTTCAATTATAGCGGTATGAAATGAAAATTATCTTTAATTTAGCAATTAAATTTCAAGAAACTCGTCAATAAATTTAGATGAAACCGGCATTTCCCGCCTTTGAGAATAAATACCGAAACAAACTCAAAGTTTCTGTTTTAAAGTCTAGGCATATTTAGATCAACGCTTGAAATAGTCTTTTAAAGTAAGATATCTCGCTTGCATTAATCTATACATCAAGCCATATTCTTCACATAGAAGTTGGCTTTAACTCTTTTCTGATGCGAGCTCTAAATCTGTGTGACAAAATTTACACCTGCATCCACATTCACATTTGTGTACGATAGAAATCGCTCTCACCTTTCACATGTCTCTATACACCTCAACATTTATGCTACATAGTCGTTTATAAACGTTAGGCGTGGTGATAATGTTTCATGGTGATAATATTTGACGTTAATAGTGAACATATTACCGTGTTTGTGTGTAGGATTACGGTAAACTGAGTATAATTGTTTGAAGCCCTTATTACAAGATTTGGAGTCAACGAGTTATTTGATATTTTGCGCAGATAAATGTTATTTTCTCCAGTATAGGCATACAAAACATATTAATTGCGAAAGTATCATCACATCAGCGGATGTGTCACAACTCTCACAACTAAAGTTTTGTTGACCTAGTTATTTTTCATGATTACTAGATGCAAATAACAACGAATGTGAATGCTGTGATAGCATTGTGGTTCACGGACTCTTCCCCTTTCTGAAGCTACAAAACAAAATATTGTAACGTGGTTTACAAGATTGCTGAGGCATTACTTTCAGAATCTGATTACTAGCGCCCTTGATGGAGAGTACTGGTCGGTTGGTTAGAAGTCGCATGCGCGCGGAGAGCTCCGTCTGCCTGATGTTTTGATGAAAAATATTCTTAATTCGAAACTGTTCTGGAATTGTGACTTATGCTAGTGTCAATACATCAATACAACTTTGTAAAAAAACTCAAGCTTTTGTTTAATTCTACCAACTCGCTACAAGATACTGGACGCTAAGAAGGTACTTAACGAGAGTGTGAGACTAAAATCAACATTTGTCATGGCACACGAACCAGAAAGGACGCGGCAAAAGAGCCTGCAGGATAACTTCCAAGTGTTCAAGGAAATATATCTGAATGATTTCCCAACATACGTGCTGTGGAACTTAACTTGAACAGGCAAGTTGTCGCGGGGACTTTTGACCATTCAGACATTACTTAAATATTTAACAACACATGCAAATTTAAATAATTTATAACTAAGCATGAGGCTTCAGAATGTCTGGCTCGCTTCGCTCGTCCTAATCAAAATGTTGGTGCATTAATCTCTCATCACAAAGTGTCAGAATGCTTTCACACATTATAAATGTAGTCTCCAGTTATCTGTACATTTCGTATAGGCGACAAGAACGGCTATGTTTATATCCCCATTCGGATCTGTATCTTCAAAAGCAAGGATAATGTTTCAACATGTACCAACTATCAATAAACCCTGTTTATTTTTGTATTCTTCAATGTTCACAAATACCCCTGTCCAAGACGAAAATGGAGTCGCCCATTTACGACACGTTCGGATTCCAAAGATATTTGGGTCACAATAATGTCGTATACATTGGCAAGGGCAACATAATACAGCCTTGTCGTGACGTTACCAAATTGAAAAGACATAACTTATTTGTTCTTGTTTGCGTATTGGTCCGTTGAAAAAGCTTTTAAAATCTTGTCTCCTGAAATGGTATGAAAGTAAAACAAAGTGCATGATATGCTTATTCTCTCAAAGTTGTAAGTCAAATGGGGAAAATGGTCTAATGGTAATCGAAGGCGATGTCCCGTAGAGTCACTGTATGTACACTTTTGTGAACCTTAAATCCCAGTAGCTTTAAAAAAAACTGTTTAGATGTAATCACATGTGACAAATCCGTATTAGAAACCAGACGGTAGGTAACTGCAAAGTTACTGCACTGTATTACAACGGCATGGCGGTTATAAGCGAGACTGTACTTAACTGCATTTATACTGTACTAACAACCCGCCCTCGCATCGCACACGAGCTTCTTAACATTGAAAGAATATGTGCAGTAGTTCAAAGAAGAGACAACTGCAGGCAAGTTTTATCTTCCAAAAGTTTATTGACATACAGATTTAATTACGTCACGGTTAGCCCCAACGCATTAGGCCTTTAAATTTCTTATCGTGAAATAAACTTTTAAGCTCAACATGACCAAGCGGCTTTCGGCAATATGCCAGGAACATACTCACATTATGCGGTATCTATTATTTTTTTATTAGGCCCAGTTGAAATTCTACATGAACTTCCTCCACCTCGGGGAAGGACGAAGAGGCATCCTCGTATGATCAAACTAGAGCTGCCCACTGGTGCCACGCCTACAGGCACATCTTGGAGAGGATGACTGTAAAGCGGTCACCCCCTCGGGAGATTATGCGGTACCTAGGCATAGTCTAGAAAAGCTTCTAGTACTGGGCTGGAAGTACGGGAAAGGCGCTCAAGGCAGAGTGGATGGACACACACACATACACAGTGAGTAAGGATGTCGGTGATAGCATGTGCCAAGCGTTCCATACCACGTTGGACCATACGGTACGCCTTTCCAAGCTTTGAAACGTGTTGATATACAATAGTATATGGTCGCAATACTCGGCGGCGAGGGAACGATGAAGAAGAAGAAGAAGAACTAAACTTTTTGTAAAATATATACCTTTACTATGCAGTGGTATCATACACAAAGACTAGATTGCAAAACTTTTACTGGCTCTCTACGGATTTAGATAGTACAAGAGCGCAGTGTAGCTGAATCACATAAATAAAGAGAAGATAGCAGTCAGACATTTTCTGGATGCTAGTTTGTGAACTATTGTATAGTTTTATAGTGGGCTGCTTTAAACTGGATGGGGAAGGCGAGGCTATTTCTTTTAGATTGTTGACAGTTAGTCTAAGTTAAGTCTTCTACTTATCTAGATCTGTAACAAAATTTTGAGTTCATACATGTTGTAATTCCAACAATAACACATGCAATAGTGGTCGCCGAAAACTTGGGCAGATGAGATATTTAGCTCTTCTTAAGCCTATTTTCAATTTATGCAATGTATTGAGGATGTCGCGGCAGACAAGAGACAACACGCTTCAAACGTTCATAACAATTTGCTCATAACAATTTGCAGAATAAATACTTCATGCAGGCACCAAGCTCGTCCCGCCATTTTCGATTTTCTTTCCCAGAAAATATTCATCGGCATCGCTGCAGACCCAAGCACTGCAAAATGTTAATCAAATTCAGGTCGTTAAGAAACATTGTGTAAGGGCAGCCTTCTAATAAGCCAACCAATTTCACAATTTTTATAGATTCTTTCACACTTCTCAATCTAATTTTAGGCGTTACTCGTAACAGTCTTTGAAAACATTGCCACAAAGCGTGAAGTAAAAGGAAGCAATTTCCCTAACGCTCCAAGTTAGTCACTTAGATTTGTAAAATATGTGACCGGAGCGTGCTACAGATGGCCGCAGGAATCTTGCAGATGTTTTTGAAGTATTTGAAGCGAAGTTGGCTCTAGTTTGACACATCAATACTCTTTTTCGACTTTCATATTCTTTTAGTGTTCGGCATATTATAATATATATATTATAATATATTCGCTCAGAATGCCACCACCCCATCTCCTCCCATGGGTGTCGTAAAAGTCGACTAAGGGATTAGCCGGAGGATGGGCAGCAGCGTCCTTCGAGTACATTAACAACTCAACTGCGATCGCCAACCCGCCTGCCAAGCGTGGCGATTATGGCAAAACCCCCCAATGAGCCCACAACACATCCATATCGGTGGTTGTGGTGATCTTTGGGGGAGGCCTGTGTCCAGCAGTGGACTTCGTTCGGCCGAAATGATGATGATGATGATATTACAGGTTCATCATAAAAGTGTGATGTACTGCGATTAGATTTTTAAGGGATTAATTTATTACTGTTAGTACCTACTCGTTGTTATTTAAGTAAACGTTTAAAGTAACTACTAACTTACTTGTGATTGTCGTTCAAGTGAAGTCTACCTTTTTTTACCGCCTAGGAAATTATTCTTTGACAACTTAGTCTGGATTCTCATCAAGTTAAACCACATGGTTGGCACATCTTTGGTACTGAAGAGGGCTCCAGAATCTCGAGAATGAACGCACTGGAGCTGCCTATTAGTGCCACGCCTTTAGACACCTCTTGCAGGGGGTGACTGTAAAGCGGTACCCACTCCATATGGTTTTAGTTATAAAAACGAGAAAATAGACAGGAAATCAAAAACTTATATCTCTTATTAAAAAAAAATAGCCTTGACTGTTAATTGTATTCTATTAACGAGGCGTATATGTTTGTTGAGTATCTTCAATTTGGAGAAAGAATCCCTTATTTCCTTTGAATGGTTTCAACTAATAATTTATTGAAGTCGTAATTAAGCCCCGCTCTGATTAAGCTTTGTAAGATAAATTTTGCCCTTTGCCACGACCAAACCTTTTGTGGGCTGTTTGCCGACGCCTTAACGTAGTCCTTTAAATTTTTGGTTAATTGATGGCAATTATCGTTGCGACCCCTTAAACCTGGAGGATTACTCCGCAGCCTCTTGACTTGAATCCCGTATCGAACGAGTGTTTTATCGAGTTTTTATCGAGACAAGAGGCCACCTCTTGTGGGTGAAAGTGATTTCAATCGAGTTCTGGCTTGGTTTCTGTTATGAAAACATGAAGCTTCGTATCTTATTGCATTTATTCTTTTCTAATCTGACTCATTTTTGTTTGTCGTCACTAAAGTATATTGTCTATTGTTGAATTCAGTCTTTTACCAATAACTTATTCCAAGATCAAACTTAACATCGTAGTTGAATAACATATTCTCCCATACATTCCAATTGCAAACGTAAGATTGTACGCACAATATTGACAGATTTACCATGTTATTTTACGACCATAGACTTCTTATAGCTTTTCCTGAAATCTATAGGTAAAGAGCTATTAGCTCTATTTTTTTCATAATGTTAGGCTCAGTCAGTCAGTTTCTTAAATATCTCAAAAACTAGACATTTAAAAAATATTAAATAAACATTAAGATCCTCATAACAAGGAGGGCCTAAAATGGAAGGGCCATTTTATATATTACACGGTAGAGTTTGCGAAACTTTATTCTTTAATTTTGTATGTTGCCCCCCAAAAGTAATATTCAAATATATTCAAAATTCCTTTATTTACGTTACACGTCCGTGTTTGGGTTGCAAAAATCCATATGTGAACCAAATTTTAACTTAATCGGTCCAGTAGATTCGGTCCAGTAGATTCGGAGCAAGTTGGCTGTGATAGACGGACAGACAGACGGACACACGAGAGGTCCTATAAGGGTCCCACCGTTTTTTCCTTCGGACGCTCGGAACTCTAAAAAGTACATGCTTTTAGAATATTTGCAGTTAATTTAAACTTTATCGATGTCTTCGACATGAGTTAACGTGGTATAAGACTGCGAAATCTTCACGCACTATTAAATGTTTAACTAATTGTTTGTGTTGTTAGATTTGAGACTCTCCGTTTTCAGGTTTAGTCTCCTGTTTAGATCGAGGTTCATTTTTGAATTAAACTATTTTTAATTCAAAAACTATTAGTCAATCAGTTAAGATGAATTAACTGGAATACATTAAAAATATATACCTATTTTAGTCCTCCATTGGCATTGGTACTTCAACAGATTCCTTCTGATGTCTTCAGCTTGCTGATTCTGCAAGGCCAATCACTCTAGTTCTTCTCGAGTTAATCCGCCCTAAAGAAGACGGTTGAGGTAGACTGCGTGTAAGTACTGGAGGATCCAGTAATGTGGGACAAATTGCGAGTGGCCTACAAGCTGTACGAGTATAAGGAGCAGGCTGAATTCTAAATGTTTTGATATTTAGTTAAGGTTTAATTTCGAAGCAATTAAGTTTCTGTTTTACGAAGGTTCTTCTTCTATATGCATACAGACACCACAAACACCCAGACCGGAAATAACTAATTGTAGATCGAGAAAATATTTGTTTCATGCGGGGATCGAACCCGCAACACGTAGTGCAGAAAGCTATAGTCGCTTAACCACTGCGACAACCATGCCGTCATAACTAAATAAATTTGTACATTTTTATGGCGATTTCCCATCGATCACGAAGATCATCATCAGAGGATTCTCGGATTTGTTTGCTGGAGTTGCTTAAATACCCATTAGGGTAAAAATGCTCGACTAGCTTCCTAACTTTTAACAGTGATACCAAGTTTCTGTTCCAACTATACGATAGTTAAGTTGAAGTTTTAAATCTACAAGTAAATATTGTAATTTCTCAAAGTCCTACTTTGTTTGGTTAAGAAAGTAAAACATTGTTCTAATGGCAAAATAAGACCAATCAAATGAAATAATCTCGTTTATGTATAACACTATTACACAAATCTTACAGTTTCCCGCGACTATGTCCACGAGGATATTAATTTAAAATCTCAAGGAAACTTGATAACGTAATAGCAAGTATCATGTCCTATTCCATTAAATAATTTACCACTGCCAAATCTCACTTGAATTAGTTTGAGCGTTTTTAATTTTTAGTAATATCAATATTAGTTACGTTTATAATAAAACCATCTCGTCATTTGTAGCTTATTTTGAATAAACATTTATTGTTTACATTTTATTTATATACTAAATTAATTATAAAATCAAATTGAGAAATAAATAAATGAAATTAAATAATATCTAGTTTTTTTATTGAGACTTAATTTATAATGAATGTAATTTGTTAGTTAGGTTTGATGCACGGCTCGGCGGTTCCGGGCACGCAGTTTGGGGAGTCTGCGTGTTCATACCGAGTGACCCCCGGGAAGACGGTGGCGCGCACGTGGTCACGTGCGGCCGTGTGCACAGGCAGCACAGCGCACAGTGAGGTTTGGGGGGAAACTTTACAATCCTCCCCGAGAAGTGCCTGGGGGGCGACCTTTTTACAGTCGCCTTCCCTCCGCTAGAGATCGTGACCGCTTTACAGTTATCCCCTCTGAGATGTACCTAAAGGCGTGGTGGCATCCTGGAGCCCCTTTCGGTGCCGAAGATGAGCGCTCCAATGGTTTTAGCCGGTAGCAGTCTGGCATGCCCTTTCACGTGCCCTGGTACGTTTTGATGCACGGAATAAACCCAGTCTGGGCGTTGCGTGTAAAATTTATGTTTGTAAACTGTACCCACGATACAGGAGAAATACCTACCACAGCGGGGATTGTGTACTAAAAACTTGTAATTTATAGTGATAGGGATGAGCATTTTACCAAGGTGGTATTTTGTTGGGAGTGGCGATAAAATAGTTTTAATTTTAACGCTATTTTCACAAGCAAAATATCTGAACCCTACACCGGCCAATCATCGTAGTAGCGTAGGTATTTATCTGATTTATAACACTGCGTGATCACAACCATCCCTCAAAAGTGATTTTATTGCCACTTGTCCATATAAATTTGGACTTTGCACGCTTAGTATTATAGTTTGTTTTGTAACATCTAAAATAGTAAACGTTATCATATTTATGCTAACTATACGAGTATAACCCTGAAATTAGGAATGGCCAAACTAATCAAAAGGTATTAATTCGTCGTAGCGAATACGTATAATTTTTTTCTACACAATTGTTAGTTATCTATTCCCTGTGGTGACCGGATTAAAAATATAGCACCACTACATCTCCCATGGATGACTAAGGGACTATAAACCAGAGGGATGGGCTGTAATGTCCCAGAAGAACAGCAGCCACTGTGCGCTTACCAAACGCAACTCCTCTCAAAATGAAGACACATGACATGTAACCGGTTGTCTTCGGGCTAGGCCTTTGTTCCGTAGTGGACGTCTTTTGGCTGTTATGATGACACTACTCTCCACTGGTAGGTGGCGTAAAATGTCACGAGTAAATAAATATGCTAAGTGGATGAACTGCAGCAGTATCCTAAGTATAGTAGCAATTTATTGCGATCTCTCTACCGTGTGAATAGATTTATTTGCACTGCAAGCAAGAATGCTATCCAACACCTGGCTCGATGTGCCTCCGTTTTCAGAGGTGTACCGATAGCCTACAAAACTTTCCAAAAACTGTTGAAATTTCAAGAAAAGGTGTCTGAAGTTGCAAGGGGTATACAATCAAGTCCAGTCCTTCCATCTCATATAGGTTTAAAGGCAACAAGGAGGTGGATATAGTCAAACAAGCAGCTGCACACGGTATTATTACTCTATATCACTCTGAGATGCGAAATAAATGCAGCAGTTGATATATCAACTGTGGAAAGATTATGCTGATGATTTTAAGCTTATTCAAGGTCAGCCTCCTCTGATGCCTTCGTTTCGGGATTAAACAGGCAATATGTGATGTTGGCACATAGACTGCGATCTTGACACTCGACACTATCCTTCGACAAAGTTTGCGCACCTTATAAAAAAAGCAGAAACACCAAATTGTAAAACATGCGGAGTAATTGAAGATGTTCGACATGTCTTGATGTGCCCAGAACATTTATGTGTGAGTTTAACATAAAAACACTGGATGTTGGAGTTTGTCAAAGCATTCTTGCTAAAACCAACATCAAATATGGCTTAAAAGTTCATTAGCAAATTTTATTATTCAGTTTTTGGTTTAAGTTATGGCACTTTGAACTGGTACTTCTTGGATTTCATTTTTAATATTAAATACGGTGATGTTAGGTATATTACGTAATTTGCAAATGAAGGTTTAATGTTTACGGTTAAAAAGCTTTTTAAATAAATAAATTTTAAAAAATCAAATACGGTCACCGCTCTCGTCACCATTATCCAGGGTGGAAGAAGTCTATAAGAATGACCGTATATTATAAAAATAAAATCGTATGGCAATATATAATAAAGTATATTATGTTAGTCAGTCTAAGAAAGGAAAACATCGTGAGGAAACTTGGCCCTCAAGTCTAAACTCATCAACACGCAGTGAACAAGCGTGGTGGACAATGATCGAAGAATGATGGGATAGTTACATTATTATGTCAGCCGAAAAACGACCACTACTGGTCAGAAGCCTCCCCCCAAAGATTACCACAACGACCGCTATGGGTTTGTGTTGTGTGCTCATAATGGGGTTTTATCATAATCGCCACGCTTGGGCAACTCAAACGGGCTAATCCCTTAGTCGACATTTACGACACCCACGGGAGGAGATGGGGTGGTGGTATTCTGAGCCGGCACCACACGGCCTTATTAATGCATTAACGTGTTCGTAATTTCGTATAAAATTATGCAGTACGTACATTTTTTATATTGTGGATTTTTTATGCCCAAACAGGTATTTGAAGTCTATTTCTAAACCGTATCAAGTATTCTCGCAATATACTTTCGGTTATAATGTAATATTAATCCCCATCAACCAAATCTCGGGTCCAAGTTCCAACTTTGTACCAAAATTTCAAATTAAATATGTCAGTAAGCCTTAGCGCGTAGACTTTTGGCACCGTGACGATTTCGTCACTCTTATCAAATCCTTGAGTATGTACGGAAGTGCGCGCAAGTTGTGACGTGACGTGACATTTCCATACATATCCATTGATTTGATATGAGTGACGAAATTGTCACGGTGTCAAAAGTCACCCATGCCTTTAAAGTTAAAAATATTTTTATTCATGTAAAACCATTTAAATAGTCAAGACTTTAGTTGCCTCGTTCCAAAGTGTAGATTTCCTATGGAGAAGAACGGGCAAGAAACTCCATGGTTACTCTTTTTAAATCATATTGGTACAATGTTCTCGAAATTATGGTAATGTGAGGACAATGCAGGAGAAAAGACACCTGTCAAAGGCATGGGGACTTTTGAGACCGTGACAATTTCGTCACTCTATGTATATGTATGGGAAAGTCACGTCACGTCGTAACGTGCGCGCACCTCCATTCATACTATACTGGGGTATTGAAAAGCCATTCGTCCTTGCAACTGACACTAGTCTCGTTACAAAAAAAATGACACTCGGCAGCGAGGAGATCCTATCTGTCTGGAATTTCGGCTTCACTTATGGCTTCCACACCAGACGCTTTATACAATTTGCAGTTTTGAAACTTATCTGGGCCTCATGCGTTTAGAATTATTTTAATCAAAACTATTTGTCATCTGTAAATTTATCTTAATTTTAGTATATTATAGTTTTAGGGTTATTGGAAAAACATTCAAATGAAAATAAATGAACATCGTCAATAATAGAATGATAGGTAATTAATCAATGAATCTTTAATAAAATACAAATAAATTTGAAAAGGCAATTTTACTGAAAGAAAAAGCCCACTCTCACAATGACATTACATTTGTTTGAGAATCACATTTTCCATTTCCTGCCATACATTATTGGAATATTTCATGACGTAATTGATTTAATGTTTGGGTTGTACCAACAGAGACATTATTATATAACAGGTAAATAATCATTGCTGAACAAGGGTCTTCAATGAGCTCTTAAACAAATCGTATACAGCGTAATTCAAAATGCTTACTTTGGTAAGGTTAACCTCTAGTTGCCTTTTACATAACCCGCATATATAATAATAGTAATAACTTTATATCGGATCAAAGAATCCATATAGTACGGTAGTAGACTTATGAGATAGATATGAGTAGAAGTATATATTCCTCTTAGCACATAACATTGTTTTGAGAGTGTGTTCTTTACACCGCAGAAATATTCAGTTTCAAATTAGTTGCAGTTTTTTCATAAGTAAAACATGAAAATTTATCACCGCTACGAGACCCTGCAAAAATTATAAAAGGTCAAGCAAATTGGCGTCGCAATATTAAAATTCATAAAACGTTGAATACTTTCATTTGGCTCAAAAATCTAATAAAAAGGCAATCGAGTTACATTGACTTGAGGA
Source organism: Diloba caeruleocephala (assembly GCA_947459985.1). Classification (NCBI taxonomy): domain Eukaryota; kingdom Metazoa; phylum Arthropoda; class Insecta; order Lepidoptera; family Noctuidae; genus Diloba; species Diloba caeruleocephala. Next base: position 7,873,004 of record OX381621.1, on the reverse strand, counting down.
ATATTAATTTGCGTGCTACTGCGACAGATATTTCAAAAATGGAGAGAACACCTTGGTTTATTGATATTGCTATTACTCTTATTAGCTTTCGCTAGTACCGTAGAAATCTTCCAATTTCATTAAAATAATACTGTGGCTACTTTTCTGTGAAAATAGATTAAAATCGGTATAATCCTCTCAATAGATTTTTTTGAATACCTATTAATTATAAAAATACACGGTGCGGTCGGGTGTTCCAGGAAAGTTTTTTTTTAAGTGAAAGCTTCTTTTAGCGCGGTACGCATATTTTTAGATACCAATAGACAAAATAAGTTTTCACTTCTGTCGGCACTCCCGGAGTGCAATTTTTTTATTATTTTGAATGTCTCCATGTATACTTGCACTGAATTCACTCTGTAGGCTCGTTTGGGATCTATCTATATAACAACTATTAGCAAGCAAAATGTTTGAATCGCTCGTTAAATCTTAAAAAGAAAAAAGAAGACTTAATTCAGAATAATCTGTTACTTTATCCAACTTCAGTTGTTGCTAATTATTACTATCAACGTCCAAAAATTATGTCAGACAGTTCTCACAAAAAAGAAACAAAGCTTAAATAAAACCTAGCACAAATAAATATAAAATAAACTATTGAATGAATATTGTGAATGCGGTGTTGGGTCCTCGTAATGTGGGGTGACAATCCTATGTCACCTTTTGAAATCAGATTCAATAGCGCCCCCATTCGAAAGGTTTGCCTTGTTTTATAACGAGGTCGCTACGCAATACTGGAAAATCCAAACTGTATTTTAATATTCTTTGCCTAAAGACTCATTTTCTGTGAATTTATTTGCATTATTGGATGTTGTAATTTAACCGGTTTTGAGAATTTCTGAGCATTTTATTTCAATTACCAAGCTATTAGATTTTTGATTTTGCGAGTCTCATCGCTTCATACATCGATCTTGAACGAAACATTTAGAAGTAGACAGTACTGACTAAGGGTAAATCCACATGTGTATTGCAATTGGTATTGAAAGTTCACGTCTAACATTTACCGGCCGAAATAAATAAATAAATCTAATCCATTTTAGATTTAAGATTATAAACTTCTTCCGTTTTTGTGTTAAGATCACATTTAACACAATAAAACAGACAAATCCTTATTTCCAAATCCAAAGTTTTAGGATTAGATTGTTTATTGATTTTGGTCATTAGTGCGTGACTCGATTGCAATTAATGATATCCTAGATACATTATATATAGATAGATTTTCATAACTGTGTCATAATTTTGGAGGTGTTTGCCAATACTCACCACGCTTGGCAGGCGGGTTGGTGAGCGCAGTATGGCTACCGTTTCACAGAAGGGACGATGCTGACCATCCCTCTGGTTTAGATTCCCTTTGTCGCCTTTTACGACATCCACAGGAGGAGATGGAGTGGTGCTATATTCTTAATTCAGACACCACCCGGACAATCCGGGCACCACCCGTTTCAGTCAGCTAAACATATTTATTTATTATGGCAATTCCCGTTCCTTATATCTCGAAAGTAAAGCCGAAATATTTATCCTAACACCGTTTAATTTGGACTCACTATCCTGCAATTGAGGTCACAAGACATAATCCCTTGCATGACCGTATCTCCGGCACGTAGGCGGCACCCCTTGACATTACGCTACACTGTAGGGCCCTCGTCGCGCCTCGAGAGTCAACACTCGCGGCCACCGACAAATACCAACGAATTTTCCTTTGTTTGATGTATGATGAATTTGTGGAAACGCCGCTTGAACTGGGTGTTAAGTGCAAAATATTGAGGTGCTGAATAGACTATATGATATGTATGAAATGAAAAATAAAGATTTAATTATTTAGACCTTCTTTTTTTATTTTATTGGTGGGCACCAAGTGGTTATTCTTCATGACCTTCCTTCGCCCCGGGGAAGGGCGAAGGGGTATGCCGGACTCCTACCGGCTAAAACAGTCGCTACTCTTTTAAAAATAAACTACGCAAATACCTCCTCAATTCTTTGGCAGAAACATCTCTTTGTTAGTAATTCCTACAAAAATATATTTATATATGTATATTTTGTTATTGTATGGTTTTATTATTACACGTGTACGCATATTTATATATGTATATATTTATATTAAGTCAACGATAAATGTCTTGCATATATTTTCTTTCGTTATTTAACTACTCACAGTTACACTGTCTGTGCACTTACCATGTATTTTATTTTTCTTTGCATCACCCCAAGGTCGACTGGAAGAAAATGCCTAATGGCATTAAGTCCGCCTTTGTACAGTTTTAGTGCATAAAGTATTAAATAAATAAAACCACTGGGGTGGTCATCTTCCGCACCTAAGGGAGGCTCCAGGTCCTCGTATGATCACAAATGTGCTGGTGTATAAGTGCATGTTGACTTTAGAACATATCATACAATGTTTAGTGCCTAAAATCATGCAATTTTGATTTTAGAACATGCATATTATTATTATATAATTGAAGATAATATGCTGAAGTAGATCCTTCTCCTCACAAATGTAATTATTAAACTGTAATAAATCACAATAAGTGAAATATCCACATCACGGGACATCACTCTTTATTCAAAATGGACGTGAAAAATAATCATGAACAACAAAAGGTTCAGCAAAACATTCAAAACTATGAATGTAGTCGTAACACAGTAGTAAACATACCGCTTTTAATTCCGGGACATTCGGATGCAGGCGGCACTGAAGTAATGAAACCGCACTCACACTTCACAGCCAGGAACACTGACAACGGCATTCTATTCGTAATAAGAAAATTCACCATACCCTGCATCTGGCACGCGCTTTACAAACTATTAACGTTGATTAAACCATTTTATGCTTGTACTTTAATGAACAATCGAAGAAATCACTCGATTACGCATGTAATTTGGATGCGTTTTTTTACAATGTTTGTTATGTGTTCAACACTAATTTGTGAATGGTGAGCAACTATTAGCACAATGTTTACTCCGATGCAAGTCATCATCATTTCGGCTGAATAAAGTCCACTGCTGGACACATGCCTCCCTCAAGGATCACCACAACGACCGATATCGGTGTGTTGTGTGCTCATTGGGGGATTTTGCCATAATCGCCACTCTTGGCATGCGGATTGGCGATCGCAGTTGAGTTGTTAATGTATTTCAAGGACGCTGCTGCCCATCTTCCGGCTAATCCCTTAGTCGCACCGACACCCACGGGATGAGATGGGTTGGTGATACTCGTAGCCGGCACCACACGGCAATCCGATGCAAGTATACTTGTACAACAGCGACGATCTTATCGCGACCCGGTGCGCAGCAGTCGACTGTATCGGCCACTGCACCAACCGTGCCGTCGATAAATGGCTTTCCTATTTTTGTTATAGGTCTGAGTGTAACCTCTTCCCAAAATGTTGGTACGTTGTCACTTACCCCATACATAATGTGTTATAGTAATATTTTAATTTTAATATCTATATTGGATTGCGTAATGGTGTGTACAAGTTATCACTCTGTTTGTTAATTTATTTATGAAGCATATTAAAAAAGTATAGGATTGTGACAGACTAACGTGTTGCTGGGGAGTTTGATCCGGGTCTTCTCCCCAACTTTAGCACTAGGAAGTGGTGCATGGTGGTCTTATATCGGTGCTATATTAGGTTGACGTTCAAAAATAACTATTTTAATTATCTTCTGAATAAACGACACCTAGTTCATTTCATCATTTTTGTCGACGATTTATCGACTTACGTGGAATAATGAGAAGCGTTTTTGTTATTCATTTTACTTCTACAAAAAAGATTAATATTTAGTAGCTACGCATTACCTACTCATGTTTACAAAAAATGCTTTCTAACAGCCCTAAAACATCGGCTGTAATAAATCAAAATAACACTCCTAACGTACGACACATAAAAGACCCTTTCGGCCCGAATGAATAACATATTCCTTTCCTTACAATCCACTAAGAAATCACTGGCATTTTCCCTTTCTGCTCTCGAATCAATGATGCCCGGGGGTATTCATTAATCACCGCCATTATGAACTAAATAGCCGGCTACATACATAAATAGATAATACTGAACAAACAGATAGCTTATGATGAATGGACTTAGACTTCACCACAAAACAAACGGGTGTTGCGAATCGCTTCGGGATTTATTTAGCCGACTTTGACTTCGTAAAATACCGCGCTTTTGATCCCATGAACGTTGATCATTTTCGCGCTAGACATAACGATAAAATCGCTCACGATTTCCCCCGAGATTTTGACTTGAAAGTTTATCTGTCTTTGCTAATCGTTTGTCCGCCTACACCAGAATGGATTTTATTTATGAAAATGATTTTATAGCAATTGTGAAAGACTGAATAAAAATTACTAGAATGTAACTTTATTGTACACCGAAATAATAGAAGGGATTATTTTCTTGTCTCTCTTTTCACGGGTTTATATCCTCTGTAAGACCCAGTATTTTGACACACACCGGGGACTCTGCGTGGCTACACTATAAAAATGCAGTCTTGGATTGTCCACGGAGGTGTAAAACTATTGTATGAGATGGAAACTACATTATAATAAAACACTTTTAAACGGATTATATCGCGTATATTATAGATTTTTGTTTTTCCTGACGTTTCGAAAACTTTGCAGGGTTCGTGGTCGCAGGGTGACTAAGGTGACAGGCGTTGTTACAGATTTTAAAAAGATACTTCATTTTATCTACCGTACAATTTCAATCAAACAACTAATTTGAAGTACGAACCCTGCAAAGTATTCGAAACGTCAGGAGAAACAAAAATCTATAATATACGTGATGTAATCCGTTTAAAAGTGTTTTGTTATAATGAGTAATAATCGCGAAAACCTAACTACTATGAAAATTACAATTATAAGGTCTATTGCAATGGGTGCTAAATGGATTAAATACTACTGAAAACGGAAAAAGCGGCGTCTGCCTTTCCACCTTTATATGAAATTCTGTGGCAGATGGTGACTCGCTACTCACAAGATGGGACCCATAAATAGTCACCACTACAGACGACAGTAACAACACTGGCGTGAGTGGCTCAGGGTGTTAAGAGGTGCGGCACCGGTTTCACCATCGCGCGCCTCGAAGACTCGGAGCGGGTTTCCCCGTTATTAGACATTTTCACCCCCGAGCATATAGCTCTGGCGGTCTCCCACTGATCGGCCAACTAAGGCAAGCCAGAGTTGAAAGTCCTGCGGGCATTCACGAGGTTTCACTCCAGCTGACCAATAAAGGTAAGCCGGAGACGAAACTCTGTTGCCACTGACATTCAGCTCGCCATAAACTGCCCTACGTTCTGTGAGCTTCTCAAAGATCTCCTTAAGATTTACTTTTTTGTATCAAAAGGGAGGAAGAATTCAAGCAGCTGTCTTAATTAGCCATATTTTAAATTTAACGGTATCTAATAAAATCGTGAAAGCTGAAAAATATTAAAAAATCAAATAACTTGACCTAACACACGATGTAGTTGACATGTAGAGCGTACAACGCAATCATTGGGTCAATAGTTGTAACAGCCCATGGTTATTAGACCAAGAACCTTAACTATCATCTCAAGATGCTCCCACTAGATCAAGGGTTTGATGTAGAATGCGGTACTCTTCGACGGCATATATTGTGAGGAGGTTCCTCTCACTGTGGCCTTAAGATCGAGTCCTATCACATTTTTTTTAGTACATTTATTTAAGTAATGCGTATAAATTTTAATTTAAAATATTTCTTGAACTATCCAACTATCAATCAATCCTACTAATCCACTACATTGCACAAAAAGAAAATGAGCCTATATTGTTTAAGAAATAGCGCTCAGTTCACTTGGAAATTCATTTCATTTATCTACAAAACATATCCAAGCGTATTCCATTATCATAAAATACTATAAGTCCTCCACCATATAATTTTAATATAGTAAGTGCTCTCGTATAATCTTGTATGGTTAGCAATTAATTGGCATTGTTTCTAAGCTATGCCCGACCGCAGACTGTTGGCTTTCCATGCTATAGTCCGCGGCTTATTTGTGGTAAATCGAAAGCATATAACACGACTCTATTAATGTTTAGTCAGCTCTTAGAAGCGCGTCGAGTCCGTGAAAGGGTTTATTTATCCAGAGGAGTGATTTAGCCTCATGAAGATAAGATTACTGGGATATCTATTACATTAGCAAATAAACGTAAACGGTCGTCTGATTAGTATGATGGAACTCAGCTAATAGACGTAAATAATATAGCTTTTAGTCTTTATTTTAATTTGTTATTGTTATCATGTTTTGTATAATTCTTTATTACGTGTACGACAAATAAAAAGATAGTTATTGAAGAACATTTTGCTTTAATAACTTTCATTCAATTGTCATTTTGGGGGGAATTTGTCAATACTTACCACGTTTGGCAGGCGGGTTGATGCGCGCATTATGGCTACTGTTCCACAAAAGGGACGCTGCTGCCCATCCCTCAGGTTTAGAGTCCCATAGTCACCTTTTACGACATTCATGGGAGGAGATGGAGTGATGCTATATTTTTAATCCGGACGCCACACGGAAAGGTTATTAGGATTAAACGATGAGGATGAAATAATCTAACAGGAGCTTTTATCGCTCAGAACTTCAAATCTGATCTGTTGTCGGCTATATGTCGGGCTCAGCTGTCGCCGAACGCACCTCTAACCTTGTGGATCTATTGTGCTGACCTGCTGTTCTTGCAGGTACCCTGCGATTGTGACAGCATGGAACAGTGCGTAATTATCTGGTACAGGATAAGCTATTCCCAGGTGATTCGCCCTACACCTGGCAAGGGTCCCACAATATGTCTAACATAGACACTTTTTCACCCCTGCAGAACTGATCTTAATGTAAATGCCAGTTTTCTTTGGTAATACCTAGCAATGCATCTTTCGCCGCAATTACAGCCCATTTCCAATAATGGCTGTTTCGTACGTAATGTTTCAGAAAACATCAGTAATTTCGGAAAAACCGATATGTAGGCACCTACGAGAGTGTGGGAGCGTACGTTATCGCCAAATTGATCGGAACGTGTAGACAGTAAGTGTCAGTTGGTGAGTGTCGCTTGCGATAACACGTTAACCTTTATGATGTTTGAGTTTCACTTTTGGTCTTTGTATTTACGTTTATGGAGGTTTAATATGGATTCGTATGAGGGAAATTGCCCTATTATATGGTTATAATTCTTTTACGGTTCAGTCGCCATATCAATTTCATTTTATAGGCAAGCCGTTCATTACAGATTGTATAGAATTAATGAAGATTGATAAGTCAACGACCCTATACGTAACATCTCGTGAAGTTAGAATCTGCAAGTACTGCTTAAAAATACACGTGTTATTGACTAGGGCCGCGGAGACAACGCAACGGGGGGAAAGTGAACGTGAAAAATCAGGCACGGAACTTTGGAGGAATAGCTGGACAGGCGGCATGGCGCCCTCACCTACCGGATGAGGCAGGTACTCTGGAACCATGGGTGTTTCGGGAAGTACCTGCATCGAATAGGCTGAGAAGTGACGCCCAGCTGTCATCACTGCGGGGACAGCCCGGAGGACACGGCGCAGCACACGTTGGAGGAGTGCCCAGTATGGGCAGTGCAGCGCCATGACCTCGTCGCGGTGGTTGAAGGGAGTGACCTCTCACTTCCGGCCGTGGTTCAGTCCATCGTCTGGAGTGAGAGCGCGTGGGATGCCTTTGCCTCCTTTTGCGAGGAAGTGATGCAAGCAAAGGAGGTGGCAGGGCGGGGACGGAGGGAGATCTCTGATCCCCGCCGCAGAAGACGCACCGGACGTGGGCCCCGGGGGAGGGCGCTGAACGACCTCCGGCCACCATGAGGAGCGGCGTGACGAACCAGGGGCGGTCCGTCACCCGAACAGAAACAGGCCCGAGATGGCGAAACACGCGCGCCTCTTTGAAGGGTAGGTGTGGCCAACAAGGTCGCACAGAGAAGAGGCCCGTCAATCATTGACGGGCCGCCACCTGCCGGGGGCGCGGTCTAATGCAGATAAAGCGTACACCTCACCCCCGGCTAAGGGTAATAAGAAGGACACCGTGGGGTTTTAGCCAGTTTGAGCCCGGCATGCTCCTCCGCCCTTCCCAAGGCGGAGGAAGTCAAAGATGATTTCCCCAAGTAAAAAAAAGGCATGGTCTTAGGTTTTGTGAAATCCAAAGTTGTGTAAATCAGGGCATTAAGGAGTCAGTTTGAGGTGTATAATAAGTAGACACTGAAACCATACCACAATCTCTCTATATAAATGTAACTAAATTCAGTACGTAAACGCAAGTGATTTTGCAGAGTTATGTTGGTGTACAGAGTTTGAAAGGTAAATTGGCGGAGTTTAGGACCCATACAGGAGGATATGAGTTCGATCCCAGCCTGCACCTCCGAATTTTCGGATCCATGTGCAGATCAGAATTTGATTATCCCTGGCGTTAACGGTGAAAGAAAAACATCTAAGAATACCTGAATACCAGGGTACCAGGGCGCAAAAAAATGTTAGCCATGATGTATGTAATCCACCAACCCGCCAGGCCAGCGTGGCTGACTAAGGCATGAGGATAAAGTTTTTTTTAATTACAATATTTTATGAGCATGTTGTCGTAGAAATCAAGGTTATGTGAAAACAAAGCCGGAGAAAGGAATCTATACTTCCTAAAAATTTACTATACAACTGTATTTGGCATTTGCAGCATTTGGCAGATCAGTCCCAACAGACATCACTCGTTAACGAGCATGACGCATGCATCAGCATCGCTTGGCTTAACCTTCCTCCTCCGTGGCTTAACCATATTGTAGGGGCACTCAGCGACCCAATACACGACGCCACCATCAGCAAAACACTTAAGTGAGCATGACATACATAAACTGCCAGACAACTATAACGTCCATAAAACAAAATAATAAATAACCCACATGGTTTTCGCACTGCAGGTAACGAATCAAAATAAAGATTTAAACAAACTAGTAATTGCCGTGTGGTGCTGGCTCAGAATGCCACCACCCCATCTCCTCCCATGGGTGTCGTAAAAGTCGACTAAGGGATTAGTCGGAGGATGGGCAGCAGCGTCCTTCGAGTACATTAACAACTCAACTGCGATCGCCAACCCACCTGCCAAGCGTGGCGATTATGGCAAAACCCCCCAATGAGCTCAAAACACATCCATATCGGTGGTTGTGATGATCTTTGGGGGAGGCCTGTGTCCAACAGTGGACTTCATTAGGCCGAAATGATGAGTAATTAATGTTATTTAGACAAATATAGAATAATCTAATGTCATTATGTGGAATAATGTAATACATTATAAGAAATAATGACGTAATTAAATGTCAAGATAAAAAAAAATGGCAATTGTTTTTAATACATCGAAACTAAGTGTCCATATAAGCCTCTGAAAATTAGAGCAGCTCAATCCCAAGCATTTTTGTCATCCATATACTCTGTGACTTTATAGAAACCATTTCTACACAGCTTTTGCGTTATAATGGACTTGAATTTATTAAGACTTATTTTTTTAATATGACTTGGTATTTATTGTAAAAACCACAATCAACCATCACAAAAACAAAAATTGCCCCATACCAGGACCTGTCACCTGTGTCGTGGGTGCGTTTACAGACACAAATTTCATACACAATACACCTAGACTCGGAACTACAAAACATACAAATATTTGTACCGTGCGGGAATCGAACCTGCGACCCGGAGCGCAGTAGTCAACGCACTAACCATGCCGTCAATGTATATGTAATGTATGTTATGTCGTGGTCGTAATTTAGAATTAAATGGACAGTGAGAAAATAAGAATATTTGTTTTTACTATGTTCTGTTTTTTGGGTCAGTCAACATTAAAGGCGATCCACCTCTGTATGGAGGAGGTGGTTACATTGAGCTAATACAAAATAAAGTTTAATATCCAAGGCTTTGAAAGACAAATCCAGTGAAGAAAGCTAAGTTACGCATCCAGGCTCTTGGAATAATTAGCAAGCGTACAACCGCCTCAATCATTCAAATTCTGCTTCCATTCAAGCAGAAGTATCAAATGAAGTGTAAAGGAAAGAGCGCAGAAGACGTCACGCGATTGTCCACTGACAATAGAGTTTTTCTTTTTGCGGACGCACCCAAACTCGGCCCACGGAATTCGTTGCTAAAATTGGTATACGTATGGCCGCTCCACTTATTTCTTAGCTGTGTTTCCATTCTTATAAATATGAATTACCATCTGCAAGCCTTTCTGCCGAGCCAATTAAGCTAATACCGGTTTATAAAATGTCGAGCAACAGGGTCGCTGCGGTAAAGCTTATCACAATCCCTTCCGGGGCAGATAGCACGCTCCGTAAACATTGCAGGGCATGTTATGGCAAATTGATTGCCCCATACAAGAGATACTTTTGATTGCTCCTATCCAATAAAATGGGATTATTGCTGCTATACAGACAATTCTTTCGGATGATTTAGTTGATATTATGTTATTGGCTTAAGTGTATTTATGTGGTTGGGTGGACGGGAACAAGTTAGTTGTTGTTTACTTCTTAGTACGAGTATGTATAAATAAACTTTTATGCTTGTATTATATCTGAGCGATTGACTTTCTGCGAAACGGGTCGCGAGTCAATTCCCGCACATAAACAAATATTTGTATGGTCAACAGATACTTGTTTTTAGATTTGAGTATTGGTGCATGATCCAACGGCCATCAGTTCTACGAGCAATGTGCCTGCCGATTGCTTCAGTTTACTAATCCTTTCAGCTACTTTTTTATTTTTTATATAAAAAATCGTTGCCCCGCACTAGGATTTCTCCTGTGTAGTGGGTGCGTTTACGGACACAAATTCCACACACAATGCACCCAGACCCGGAACAACTAACTACCTGCAGATCATACAAATATTTGTTCCGTGCGGGAATCGAACCCACGCAGCAGCCGATACAGTCAGCCACTGCACCAACCGTGCCGTCAATGGCGGCAACTTTAGTTCTTCTACGGATCTCCTCATTCCTGATTCGATCTCATAAAGAAATACCAAGCATATAGCTCGCTGAGTGACACTGAGCTTTCTTACGAGACCGTGTGACCGCGTTTCTGTGCCGTATATCATCGCTGGTAACACATACTGGTTAAAGACTTTCGTCTTGAGGCACTGCGGTATTGTTGAAGAAAAGACCACCCTCCCCCCAAGTTGAGCCCCCTGCCTTCGTTAGATGGTGGCCGAGGCCCACTTGTGGGTCACGGGCGCGCCTATAGGGACACGGCACAGCGAGGCTTGGAGAATCCTTTACAATCCTCCCCAAGAAGTGCATGGACCGTTGCGATTTTTTTACAGTCGCCTTCCCTCCGCTAGAGGGGGTGACCGCTTTACAGCCATCTCCTCCGTGCTGTGCCTAAAGGCATGGCACCAATGGACGGCTCTAGTGCGATCTTACGAGGAAATCTATGATATACGCGATGTAATCCGTTTAAAAGTGTTTTATTATAAGAAACCTCATAGCATTAGCGATTTCCAAATACTTATTGACCCAAACAAAATCGGGCATAATTTTTAGTCAACAAAGCCTTTTATCCTAACCTCACCCAAAGGTCGTAGAATGTATCAAGATTGCTGGATACAATCCATTTTTTTCATGAGCGCAGTGCTGCACTGAGAAAAGACGAACTTTTTCCCTGTGTAAAAATGCTTCCGACGCTGGGACCGGGCAGACAATAGGACAATGATGATTCGTGGAGCTCTCTCAATAACTACTATACTTTTAAACTAGGTACGAGTGCGCGAAGTACCTACGAACGTATCTGCGTAGGGTCCGGTTATGGTAGATATTTTGCAATGGAATGGTAGCCCTAGATATATTATATAGTACCGAAATTATATAGTATTGTTACTAAATGTGTTTTGATGTTATATGATACGGATAGTCCTGATATGATTTAGAATTCGAAATTTAAGTGTACACATTTCTATCTATACAAATAAATAAAATTGAAGTCAAAATAACAGCTTTTTACTAAATTCATATGAAAGTATATACGGAACATATAACAAAATAGGCATTTTAAATTTTTTTGTCTGTCTGTCTGTCTGTTTGTTCCGGGTAATCTCCGAAATGGCATGACCGATTTTGACGGGACTTTCACTGGCAGATAGCTGATGTTATAAGGAATAACTTAGGCTACTTTTATTTTAGAAAAAAATTAGGGATCTGCGCAAAAAATATAAAACCCTTGAAATTCAATATATATATTCTATCTCAAGTGCCTATGTCGAAGTGCTCTAAATGTATTTTAAATTAAACGCGGGTGAAACCGCGGGTCCCAGCTCGTTAAAAATAAAAATGGAAATGTGCATACGTGCACGTATTCACATTTCCATGCACATTTCATTCGCAACAGATACCGCAGCCGACAAAAACAAAGGAAATAAAGAAAACAAAGTAAAAAGCCATAAGAAATTGGCATTGTAATTCTTTCCACAAGCAAAATATTTACGTTATTGTTATAATAACATCTGCCCAGCAATTAGTGTGCAAAAAATATGAGTTGGGTTGGAACCCCTGGCACGAAGGTATCTCTAATGGAATTGCGACCAAGTACCTACGTACAGGATTTCATAGCAAAACACCCGAGAGGTCCTACAATATTCATCTGGCATCGGGGAGAGAAAATAAAGTAACTCCTGAAAACACTTTCATAACTTCATTTCATCTGGTGTAGTTCTCGGATCTGTTCAACATTTTTCACTTTTATTTGAGTATAACGTTGCAATGCTCAATGAATCTCTGTAAGCCGGAAAATTTTATCGTTCTGGAACTGGTATTGTGTAAATTAATCACAACATAAAACTTCTTAAATAAATAAAATGAAATTATTTACTTTTGAAATACGTTTACAAAAGCAACTTTATTACGCGTTATTAAGCAGAATCCGCTGAAAAGCTTGCATGTCGATTGACATCCGTAAACAATCTATTCAGTTTCTAATTCTCTTCATCAAACAAAAACGCTCAGTTTATTAGTCGTCCAGGCATTTTGTTTACATTAGATCGTCTTCGCAAATAAACTGATTTATTTAAAACTTTCAAAGCGAAGCATTAAATATGCCACGTGAGAAATAATTGTTTGTGAGTGGCTTCAGCTGACGAGTGATGCACTAAGCTGGTTATTTTTCTTGCAGGTGGCAGTAACATTAGAGGATGGCGTCATCGGTGCGCAAATAGTGTGTGTGAGTGCATGTGGGTGCGCGGGGCGATGTGGCGGGCGCGCGTGTAGCCCCCGCCTCGCGCGGCATGGAGGAGGACGAAAGGCGACTCTCGTTCCCGCCGCCGGCGCCGCTCAACTCGCCGGGCGAGGAGATCGACGGATCGCGGCTGCTGAGCGAGATTGTGCGAACGCTCGAGGCCACGAACCCAGAGGCAGCCGCGCCGCTGGTGGCCTCGCAGTCGAAAGATGAATTGCACGTGGAGAATGAAAAGCCGCGGAGGGAGGAGCTGCGAATTCCACTGGAGGGTGTCACGTTCGCGAACGAGCCTAGCGGCGTGGTCGTGGATCGCGATGGGCCGCGCGCCGCCGTCACGCCGTTCACGCGCGAGTCAGCGCGTCGCGCGGGCTCTCGCGGGGCGCAGCTCGTGCGCGAGTTCGGCTTCATGCCGCGCCGCCGGCTCAGCGTCGAGGACGGCGCGCGCCTGCCCCGCAAGTATGAGCCCTTCCCACCGAAGCTCTACGGACGACCGCTCGAAGAGATTGACAACTTTATTTACGATGAGGTATGACTAAACCATATTTTTTACTTTAACAATCTACTGCGCTACATAAAGAATGCGATTCCACAGTGAAAGATTTTAAATATAGAAAAGAGCCTCTCTGCAGTTGTTCCATTTTGCTGTCAATTCTCTTGACGCATAATAACTCAAAAGTTGGTCGTAATCATAAAAGTCTTTGTACGTTTTCTCTTTATGGAAATACGCTGGAAATGTGTAACACAGTTTCAGAGGCCGCGATTTCGTTTAAATTTTCTATAGACACCTACCTTTTCCTTCTATGCATTTTTTCAGCCGGTGATAACGACGACTGAGACCATAACAGCTCATAATACTTGTTTTTTGTTTTGTTATCTCGTCGCTGTATATAATTTGACATAATTATTGTGTTCAAATACGTTGTAGATCCAAACTGAAGTTTAAATCATTTTCACAAAATACTCATGATTATGTGTACTTATCTCAGTCATTAAACTCGTAACTTTTTAGGTACCTACTTCTCTATCTATCTTTTATATAAAAAGCGTCTTTGGGAATCTCAAAACTGTATAAATCAATACGAGAGCGGCAGAGGTTATTATTCAAGTGCTCAGAAATGAAAGCTACGGATTGTTGTCAAGATTGATTATCGAGACAAGTAGTGTTCAAAACATATACTATACGAGCTCTATAGGTAGTAGGTCAGTTAGAGATTCCAAGCTGTTTGAAAAATGAAACCTGACAGTTGAATTGACAACTGCGGCTTGCGGCTGTCAATAAAACTCAGTCACACGGATTTGCGACGCCGTGCGGTTCTGGTCCGCAAGCATGCGCCCGCTACGTGTCTTTTCAAATATAAGTTTAGTAGTAGACAGACGAGACAGACAGAGAGGGTCGCGGCTCAACTATGCAGCATGTGTGCTACCCTCTTGCTTGACTGTATGCTCAGTGTTTTTTTTAAGTTGTAACACGGGTTACATATCCATAGATATTCTAGTGTATCATATCAGCCAAAAGACATCCACTGCTGAACAAAGGCCTCCCCCATGGAGTTGTTGATAATGTATTTTAGGGGGAATGCTGCTGCCCATCCTTCTGGTTTAGAGTCTCTTAGTCGCCACCCCCATCTCCTCCCGTGGGTGTCGTAAAATTCGACCAAGGGATTAGCCAGCAGCAGCGTCTTTCGAGTACATCAACAACTCAACTGCGATCGCCAACCCGTCTGCCAAGCGTGGCGATTATGGAAAAACGCCCCAATGATCCAACAATACACCCATATCGGTAATTGTGGTGATCTTTGGAGGACGCTTGTGTCCAGCAGTGGTCTTCATTCGGTCGAAATGATGAGTCGCCTTATACGACATCCATGGGAGGAGATGGAGTGGTGTTATATTCGTTTCGGAAATGCTAGTGTTTAATCAAATTAAATGAAGATCGATACGGAAAGAGTTTCTAAAGTTCATTTGCGATATTTGGCTGATGATACGCCCAGTACTGTTGCGGGATAAATGACCTACTATGTGGTCGTGGCCTACAACGGGTCAACTTATGTATGCGAACCAGAACCGCACGCGGACACAAATTCGCTTGGCAGGAAACGCGGCCTAAAGCCCCAAGACAGAAGACACGATGAGTTTTCAAAACAATAGAAGTAGAAATTATAATAAAACAATTTTAAACGGATTAAATCACGTGTATTATTGATTTTTGTTTTTCCTGACGTTTCAAACACTTTGCAGGGTTCGTGGTCGCAGGATGACTAAGGTGACAAGCATCGTTACAGATTTAAAAAGTTATTTTATCTACCGTACAAAACTAATCAAAAATTGTTTCGATGTACGCAGTAATCACTCACAGTGTCTTGATGTTTTTTAGTGTGGTGTGTTGTTTAGGATTTTATTACGTTTCATAACCGGATTCCAAACAGGTGGTACCTGCCAAACATCTTCTCTATTAAAATTAGGATGTTTTTTTAATTTCAATAGCCTCTCGAAACATTCTTGGTACATAACGGTTCTCTTTCGCGAGGACTTGAGGATGATCAAATCGAAGAAAATGGTTGGGTTTGCCTAAGGCATGTTCACACACTGCAGACTTTGTGGTGCGTCTATGCTTGACGTCAGCTATGTGTTCTTTAATTCTGGTGGCTATACTACGCTTTGTTTGCCCTATGTATGACAAACCACAATCACAGTCAATCTTGTAGACCCCTGCATCTTGTAGAGGAATGTGACACTTCACGGATTTGAGAAGTTGGCTTATCTTTTTAAGTGGCTTGAAGTAGGTTTTAATAGAAGCACGCTTCAAAATATGTCCAATTCTGTCCGTGACTCCCTTGATGAATGGTAAGACTGCAGGTCTCCGATCAACCGTGGTGGGTTTCGGGCGGCTTCTGTTATGTTCAATAATACACGCGATTTAATCCGTTTAAAATTGTTTTATTATAATGAGTAATAATCGCGAAAACCTAAGACAATTATAGTAGAAGTAGAAATATTAGACAACACACGCTGCATAATAATCATCATCATTCGAAAAACGTCCACTGTCGGATGCCTCCCTCTAAGATCACCACAACGACCGGTTTGGGTTTGTATTTTGTGACATTGGGGGCTTTGCCATAATCGCCATCTTGGCAGGCGGGTCGGCGATCGCGAGGTGAGCTGTAAATATACTCGAAGGACGCTGCTGCCAGCCTCCGGGAAATTCCATAGTCGCCTTTGATGACACCCACAAAACGATATGGGGTGGTGTAATTCTTATCCACACAGTGCCGGAAGCAACATTAAAATATAATTAATTAATTCATCATTATGTAACTAACATACAACATTAATTGTGCTTCCGTATTTCCGTGATATACAACACTGATTACTCTCCCCTTGAATTTTATGGGTTTAAATTTCCGTCAAAAAATCCCTCAGTAACTAGATATAAATGTATTGTTATTGCCTTGAATTTAATGACTCTATATCCGCAGTTATGTCTTTTAAGACTCCCATAACCTGCGGCGGGGAGCACTAACAACTCGAGGTGGTTTAGCAGCCATCTTGGTTTGACCCATAACACAGTCTCTCTAAGTCTATCAGGGTCAACTTTCTTGCAAAGGTATTAAAGGTATCCGAAGCACGTAAGGGTCATTTTGTGCTGGTTGTTGACCGTTTGATAGGTGCACGTAACAAGTGGTACACGAAACGACGAATCGTAAAAAATAATGACTTAACACCGGACGTGTTGGCCTGATGGTGCTGTAAATCCATCGTAACCGCATTTGAAATGTGATACTTATAATGCTTTTAAATTTTCTTGATATATTTTAAAGATAATAATATCAGAATTTTGTGTACCTAACTATGTACGTTTATAAAAAAAACTAATGTGTGAAGGACCAAAAAGTATAGATTCATCATCATCATTTCAGCCGAATGAAGTCCACAGCTGGACTGCACTCTGGGTGAGTTGTGTGCTCATTGCCAAGCGGGTTGGTGATCGCAGTTGGGTTGTCAATGTACTCGAAGGACGCTGCTGCCCATCCTCCAGCTAATCCGATAGTCACCTTTTACGACACCTGCGGGATGAGATGAGTACAAAAGTACACATTATAAAATAAAAAGGAAGATGCTATAAGATTGGACACGAGTCTCTTACGGGTTAACATGTTCGTTCCCACAAGGAGGCAACCGATCTTTTGATACGCTTACGCGGGGATGTATGCAGAGTTACTTTAGATAATTGGAATGAAGTTCCTTACGGCAGGCTTGGAGGGGATAGGGATTTTGCTGCGCGACCGAAATGAAAAAAATATGATAGTAAAACCGTAAGAAAAAATCCGTGGAAAAAAGTGCGTGGAATAAAACCGTTAAATGAGACGTGCGCAGGCGCGACAGTCGCATACACAAGCGAGTAGTGTGTAAGTGTCGATTCTACATTAGCCGAAGGAACTTCGTTCCTACCTGGTGTCCCACGACACCACATATTTTTTTAAATAAATTTTATCGAGCATGTAATGGGATATTAACACTAATTACTACGATTTATTGGCACGTTTACAAATATAAAGTTTGAAAATGACTTTCATATAAAATCTATCAAATCTGGACTAAAGCGTCAAGACACATTACTAGTGACGGAACTCATTACAATCAAAGCAAGCAATTAATTTACACTTTCTTTATAATCCATGCCCTAAATATAATACGATTGCATACATTTCAGACTTAAAGCTCATCAACTGTGGACTCGGTCTAGTTCGCGTCGATGTTAAACATTTGCCCGGTAGAGGTGGCGACTTATCGCGGCTAGGCGGCTGCCTGGACAGGATTATCGGATCAGTCCACCTTCAGACTTACCACTTGTTGCACTCCGTTTATTAAAGCATCCTACTTGGATGTTTTAAACCAATAAACCCTGAAAATCTTACTGATAATGATGTTATATGCGGTCAAGTAGAATATGTTTGTTAGACATTCAGTCTTGCGGTAATGACTGATCGGTTTTGGAATAAAGAAATTTAATTCGGTATTATACCCACACATATATTATGTCATATTATCGTGTCCTCGCCCTCTTCGGACTTCTGATACACCCATGATATCCCAGTGCAACTTATCTATTTCTTCTTCCAGCTCAATAATCTTTTCGTCTGGCCTCAGTGTGCGTGCGTTATAGGTTACCAGGGCGCAGAAATGCTACTGTTCAGCAAAAAGGACGCTGCTGCCCATCCCTCTGGTTAAGATTCCCTTAGTCGACTTTTACGACCTCCACGGGAGGAGATGGAGTGGTGCTATATTCTCAATACGGACACCACACTGGCGATCCGGACACCACTATATTATAAAAGGCTTTTATAAAGAATTCAAAAGGTTTCCGTTTCCGTTTTCTTTGCTTCATACCCTTTTGTAGTGCACTTATATACGAGTACCCTTGTAGTCGAGTGTTTTGAATTACCTACTGAACTCGGTTGACCTATTTCGTTTTTCATAGTCCTTGAATTGACTTTTGACTGGTCTGGTCGAGTTCAAGTTTTCTAATTTAATTCTCTTTGATTGATGTCAATCTATAACAAGTATGAAAAATCTGATTGTATTATTGAATATTTCATAAAATATTCAATAATAAAATCGAGTTTTTGATAAATTACTGTAATATTTACGGTAAGTAAAGTTGATCAACTTTACATTATGGATCAATCAACGATCAGCCTATGTCGATCCACTGCTGGACGTAGGCCGTTTCCAGCGTGCGCCACAACACCCGGCCATCAGCATTCCACATCCAGCCGGACCCAGCAACCTTCTTCAGATCGTCCGTCCATCTAGCCCGTGGACGTCCCACACTACGTTTGCTCATACGCAGTCTCCACTCTAGGACTCTTCTGTTCCATCTGCTTGTGTTTAATTAATAAGAAATCAATAATATGTCGGTTTTTAAGGGTAAGAATTCCGCATCCATTCAGCACAAGCAAATATGTCGGTTGTAGGTATGCTTGTTCTGAAAGGATGCGGAATTCTAAGGACCAGGTATGATTAATAGCATCTGACTTAAATACCAATTACTATTGGAGTAAACTTTTGTGAAGAGAGACTATACCTTTATTAGCCACGTAGTATTCTAGAAATTTGCCGATACCGTCCGTCGCGACCTCAAATAGTTTTCTATTTAACTTTGTCTTGTTGCCTGGTTACCTAGACCTTGATGCTCTGCCGGGCCTCGGCCATGATGTCATCCAACTTAGTGTCGGATGAGCCCTCAGGCACCGTAACTATTATAGCGGCCGATGCCGGAACCTTGGATACCTCTTTTCTTCCGCGTACATATCGCAAACGTAGTGGCCTGGGCAGCAGTCTACAACTATCACCGCCATAATACAGCCGAAAGTGGCGGGTGCAGGCACTGTTCCGGCAATAGCCACCTCTCCAAGGTGATCAGCCTGGCGTTCACCATGCCCCCGACCTCAAGGGCTATGGAACACTTGAACCTTGACCACCGCGTCCGGTGGCATGAACGTCGGAGCCAGGTCTCTGCTTGTAACCGCTTGCGCGTTCCCTTGACGACGGAGAAATCTCAGCCGCATTCTTTCCAACCTCTCGAGATGTTTGTCATTGCGGACCGATCTCTTCTTTTTAGGGGATATCGCCACCTCCGGTAGAGCCCGTTTGCGCTATCAAAATATTAAGCGAGGTAATTGAGCTCCGTGTCGCTTAGTCTGTGTCAGTCAGTCGCTCACCTCTCCCACAGGCAACGGCGAGCACGAACGGGTGGTGGATGACGGTCGAAACATCGCTATCACGTCACGTTGCACCTGTGGCCTAACCGCGGTGCACTACTCGTTTGGCACGCCAGACTTCGTTCCGCACCCGACACGGTGCCTATATCTGACCCATGGGGTGTGGGTATCTAGTGGAACACCTTTCTGTTCTTATCGACGGTCCCTTTTTTATTCGGCACCCCTATGGGAATCCCCACAAGGTTGCAAGAAAAGTTGACCAGCAAAAGTTTATCTGCACCCGATATTCAGGTAGGTACCTCCCTAATGCGGGATCGGGAGAGGGCCGATCCCGCTCGGAGGAGGAGGACACGGAGCCGGGGTAACAACCGCCGCGGCGCCCGTATTCAACACGCCTGAGCCCCCTGGCGTTTTCATATGGCAGGGGGCCTTGGGGGTCGCGAGCGCGCATATTGGGAAATCTGCGTGCTCATACCGAGTGACCCCCGGGAAGACAGCGGTGTGCATGTGGTCACATACCGCTGTCTGCGCAGCACAGCGCATAGTGAGGCCTCGGGGGAATCTTTTACAATCCCCTCGAGAGATGCCTGGGAGGGTGGCCTCTTTACAGTCGCTTTCCCTGCGCTAGAGGGGATGACCGCCTTACAGTCATCCCCTCCGAAATGTGCCAAAAGGCGTGGCACTAACGGGTGGCTCTAGATGGAGATTATTCGAGTTCCTGGAGCCTCCCTTCGGTGCCGACGATGATCACTCCGGTGGTTTTAGCCGGTAGGAGTCCGGCATGCCCCTTCGCCCTTTCCCGGGGCGAAGGAAGTAAGGAAGTACATGACGTATTTCCACCGGATAAATAAAAAAAATAAAAAAATAAAAAAAGTACCTCCCTAATACGTATCTTCCATTGACCTACCCGTGGAGTGATTATTTAGCATTTTGTCTAAAAAACATCTTCCTGTTGTAACACATAGGCAGTGTTAAGTAAGTGGTTGCTGGTGAGATTACTTTATAATAATAATAAATCTTTAAATCCGTTTCAGAGAAAAGCTAACCTGGACTGAGCGAAATTCTATAAGACGTCATAGTAGGTACACGCTCGTGGGTACGTGGATGACGACACACTGGTAACTTTTGTATAGTGCCACAGGTAGCGCTATAAATAGACTTTCAAACTTCAATGCATATAAACACTTATCATTCGCAAGTTAAGCAGAACTGGTGATACTGCAGATAAACAGTGTAGTTTTATACAAATACTTTTATATTCTGCGTTTTTGCTGTCGAACGCGCATAAATTTTCCACGAGAACAAAACGTATGTGTATGTAAACACATTTCATGTGCTAGTTTTAGATTAACGTTTCGTCTATCGTGAACAATAACAAAAAGAAAATTAAAAAGACAATAAAAACGGTAATTGAAAAGGTAAAATGTAGTAACTTGTAAACAAAACATTTTAGAATATAAAAGATATTTACTGAAAAAAAATTCTGGTATCGGATTTATTTGTATACTTAGTGGAAACTGTGGCGGTTGTAGAGTCACTTAACTCGGGACAACAGCCTACTGATAGACACCCGACTTCCCGGAATAAATTAAACGCTGCCAATTGCGACTTTTCCGTCCAAACA
Source organism: Diloba caeruleocephala (assembly GCA_947459985.1). Classification (NCBI taxonomy): domain Eukaryota; kingdom Metazoa; phylum Arthropoda; class Insecta; order Lepidoptera; family Noctuidae; genus Diloba; species Diloba caeruleocephala. The sequence continues at coordinate 7,851,401 of OX381621.1, read as the reverse complement.
GGGTGATTTTATTTTTACGACTGTTTGACGATTGGCTGGAGTAGTTCTTTATTTATCGTCCAAGGACACGGCATTTGGAATAGTAAGCGAGGGTTTATACAGGACGGCTGACGCGCGGCCGCTAATATAATGTATTATGTACCAAAACGGATATTTTTTCTTATTAATAAACCTTTGCTTCAAAGGTCACGAAAATTCCGTACAAATAACGTATTTACACATCTGTATTTCGATAACTCCAATCTTATACGTCGCCATTATCATCATCATATTAGTCAAAAGATCACCACGCTTGTCAGGCGGGTTGGTGAGCGTAGATTGGCTTCTGTTCCACAGAAGGGACGCTGCTTCCCATCCCTCTGGTTTAGTACCTTAGTCGCGTTTTACGACATTCACGGGAAGAAATGGGGTGGTGCTATATTTTCAATCTGGACACCATGCGGACAGTCTTACCCGTGAACATGAATAAACAATCTTCTAGGTGACTGTGTCTTAATTTAAAGTGCCTTTAAACCTAAGAGAGTAGCAACTTGATAACTCTAATTAACAGTGAATCGTACGTTTTTAGAAAAGCCTATGATGTTGCTGTTGCAATGTTGGTATAAATATATTTTTCAAATATTTGACAGACAGAAAAAAACCTAATAACAAAGATAGCGAAACATAATTTATCTACGAGTAATATATTTGTTGGTTCATTTCTTGATATCGATCAATCAACCCAACATATCACAGTCCACTACTGGACTAGGCCTCTCTCAAGCCACAACATAATCCGGTTAAATGATCACTTTGTTCAAAACATTAAAACAAATTGTTTTGCCTCTACAAATCGACATCTTAAAATGTCTTTTCAAAACGATCAGGCAAAGCCTTACAAGAATTGTTAGCAGTATTTTCACAGAACTAAAAATGGTAGCTCAGCCATATTGTTATCTCATAATATCATATTGTCATACTGTTTTCGGGCTAAACAACTGATAGTAAATCACGAGAAAGAACAAAGTAGCCTCGTCTCTATTTAAACCCGAATAATCGTCTTAAAAGATAAAATATCATTTTACAGCTTAAATTTTATTTGTAGTCGTAAGATAGCACGATGTTGTGTCAGCGAAACTGTCAATCTTTTTGCATAAAGTAAAGGGCGTGAGTGTATTACGTTTTTCGATAAAAAGTTCGGAGTGCGTGGGGTTGAAAATATATTGAGTTTGCCCTTCCAATGTTTAGTACTTGTACTCAAAGTTTTCTATTAATGGATATGAGTTAGCTATAAGGATGGAAAGTACCGCGTTGCGGATATTAGAGTCCTCAGCTTGAATCGCACTATAAACTTTTTAAGAGGCTATAAAGCTTACATTCTGACAAGCAGTGTTTGCCACTGAATTAGGAACATTCTAAATTGAAATTGCCTCTGTATTTGTGCCTATTTAGTATACGAACTGGAAGGTGTTGTCCGAATTTGTAGTCGCTCGCGCGAATATGCGCTGCAAATTAATTGCGCTATTAAAATACTCGAACTGATTACACGATTACAGTGCAATTAGAATATTAAAAAAAGAATAATATGTTTGATCGGGAGTTTAACCGTGCTACTGTATGATGCCGTCTAACAGCAACGGTAACGATGTTAATAATCAATCTAATCCTTACAAAATCTTAAACCTAAAGTTATTCTTTAAACTTTAGGTTTAAGATTTTGTACTTCAACTGTTTTTGTGGCAGGATCACATTTAATATAAAAACCAGACAAATCCTTAATCCCAAATCGAAGATTTTGGTTTAGATTGATTATTAATTACGGCCGTAAGACTACCGTGTGGTACCAGCTAAGAATAGCATCACCCCGTCTTTTCTCGTGGGTATCGTCAAAGGCAAAGATGGGATAAGCTGGAGGCCTAAGTCCAGAAGTATGCGATGCGATCGTTGCATATTTATGCGAACGATTGCCATGTAAGACAGTGAAGATTTATACAAATTAGTTACCGACCTATCTCTTGACGTGTCTAATATATCAACGAATCAAATTAAATACGATCGTGTACTTTCGCGCCTTAATTGAATGTTTATCTAAAACACATTTGTCAATTTTGACGGTGGATCGCTGTCCATTAAACTTTAGTTATTAGTGGGATTCTGAATTTTATTACCCACAATGCAAACTTTGAAAACAAATTACATTAATTGAATACATTTAACGAGCGTGGATTAGTAGTCAATGGCTGGTTACTACTTGTGTGTTAACATAAATGTAAGCAATTTTATGATAAGGTTTACTCGGCAAGTCGAGTATATGCATATTTTAAATAGCTAGCGCTTTGCCTTCTCGCTGCATTTTATGCCGATATTTTTGCCTCCATTTCATCTGGCCTACACAAAACGTTTCGCTGGCTCGCCTCAGCGAAAAAAGCATCGAAATGGTTTAAAAATATATTTTTATTCATCGCTTGCTCGCTCGTAAGTGCTTTAAAAAGGGGATCAGAGCTCAAAAAGTTCCCAATTAAACAGCTGAAACTAAAAAGAAAAGCGTTTCAGTTTAATGTAGGAGAGGATCCACTTAATATCAAGTGTTACCCAAAGTTTTTCAGCTTTTACTGAGAATTGGAGGGAAATCTATTAGGTACATTCGCTCGATACTTTTGGTTAGATTTATGCTTGAACGTGCTGGAATTTCTCCTCTCTCCTCAAAGCAAACGTTTTCTGTTACGAGTTGCAAAGTTAAGATTCCCTTTAGACTTAAGTTTATTTTTTCCTTCGATTACTTAAAAGATTTAGGTTATTTGTGTTTAAGTGAAGTTACATTTAGTTCAATTATTTTACTTTTGCATAATGTTCTAAAAAGGAAATTAAAAATCGATGAGTAACTTTACTGATAATAGAAAACATTTTATATATAAGTTCATTTGCACTCACGTATTACAATTTTTGTAGATAATTATATTAAACGCTTTTACTACCTGATAGATTCTACCTGGTCTATCACAGTCCACTGGATCCTCGCTGAAGTTATCAAACCCAGGGGCAAATTTAGCTTAGAATTGTGTGATCTTACGAAGACCTGGAGCCCCCCTTCAGTGCCGTAGAATGCCCTTTCACCCTTCCCCGGGCCGGAGGAAGTTCATGAAGAATTTCCACTAGGGACCAAAAAAAAGGACCGCCAGGCTCAGAACTTTAGCGGCACAATTAGTGGGGCGACAAAATTTGGTAGGCAACGATATGCCCGATGATCTTGGTACAGATGTCTTAAGCATCTGCTATCATAAAAATTGGTATATTCATGCATTCATTCATTCTTGTAAACATAGGCATGTTAGTGAAAATAAATACGGAAATATAGACGGCACGGTTGGTGCAGTGGCTGATACAGTCGGCTGCTGTGCACTGGGTCGCGGGTTCGATTCCCGCACGGAACAAATATTTGTATGATCTGCAGGTAGTTGTTCCGGGTCTGGGTGTATTGTATGTGGAATTCATGTCTGTAAACACACCCACGACACAGGAGAAATCCTAGTGTGGGGCAACGTTTATTTAAAAAAAAAAAAAAAAAACCACTAGGCAGTTAACATAGACGACAAAAATAAATTAACATGTTTGCAACTTGCTTTAATACACTTATTATCAAGACTGAGCAAGAAGGTCATTAGGAGGTATCAGACCAGGCCATTTTTTATTTATTTTTATTGATCCCGTGGAAATACGTCATGTTCTTCCTCCGCCCTGGGAAAGGGGAGGGGTATGCCGGACTCCTACCGGCTAAAACCAACGGAGTGGTCGTCTTCGGCACCGTAGGGAGGCTCCAGGAACTCGAAAAATCTCCATCTAGAGCCACCCACTGGTGCCACGCCTTTAGGCACATCTCGGAGGGGATGACTGTAAAGTGGTCACCCCCTCTAGTGGAGGGAAGGCGACTGTAAAGAGGCCACCCCCCCAGGCACTTCTCGGGGGAAAACAACAACACCAATCCTAACCGGTCGTTGTTCGTTCTTCAGGGAAGGCTTATGTTCAGCAATGGACGAATTTCGGCTAAAATGACACAACGTACATGCGTGGGAAAGCCATTCCGCTGTATCTAAGAAGGAATTTCCGCTGACCACGGAATCGAGATAATTTATTTACTGACAACAGACAAAACAGAATACATCATTTACTCTACACAGCCTTATCCATAGCCGTAGTCAACGGTACCAGTAAATGTTGCCAGTTGAAATATACGTCGAAATTCCGCGCAATTTGTTAACGCTGTCACATGCAGAAACCCCATATGTAGGCTTGCTTTTACTAAGTCAGAGATCAGAAGTTCAATTCTACAATATGATGACGTACAAAACTAAAAATAACGCTTTTATGAAATGTGTACTATCAATGCAAAGATATGCAGTTTATTTCATTATACCTTAGATTGAAATTATAATAAGTCAATCATCATGGTCATTATCGTTATTATATCAGCCTTATAAATAGTATATCATCGGTGTAATATTATTTTTATTGTACATAAGCTGCACTAAGAGTATCGGGAATGGAATATTTCAACTGTTCCTGTCATATTAAAATCTTTTAAATTGAAAACTCCTTGGTTTTACAAATCGAATACCATTTATTTATTTTAAAAAAGATTCACGGTCTTGTCACAAGGTTTTGTCAAACTTGTTTAGTCGTTGAGAAAATGGAATTGACTCGAGAAAATTCAAGAGCGATGATTTATTATGACTTTCGAAGTGGTTTAACACAAAAACAGTGTGTTGACCGGATGATTTCTGCATTTAGTGATGAAGCCCCATCCAAAACCACAATTAATCGCTGATTTGCTGAATTTCAACGTGGACGTGTCAAGCTCAGTGATGATCCTCGTCAAGGTCGTCCAAAAACTGCAGGCATCCAAGAAAACGTTGATGCTGTGCGTAAGCTGATTGAGGAAGATCGACATGTGACATACCGCGAAATTCAGGCAACTTTAGACATTGGCATGAGTCAAATACAAATAATCTTGCATGAACAATTAGGTGTAAAAAAGTTGTTTTCCCGATGGATACCGCATTTGCTATGTGAAGAGCAAAAAGCGGCTCGCGTTACTTGGTGCGTCAGAACTCTCGAAAGATTCCACGCAGGATCCTCAAATGCTGTATACAACATTGTATCAGGTGACAAATCCTGGATATATGCGTACAAACCCGAAACAAAAAACCAGTCACGAGTTTGGGTGTTCGAAAATGAGTTAAAGCCAACAAAAATTGTTCGTTCACGGAGTGTTGCAAAAAAAATGGTGGCCACGTTTGTCTCCAAAACCGGCCATGTTACGACTATTCCTCTTGAGGGACAAAGAACGGTTAATGCAGAATGGTATGCTAGCATTTGTTTGCCACAGGTCGTTTCTGAACTCCGTAGAGAGAACTGCAACCGCCGCATCATCCTCCATCACGACAATGCGAGTTCTCACACCACGCACAGAACAAAAGAGTTTTTAGAGCAAGAAAACATAGAATTATTAGACCATCCGCCGTACAGCCCCGACCTAAACCCTAATAATTTCTATACTTTCCCTAAAATAAAGAATAAATTGCGTGGACAGAGATTTTCATCACCTAAAGAAGCTGTGGACGCCTACAAAACGGCCATTTTGGAGACCCCAACTTCCGAATGGAATGGTTGCTTCAATGATTGGTTCCATCGTATGGAAAAATGTGTCAAATTTCGCGGAGAATACTTCGAAAAGCAATAAATACATTTTTAAATAGTAATGTTGTGTCACTTCCTTGATTCCCGAAATTTTCAGTGCCGCCCTCGTATGTAAAAAGAGAGATATCCCAGGTCATCTTTAAATATGCTTATTCACGAATAAAATAGCGGTGCCTTTTTGTTAAATTACACTTATAAACTACATACCTGATGATATTTTATTTATTTGTTAGAACTAAAGTAGCTAAAATATCTTCTAGCCAAGATGGAAGCTTTTGGTATACGGGATTCTGCTCTGCACATTATCCAGAGCTACCTCGTAGGGCGGGCTCAGTGTGTATTGGTGACTACATTAGGAGGGAACAATTTCTTACAGGACATTGTGCCGGCCCCGACCTTGTTTTTATTATACATAAATGATTTGTGCCACCTGTCAATAAATAACTGTAAAATCATTACCTATGCAGACGAAACAGCGTTAGTTATAAACGCTAGAAGCTGGGAACTTGCCTACAACTTTGCATAAAATGCTCTTTCGATGGTTACGTCTTGGCTTGCTGCCAATCTAGTCACAAAAATGTCAATAAAACCAATTATACCTATCACTTTCTCCTCTTCTATCACTTCGCAACCCCAGAACAGACTTCCAATAAAAGCTCACGGTTGTGACCACTCAGAGCCCACCTGCAGCTGTCTGCTTCAAGCACACACATTTAACATCAGGTATATTAGATGAAATTTGACTCTTATCTTCGCTGGGATAAGCAAATTAAAATCCTGACTTCTCAAACCAGGAACCTTATTTATATATAATAAAAAAAGCTTAAATCTTCGTTTGATCTCGAAATTATAAATAAAATTTGTATGTTTTCTTATTTATTTTGACTTGTACGGACTGTATTTCGTAAGCGTACGTCACTCCCATACAAACCCAGTGAGAAACGCAGAGTAGACAAATTGCAATCCTTACCGGTAGAAATTCTTACGCAGACAGTTCTCGTTTGTATAATTGTATCAAGAAATTGTCCTAGTCCTACATTTACCCATTAACCGTGTGGTGTCTGGATTAAGAATGTAGTAACACTCCATCTTCTCTCATGGATGTCGTAAACGGCGACTAAATCAGGTATCCTCCCTGGTACAGGTGGGCTCCCCATTGGTCAAATTAATTAAGGAAAAGGCTAAATTTCACACTAAATTAAAAAAATGTAGGAACCTCTCGGATTATCAATCATTTGCTTTATTACAACAACGGGTTATAGACTTAGAGAAGGATATGTTTAATGATTACATAGCCAAGATTGAATCGGACATACGTAATAATCCTCGTGCCTTTTGGAGTTATGTTTAATCAAGGAAACGATTCAAGTCTTATCCGTCAGTGCTATAGTTTGGGAAACTGTCCTCTTGCAGTGGTGATGTAATTTGCAATATGTTCAGTGATTACTTATACTCAAATTTTCACGAAGACCCGGTGTCTACTAGTGATATACTTTCATCATATAATGTGCAGGGACCTTGCGGGAGCGGAAATAAGGGCAGCGCAACTGACATAAGTGCATGGGCTACTAAAACAAATAGACTTAAAACAGAATATCGTCAGATTTCATAAACATCAAAACTATCAAAATCTTAATAATGTCTTAGGTTTTCGCGAGTATTACACATTATAATAAAACACTTTTAAACGGATTCTATCGCGTATATTTTACCGTACAATTTTAATCAAAAATTATTGTACGGTAGATAAAATAAAATAACTTTTTAAAAATCTGTAACGACGCCTGTCACCTTAGTTATCCTGCGACCACGAACCCTGCAAAGTGTTCGAAGCGTCAGGAAAATCAAAAATCTAAAATATACGCGATAGAATCCGTTTAAAAGTGTTTTATTATAATATCAAAATCTTATACTGTTATTTCGTTTGTAGTCACCTCGAGTATGCCTCTCAAGTCTGGAACCCTAACTACAACATTTATATTGATGGTTTAGAGAGCATACAGTGAAAAATTTTAAAGTACATTCAATTTCGTTCAAAAACTTATTTACCTACTTATCTCAAACGCTGTAAAAAATTGCATGTTCTTCCTCTTTATGAACGAAGGAAAATATCAGATTTAGCGTTTCTATTTAAAATTGCAAACGGATCGACTGACATTTCCGAGTTTGTGAACAAAATCGAGCTGCGAGTACCTTCTACATTTTTGCGTAAATCTCATTTGTTGTACATTCCTGTGATAAGAAGTGCTTACAGGCAAAATTCTTATATGATAAGGGCGTGCAGTATATACAATATGACCTGCCAGGAAGTAGATATAGATATTTTCAACACTGGTGTCTCTACAGTAAAAAATACATTATGCAATCACTTTTTTGAACAATTACCATAAGTAATAATACAATGTATATATTTTACGCCCTTGTAAAACATTGATATGTCTACTGTTCAATAGTGTTTACTTTGTGAGTACTACCTGTAATGCTACTTGTGAAAACTTTTAATTGGCCATATTCATGTAATAAAAAATGTAACTATTGTATATGCTTAGATGTAAGTTTTCCGAATTTTTTAAATTAAAAAAACATAAAAACAATAGACTATTACCCGGAGGGATTGTCTACAGCTCTCTTCTGTGGAACAGTAGCCATATTGCGCTCACCAACCCACCCGTCAAGCGTGGTGAGTATCTACTGGCAAATTCCCCCCAAAATGACGACACGATTGGGGAAATTATGGAGGAGGCCTTTGTTCAGCAGTGGACGCCATTTGCCTGGTACGGGTGATGACCCATTATCCACCAAAGAGTGTAAAAGTACGCTTAAAAGTTGGTTGATTAAATTAAGGTACCAAGAGACTGATAAGCTTCTAAATATACTTTCTTAGTTGACGTTGCTCTCTATCTGTCCAGTAAAATTCACGCTTATACACACTCACTCGTAAGCGCACAAATACACACACAAACACACGTACGTTTTTTATTTATTTTTAAACAAATAAAAAAGTGGGTGCGTTTAAAGACATAAATTCCACACACAATACACCCAGACATGGAACAAATACCTGCAGATCATACAAATATTTGTTCCGCGCGGGAATCTAACCCGCGACTCAGAGCGCAGCAGGCGACTGTCAATCAGTCACTGCACCAAACGTGCCGTATGCCTTAACAGTTTGTAAATTACTACTAGTGAAAAGCGCTGGTACACAGGGCTACATATCAGAATATACATTTCCAAGATAAGCTGATCTCGCATTGTTTACTCCTAAATCTCCTAAAGCCCTTTAGGAGATCAGTTTAGACTTCTGTGATACAATGTTTAATTAGTACTAACAGGTACCACTGTTACACTTCTTATCTGTAATGTTTAAAAAATACGCTATAATCTGTGAACTCTTTAAATTAGTTGTATTTTTTTTATTATATAGTAAATTCGAGATAACTTATTGTTAACTTAAATTTCGAGATAACTTATTGTTAACTTAAATTTCGAGATAACTTATTGTTAACTTAAATAGTTGTATTATTACATTACGTATGTTTAAAGCGTTTTTTTTTTTCAAGGAAATAGCTCATGGAAATATATCACGCTTATTTCATTTATTCTATACCATAATATATATTCATACCTACGTGTAGCGTCCAAGTATATCGACATAATGAAATAAATGCGATATATTTCCGTCAGCTATTTTGATTCAAAGGACGTCATTCACGTAACCTTTAGAAAATAAAAAAATATGTTATTAAAACACCTTTTGATTAGGTTTTGTTTTCTTTTATAAGAAGTAGTTGCCGGTTGTCTTATCCTTAAATATCTCCAGCTGAATCTTAATAATTGACATTTAATGGAAGGCCTATGCTAACTTCGTACATTATAAAGAATGGATCTTCTGTGTTTCCTCTTTGCGTGCTGTTTTCCAAGAGATTTGTTTAGTTTTATGCCCTCTCACTGGGGATACAACCTGTGACATGTTTTACAGGAAGCTGGGATTTGTTCAGCGATTTTTCCCGGCGAAAGGCACAGATTTTATATTTCATTATTAGCCCCGAGTTATAGTTGTTTCCGTGTAAAAGAAATGTTTCTAAGCGAACCTCTCGTGTTCTTTTCTTGTATTTCGTACTTTAGAACGGAAAAAATGCCTTTTCCATTTAATGGATGAAACAGTTATTAGTACTGTTTTGCTCGTGTTTTGACTTCTGATCGATTGGCGTAGCAGCTCTACATTCCCGAAAGTAAAAAAATATTTGTGGCCAGTAAATAGTTTTTACAGGTTTCAGGTGCTTCTTCGTTTAATTAATCCAAGTAGGTAACGATGAATAAAAAAAGAGAATGTGAATGATGAATAAGTCAAGCTTATATTTCAAAACAAACAATTGTAGTATTTTGGTTTTGCCACAGAATATTTTAATAGGCTTAGTTATAAAATAATACATTTAGTTTGTCACTGTAAATTGGTTTACTGCATTAATTTCATAACATCAACGGTTTACTGCATTTTCGCCTCTGTGACAGTCATGTTAATGGGAGCTGCAAGTTAGTTTTCGTTGATAATATAAAGTTAACACAGACATTTTGCTCTCAGACGCCTCGAGTGAAATAAAATTCGCTTACATTGAGTGACTTGAGCGAATTTCTTAGATTACATCGAATTGTAATGCTGCATATGATGTAGTGTGTCTACGCATTGTGCCTTTTATCATCGCGCTTCAGTTTAAGATTAACTTTCTTATGTTTTCCGATATACCTGTTTACCTGTGTGTTGTTGTACTGTAGTTATTTTCATATTACCACTTATTGCAATAAACAACTCTTTCTTTGGCATAGGTTGCATCGCAACTTTTAGGTTGCTAAGTCATCAGCTATCTATAATACTTAGCTTCATTATGAGACCATTAACCGTTTTAAATTCATAATTTAGTGCTTCGCACAGAAAGCAGCTTTCGCGTTGCCTTTTGCTTCCATAAAATTATAAAAATGCTAATTAAGTTAATGGGCTCCATTTATCCGCAGTCTTTGTAGGATTACATTCTCGTCACGTCTACCGATATTTCTATATTTCAATTTGCAAGTTCCGGGTATAACGTCGTCTTTGTTTCTGGCGGAACTGAAAGTAATATTAAAACACAAAAGCGGAGTGCGACGCGCCGGAAGGTTGTGGTATCTTGTTCCAGGCTTTAATTCATTCTGCGGTAAAGGGAACACTGTGGAATATTAAACAGATACTCCATTCATCTTTCTTTTCGCGGCCCAGATATATCTGAACTTATTGTCTATAAGATTAAACTTTTTCATGACTTTGGTACGGGATAATAGAATACTGCATAAGCCAAATGTTTAAACTTCAGGTATATAACATATTAAACAGCGAAGATAAACGGAGAATAAGCCACATCGCAACCTGAATCAGTCACCTAACCACAGAAACGAATAGACAACCAAATAGTAGGTATAAGAGTTTACAATAAATCTGGTAACGACAGTGGAAATGGCTAAATTTAGGTTCGGATGCAGCGCAATTCTCTGATGTCAAATATGTCGGTCTACCGACACTAAGTGATTGCGTCGTCTATCTATAGCTCTAGCAACTAAGAGATCAGGTTAGAGTGAGAGACGAAACTAGCGTAGGTACTCGTTATAGGCACATAGATCAATTACATAGAAATTGAACACATATTTGGCTGCGTTATGTAACACAAACGCGGTTTGCCTCGACATGAATGTTGATATATTAGTATATAACCGGTCGGGATCTGCCCTCTCTCGATCCCTGTCGAAAACTGAAAAAATGAATATGTCATATAACCCGGAAACTGTTCTGTGTTCTTCTCTCTGAGTGGGTATTTCCTCTGAGACAGTTCCAGTACCACATAGATTGGCGATAATTCCTCTGTTTCTGGTTCTTATTTTTCGTCAATGTTTCTCACACTGCATCATCTAGAGGATCACTTTCAGGGGGCTGCCTCTTCAAGCTCAGAATCCGTCTGATCACGTTCTGGTACATTCATGTCCAAAACGACGCCTTCCTGAGTTGTATCTAGAACTTCTATTTCATTGTCAGTTTATGTCAATGGAATTAAATATTCACAGGATGCCTCTCCTTTTCTTTCACATTTTTGGTTTCAAAAGAACATTACACCTCTACCTTTATGCAATTTGCCCATCGCACGGTTAACTAATTCGTTTCTTTGCAGAAAGCAACAAGATAGTCTCCTGGCTCTTACAATCCCATTTTTGCGTTTCTGATCTGGAACGTGAAGAAATGCCTTGCATTCAAACACTCTGCTGCAACTAAAGTCAACCTTTCTTCCAGTCCATGTCTCTTCTGTTCTCTTCAGTCATATTCTTAATCGTAACAGTGGGTGATCGGTTATTTAAATATACCGCAGTGTTAACTGCCTTAGCTTACAATCGCTTGTCACAGTGACACCATTTTGCTCAGGTGTACTCTATTGTCAGTTGATGACGATAACCTCTCGCTTTAAAGACTTCATCCATCCTCCTATTGAAAAACCCTTTGCTTTTATCAGATCCGATTTATCTTTTATTTTTACGATTTAGACGCTCAGTCTGTTGGACAAACTTTTGCCCTTTGTTCTTAAAAAATATACAAAGCTTTTCTGGTTAATTAATGTGAGAAAAAATCACAATCCCCCGTACAAAATCATGCCCATAGGTCTACTCATGTCATTATGAACTAACTCCAAGACCTCCGTTGCCCTGCTGGCAGATCTCTTGAATCGTCTGTTTCCCCATGAAAAATGCTTCACTATCTATCTTCAGAGTTGTGTTCGAAAATCTTCCCCAAGACGGCATCTTGTCTTTAAATAATGTAAGTTTCTGCAACCCAAGGTCTCCAAGGCCTATTTTGCCTATGCCACAATATCATCTGCTCAGATACTGTTCAGGCCAAAGCTCCTTCATGTGAACAGTAAGTGATTGTATAAACACTATTCCATACGAAATTTCGTCCTCCATTTTAAATTTTAAAATTTTAAACCCAGATTTGTCAAGCACTGTTTCCAAGCTTTTACTTGCGATTTGGCTTAAACTAAGCAGGTTAGCTGTAAAAAGTTAAAAAAAAGTATACTAAATACTCATTGAAACATCTGTCCCTTCATTAATCACATTACCAACTGCCTCACCATATACCTTTTCTCCATTGGAACAAGGTACCTCTATTGCTTTTTCTAGCTACCTGAAGTCCCATAACCACTCTCTTCTATTCGTCATATATTTGGATGCTCCAGAGTCAAGAATCCAAATTCCAGGTCCTTAATTTTCAGCACTTTGCATCGCCATTGACGTAAGGGCTTCATTTTCTTCAGGTTCTTTGAACAATATCTCGCTTTGTGAGGGCCATCGCTGACAAAGCATTTTAACCGGAAGTTATTACACACTCGTTTAGCTTATAGTGCGTTTCCGTTACTAGCAACTGCCTGATAGGCGTACTTTATTTGGAATAGCTTAGTTTTAACATATGTACCTAGTGGTTTGTCGACTGTATGTTTGAGTGCACAATTGCAAGTCTGATGAGTTCAAACATTTCCGTTAACTCTTGTTGGTTGCACGCAATTCATCATCAATTTCCTTGCCTTAGCTCTAGTGTGATCGTACGAGGACTTGGAGCCCCACTTTCGGTACCAAAAATGACCGTTGCAGTGGTTTTAGTCAGTGGAGTCCGGCATACCCCTTTGCCCTTCCCCGGGGCGGAGGAAGATCATGAAGTATTTCCACTGGGTGACCAATAAAAAAAGCAGCTTGCAGCTGCTGCGCTATCGTCACGATGGTCGTTACATATTCTCTTAACATAAGACATGGCCGTAGTTTCACGCTCACCAACTGCGACATTAATCTGCATCAATAGGTCCTTGTCTTCAAAAGCTGTCTTTAATGCCTCCTTCACAGATTCAGATTGCGTACATTGTTCAAAACAGTGCGGTTTCACCATTATTCAATTTTTTGCTCTTACCTTCTTTTGATCCCTTTTGTAGCCTGATACATCACTTGCATTAGGTGTTATCACTGTGTGCGCCCACAACTCATCATAGGTTAAATAGGCGCAGTTCCATCATGAACGTCCATATGTTGTACTCTGCATTACCATCTAATTTCTCTATAGGCAGCAATTAATTCATTTTGTTGCCTCTGTACCGAAAAACGTGAATACTCAGTTACTCAGCGTGATAACATTTGGCAGAGTGTAATTAATATGCTTAGCTTCAGCGAGAGTAAGCAATAAGAGTTTATTTAAAAAAAATAAAACACCGCATGAAAAAATGAGCTCCGGTAAAAAAAATCGATAGTTTTTCATAAAATTCATATTCTAACCAGGCGTACCACAGTCCAACTATTGCTTCGCGTAACGCTAACGCGTAAGCAAAACTATCGGGTAATCGTCACGCTTGGCAGGTGGATTGGCAATCGCAGTTGAGTTGTTAATATACTCGAAAGACACTGCTGCCCGTCCTCTGGCTAATCCTATACATAGGCTGCACTAAAAGTATCGAGAATGGAATATTTCCACTGTTCCTGTCATATTAAAATCTTTTTAATTGAAAACTCCTTGGTTTTACAAATCGAATACCATTTATTTATTTAAAAAAAGATTCACGGTCTTGTCACAAGGTTTTGTCAAACTTGTTTAGTCGTTGAGAAAATGGAATTGACTCGAGAAAATTCAAGAGCGATGATTTATTATGACTTTCGAAGTGGTTTAACACAAAAACAGTGTGTTGACCGGATGATTTCTGCATTTGGTGATGAAGCCCCATCCAAAACCACAATTTATCGCTGGTTTGCTGAATTTCAACGTGGACGTGTCAAGCTCATTGATGATCCTCGTCAAGGTCGTCCAAAAACTGCAGTCACCCAAGAAAACGTTGATGCTGTGCGTAAGCTGATTGAGGAAGATCGACATGTGACATACCGCGAAATTCAGGCAACTTTAGACATTGGCATGAGTCAAATACAAATAATCTTGCATGAACAATTAGGTGTAAAAAAGTTGTTTTCCCGATGGATACCGCATTTGCTATGTGAAGAGCAAAAAGCGGCTCGCGTTACTTGGTCCGTCAGAACTCTCGAAAGATTCCACGCAGGATCCTCAAATGCTGTATACAACATCGTATCAGGTGACGAATCCTGGATATATGCGTACGAACCCGAAACAAAAAACCAGTCACGAGTTTGGGTGTTCGAAAATGAGTTAAAGCCAACAAAAATTGTTCGTTCACGGAGTGTTGCAAAAAAAATGGTGGCCACGTTTGTCTCCAAAACCGGCCATGTTACGACTATTCCTCTTGAGGGACAAAGAACGGTTAATGCAGAATGGTATGCTAGCATTTGTTTGCCACAGGTCGTTTCTGAACTCCGTAGAGAGAACTGCAACCGCCGCATCATCCTCCATCACGACAATACGAGTTCTCACACCGCGCACAGAACAAAAGAGTTTTTAGAGCAAGAAAACATAGAATTATTAGACCATCCGCCGTACAGCCCCGACCTAAGCCCTAATGATTTCTATACTTTCCCTAAAATAAAGAATAAATTGCGTGGACAGAGATTTTCATCACCTAAAGAAGCTGTGGACGCCTACAAAACGGCCATTTTGGAGACCCCAACTTCCGAATGGAATGGTTACTTCAATGATTGGTTCCATCGTATGGAAAAATGTGTCAAATTTCGCGGAGAATACTTCGAATAGCAATAAATACATTTTTAAATAGTAATGTTGTGTCACTTCCTTGATTCCCGAAATTTTCAGTGCCGCCCTCGTAGTCGCCTTTTATGACACCTACGGGATGAGATGGGTTTGTGCTATTCGCAACGGGTACCACTTGATTGGGTTAGTTTTAACACACGTTTGGAGAACGCGCATGCTCGGGAAACGCTAGTTTAAGGGAAAAGACGAATTGATTTCGATTTCTCAAAGACATATTTTAAACCATGAGCATAATAGTATATAATATATTATATTTATGTTATAGGACTCTCATATCAATTATTTCGCAACAGTTTAAAGTTTTAGAATACCGAGTTTAGAGAGTGTTCCAAATAAAACCAGAATCAAGTCCAAATACAATTGACAGCATTTGTAATCTGTGGTGTTTTGATCTCAAATTTGACGTTTTGCTTGGATTCAAGGATTCAATACCTTAGCAATACCTAAACAAAAACTTTGATAAATAACTGATTATGATGTGAACTTTTTTATAATCCGTATAGTAATAAAAAAAAGATTTGCCCATGTCTCATGTTTGCCTTGTGGGTTACAAAACCCGGATCGGTAGATAATCAAGGGCTTTTTTTTTCCTCCGCCTTGGGAAGGGCGGAGGGGCATGCCGGATCAAACCGGCTAAAACCCCACGGTGTCCTTCTTCTTACCTCTAGCCGGGGGTGAGTTGTACGCTTTTCTGCATTTGACCGCTGCCCCGGCAGGTATAGGCCCATTGACAGGCCCCTTCTGTGTGCGGCCTCTTTAGCCGCACCTATCCTTCGGAGAGGCGCGCGCGGAACACACGCGCCACCATCTCGGGCCTGTTTCGGTTCGGGCGACGGACCGCCCCTGGTTCGTCGCCCGCAGGCCGCTCCTCGTGGTGGCCGGAGATCGTCCAGCGCCCTACCCCGGCGCCCACGCCCGGTGTGTCTTCTGTGGAGGGTATCGGAGATCTCCCTCCGTCCCTGCTCTGCCGCCTCCTTTGCTTGCATCACTTCCTCGCAAAAGGAGGCGACGGCATCCCACGCGCTCTCGCTCCGGACGATGGACTGAACCACGGCCGGAAGCGAGAGGTCACCCCCTTCGACCGCCACGACGAGGTCACGGCGCTGCGCTGCCCAAGCTGGGCACTCCTCCAACGTGTGCTGCGCCGTGTCCTCCGGGCAGGGGCTATTAAAAATGTGTTATTTTATTCATGTTGTTTTATCCAATCTTGGCAAAATCATCGACGCATCACTGGAGCCAATAAATTAAAATTGAAATTGGAACTCGTACAGAATCGTGGACTAATTCACCTCTTAATAGGTTTTAAGTTATTAAATCGGCATTTACTCGTGCAGCCAATTAATTATGCTTACCTTCTTAAAACCCTTTTTCTGATGTATTATTAATTAAGTATATACTCATAAACATGAAACATATCAATTATTATTGTTATATCGGAACGTTTAGCTGTAGATTTTCCAGTTACAAATATATAGAAAATTCTGAAGAAGCCATTTTCTCTCGTTTATGCTTACGAAACCTCAAACATTGTACCTGCTTTTTCATGTAAACTACTTAAATTATATTAAATAGGTCCGACTACATCGAAAGGAAACGATAGTGTGAAAGATACGTCCGTTAGTATCCGGCTGAGTCAGTATGGCTTATCAGCTAAACTAAATTCACGCTGCTAACAAAGCCTACCTTTGTTTAATACTGCCTTGTTGAAACGATAGTGTTAATTGAAACAACCCTGTTATCGTCGACTGCATTAACAGTGCTTGAAAATGTGGTATTTATCGGGCTTTATTTTATGGAGCTATGTAGAAATACATATTGTATTTGCTTTTAGGCAGTTGTCGGGAGTACTGTTAAAAGGTTTTTTTTTTGGTAAGCGGATTAATGTTTGTCGGGATTAATTTGATTGATGTGAATTCGATAGAAGGGTATAGGAAGGGTTAATAATTTATCTGGTGTTATTTTATTAAGTCAGTTTCTCGGTGTAGTAGCAGGTCATCATATCAGCCAAAGGACTTCTGCAGAACAAAGGCCTCCCCCATAGATTTTCCACAACGAGCGGTTACATGCCGCCCGCATCGAACGACTTCCAGCGACCTTCACCAGTAGGTGTAGCATAAACACCGAAGATAAGTCATATCGACAGAAGAGTAGAGAAAACTATAATAATAATAAATAATAAATTGTTTTTATTGACATTAAATAAATGATACAGACACATTGTAAACCCTGACTTCTGAGCTAGGTAAATAATAACCTCTGTTACAGGAGTCAGTATCTTCTCCCGTTTATGATGCTAATATGCAATGAAAACTATAAAACAATTAAAGCATGCGTACAAGATTTCTACATGTGTGTGTGTGTGTGGAGGTGAGTATTTGGGTATAGAGGTGTCTGTGGTGGGTGTGTTTGTGTGATGTGAGTCTGTGTGTGGTTGTGGGTGGGAAGCGTGATATGTCAGTAATGTTCGTTTGTGTTGCTTACTGAACAATGTTTTCTGTTTGTGTGTAACTGACATTCGGATGTAGACAGTGGCAATAATTCTACCATTCCGAGCATGGCGATCTCAAGAATGAACGCTCGATCTCAAGAGTAGTTTCTACTCTTCACTAGACAACTTTTCTTCATCGTTGAGCATGACCAACGTATTATGACTATATTTGACGTTTAGGGATAGAGATATTTCTTCTCAAATAGTCTACATCCTAAGAGACGTAGATAAGAGTTTCTTCGTATCTATATCGTAAGATTTTGCGCTGCGTTCTGCGAAAAATTAGCTAAAACAAAATAGTAAATAAGCAATGCCGGGGTCATAACGAACCTATTTAATAAGTTTTTATGCTGAAAAGAACTCGAGGAAGGCGGAGAGGAACTCTGTGAGAGTCAGCTCACTGGGCCCTCGACCCGCCGGAGAATGAACTTCTCGATTTTTTTTAAATTAGCAAGGAAATGGTCTTCAATAGTCTATTAATTTATCTTTTTTTCTGATAAGATGAGATTACGTAGTAAGTAATATGAATTACTTTTCTTGTTGCCATTATTCATTTTCGATTCACAAGAATCACAATAGAAATTTCAGAATTTTCTCGGGTCTAACGAAAATTGAAACATTAAAATAATACCATACATAAAATTGACATTAAGCGTTTAGTTTTTTGTATTAACTTCTATTTAAAAAGTGTAACAACCATTTTCCACCGTAAGGTTGCCTGAAAGAGGTTGCGGGTAGCGATGAGGCCAACTATTGTACTTTAATTAATTCATAACTTATGTGACTATTTTTTGTCAATATTTGACAATAAAGAGTATATAAATAAATAAATTAGAGAGCGCGTAGTCTATCTTCGGAAGAAAAGACTTTGAAATGGTCTTGCTACACCTACTACACAGACACCCGAGTCTTCATGTCGGCTCATGCTCGAGAAGAAGAGATACCGAGACGTGTACTGGGTCATATGTCCACCTCGTTGGAGGTCGACCCACGCTGTATTGGTAGGTAAAGACATACAATAAGAATATTTTTAAACTAGAGATAAGTAACCTCAGGTTGCTTGCTACTCGTATATCTTAATTTACGAAAAAAAAGTCATTAATTCATTATTCTATCGGAATAAATATCATTGGGGTAGCACTTTTTTTCCCGATAGATTACAACAAAGTGAATAGCTGTGTTCTGTGCTTTGAGGAACTGGATTACCAATTGCAAGGTTTTTAAAAAAATAGAACAATGCCTCATACTACTCAGACATATTTCACATGCCCAAATTCGCCAACTCGGAATAACTACCGTATATAACGCCAAACAAATATTTGTTCCCGTGCAAAGTCGAATCGTGTGGTGTCCGGATTAAGAATATAGAACCATTGGATGTCGTAAAAGGCGACTAAGGGACTCTTAACCAGAGGGATGGACAGCAGCCTCCCTTTTGAGGAACCGAAGTCATACTGTGCTCACCAATAATTGCGTAGTGAGTACTGGCAAATACCCCCCAAAACGGCAACATAATTGTGAAAATCTATGGGGGAGATTTCGTTCAGCAGTGGACATATAAATACACACACATACTACTCTTTTGCAACTGTTACACGATACCAATATTTTTATATATGATATAAAAATTTGAATATAAATAATAGCTTAAAAAACTAAAAACACGTTTTTGTGGATTACCGAATTGATAAGGAGAAAATAATTTTCAATCAGTTTAAAATAAAAATAAGAGTGACAAACAAAAAAAAAATGCTTTTAAAAAAGCACCCCAGCTTGATGTCAATTGTTGTAAATATTTTTGTGAATATTTGTAAAAGTAGCGTCATCATGAAAATATCTAATAAAGTACCCCACGCTTTTTTACAATAAATAATTGTTGTTGTTAATCACTCTATTCTTATTGAAAGCTGTTTTCTCCGTTTTAGTTCGGTTATCCACAAAAGCGTGTTTTTTAGTTTTTTAAACTATTATTTCTTTTATATCTTTTAGTGCGGCTAACTACAAAACGTGTTGTTTTATTAATGAAATTGCGATGTCATCGGCCCTTGATAAGTGTGCGAAGTTTCAAATCAATCCGACGGTTTGAAGCGAATAGAAATCGAGTTCAGAAATTCCGTTACATAGATTCATAGATACATACCAAGTTACTAAAAGCGTGTTAAAATAACATAAACGTCGATCAACTAACAAGAAGCGTCTGTTCAATCCGTATCTACCTAAACTGTGTTAAATAAGGTACTTTATTTACTAGCCGGAACTACCATAACTCAATGTACCAAATAATTACTTACACTTACTACTACTTCTCAAATTGTAACAAAATAAGCGTTAAACAAATTTAAGCTACATAATTAAGTTTCAGTTTAAAATTAGGTCAGTGGAATACGAACAGTGCAATGGAAACTCGTATACTTAATTCTAAAAGTTAAATTAGTACCGTTATGGAATAAGTAGGTAATAAAGATTTTGCACGTATTATTGCATGGTACTGTGTTTAGCTTTGGAGTCTTAATAAGCAATGGAAGCGACGAAAGCAACAATTTGTTTCCAATTCTCCATTATGATTTCTAGTATAATTATTTTCTATCTTCTGTAAATACAGAAGATAAGAATGGTGCGTAGAACAATGGGTAGACCAGAAGCCCGTAGATTCGACCACATCGTACCTAGGAATTAATGGGAAAATATGGGTTCGAAGAGCACAAATCGGAACAGTAATATTTAAACATTATGTACTGCTTGGCTTGCAGAATATGAGGCATTGCGGTGGTACTTACCTACCTAGCTGGACTATTGCAATAAAAGTTTTTTTTTTTTTTTTATTGATTCGGGGGAAATACCTCATGTACTTCCTCCGCCCTGGGAAAGAGCGGTGGGGTATGCCGGACTCCTACCGGCTAAAACCACCGGAGTGGTCATCTTCGGCACCGTAGGGAGGCTCCAGGTACTCGAAAAATCTCCATCTAGAGCCACCCACTGGTGCCACGCCTTTAAGCACATCTCGGAGGGGATGACTGTAAAGC
The DNA here is from genome assembly GCA_947459985.1 of Diloba caeruleocephala. Classification (NCBI taxonomy): domain Eukaryota; kingdom Metazoa; phylum Arthropoda; class Insecta; order Lepidoptera; family Noctuidae; genus Diloba; species Diloba caeruleocephala. The sequence continues at coordinate 7,830,493 of OX381621.1, read as the reverse complement.
GGTCCCCCCTTCTAGCGGAGGGAAGGCAACTGTAAACAGGCCATCCCCCAGAACTTCTCGGGGGGTATGTAAAGGATTCCCCCGAAACCTGGCTATGCGCTGTGCTGCGCAAATGGCGGCGCGTGACCACATATGCACCGCCGTCGTCCCGGGGGTCGCGTTTCCCAATAAGCGTACTCGCGACCCCCAAGTGCAATAAAAGACCTACACCGGTAAATCCATTACACCCAAAAACACTTTTCAAAGAAAATTAATCTCTACTCTTCACTGCCAAAATGTATCTACCTCTTCTTACTGCGCTAGATCCTAAAACTTTACTCTCACATTAATTATGTCAGGTATCTTTATAAAATCAAAGTATGCTAAGCTATGAACTACACAAGGTTTTAATTTGATCCTAAAGGAAGAAAACCTACATAATTATTCCTGTAGATTCTTCGGAGCGTAAAGTTGATTTTGGATTTATTAATGTTCCAAAGATTCTGAGCGAGATACTGAGAATTTTCCTTTTTTCCCTATTGCTCGTCCAGCTGAAACAATTTTATTCGTAACGATTGAGATTATATCTTAGGGTAACAGCCGATTTTAATATTAGGGGGTGAGAATCTTTTCAATATACCTACCTACTTATATAGAAGTTTTAGTTAACGTTCAATTTGTTTGTTTAATTAACATTGGTAGACAGAATATTGATTGATTTTTTTATTGTAGCATTCCAATATTTTTAAAGTGATTCCGTCTGATTATGTTTTAACCTTCTTTTAACTTACTTTTCAATATTGATGAGTAGTACTTACACAGTAGTCAGTCAGGCTCAGAATGCCACCACCCCATTTCATGCCGCGGGTGTCGTATAAGTCGACTAAGGGATAAACCGGAGGATGAGTGGACTTCATTCGGCTGAAATGATAATGACGAATAACACCACATTAAATTATAGCTATTTGATATTGGAGTAGTTTGAAGATCTCTGCACCTGCTTTGAACAGGTTTAATGATATAACTTAGCCTATCACTAAACATGTATGATTCAAACTAGGTCTTTCGAGTGCCGACTGGAATAGATTATGTGGACTTTTAAATTATCTACTTACACAAGGTACTACCTATACTACACATAAGACACTAATCAGGTATCTAATCTAATCTAATGTAACGGCCGAATGAAGTCCACTGCTGGACACAGGCCTCCCCAAAGATCACCACAACGACCGATATGGATGTGATGTGGGCTCATTGGGGGGTTTTGCCATAATCGCTACGCTTGGCAGGCGGGTTGGCGATCGCAGTTGAGTTGTTAATGTACTCGAAGGACGCTGCTGCCCATCCTCCGGCCAATCCCTTAGTCGACTTTTACGACACCCACAGGAGGAGATGGGGTGGTGGCATTCTGAGCCGGCACCACACGGCTATCAGGTATCTACTCATCACAAAATGTAACTCCGACTAAGTTCAACAATATTTCAGTTCATCAAAAATATTAAACGAAATAAGGTTAAACAGAATTGAGGAATAGCATCACAAGCCTAGCTAGCTAGCCTAGCTTTTGCTAATATTTAATACAACTTTCAAATGCATTTAGCGGTACTGTGTCAATAAATTTGTTTGTCCAACATGTCAGCATGGCGTGAACATCACGAGTGAACTGTGTAGGTATGTGTGTATAAGTCGACTATCGAGACAGGTAGATATACCTCCTTTCGTTTTCATTGTGGCTTGTGGATAAAAGGGAATAACATTAACGGTTGACTTATAACAGCTTGTTTACTGTCTTCCATTCAAAATGATTGTAAATGAGCTATTGGAAAAAGCTTATTCACTGCAGGGTAGCATGATAAAATGCCGTTATATTTTTATCTAAAGTAACCAATACAATTTAAGCACAGTTTGTGTGATGTGCAGTGAGAGTTCTACCTTTTTCTTTTTATTGGTGTCCAGTGGAAATTCTACATGGAACTTCCTTTCCTCCGGGGAAGGGCGAAGGGGTATGCCGGACTCCTATCGGCTAAAACCACTGGAGCGGTCAGCTTCGGCACCGAAGGGGGCACCAGGTCCCTGTAAGATCACACTAGATGAGAGTTCTACCTAATAAATTAGTTGTTGTGCTCTAAACCTCAGTAAAAACAATCATTTATATCCGCGAAGTAATCCGTTAGAAATGTTTTATTATAATAACTTACTTTATAGGACACATCTCAACAAAATCCAGGCCCGGTACAACCAATGAATCTTTGATATTTGTATAAATAAGTGATGAAATACTGGGTAACAGGAAGTACTGTGTGTGTAGGCATTGTCAAATTAGCTGAATGACTCATTTTGCTAATTGTTTATCTAAGGGGTTACCTTTACATAATTATCTTAACTTTTAATCACAACAGATCTGTAGTTCTAGATCGAAATAGTTCCAGAAACTTTGACCTATGCTGAAACGACATCGATCCAATCCGAGATGTCAACTGAAACAAGTTCGACAGTTCCACATGTTCGGAAAAGCGATGGAACGAATTTTGGATCAAACCGTCTCCTCCCGAACTGAACCGAACGAACGCGAAGTTTCATACCGAGTACACGGATGTTTGTGCGAGTGAACGACTGCATGGGCGCTATATGTCATCTCTTACTATGCTGTTATGATAAATAATATGACTTTTTCACTTCGCGTTAAAGTCTATAATTATTAAGTTGAATCTGTTTAATTTTGATTTTCGTTTTCGATCTTGAGCGAAAGAACCGAAGAACTATGACGCATTAACAGGAACCGAAAGATACATAACTGAACTAGCGGAACAAGATAGTACCACGATCATTTTTTCATATTCAATACACTCTAGGACAGGTTGCGTATGACTAAATTGTAATATGTCGGTAACTCTTCAGAATAACTCATGGCGCGGCGCTCCATAAGTGCGAGTGAGAGAGAGAGATGTAGGCATGACAAACAATGACTGACGCTTAACCGATTTTAAAATACTTATTGGTTTTATAAATAAATAAGTTTTCTTTACTGTTAACGTTTTAGTCTAACCTCGCATTACTGTTGGCCGTAGAAATGTAAATGTGCTAAAAACTAGTCATACAAAATGCAGTATCTAACTGAGGACACAATAAGTTACCCCTTAGAAAAATCAATTAGCAAAACAAGGCATTTAGCCATCTGTTTCGACAAGGTATATTATGAATTACTAGTCATTAATCCAAAAAATCAGAGATACTTTTCGTTTGCGCCGAGAGTGAGCTTTTTTCCGTAACTTCATCATAATATTGTCCTTTAAATTAAATAACTTATGACCATCTAATTACGAAACTTACTTTAACTTTTTCGGAAACTTCATTTAATAGTAACTGTTACCTTTGTAACCTTGCTAGCATTCAGTAATAAGAAAAGAAAAACAAGCGGGCGTTGTAGCAAATATGAGTTGCAGTAATATTTTATAAGCGCCGGGCGGCAGTCCCACGATGGGCGCCAATTTGTCAGTGCACGCCACCTAGATGAATTAAAATAACTTTTTGTTGGTAAGCCAGGACATTTTTCGGGCTATTACGACTGACTTGGATAAATTGAAACTGTGTTACTTAAGTTCTTGAGAGATATTTAAGGCCGATTTTATCATTTCTTTCTTTGGTAAGAATTTATTCACACGGTGGGGTAGTAAAGACTATTATGGTACATTATTCAAGGCCAAAACTGAATATGAGACTATCACATTTCGGCTAATTAACTGTATCGGATGACTTCATGGTTAGACAAGATTTTCAGTTTTCAATCACAAAACATAGAAACGGCAATTAATAGTGCACCTACTTATGGAAATTACATTTATAAGGATCACGTGGCTACTGAATTGACAGCTTATGTCAATACATTTAATGACGTTTCCTGTTTCTAGTTGATCGGAGATGGTAATTTTGTCAAAGTGGGGCGATTTGAAATGATACCGATCCTCAGAAAAGTCAATCGCAATTTAAACATCCGAGAACGCGATTGACTGGATATGAAAAGGTCCTTCAAAAATGGTGAAATTTATTTTAAGGTGAGAATCACTTGCCTATAAGAATAGAGTTCATAAAAAAATAAGGATGTCTTCTCTGTTTATTTTTTTGCGATGCGTAAAAATAAAGGTGCTATTTGAACACATTTATTTTTCTTTTCTGGCATTTTATTACGACAACATGCCGTGTGGTGCCGGCTATGAATGGCATCAACCCATCTTATCCAGTGGGTGTCGTAAAAGGCAACTAGAGATTAACCGGAGGATGGGCAGCAACGTCCTTCGAGTACATTAATAACTCAACTGCGATCGCCAACCCGTCTGCTAACTGTGGCGATTATGGCAAACCCCTCAATGAGCACACAACACACCCAGAGGGAGGTTTGTGTCTTTTGTGTGTGGGTGTGGGCTTTATTTTACTGAAACGATTGAAGACAACGCACATAAATAAAGAACACACAAAGTAGTTAATAAATACCTAATTAAAAAAATTAGCTCGCATAGCATTTTTTTAAACTAATTGACAACTTGCCTATTTAATAAACGCGATCCCTATTACCTTTTTTTTATTGATGTCCAGTGGAAATTCTACATGGAACTTCCTTCGCCCCGGGGAAGGGCGAAGGGGTAGGGCCGGACTCCTATGGTTAAAACCACTGGAGCGGTCATCTTCGGCACCGAAAGGTCCAGGTCCTCGTAAGATCACACTAGAGGACCCCTATAACCTGCAGGTTGTCTCCGTATAATAAAATTCAGTATTTTTGAAAGACTCCATATAATGTTGTTTAGACCACTCGGAGACGAGACAAGCAAGTCATTCGCCTGGTGGTAAGCGACATACCCGGCCATAACAATCAGAATGCTACCCAGGACTAGTCCTGCGAGGCACCACACTGTGCTGTCACCTCGAGACGTAAATTTATTTAGTCTATTATACGCAGTAATTTCACTATTTCACTGGCTACAATGCCTTTCTAACCGGAGCACAGCAATATCTAAATTTTAAACACTATTTCTTAGCGGTGAATATCTGGCACTGGGGCGGTACCTACCTAGCCGGCCTCCTGCAATAAGAGACCTACCACCGGTAGTTAGTTTACCCTGATCTCTCATCATACGGAAAGCCTATACAATGCGAGATCAGCTTGTACTGGTTTTGTTTAGCTTGATGTGTAGCCGTGTGTTCATACTTAGTAAGAATAAGATAAGATAAAGATAATTTATTACTAAACTAAACATATAATAAACATAATTTGTTCAATGCAAAGCTATACAAATAGGTAGGAGTAGATTATTTTTTTGTGTATTATGGTAAAAGGAACGGACTCAGAGATGTTGGCAGTGCGCAGTGATTGAACCACGCACTGGTCAACGCTGGTTTTCAGTCCGTCCCCTTTACTACGAATAATATAAAACACCACATTGCGGTTGAAAACCCGTACCGACATTATACAAATCTCGTAATAAACATGATTTCATCTAAAATTAAAACAATCCTACATTATTTGCAATTACTTTCTGTGAACAAAAACTCCGATTGAGGTCGTCCATTGTTTATATGCTATTGTTCACCGTTGTGCCAGATATTTATGTATGTAGGTATGTATATGTATTTTCAACAGAAAGTATCCTATTTCACTTCGAAACTTACATATTGCGAGCGGACTTGTTTGCGTCAATATCAGAATTAGTTTCACAAGAACGCAACACGTCATCATCATCTGATCATCATTTGTGATTTGGCAAATGCCTTTTTTTATTGATCCGGTCAGTCATCCCGGGGATCTTGGCAATTGCTTACCCAGCGCAAAATTAGTTTTGCTAAATACATTTTATCACTCGCTTCAATTAAAAAGGGCGTGTGGGGGATGTAATCCTAATTATTTTCCTGAGCTGCGTAATGCCAACGTTACACATAAGACGTTCGTTATCTAACTAAAATGTCTAAGAGTGATTTGTTATTGAAAGCATTACAGTTTGAGCATTAAGGTTTTCTCGAACTGCTGCGAATGAGCTTTTTGAAATTGGGGGTCTTATTATGAACTCTTATTGCCACTCATTTATCTCATATGTTGTCATCATCATCATTTCAGCCCAAAAACACCCACTGCTGGACAAAAGCCTCCCCCAAAGATTACCACAACGATTGCTATGGGTTTGTGTTGTGTGCTATTGCCATAATCGCCACGCTTGGTACGCTTGGCGATCGCAGTTAAGTAATAAATTTACTCGAAGAACGCTGCTGCCCACCCTCCGGCTAACCACATAGTCGCCTTTTATGACACCCACGGGGTGAGATGGGGTATTGTATTCTTAGCCGGTATCACACTCCCAAATTGGATGAATTCATAAAATTTTTGTCTTTGTTTCTATTTGATCAAAGATACATTTCAATATTTTACAATCAATCAACTAAATGGCTATGAGAAAGAAAACCCATTTACACAGTAATAAAAATAAATAATTTTCGAATAAAGAATACAAAAAATATTGTGGGCAAACGGAGCGACCTCAGCAAATGTTGTTGGAGTACAGCATTGGCTGTATACCACACAACGCTGGTTTTCAAGCCGACCCTTTAGTCTCACCATCAGAATTATACTATCAGGGTTACGTTTCAGCAATCATATATTCATTATTTTAATAATAATAATGTTTATTTTCAGAAAAAAGGTTACATTTGTTTTACAGCTTAAAATGAACCTTTCAGAAAAAGAGGTAACGTTGGCACCTGTACTAATGAATAACATTTTATCACAAGCACCAGAAATTATAATTATTATTATTAATTTACCTGTAAATACGTAGGTAATATAATGTAATGAGAGTAAGATCATGATACTCTGGCTTACTGTAAATAAGTCAGCACCCATGTTAGTCTCAATTACACAGTATTTAAAGGGAGAGACAAGAAAAACGATTATTTGAAAACGTAATATTAACACTTAATGATTTCAAAATATTTAATGAGTATGAAAGCAACGAGTGTCATTATAATATAAGGCACTGAGATTTTTAAAATAAAATAATGAGTTAAGAATTGATTAGGGCACTTGTTAAACATCACACAACACACACATTGGACAAAGATATTTGACGAGTGACACGACGCAGTCGTCCAGGAACTTTGATGGCAAAGAAATTGAATGCGTAGCATTGCAACTTAATTAGAGCGATGGTATTTATAAAATCAGTATACTGTATATTCAAATAAAACTAAGTCTAAAAAATATGTGAGGGCAAGTTCTCGTCGTTAATTTAGACTACGACTGAAAGTTGACCGAACTGAGATTATATCGCATATTTAAAAAAAACAGCCCTTTTTCAGTACGATAAAAATCTAGTTTCATTTTAAATCTCAGTTTTGACGCTTGTTGGATAAAAACACCAACGTCGTTAGCAGAATACCGATTTGCTTCGATCAACTTTCGATCCGATATGATCTCCTCACAATAGAAGTTCACAATGTACGTTATTAGTTTAAGAGAATGCCGTTTGTGACATTTTCGACATTGCGACTAGATCGGAGCTACATCTATAACATTTAATAAATAATTACGATATGAACAGTGAAAAACATTAAATTAAATTTTTAAAAGCAGAGTTCAGATGCGAATGTCATACGAACAGGTAAAAATACGTCCTCCTTTTCTTAAATATATTAATCATCGTCATATCAGCCAAAGAAAGTCCACTGCTGAACAAAACTCAGTCAAGATATCCTGAAAGCTGGAAGTTATCCAGAGTCAATCCGATTCCCAAAGAAGAGGGAGGTATGGACGTTTCATCTTTCAGACCTATTGCAATCCTATCCATTTTTGCTAAGATCTTTGAAGCAATTCTAAGTGATCGCATTAATAGCTAAATCTGTCACCAACTACATGACAACCAGCATGGGTTTTGCAGCGCACGCTCCACCACCACCAACTTGGTCGCGCATGTAGACTATGTCTGCTCGTAAATTAATAGGCATGGGCAGGTACGATGCGGCTTATTTCGACTTTAAAAAAGCCTTTGATTTGGTGGATAACGATATACTGTTGTTCCTTCACCTAAAATCAGCGGTATTCTAGATTTAACAAGAAAGTACATGACATTGAAAAAGTTTTATTGTTGATTGATTGGTCTGGTTTTGAACCCACTCTTTTTTCCCGGTGTAAATTCATCATTAACTTACTTGGGAAGGGCGAAAGGGCATGTCAGACTCCTACCGACTAAAACCACTGGGATGATCATCTTGCGCACCTAAGGAGGGCTCCAGGATCCCGTATCGTTGCACTAGAGCCGCCCACTGTTACACGCCTACAGGCACATCTCTGAGAGGATGACTGTAAAGCGGTCACCCGGGGAATTGTACAGGATACCCCCAAAGCCTCACTGTGCGTTGTGCTACGTTGCGCGCACGGTTGAACCCGCACCTAGAGCTTAAAAAGCGAGTCCGTCCATAGGCCAATATGACTACTTGAATGAGACCCGCATAGTCAGTTGCACTCACTGATCGGCAAAAACGATCGCTGAAGTTAATCATTGTTACCACACGGAATATAGTGTTTTTTTTTTTATTAAACTTCAATTAACGTAGCCCTTATTATATTATTAATAAATGAAAAACATTTACTTGTCAGAGTGCCAGATATTCTGCCGCTAAGCAGTAGTAAAGAAAGACTTCTAGTATCCATGGAGTTTCTTACCGGCTCATCTTTATAGACCGGACCGGACCAACTAATTGGAACCATGCAACTTAAATTCCGACATTTGAAGTGGAAGTAATCGGTTGACCATTTACTATTGAGATAGAGTAGCCCTAGCCAAGTTAAACAGAGGCTGTCGGACACTAACATTAATAAAGAAACGGGAATAAAGGAAATTCGATTCGTACTCCATTGTTGAACGTCTTCGCCGACAGATCGGCCCACTCACTTAGACGAGTTAATGTCGTTATGTAGTTTCGCTTCTGTCGGCTATTGTGCCTGTCTTTTGTAGTACAGCTTTTTATTCACGGTAACTGAGTCTCAGAAGTTTGTATTGTTTAGAATTTAACTGGGAACCCTGACAATGGCCAGCAATTAGCATAAAACACTGAGGTGCTCATAGCCAGTTGCATTCCCTAATTGGTAAAAGATTGGTGAGATTAAGCATGGCTCGGTGCGGTCAGTCTGTGCATGTGTGACCGCATAATGGTATTTCAACTAAGCGTCTTCGTGCTTCGGAGGGTCGTCGTTGAAAAACAAGTTCTCCCAAACATTCCAACTGCAAACGTAAGTTTGTACGCACGATATTGAAAGATTTACCGTATTATTTTAAGACCATAGACTTCTTATAGGTTTTTCTGCAATAAGATAGATAGAATTATGGTCAATTTTGTTTAAAAAGATTTAGGCTCAGTAGTTTCGGAGATGAGGGCAGGGAATTGTCAATTTTCGTCAATTTTCTTAAATAACTTGGAAACCATTTATTTTAAAATATAAATACATTTGAGATCCTCACAATAAGCTCTTCCATTTCATATATTACACAGTACAGTTTGCCAAACTTTATTCTTTAGTTTTCTATATAGCCCCCAAAAGTGAGCCCCATAATCAAAATTCATTTATTTACGTTACACATACATGTTTGGGTCACAGAAATCCATATGTGTACCAAATTTCAACTTAATCGGTTCACTAGATTCAGAGAAAATTGGCTGTGACAGACGGACAGACAGACACACGAGTGTAAAGCTAATAACGAATCACATTATGCGCGTATTTAAATTAAGCTTAAATAATGGAAGTAAATAAGAATAATAAGTAACGAGAGTGATCCTATAAGGGTACCGCTGTTTTTCCCTTCGGATGTTCGGATCCCTAAAAAACTGAAATCAATGCAATGACCGACGCAAAATTCTAACGCCGAGGGTTCCGGAATCATGTACCTACTGAATCCATGTCAGATTTCGTTACGATGTCACTTACATACAAACAGGAACAGAACTTTATCAACCTAATACCTATAAATCACAGCAAAAGTTGTTGAAGGAACTTAGAACTCAAATTAAACAAAAATATTTGGTAATATGTGCCACTAGGCGACCAATAAAAATAAGATAATACATTTTAAGTACAATGCAGTTCAACTAATAAGATTGAATAAAATTTAGAGTAATAATAATAGATAGGATAAGATAAAACAAGATAAAATCGGATCAACATTTATCAAATTATGAATAATAATAGTGCATAGGATTAAGCAAGTTGAAATATGATCAACATTCAATAAATTTAAATGTTTTACGTTAATTGATATTGGATAAAACTTTCAACACATTCAAAGTCAAAGTCAAAGTCAAAGTCAAAAGTTTTTTATTCATGTAAACCATTTGCTGGCACTTACGAATAGTCAGAATTTAAATAGTTGCACGGTTCCAAGTCGTTGGTCCTATGGAGAAGAACCGGCAAGAAACTCCATGGATATACTCTTTTAAAATATATGATTTATTACAGTCTTATTACTTTACAATACAAAACAAAAAACTATGGAGAATAATGCATGCCAATGTGCGGGATAACTACCACATATTTATGCACAATGATATTAATTGCCTTACAATAAGATTGCTATAGCAGTGAAGAGCTGACCAGTCCCGACAGAGGGCACCCGTTCACGGGCATAACGCATGCATCAGCTTAGTTCAGCTCAACCATAATGCAAGGAACTTAACCACCCCAACACACAACGCTACCCTCAACAAGACATTTTAGTGAGCATGACAGACCCATACTGCCAGGCAACAGGCTGGTGTATAATATGTTATTACATTAGTGGCTACATAATACTCACATTCACAATAGTGTAAGCATGATTTATGTCATTAATAATCATAACAGAGTAAATTATTATACTATAATTAATTTAATATTATAAATTGTAACATTATTATACTGATGTCACAAATATGATCCAATACGATCTTTAAACATGTTTAAAATACTATGAGTTGTTTTAGTGAATGCAGTAGGTATAAAATTAATTTCAAATTAGGCTACATACAATGTAGTCATGTCAATCCCTGCAACCAATTAGAAAGGGCCAGAGAGCCGCAGTGTGCAGGGCGGAATCGTACGCCAGGCATCTTTATCCTCAATGTACTGATTGATGCTATAATAAGCTCTTAACATTAAGGTTTGCTTTATAACTGACTTAAATTTTATATAAGGCAATTCAGTTAAACTAGTTGGGATTTTATTATAGAACCTAACACTGTTTCCCAAAAAGGACTTGCTGGTTCTGCTAAGTCTAAAGCCGGGGACCACAAGTTTGTGCCTATTCCGAGCTTATTTAAGCTATGTGTATCACATTTTTTATTGAAAGTGGCAATGTTTTTGCGGACGTACATAATGTTTTGGTATATATACAGGGATGGTAAGGTAAGTATATTTATCTGCTTAAATAGTACGCGAAGGGACTCTCGAGAGCCTATGTTATAAATAGATCGTACTGCTCGTTTTTGTAATATAAAAATTGTCTCGACATTAGCAGCGGATCCCCACAATAAAATACCATAGGACATGATACTGTGGAAGTAGGCAAAATAAACCAACCTAGCTGTATCCACATCAGTGATTTGTCTTATTTTCCTAACAGCGAAAGCAGCAGAACTCAGTTTGCCTGCAATCGCCTTTATATGAGGCCCCCATTGCAGTTTAGAGTCTACTGTAATGCCCAGGAATATAGTTGAAGTAACCAGATCTAACGTTTTTCCGTCCAGACTAACATTTGCGTTTATTTGTGTTACATTTGGTAGAGAAAACTTGATACATTTGGTTTTCCCGGCATTTAAAAGAAGATTATTGACAGAAAACCAATTGGATATTAAATTTAGTGTAGTTTGGGGTTCTACAAGATCTCTGGCTTTCCTATTTACTTTAAATATTAATGATGTGTCATCAGCGAAAAGTACTATGTTAGATGTGTTATTATCATTCGTCATGTATGGAAGATCATTGATGTAAACTAGAAACAAGAATGGGCCCAGAATTGATCCCTGGGGCACTGATCCCATTTTAACAAGCGAGCCTACAGAAGTAACATTTCCAATAGCCACCTTTTGCTCCCGATTTGACAGATAGGACGCTACAAGATCGATAGATCTACCTCGAATTCCGTAATGTTTTAGCTTCAAAATGAGTGTCTGATGATCCACGCAGTCAAATGCCTTAGAGAGGTCACAGAATACTCCTAAAGCATCCTGTGACCCCTCCCAGGCCCCCAATATATTTTTAATTAGGGTAGTTCCAGCGTCCTCTGTGGATCGTCCTCTTGTGAAGCCAAACTGCTTGTCATGTAGCATCCCATGACGGTCAAAGTGAGCTAGCATTTGATTTAATATTAGTTTTTCAAATATTTTGCTTAGGGCTGGCAGCAGCGATATAGGCCTGTAATTAGAAGGATTGTTTGAGCCACCTCCTTTGTGAATGGGTACAATTTTACTAGTTTTCATCAGATCGGGAAATATGCCGTCTGAAATACAAGAGTTAAAAATCGCTGCCAATATTGGGGCGATGTTAGCAATTACTGCTTCCACAGCTTTAACGGACAGTCCCCACAGGTCCTCGGATCTTTTAATTGCTAAAGTTTTAAATGCTAATAATATGTCAGTGTGAGTTACAAATTTAAATTCAAAGTTAGGTACTTGTATATTTACGTACTTTTTTAAGAACGTCTCAGCTATAACGATTGACGATGGAAGATATTTAGTCGTCTCTAAGGGTATATGAGTAAAGAAGTTTCCTAAGAAATTGGCGACTACAGTGCTGTCTGAAACTAGTTCGTCATTTATTTTTAAGTCAATTCTATTGTCAGTTGTCTTATGATTGCCAGTTTCAGTATTTATTATTTTCCACGTAGTTTTTATTTTGTTGTCTGATTTCTTTATTTGATTACTAATGTAAGCTGCTTTGGCCTGTATACAAATTTTCTTAAATATTTTTGAGTAATTCCTAACATAATAATGAAAATCCTTATTGGATGTATAAGACTTCTTATCATATAGTTCATATAGAACATCTCTACTTCGTCTTATACCTTTGGTTGCCCAGGCACTGAACAGTATTTTATTTGATATATTGACTTTTTTTACTTTGCAAGCTTTTTGAAACTCTTTACATATGGTATTAAATAGTGTGAGGTACATTTCATTAGGGTTATCGGTTTGTGGATTAATAATTTTTTAATTGGGATTCTAAATTTTTACTAAATACTTTAAGACTTTTTTTTTGTCAATGACCTACACTGTATGATTTTCTGACTGTTAACAATATTGCCATTAAATTCAACGAGTTGACATTTATGATCAGAACGGATTCCAGAAACGAGGCATTTTTTTGTGATTTTAAAATTTGTCATAATATTATCAATACATGTGGCCGAGGTGGGTGTGACTCTAGTCGGCTCAGAAAACATGTTACTAAAATTAAATGATTTGAATAAAGATAAAAAGTTATGTTTGTCAGTTGTATCTAGCAGAATGTCTATGTTAAAGTCTCCACATACTAGTATCTTTTTGTCTATATTTAATTTACTTAAGGCATCCTCCATTGTTACAAAAACTGAGAAATACTTGAAGAAGGTCTATAAACACATAAAATCACATATTCCTCGGTTTCTGCACATGCGAGCTCACATACACGTTCAACAGAGAGGTTGCTAATATCAAGCCGCTCTTTATGTTTTATATGATTTCTCAATAATATTAAAGTCCCACCACCTTCTGCTGACACTCTATTAAATGAGCTGGCTGCCTTAAAATTGGCTACACTAAAAAACATTTTACTTGCACTCAACCATGTCTCTGAGAGGCATAAGATATCTACATTGTATTTTTCACTAAACAACTCAACGTCTAAAATTTTGCCAGAGAAACGGTTTATATTTTGATGGCTCATTGTTAAACAATGAATGCCATTCTCTGTTGTCAGACAAGAAAATTTAAATTATGATTAATGCTAAGCATTTTATAATTAGTAGTTCTACTAACTAAAGTGGGGGTAGAGGAAAACATTCATTTTAAATTTGGATTTAGGGCATGCAAATATATCTATATCCATAAATTAAGTATTATAAGATTCCACCATACGACGAATAGGGCATCGTAATCCCTTATTTGTTCTACAGGCATTAACCGCGAACAGAGTACCGGCGCGAACACTGCGCTTGTGAAATGTTCGGGGAACTACATAGCATAGTCTGTTTGTAAGCACAGTACAGTCAAAGTTATTATGAATGATACCATGTAGTATGTTGGCTTCTAAGTACTTGCGTCTAGCTTCTAAAGTAGTGAGTTTATACGTTTGTAGTGATTGGGAATACGATAAATACGATTTATGACATCTATAGAACATGGCACGAAGAAATTTACGCTGAACTTTCTCGATCTCATCAATATATACAGTTGCTTAACCTCACCGATCAATTATCGATGCGTGAGTGCTATGGATATGGAAATGGAGAAAACCACACAAAACCTTACTTCTTCTTACCTGATTTCTGAAAGAGGCAGATAATGACAACGTTGTTTAAAATCCCATACATTTTGTGTACAATATCATGCAAAGTCGAATAAGTTCGTACTACGAAATGCGTGAACATAAACATACCGTGAGCAATTGAATAAATTCATTATTAGCCGAACCAGACCTATTTATAAACGACGTAAAACAAGCTTTGATTTTTTTCCAATAAGATTTAATCTATTTTCCAACGACAGCTAGTCTAAACAAAAGAGATTTATTTAATTGTGTTCACCAGGGAGCTTTGCGAGGCATTAATGTCGTTCAGAAACCGTATTTCTTACGCTGGTTTATTCGTCATCTGTATTGTACTCAAGTATTTTAGTAGATTACTTTTTTCGCACATTGTATGTCTTTATTGGGATAGATAATAAATGCGGGTTTGGATTTATTTCCAAATTTTGTATGTTTTATTCAATTTTGGTTAGCTTTATTATTAACAGTTTAAGTTATCATTTTTGGTTAGCATGATGATAATGGTTTCGTGACGGTGCAAAGCAGGAAGCGCCTAATGCGAAAAAACAAGAACTGCTACGGCAAAGCTCCTATGGAGCCGCCCAATGTGAGTGCAAAGCCGAATATACCGGTGTGTATCTCCCGCCTGCACTACACCACTAAGGTGGAGGACATTGTAGAAAGGCTGAGGAACACACTGAGGGTGCAGTTGCTGGAGTGGCGCCGCAACGTCAACTTTAAGGCGTTCGTGGTGCGAGTACCGAGTTGATACCTGCCCCTCGTTATGGAAGAAGACTTCTGGCCTCAAGGCGTAGTGTTCCGTGGCTTCCGCGGACACGTGCCACAGGACCGCACAAAGACAATATTATAGTGCAAAGGGAAGTGCTACTAACATAATCTTAAGCCTTATTCATTAACACAAATTTTGTATTTACTTTATATATGCTAGTTTGTTAGGTATATATCTATGGGCCATGGAAGCCTGAAATAAATGACATTATTATTATATTATATTTATGAGTGTAACAATTACTTACAGGGTTGTTACCCTTGTTTACCGTTGTTACACCACTGGCACAATTAAGTATGGAAACATTTTGATTGTGGCTACTTTGTGGTATTCTTAATATTATGTCAAAAAATATCACCACGCCGTCTCATTGGGTGGGATTCGTGAAAAGCCACTATGGGACTATACGGAGGATGAACAGCAGCGCCCTTCAAGTACATTTACAACTCAACTGCGATTGCCAACCTGTCTTCCAAGCATGGCGATTATGGCAAATCCCTCCAATGAGCACACAACACAAACGGTTGTTGTGGCACATTTTGAGAGAGGCCTAAGTCTAGCAGTGGACGCTTTTTCGGCTGAAATGATGATGTTGTTTATTTAAATGTTGGATACCTACTTAATGCCAATAATACGGGCTTGCAATAGCCGTACTACTTGTCGAATCATCAGTACCAAGTATAGCGGGATTTCGGTTCTTTTGACTCTCAGTAAACTTGACTTAAAATACGATTTCTCTCTTTCGTTCTTCTTAATTAGAAGTTCATTAAGAGGAGCCCTTGGCACTCTTATGAATTTAACTAGTATTTGCCTTTGTGATTTCTGTCTGTGATATAATTAGCCGAATTCCGTTCTCTTAGGCATTCATATTCTTCATAGCAAAGTTATTACTAATTAACAATTATTTTATCATAATTCTTATCACAAACGTAAATCGAAGAAATAGTTGATTCTCCGCAGTCTATAACCCGCGTGTGTTACCAGTGATGACATATGGAACAGAGACGTGGTTACTAATAGCGCTTAGGGCTTTATAAGTAAGATCAAGGCCACTTAGCGAGCTGTGGAGAGAGCTATGCTTGGCATTTCTTTACGAGATCGAATTAGAAATGAGGTATATGTTATGAGGTTATAAAAGTTCCGTAGAAGAACTAAAGTGCCACATAGCTGAAAGGATTAAACTGAGGTGGCAATGGGTGGGGTACATTGATCGTAGAACTGATGGCCGTTGGGGTAAAAAGGTTCCTGAGTGGAGACTGCGCACCGGCTTTCCTTTGCGCTTTCGCAGTGTGGGACGACCTCCAACGAGGTGGACAGACGACCTGGTGAAGTTCGCTGGGATTCGTTGGATGCGGGTGGCGTGTAACCGCTCGTTGCGAAAATCTATGAGGGTGGTCTTTGTTCAATAGTCGACGTCGTTTGGCTGACATAATTACCGAAAGCACAGAATAAGTATTGGGTATATTCTAGGATTTACCTGTGTCTCTCTGTGTGTGGATTCAGATTTACAGATTCCATGTGGTGTCCGGATTAAGATTAAAGCACCCCTCCACCTCTCGTGAATGTCGTAAAATCCGGCTAAGTGTTTCTAAACCAGCAGCGTCCTTTCTGTGGAACAGTAGCCATTCTGCCCTCAACAACCCGCCAGCCAAGCGTGGTGAGTACTAGCAAATTCCTCCTAAAATGACAACACTAAGGTGGAAATCTATGGGGGAGGCCTTTGTTCAGCAGTGAGCAGCATGTCAGCCAAAGGACGTCCTCCTTTGGATGACATGATTATAATGATATGTAGGTCATAGACATATTTGTTCCATGCGGGTATCAACCGCGTTTCGTCGTTTTTCGTCTGAGCAATATTTGTATGTTGGTGCAATAGTGTTGGAGCAAACTTTACTAAAAGCATCCCAATGTATATAGTGGCGACATTTGTTTAGTTTCACACGCTCTGCATTCAACATAACAAACAATTCGTTAGCTAAAAGCAATCAACTATCTGGCATTGTGTCCCAGCCCGCAATGGTACAAATCTGTAAATCAATTTTGTTAACAAGGAACAAAGGTTGCATTATGAACTTTTAAAAAACTATGCAGGTGCCAGGCAGTTCAGTTCGGGCTCAAACTGACAGCTTCTATTTCGTATTATGACATGCGTAATTCTGAATGACTTCACGTCACGTTTTAATAGTCACATTAATAGTCGCCTAGTGTATTTGAGGCTTTACTTTTGACAGCGTATTACACGAACAGAATTAAGAGAATAACTAAAATCATCCAATAAGCTCAAAGTTAAGTGCGAACAGTAAACGGGTAGGTAATTTGATTGTTTTCTCCTAGAACTAGAGCAGAATAACTTTAGCCGTTATTTGTTCCATATAAGTTAATCATTGTTGCTCATACCAAAACTATAGGGAAGTTCTGGATAAACGCCAAGACCTTTTGCTAAGTACATGATGAAATTAGTGTGTCAGGGTTGTTCAACCCGCCCAAAGGCCTCCAGCTTGGCTTAATGACTGCCGTCTAATGACAACAACCGAGACTGACGATTTTACATGCCCTCCGAAGCAAGACACGCTCAAGTAAAATACTACTATGCGGTCGCCCATTCATAGACCGACCGGACCGAGCGTTGCTTAACCTCGTCGATCGTTTACTGATAATTGAGTGGAACTGGCTGGCTATGGTAGTTAAAAAACACAGTGACCTGTTCTTAGATACCATGCATTAATTTCGGAATATTTTTATTCAACAGTATACATAATATTTTTTGCAGAAATCGGATTCCGTATTCAAAAATGTGTTCAGAAAAAAAAACAAATGACACTAAATAGGGTAGCAACATTTAGTGAGCTAACTCTCGTCAAAATACCTGCCTTTGAAGCTTAGAAGGAGCTTACGTGTGACTTAAGGACCAACGCCTGGTTAATTTGCTTTAGAGGTGTACCTCCACACCTCCGACATAAAGCTCCGTATCTATTGTGCAAACTGCTAATTTGAAGAAAACCAATATGCTTTAAAGAATGTTTTACTATGTTTATAAATATTATTGTGTGTGCTAAATGATAAATTATGTTTAGTTCTGTAAACAATTCCTTAAGACCGCTCACACTAGCGCTTCCGAAGTGAGCGCGTTCTTCGAACGTGTGATGGGCGCGAACAGGACGTGTTGCCTACTGATGGATACGAAGGTGTTTTCGCTGCACAAACCTACTACCGCTTCGATTCAAAGCAAAAAGAGTCGCATTTCCAAAATGACTTTAATGCGGAACTTTAGACAGAAAGAAAGAAAAATGTTTTTATGAGCAAACAAACAGTGGCCACAGTAAAATAAACTTAAATGTTACCACTATCAAACTAAATAAAAGGTGCACCACCTATTTCTTTTTATTATCCCGGTGGAAATACGTAATGAACTTCCTCCGTCCCAGGGAAGGGCGGAGGGGTATGCCGGAATCCTACCGGCTAAAACCACCGGAGCGATCATCTTCGGCACCGAAGGTCCTCGTACGTTCACACTAGAGCCGCCCATTGGTCCCAAGCTTATAGGCACATCTCGGAGGGGATGACTGCAAGGCGGCTACCCCCTCTAGCGGAGGGGAGCAACAGTAAAGGGGCCACCCTCCAGGTACTTCTCGGGTGGGTTGTAAAGGATCCCTCGAAGCCTCACTGTGGGCTGTGCTGCGCACACGGCGGCTCGTGGTCACGTGTGCACCGCCGTCGTCCCGGAGGACACTCGGTATGAGCACGCAGACTCCCCAATCCACGCACCCGCGACCCCCGAGGCCGCCATATAACGACAGCGGGTGACTTAGGCGTGTTGGACCTGGACGTCGGGACGGTTCTTACCCCGGCGCCGTCTAGTACTTCTCCGTGCGGGATTGGCAACCAAATTCCGACCACCTAACGATGGTTTTCAGCTGTAACCCAACTTTTTATTTAATAAAAGTAGTACAAAATCGTCCTATGTTAATCCCAAAGTTATAATAAGGCTTCTTATTTCGTTCCTGTATAAAAAAAGCTAAAGTCAATAGTAATGCTATCTCGTCTGAATCTATTTTGATCCTGATAGTAGCGTCGAAAACGCTCGGGAAGCCTAAGGAGATATTTACAACTATTTTTAAAGCTAATTGTGCCGGTATTTCCTATTTGAATTACTCTGGTCAGAAACAGTTCACAATTGATTCACATAAAGTTTAATTACATGATTTATCATGGCATACTTTCACTCATCCTAATGATCGTTACGTTTACGTTTCACTTATATTAATTCTGCATAATTGTTTACCCATACATTTTTTCAATGGGCCGAGGAACGCTCTCGCCTTACCTTAACCTACTGATATCTAATAACGATTTTAAAAATTAATATAATTATGTCTTATAACTTTGTGCGACTCCAATTTGATCGAAAAATATAGCCCAAATGATAATAATGCTTATCTAAACAGTATGCCTAAAAATATGATGTCATTAAAAGTTATGCCTAACTAGATAAAAAAAAAAATGCGAGTCAAAGGGATCCCAATCGAAACAAACTATTATGTCAGTATGCAACAACTATACTCCTTAAACTCAAAAGGTCAGTGCATAAATTAAAAGGTTACCCAATTTCTTTCCCTGTCTTAAAATATGACCGGGTAGAAAATAACAGCATCCGCCTACGCACATACATACACAGAGATTGTTAATCCATTCGCTAAGCATGGATTGAAGCAATGTATTACAGTAGCGGTAGTGAGAAAACTCCCTGTTACCTGCTCATAAATCCGAGTTGCTTTTCGCGTTGTTGCTCTTTTCGTCCGAAAGCACGAAATTGATTCGAATTGTGTTTTCACTATTGGATAGTATGGTTCTTCGGCTATATTTACCTCGGGAAAATATCGTGACAAATGACAAATGCTTTGTTCCTACCCGAGGTAAGCCGGGGCAGGTCGCTAATTATTCATAAATAGATCTTTATCTATGAAATTGCCGTTCTGCAGTATAGGCCATTTAAAATAAAAATATTTTGTGTTTGGAATGCTATGAATTCTAATTTAAAATCAATTTAATTTTATAAACATCTAATAATCATGGTTTTTTTAAAAACAATTGAACCGTACGACGTTGCCGACATATTTTTGTAGAAATTTTCATTTTTGAGAAATGTTTTATGAATATATAAAGATTGATTAATCTGAACACCGCGCAACGTTGACTTTTACTTGACATTGGTGAAATTGTGCAAGATACTCTACAGCAGCCATAATTTAAGAGAAGAAGAACATGGTTTTCATTTACTTATAATATTATTGGTTTTCATAAATAAAATCAGTCTTATGAGTATTGATTAGTGTTGTTTTCATCATGTTTGAATCTTTTTCGTCGTCATGGACACGTTGAAATATTGAGTAATTATGGAATATGAGTACCGTCGTGGCAACAACGCGGCACAAGCGGCATGCATCAACGACGTTTACGGAGCGAACACTACAAACGAACGCACAACCCGTTATTGGTTTACCTGCTTCAATTCTGGAAATTTCGATCTGGAAAATGAGCCTCGTGGTCGCCGAAAATGTTGGTCGACAATGACGAATTAGAGGTTGTGGAAGCTGATGATACTCAATCTATGGCTGAAATGGCAGCTGCTTTTGACGTTAGCATCAAAATAATTTAGGTCCATTTGTGTCAAATTGACTAAAGATACTTTAGTTCTGTTCTATATAGACTAAGACTAAAGAATTGAACACTATGGTGGAGAAACTTGCATATCTGCAACTAGCTTTGATCAATCGTTCATGCCCGCTGCTCCTGAACGAGAACGCGCCACCTCATACTACACAGCAGACGGTCTCCAAACTACATGAGCTGGGATTCGAAGCTCTCCGTCATCCGCGGTACTTACCAGACTTTGCACCCACAGACTTCTACGTTTTCCAGAATTTGAATAACTTTTTGGTGGAAAAAATCAATAACCAAGAGGCAGTGCAAAATGCTTTGGAAAAGTTTGTCGCCTCCCGTCCATCTGGTTTCTTCAAGAAGAGCATCGATAAACTGCCACTGCGTTGCCAAAGATGCATTGATTGTATGGGTGATTACTTTTACTAAAATAATTAAAAAACATAGAAAAAAAAAACTATACTTTACTTCGTACAAAACGACAATTTCATAGGTAAATATTTAATATATATTACATAATTATAACGGGCGGTAGGTAAGTGACATCGTAACGAAAACTGATATCATGGATTCAGTACATGATGATTGAACCCTCAGCGTTAGAATTTTATGTGTTTTTTAAGAGCTTTGTTATACTTTATTTAACTGATTTCAGTATACAAATAACTGTGTTCGTCTATTCTAGCGCATTTTTTAATAAAATATAAAAACAATAACCTATATATTTTCAGATAAAACTGCAATTTCAATAAAAACTGAACGGTTCCTGTTTAGCTACAGCTGACTGAAAATGACAATACTGTAACCTATTATTATTTTCGAGATAGGTAAATAGCTTTCCTATTTTTATTATAGGCCAAAATTTTCCCAAAGTTTTGGATATGTTGTCGTTGTTAAATTATATTATTTAATACTGACCGTAATTTTAGATATCTTCTTCTTCTTCTCTTAGACTTCTGTAGAGTATCTTCAACAATTTCGCCAATGTCAAGTATAAGGCAACGTTGTACGGTGTTTAGATTAATCAATCTTTACATATCCATAAAACATTTCACAAAAATGAAAAAAATCACAAAAATATCAAATTTAGATTTCTAACCCTAACCACATCTAGCTAATTTCCGATAAATAATCCCGATAAGGAAAATCCACGCTTGAACTTTTTTTCGGTACGAAATAATATTCTAATAGAAAATACAAGCTACAAGCATTATAAAGGTACATCAAATCAGTATTACTAAGTATAAAAAAGTCCAATCTAGAAACTGACTTTTTTATAAATGTAAATATTAGACATTGTATAGTCGTTTACGTCGCGCCATCGTTAAAAAGAGCTTCAATATTTAATAAGAAAATATTGGAATGCAAATACACAGGCCTTTTTTCAATTTACCTTTACAACGTAGAGAAGCGATCGCTTTTTGTGTGCCTATTCGGAGTTGTTTTAGGGAAATAATAATTCCCGGGGTTCGATGTTTATATAATAAATTATGTAGATAGGTAAATACGCACAAATTGTTAATAGGTACGCGGAAACCCGGTGGTTGGTTTTCTGCGCTTAGGGTTTGACTCCCGTACGAAATAATGCCGGACTCTGGCTCAAAAATATATGGGAATCGGAGTCGAAATGGCCTTGTATATACCCGGCTTTAATATTAAATTTATATTGCTAATGTTTATTAAGTCTAGTTGTTGGTTGACTTGAAACATTTGTCTTTAATCGCACCAAAGCGGACGAGGAGCCCAGTGCAGTGCAGTGGAGGGCGTGCACGGTTCTTCGTTAGGAAAAATTAAAAATATGAATTTGGGGACCTAGTTTCAATATGATCTGTATTCATTCGTATGCAATATTCTTCGTGGAAAAATGGACGCACCTGATCTAAAGATAAAGATAAGATAAAAATATTTTTATTCATGTAAAACCATTTATAGGCACTTAGGACTATTCAAGTCAAGACTTAAGTTTCCTCGTTCCAAGGTGTAGATTTCCTATGGAGAAGAACGGGCAAGAAACTCCATGGTTAATCTTTTTAAATCATATTGGTGTAATGTTCTCGAAATTATGGTAATGTGAGGACAATGCAGGAAGAAAGAGTCTAAAGTTCTTAAAAAGTCTACACTAAATTATGTCATTTTGGGGGAAATTGCCGATATTCACCACGCTTGGCAGGTGGTTCGGTGAGCGCAGAATTGCTACTGTTCAACAAAAAGGACGCTACTGATCATCCCTCTGGTTAAGAGTCCCTTAGTTACCTTTTACGACTTGATGGGAGGAGGTAGAGCGGTGCTATATTCTTAATCCGGACATCACACGGAATAAGCTAAAAGTTACATATAGTACACCTACCAACTATTCACATAACTATTGTTAATTACATCAACTGTTTACTAACTAAACACAACCAAAAAAGGAAATAAAATGTAAACGACAACAAGTCACAGGAAAACAAAACATTTTAATCATAACATAATCACGCTTGACAGGCGGTTAGAGAAAACAAAGACAAAAACAAACACAGACACACATAGCTATGTTGTCATGGTGTGCTCATAACAATGATGATCAGGCAACTATTATCTTTGCCACCCCTTATCACCATAATCATCATCATTTCAGCCAGATCAATCCACCACTGGACACAACCTCCTCCAAAGATCGCCACTACGACCGATCTGGATTTGTGTTGTGTGCTCATTGGTAAGTTTTATCATAATCACTACGCTTGGCAGTTGGGTTGGACGCAGTTGAGTTGTGATAAATGTACTGGAAGGACGGTGCTGCCCATGTTCCGTATAATCCCATAGTCGCCTTGTACGACACCCATTGGATGAGATAGCGTGGTGCTATTTTTTGCCGGCACCCCTATCTCTGGTTTATGTTGCCTGAGCAACAAATCATCACACAAACACCTTTCCTGTTACTATTGGAACTAAAAAATTCAGCTTAAAATGTCCATTCGTAAGCCTTCGTATATTCGCGTCCGCTAAAGCCAGGCGGAACACATAACCGTAAATTTGATAACGAACGATAACTCAAAAGCCTCGGCCATTATCTATTGCAATGTAATTCTTATTTCGGATATTCTGTCCATACTCGTATTTTGTCCAGAAAATGTCGCCGGTAAAATGATTTGTTAACCGGAATAATATACAGTAAGTCATATTGACTGAAATGAATTTTTCAATGTGCTCTGAATAAGTAAGTGAAATTTCGTGTTTTTGGCTGCGCAAAAAAAAATGTTTGTGTAGTAACTCGAACAGAGCGAACAGGGTTGAAAGGGAATTGCACATTATGTTAGGGTGCTTAGGCTAAAAGTGGACTGAAACTATAATAATAAATGTCTTACTGTTTAAATATTTCTTACCTAAGAGAAACATAATATTATAATAAGGTTCATCATCATCATCATATCAGCCACAGGACGTCCACTGCTGAATAAAGGCCTCCCGCTTAGATTTCCACGAGTGGTTACATGCCGCCCTCATCCAACGACTCCCAGCGACCTTCACCAGATTGTCTGTCCGCCTCGTTGGAAGTGGTCCCACGCTGCGTTTTCCGGTGCACGGTCTCCACTCGAGAACCCTTTTACCCCAACGGCCATCAGTTCTACAAGCTATGTGCCCCGCCCATTGCCACTTCAGTTTACTAATCCTTTGAGCTATGTCGGCAACTTTAGATCTTCTACGGATCTTCTCATTTCTGATTCGATCTCGTAGAGAAATACCAAGCATAGCTCTCTCCATAGCTCGCTGAGTGACTTTGAGCTTTCTTATGAGGCCCGCAGTAAGTGACCCCGTCTCTGTTCCATATATACTGGTAACACACACTGGTTAAAGACTTTCGTCTTGAGACATTGCGGTATTGTTGACGAAAAGTCGTTGCGAAGTTTCACGAATTGCCCAGCTGAGTCGGATTTGACGATTGACCTCTTTCTCGATGGACCTACCTAACTGAACAGTTTGTCTCAGGTAGACATACTCGTCAACAACTTCGACAATGAAGCTCCAACCGATATTGGGCTAGGCACGACATGACTTTCGTCTTGCTGATGTTCATTTTAAGGCCCATCTGTTGGGAAACGATCTTTGATGATAAGTTTTATTTTTTTATTTAAATTTTGTGAAAATGGTTTTTAATATGAGTGATATACTCACCATTGATGTTAACGCCGAATCCTTTCCACTTCAGTAGCTTGAAGGCATCCTCCATTGCAGCAGTGAACAGTTTCGGGGAAACGACGTCCCCCGTCTCACACCTTTCCGCAATGGAATTGCCCCGTGCTCTGTTCGATCTTTCCAACCTACTGATTATCCCCTTGAATATAGTTCACTACTATTTCTGTAGGACATTATATACGTACTTAGATGTCTGTCATCCCCCATGATAGAGCAGAAACATGACTGATGTGTATATTGTAAACTGAGTAAAATCTTTGAAAAAATCATGCTTGATCAGATGTTGTTACATTTTAATATTAATGGGATTTTACATAGCTGTCGCTTTGAATTCAACGAATGGTAGATCAATACAAATGCAGGAGTAAAACTAGTCACTCAAATTCTAGCATCCCGGGAAGGTTCTTGAGAAGCTATTGGCATTGTTTGACCATAGTAGACTAATCCGTAAATGACTCCACTATGGAATTTGCAGGATGTTGATCTTGTATTTTCTAAATTTATCTTTTAGACAGCAAAAGGTAGACATAAGTGGTGCTACCTCATCGAAGTCTCTGGTCAGAATGGGTGTGCCCCAGGTCTCAGTTCTTGACCGCTTCTAGCATATATAAATGATTTTTCGTAGGATACATTTTCACAAGTCCCTATTTTTTTAAATTAATCGAAATGATGGTAATGCTTTACACGTAAACGAGAGTCTAACAGTCCTTTCCAAATGGTTAGCAGCTAAGAACCTACTACTTAATGCTGATAAAACCAAATGTTTAAAGATTTTATTGCCTAGCATACCCCAAGTAGGACTAAAATTCATTCTTGAAGGTAACCAACTTGAAACTGTTGATGAAACTGTGTTTTTAGAAATAACCCATCGACTCTAAATTTCTGTGCTTACATAAAAGCTAAATCGGGTAGGCTAAGTTGCTGCATTTGCTGTTCGTAAAATTAGGCAGCTGACTAATGTAGCTACGGCCAGGTTAGTATGCTTTGCATATTTCCACAGCATTATGTTTGATGCAATTCATTTGTGAGGATCAGTGGCCGACATAGATTAAATTTTTATATTACAAAAAGGGCCATCCGCGTGGTGTATAATATGGTCCTCGCGAGTCTCTTAGAACCATGTTTAAAAATATTAACTTACATGGCTTTCACTCTATATCTTTGAAAATATTTTATATGTCCACCGGAGACCTGGTGGACATATAAAATACCGAAAACGGGTTTCTCGAATAGTTACAGCGGGTCTATAAAATAACTGGCGTTTCAGTATTCGGCCGTTAGCGAGGGAAAGTTTAAAGCGCATATTAAACGCGTCCTTATAGATAAAGAATATAAAACTATAGATTACGTTGACGACAGGGATGCTTTGCACTGACTATTTCTGCACATGTGGCCTCCCTGGAACCTTATTGTCAAAATATGCGTTTATCTATATAATTAATCTGAATTACGATGAATGTGGATATGATTCTTGATAGAATTTATAACTTTTATCATAGAACATTATTATATACTAGCTGGGACCCGCGATTTCACCCGCGTTTAATTCAAAAGAAATTTGGAGTACTTCGACATTGACAGTTGACATATGTCAATGTCTGTGTATTTATATATATTGGATTTCAAGGGTTTTTTTTTGCGCGGAATCCTAATTATTTTTCTAAAATAAAAGTAGCCTAAGTTATTCCTTATAACATTAGCTGCCAGATGCCAGTGAAAGTCCATCCAATGGAAAGCCAATGGAAAGTCAATCCAGTCAATCGATCCAGCCGCTTCGGAGGTTACCCGGAACAAACAGACAGACAGACAATATATTTAAAAATTGTTTTTTTGTTATATGTACCGTATATAGTTTAATATGCATTTAGTAAGAAGCTGTTATTTTGATATTACAAACAGACACTTCAATTTTATTGGTTTGTATAGAAGATGTCATTTTTGATATGTTAAAGTATCCAATACGACTATGTTTACAGCTTTGGGATATCCCCCATGATATGTCCTTATTTTATATAATTTAGTAGCTTCTACATTTTGTAAATGTGAGAACTTCGTTGACTCGTACCGGTGTTACCTGTGCGTTTTAATTGTCAATTTCGGATTGTGTTTTACAAATGCAATCCTATGTTGATTTATTGTGTGTATGTGTTTCACGTATAGTGATTTACCTGATGTATTAAAATGTAATAAACAAATTATAAAATGTAATATCACTTTTTTATTAAGTGTGTTTCTTGTCGGCTCTTCTCAATAAGATCGACTTTTTCGACCGTGCACTTAACTGTTGACTTTTCTGAAGTGCCTATTAAGGCTATATTATATAAAAACTTCGAGTTCTAGTACTGATAATCCCGCTTTACTTCGCTGTCCTATGAAACATGTTTGTATCCCACAATATTGTTCAAATTCATTGCCGATTTACATAAAAAATTACGATAAGCTGATAGGCACTCAGCAATGCTATGCACTATGATATATAAACAGAGCAATTTCAACAGCAACACTGCGGCGAACAATGCAGTACATTGCGAACATCAACAGGTCACGGGGGCATTTCTGATCATTCGGCGTGTATTCTCAACGGAGATGCAAGAATTTCACCTGTTTACGACAGCTGCACAGACATATCTAGAAAACTATATTATTACAATGTTCTATTTTTTAAATATTCGTCCAAAAGAGAAACACGCTGTGTGAATTTAAAAAAAGATTTTATTTTATTATTTGCTTAAACTGTGTGAAGTTGTTAAATCTTAATATTGATATAAATGTAAGCTTGCATATTTGAATGTTTATGTCTTAATCACTCTCTAACGAATGAATGGATTCAGATGAAACTTTAGAACGTTAGATTATTTATGTTGTGGATGTGTGATGTTATCACAATTATCAGTGTTGGATACGACGGCAATGACCAATATTAATGGATGGATAGGTACTTACACTTAGTGAATCTCTTGAACTTTAGAAGTTTAATCCAAAGCGTTATGTATTTGCAAATACGTTAAAAGTCATATCACAACACTCATGTCACTTTGTTATATCCTATATTTATAAAGACGGCGTAAAGAAGATAGATTGGATACAGGTGACGGAACTTGAGAGTGTTTGTGGAAGTCACAGACTAGGGTATCTGGTATTATTACAACTCTAATTTAAGAAATATTAACCACAAACTTAGTATTGCAGACTTTTTTAAACAATGCTACCACTCTATGTTTTCTTCCGTAAGATCGTAGGTACAGTTTACAGATATAAATATGATATGTACTAACATCCAGACCCGAAACAACTACCTATAGGGTCTATAAGGTATATAAACATGTTTGTTCTGTGCGGGAATCTAACTCGGGACATGTAGCGTAGGAAGCCAATCGCTTAGCCACTGCACCAATTATGCCGTCAAACTAACTGAAACGACCATTGAATTAATTACATATCAATGTTAGTAGATTCTAATATAGGTATGTACTTGTATTACGTTCACGATCATTCCAAATTTAAGATCTATTATTATAGTACCCGAAAAATGTCCACTACTGGACAGAAGCCTCCCCAAAGATTGCCGCAATGACCGGTATGGCTTTGTGTTGTGTTCTCATCGGAGGGTTTTGCCATAATCGCCACGCTTGGAAGACGGTTTGGCGATCTCAGTTGCGTTAGAAATGTACTCGATGGAAGCTGCTGCCCATGCTCTAGTTAATCACATAGTCGCCTTTTCCGACACCCACCGGATGAGATGGGTGGTGGTATTCTTAGCGGCACCACACGGCACACTAAAATCAATAAACCAAGCTAAATGACTTTGTATAGGGGTGGTTTACCACATTCATTGTTATTTGGTACCATATTGAGGCTTTCTTAAACCAATTTCCTAACCAAAATTTATGACCAAGTACGAAATGTAACAAGAGCGGGTATACTAATTTTGCGTAAGCCGTTATATATAGTTTCGTGTAGATAAGTATTGTTTTATGTACCGCAACGTAATAGGTGACAAGGTCAATAGTTTAATATCTAAAACCGAAGTGTTTTAGAACTACAGCTATAAATCTTACCGTGCGGACCCTGGCTTAAAATTGGCCAATGAATTTCAGCCTTCGGGTGTCGTATGAATAGAAATTATTTGCGTAGTATTTCGATGCATAAACCTAGGTGTGCTACTCACACAAGGTAGTGTTAGAGTTAAAACGCACTACAGACTTCGTCGGCTGTTGGTTTGGTTAGTATTGTTCACAGATTGTGATCAAAGGCAACGGCTTAGTCTAATGGTAGTACGCACAGTACACTGATTAGTGAGATAACAGAAAATGCTCCTAAAACAGTGAAAATATCTGCTATTATAGTAAGGAAGAGATTAATAAAAAGTAAAGATATATAGATTTTCTGAACTAGCGATAAGTCGACAGTTTATTTTATTTACTGCATGCACGGATGCCGATTGTTAAGTCGATGCAGTGCACGCGCGCGCGATGTAAGTGCAATTGGATGATAGTTGCCCGATATTTTGATCAAATAGGAATTGGGGAGAGTTTGAATGGTTTGATACGTTGGTTTTTTATTGGTAAATTCACGCACTCCTGTATACTACATACTGATGGCCTGATCGAAACATCGACACACGTGGATAGTATTTAGGTTATGCGTTTGCAACAGCAATTCGCAACTGACTAACGTTCTATATGTTATTTATTAATCTCATGCTGCTAATACTCTGGAAATTATTTTAGAATTCTTCTAGAATTTTCCGTGTGATTCCTAACACGGAAAATTATATTTGTGTGTAAAGGAAACCTGGCGTTCTATTAAAAGCATAATATGTGATTAGGCACATTACAAACAAAACCTTTTCGGCTGCGCCTACTAACGAGGTTTTTGTAAGCTCTCGTTTACTAATCACTGGCCGTTTTTGTCTAAATTACGCCATTAGAGGCCGAACTTCTGTTTTATATCGAACCTTTTGTTCGAATGTTAAACGTCTCATTCATATATAATCAAATATTGCTTATTAAGTATTTATGAAAAAAGTTTAAACGGATTTTTGTTAGAGCTGGCCACACCCGCGCTGCCGTGATACGACATGGTTGTCGGGTGCCAAGGTTGGGCGTTTTATAATACCTAATAATAGGAGTAATTAAACCGTCCTTAGCGCGTCCTTATACAAAATCTGGCACTGTGGCTTATTATATAAGCTATATAAAATCGGGGTGCCAGATCACCTCGTTCTAATCATACGGGACTACTTGTCAAATCGTAATTTTCGCTACAGCATCGAAGGAACACTTTCCACGTATTAAGAGCCAGAGTTCCACAAAGCTCGGTTCTAACCCCACTTCTGTTCACCAGCGACATCCCCCTACAAGCCAATGACAAAGTAAAACTGGCCTTATTTGCCGACAGCACGGCAATAGTCTACTCAGGTACCAGTTCTGATAGTGTCACTCGTATCCTTCAATCCTCAGCCATCACCCTGGGCAAATGGTTCAGTAAATGGCGTATTGCGATAAAATACACTAAAAGTGCAGCCATCTTTTTTTCCCACCACGGCGACGAGCACACGCGCTTTGAACAGAAAAAAATGTTCGATAAACTGATTCCCTGGCAACCCCACGCCAAATAAATCATATAAAAAATATATTTTGACATTACTTGACAGATAACGTGTGGTTCTCAATACTATCGTAGTGAGTGAGTAGTGAGGCAACGGCACAAATCTTTTCTATCAATTATGACGTCAGCACTTAAAAGTATTAAATCTTGTTTTTAATCATTACTGTGCCGATTATCAAATTTTTCAAATTTGTTTAATAAAATGCTCTTTATTTTCCACAAAATATATAAAAAGCTAGGTTAGAAAAATTAAATAGTATTTAATAACTCCTACTTTTTTGTTTTTTGTTATGACACTGTAACATAATAACGCATTGTAATGCCACATGTAAAAATAGACCACGTTTTATAAAACCGGTACTAGCTCTTGACTGACAACTCTTGATAGACAATGTTTTTTATTTTTATGTACAATGTATTTATATCATAATACCTCTGATATCGTCATTGAAGGCGAAATAAAAGTCAAACCTATTTAGGTGAAGGTTTGGAACCTTAGTTTGGAAGGTATGAGAAATCTAAGTTTTTAAATTATAACCACGTAAACGTTAATAGCGACTTTATTCTTCGATACGGTTTTCCAAACAAAACGGTTTTTGAAAAATGGACAATCCCCATTGATCACTTACAGTTTTTTTTTTTTATATATAACAACACCTCTAGCCAAACTTAGTTCGTTTATACATAATCCTCACTCACACATGTTGAAAATACAAAGCAGACATACGTTGCCACTTTCTACCAATTCTCATTTCCCTAACTAAATGATCGACTGTTTTAGACGAAAAATGCAATCGGAAATAAAGTTCGAGAAATAAACAGATTTTTGTGAACAGTGAAAGAATAGATTTTCTGTTTAATCGGTCTTTTGGTAAAAAATATATATTAAACATCCCTTCCAGGCACTTCAATAGCAACCAACATACATACGTACGTTGGCACGGATGTTGGCAATATTCCCCTGGGATTCAATACATGTGCGATGCGCTCAATGCCGTCTTCATTTGAATAGAAGACTCCTGATTTTCCTTCATAAAATGGAATAAGGTAATATTGAAAGCACTTTGATGTTGCTCAGGAAAGTTTTCTTAAATATTTTTCACCAATATACCTGTATAATAGAATATTTTCGAAGTTGTTTGGAAAGAGATAGGTATTATTGGGGGCTATTGGTGAATATTTTTAGAGGTGTCATCATCACTGAGGCTTCCGCCATAATTTCCACAACGGCCGCTGCTGGTCATCCAACTGGTTTAGAGTACCTCAGTCACCTTTTACGACATCGATGGCAGAAGATGGAGTGGTGCCTAATTTTAAATCTGGACATCACACGGATTACATAAACAAAAGCACGCAAAACAAAAACAAATAAAACAAAATTGTTTCCTCTAGTCTGATCGTACGAGGACCTAGAGCCCTTGAGTGCCGAAGATGACCGCTCCAGTGGTTATAGCCGGTAGGAGTCAATAAAAAAAGGTTCAGTCGTTTTTTTTACACTTTTTGGGGCACACTCCTTGAGGTCTTGCTGACAAATATTCTTTAACCGACGACCATAAGTAGAAACTCATTTTAGTTCTCATTTACATTATAAACATCTCTAAATTTATATTTTCTCGGTTACTTTCGTCGGGTATTGTATTGCGCGTACTGCTCTCTTTTTTAATTGCTCTTTCTTTCTCTTTAGCTGGATTTCGCCTGATAGAAAGCGCCTGGCTTGAGGCTTCTTTTGGCTTCGCCAGAAACGACCGGTTAAGCAACCACACTTCCTAAAAGCGCATGCGAGAAGCCCAACAAAAAAAATGCTAGAAAGCGATGGATGAGGTATACGATGTAACGAGCGCACGTAGAAGTTGTCTATTTACTCTTTGGTACAGGTAGGCCAGTCGCTGGTAATTAGTCCCAAATTGTGGATGTGCATAATGCTGGTTGAGGAGTACCGTTGTACCCTTCGGTTAATCCCATAGTTGTCTTTTACGACACCCACGGAATGAGATGGATTCGTATTCTTAGCCGGCACCACATTATTTTTATTATTAGTGACTAGATATAATGCCGGTTCAGAATACCACCACCCCATTTCCTCCCGTGGGTGTCGTAAAAGTCGACTGAGGGATTAGCCGGAGGATGGGCAGCAGCTTCCTTCGATTACATTAACAAATCAACTGCGATCGCCAACCCGTCTGCCAAGCGTGGCGATTATGGCAAAACCCTCCAATGAGCCCACAACACACCCATATCGGTCGTTGTGGTGATCTTTGGGGGAGGCAGTGTCCAGCAGTGGACTTCATTCGGCCGAAATGATGAGATATAATAATTTTTTTCACCATTTTATTTTGAAAACGAACACAGGTCAAAAATGCGCCTCTGTAATAAATAATGAAAAAGGGGTATTTTAGGCAAGAGCTCAAATAGCAATTATTATTTCATAATTTTTCATTATCAGCCAAATGACGTCCACTGCTGAACAACGCTGGACTCTAACATAAACAACCAGTTGTATTCCGTGTGTCATCATTTTGAGGGGAATTTGCTAGTACCTAATCACCACGCTTGGCAGACGGGTTGGTGAGCGCAGAATGGTTGCTGGTCTACAGAAGGGACGGTGCTGTCCATCCCTGTGGTTAATAGTCCCTTAGTCGCCATTACGACATCCACCGGAGGAGATAGAGTGGTGCTATATTCTTAATCTGGACACCACATGGTCAATAACGGATTGCAACTTTACTTAATAATGTAAAATGAAATAAAATTACAACTTGTTTTTTAAATAAACGCCATTATCACTTGCTGAATATCACATATGCACCCATAAACTAAAGTTCACTATTTTTGGAGGATCTTAATATTGTTAAGTTTATAATGGCAGGCACGGCCACCAACATAAAATTTCCATATTCGAAATAGCAGTATATATCGGACTAAAAATATAGCACCACTCCATCTCCTCCCGTGGATGTCGTAAAAGGTGACTAAGGAACTATGAACCAGAGGTAAGGGCAGCAGCGTCCCTTCTGTGGAACAGTAGCCATTCTGCGCTCACCAACCCGCCTGCACAGCGTGGTGAGTACTGGCAAATTTCCTCCGAAATGATGACACAATAGTGAAAATATATGAGGGAGGTCGTTGTTCAGTAGTGGACGATGTATGGCCGATATGATGATTGCATTACAAACGTCAAGTGTTCATCCTTTTAGAAGTAGACACGGTATTCGCATTTTGCCTGAATTAATCTATTGATATGAGGTCTTAAGTGTGTTAAATTTAATTGTAAACATGACTTTATCCTCTTTGTTTTCACACCCTTTCTATCAATCAAAAATTTGCTGGCAGTAAACTTAACTTCGAGTTGAGCTCGCATTTGTACATGGAATATCAAAATTATCTGATATATTTATGTACAATAAAGATGGTATATCAATAAATTAATTTATTATATAAACTTACTGATAGATACCATTAAAAATATCGCTTCATTTTTCTTTACGCCATAAATATGTTCGTTACGCTAAGCTGTTACATATCACAATTTTTTATTCATAACAATTTATACATCATAAAATGTTTGCAAATTTAAATGTGGAATAATAATTTATGGCTCTTAAACAGCTATAATACAACATTTTCAAAGCTATTATTTTTGTTAAAATAACACTCTTGTTTGTATGAACTCCCGCCAAAACGTTTTTGCGGTT
Organism: Diloba caeruleocephala; assembly: GCA_947459985.1. Classification (NCBI taxonomy): domain Eukaryota; kingdom Metazoa; phylum Arthropoda; class Insecta; order Lepidoptera; family Noctuidae; genus Diloba; species Diloba caeruleocephala. The sequence goes on along the minus strand of OX381621.1, from coordinate 7,796,073 downwards.
ATTAAAAAGATTTTGATGGACACAGTCACCTTGATAAATATTCATCATTCTGCACAAGGTTGGCACCCCTGATAACCATACTTACGTGCAATATTTTGCTGGCCAACACGACACAGCCTTGACACGAAAATATATTTTTTTCTTTCTTTCTATCAGTTGCCAATAATCTCGTAATAACGGCTCTTAATGTCATCACTTAAGGACAGTGTTGGCCATTTCCGTTTTATAGAAAAGCAGTTTATGAAGGTTTATGGTACTTAATATTTTTTTCGATTATGTCAATAAGACCGCAACATGTCCAGTTGAAGCGTTCGTTGTATTGGTCCATTTTTTTTCAGAAGGACCATCAAAGGACCAATTAAGTCCTTTGTATGTAATCTCATATCAATTATAATGGCAGGCACCACTACCTCTCTAGTGTAATCTTACGAGGATCTGGAGCCCCCCTTAGGTGCCGGAGATGACCGCTCCAGTGGTTTTAGCCGGTAGGAGTCCGGCCTTCGCTCTTCCCCGGGGCTAAGGAACTGACGGAATTTGTCTTTAAAATCGTGATGTAAGTAATAACGCATTGCTAATGCAGGCATTTTTTTTAAATGCCGTCTTTTGGGTACTAACACACTAATGAAACGTGCCACACTCATGAAACGCTCCATACAGTACATATCCACTAGAAAATACGCTTATTTTAACACAACACCAACTATAAATAGGTGTAGGCATTCAATTTATCCATTTGTCGTCGCATTTGTAAGGCAAGCAACACGGCAACTCAACGGCACAACAACGGCAACACGGCAATGCGACACGGTGGATGACGTCAGTCCCCTCACCCCAAGAACGCGGTAATGAGCCGCCCGGCCACCTGCTCGGCCGCTTTGGCAACACACTTTGAAATTAATTATATTTTTCCCACATAGTATACAAAATTATGTAGGTTAAGTTTAAAATATTTTCAAACGCCTCAGATTGAATATTAGAGAATTTTAATCTCGTCCCAAGATTATTTATATTCAACTTTTATTAACTTTGTTTTAATAGTGTGTATATCCTAGCCTATTTATGAACAAAAATAATACAAAATAGTTATCTATATGTCCAGTATAATTTTACTTTTTTTGAGATTTTAGAATATACACAATACAACACATTTTGAAATTGTAATATCATTTAAGATGCTAAAGTGGGGCCTATGACGGAAAAGTTGAAAGGAAATGTTTTGTCTTGGTTCAATGTGATGAGGAGGGATGAAACGCATGTGACTAAGAGGGTGGTGAATATCATGTTAAAGGATGGAGGGCAGTGGCCAAAGAGACCAAAGAAAAGCTGGATGGATTTTGATATGGGATACGAAGGAAGTGGGTGTAAATGATGATGTGACGGATGACAGGGAAGAATGGAGGAGAAAAACATTCCATGCCGAACCCAAGTAACTAGGACAGGGTAGCTGGATGATGATTGACGACGGTAAAGACCACCGTTATTAATTAACAATACCTAGAAACGCAGCGCAGGGCCTAAAAAAACGGACAGCCTGTGCTTGATTACCGTATGCATAATTATTTTACATTCTCTAAGCAAATACAGCAATCTAAAACCTAAAACATGCTCCAAAGCTGTAGGTGTTAACACCGCTAGGTAGTTTATGAACGCCCCATCCGCATCAGTCTCATGAATGAATCAAGAAGATTCGCCCGCCTCGGCGTAATGGTGGCTCGGTGACGAACGCCGACATACGATACATTGAAACACGAGTAGTAGTGATATATTCAGTTCACGTTGGTATGTTATCATTGTCTAACCAATTGATACGTCCTCAATGTATTTCGTTTGGAAATCTTCAGAAAAACATTGCGTGCCTTTGTAAAACAATTCACTATCAGATTTATATAGTTGAGCTTTTAGAAATGGGTATTCAAGTCAATTTGATCATCTACTACCTGCCTTTTTATTCTGTTAAAGTAAAAACTTACTTACGAGACTTAGAACTAAGCAGTTACGGTAATCCGTGTAATGACCGGATTAAGAATATAGCACCACTCCATCTTCTCCCGTGGATGTCGTAAAAGGTGACTAAGGGAATCTAAACCAGAGGGATGGGCAGCACCGTCCCTTCTGTGAAATGGTAGCCATACTGCGCTCACCAACCTACCTGCCAAGCATGGTGAGTATTGGCAAATACCCCCAAAATGATGACACAGATGTGTAAATCTATGGGAGAGGCCTTTGTTCAGTAGTGGACGAATACATGGTCGATATGATGAGTTTCAGTAATGTTGTCTAAAGTTTCAAGTGATTTACGGATAACGCCATAACAGGTGTAGATAATTTGATGTTATTTTACAAATAATATATACAATACGTGCCGTGTGGAGCCGGCTAAGAATACCACCACCTCATCTCATCTCGTGGGTGTCGTAAAAGGCGACTATGGGATTAGCCGGAGAATGGTCAGCAGTGTCCTTCGAGAACATTTACAACTCAATTACGATCGCCACACCTCCCGCCAAAAACCCCCCAGTGAGCACACAACAAAGCCACACCGGTCGTTGTGATGTTCGCAATGTTTGCGGCGATCTTTAAGGGAGGATTGTGTCCAGCAGTGGACTTAATTTGGCTGAAATTATGATAATAATGATACAATACAATTGAACAAAATAGCTTCTGTAAACATGAAGAATTTCAGTTTACTTTTTATATTTTCTAGATATTTTAGTTCGCTAATAACAAATGGATATAGCAGAGATAATTAGACTTTGATTCCACGGAAGATAATTATTAATTGATCTTCATGTAACCAAACCAAGAATTACTTCTACTCACTAATATCGCATAAAAACTCCCGATATCACAGAATGGTGCCTTAAACGGTTACATGATACTCAAAGAACTTTATCGCAGGAAAAGGTCGTTCCGAATCCGGGACAATATAGATTTGTCGAAGGGACGACCGCTGCTGTCACTCGTCCAACGCAGATTTATTATATGATAGATTATCCTTACAGCATTAGTCCAGTAATGATAATAAAGGGTTTGTTGTGTTGGTTACGATTTATTCTGAAAATTAACCCTTTGGAAATGGCGTGCTTTGGGATAAATAACTTAAATGCGCGGTTATTTTAAGATAAAATATTGTTTATTCAAGTCAAACCATTTATAGGCAATTATGAATAGTCCAGACTGTAGTTGCCTCGTTCCAAGATGTAGATTTCCTATGGATAAGATCGGGCAAGAAACTCCATGGTTACTCTTTTTAAATGATATTGGTACAATTTTTTTAACTGCAATGTTCTCGATATTAGGGTAATGTGAGGACAATGCAGGAGAAAATAGTCTAAACTTCTTAAAAATTCTACATCATACAAGCCTGATTGCTATATTTATTCAAGTTTATGATTCAAATGTCATGCCAGTATTAAGAATTTAAGATGACCAATCCCAACAGACGCATGCATCAACGTCGCTCAGCACAACCATATTGTAGAGAAACTCACCGACCCGATACACGACGCCACCATAGGCAGGACACACGACGCCACCATAGGCAGGTAGGTAGGCAGGCAGGCAGCAGAGAGAGAGAGAAAGAGAACTTCCTTCGCCCCGGGGAAGGGCGAAGGTATATGCCAGACTCTTACCGGCTAAAACCACTGGAGCGGTCATCTTCGGCACCTAAGGGAGGCTCCAGGTCCTCGTATGATCACACTAGAGCCGCCCACTGGTGCTGCACTAAGAGACCACCAATATTTATTTCGTTCTAAAACATTATTAAAGCTTTCATCATATTAGCCAAAAGACGTCCACTGCTAAACAAAGGAATCTCCTATAAACGAGCTACTTGCCGTGTGTTGTAATTTTAAGGAGAGTAAGCGCAGTATGGCTACTATTCCACAGAAGGAACCCTGCTGCCTATCACCCTTAGTCACCTTTTACGGCATCCACGGGAGGAGATGGATTCTTGCTATTCTTAATCCGGACATTGCAGGGAATTACTTAAAGCTACTTTGAGCTTATAAGCAAAAAAAAAATGACATAACTTGTGTTATACCTTAATCTAAACAGATACAAAATGAACAATCATCATCTGAAATGACTGAAAAAGATTCCATCGCATTTTTGTCAATGGTGCCCAACAGACGGCGAGGAATTTGGATGACGAATATTAGGTAGAGTGTTCTGTCGTTTCGCAACAAAAAGTAGCAGACAAAGGGAGGCTTATATTTGTGGGGGAAATGAGAAATGCCCCTTTATTATACGAGATAGCGGGATAGTAACGGGGCCGTTCGCTTGAAATAATTTAACCTAGATGCCACAGAGATTGTTAAGCAAAGAATGGCAAGAATGCACCACCATAAATTGTCGGAGGAGCAGGAATGCTACTTAATGGAGCTATTAAAGTGGGTAAGTTAATAAATTGAAAAATAGATGAAATCGATTTTGCTGCAAGTTGTCATATTACAGATTGTTCGGAAGTAATTGAGATAAGTGCTTCGTTTTTTTGTATGTAGTATAGTAGATTGCCGTGCGGCTCAGAATACCAACAACCCATCTCCTTCCGTGGGTGTCGTAAAAGTCGACTAAGGGATTAGCCGGAGGATGGGCAGCAGCGTCCTTCGAGTACATTCACAACTCCACTGCGATCACCAACCCGTCTGCCTAGCGTGGCAATTATGGCAAAACCCCCCAATGAGCGCAAAACACACTCATATCGGTCGTTGTGGTAATCTTTGGGGGATGCCTGTGTCCAGCAGTGGACTTCATTCGGCCATGAATGTACTCGAAGAACGCTACCTCGCATCCTCCGGCTTATCCCATAATGGCCTTTTACGACACCCGCGGGATGAGATGGGTTGGTGCAATTCGTAGCCGGCACCACGCGGCATACTAACGTGAAGGGCGGGCTTATATGGGTGCTGTTTTATGTTGACGTTCAAAAATAACAATTTTATAGTCTATTTTGAATAAAAGATTTTGACTTTGACTTTTGACTATGACATTTGTCTTTGACTAACTAGACTAGTTTTCTCAATATAAATGTGAATGATGTACATTTGAATGTTTGAGGCTCCATCGCGCTAAAACGACTGAACGGTTTCTTTGTTATTTGGAGTTATTTGAGCTGACATTAATCATCAGCCTGTCACGCGGAATGTGTTAGATCTGAGATAATATTATGATTATCTTCTATATGCATTCACAGGTGTTATAATCACAAAGCGGTCGGATTCAATGTTCCACGTTTAATAATTAATTGATCAAAACTCGAGCCGTGCGGTACAATTCAAGTGGAACCGCGTTCATATGAAATATTTATGTTACTCGACAGCGAAGAAAATTACTTTGCTCACTTCTCTGTGATATGAAATGTGAAAAATTATGAATTGAGTGCAGTTAGAACTATACATCGCGCTTTTACTGTGTGAGATACGGTTGGTGAAGTGGCTGATACAGTCGCCTGCTGCATCCCGGGTCGTGGGTTCGATTCCCGCACGGAACAAATATTTGTGTGATCTGCAGGTAGTTGTTCCAGGTCTGGGTGTATTGTGTGTGGAATTAGTGTCGGTAAATGCACCCACGACACAGGAGAAAACTTAATGAGCGACAATGTTATTTCTAAAATAAAAGTTAAAAAATTAAAGAAATCTGATGTCATGTATGAAATCATTCTGCACATAACTCGTAGAACTGGTGGCCATTTGGACAGAAAGGTTCTCGAGTGGAGACCGCGCACCCAATGATACAGCTTGAGACGGCTTCCAACGAGATGGACAGATGACCTGGTATAGTTAGCAGGCAACCACTCGTTTTGGTGATCTATGGAAACATCCGTTGGCTGTTAAGGTAACGATGATGTTAAATTCTGATATTTCAAAACCGATTCCAACTTATTATTGAATAGGCTTGGCTGGGCATATCGGTTTGACTAGAAATTGACTCCAACGTGGGAAAGGGGCTAGGACTAAAGTAAATAAAAATTGTAGTAAGCTACAGATATAATTTTTCAGAAACAATTATGCTTAATATTTAGAAACTATGTTTTACGTAATATTTTAAAGGTTGATTTTCAAAGCTAATATACTTAATAGTATTTGAATAAAAAATTAAAAATCAATTTAAAATATCCGTAGGGCACAATCACTAAACATGAAATCCAAATCGCTCACCACGAAATCATTCCACCACGAATCGATACATCACGAAATCATGCTACCACGAATCTTAATAGCATATGCTATCGCCATTCAGTTTTCTAAAGCCGTAACCGACTCGAATAGGTTGGGTTAGAAGGCTCAAGGCCTTGGCATACGTAGTTATTATTTTTTACCCTGAAACTGCAATTTCGTTATGTATCGATTCGTGGTGGAGTGATTACTTGATGTAGCAATTCGGGTAAGGTTTATTCGTATTAACTACGATCGTAGTGGCGTCCTTTCGAGATGCAGTTACTCGGGTATCATGTTTCGTGAGTCTGTAAATCTAAAGTTAATAGGTAATTACTATTCTATCCAAATATACAAACATAAATAATAAAGATCTCCACCAATTATATAGATATGTATAAGAGCATTCATGAGAAAAGTTACAAAATGAAAAAGTCAATATTTTTTTTAGAGCGTAATTAAAATTATATTTTCTGTTTCATTATACCAACTCACAAGAAGCAAAAAAATATATATTTAAAGATAAACAATGGAGTTGTAGATGTCTTGCCGTTCCAGTGCTCCTGATACAATGAATACGAAATGGTCATGTGAAATGGCGCGTAAAGGAAACAGGGCCGCCGTTCAATGCTTACCTCTATTCATTGGAGGAGCAATCACGGCAGTGGCTTTTGAATTTAGAATATCTGAGTGCGTGGGCGTCTTGACCTACTTGCCTGAAGCTATGACCTCCTGGTACTTCGCTGGCTCTCTTCACTGATTTTATCTTTTTGATTTAAGATAGGTTGACAAGTGTTTTACTTTTATTTATTGTAATTAATATTATTGAGGTTTCTATGCATCAACAATGAAGATATTAATTTATTTCCAAACTTTAACGTTTGTGTGAAACGGCTTATAAAAAAGTCTACATAAGCAATGGCCACCCTGGTCACACTTTATCAATATATCACAAAACGTTAGCCATGTGTATTGTGCTATTACACAAGACAAGACCCTAAGGGTGAGATTCAGAAACGAGTCTAAGCGTGAACTTACGCTTCCATCTGTCAAAATTAGGGGCGTAAGTAGTGCATTTTGACAGATGGAAGCGTAAGTTCGAATTAAGTCCGTATTACGTAACGGGAATCAAAACTTAAGTTGATTTAAGTTTTAAGTTAATCAAATATGTGCCCTACGAAATAGGTATTTATATTCAATTGATGCAATCTCTACTCAAGTTCTACTTTCTCGATCTGTATGTTATACGAGCCATACATTTCGGAGGATTTGGTGTGTATCCCACGGGTCGCTTTAGCTATACAAAATAATATTTTAGGCAAATTAAAAACAGTAGGCTGAGTACCTACCGCGTCTGCACTATTATTATAAAGAGGAAATATTTGTATTTTTCTATGTTTGTTACGAATAAACTCAAAAACTACTGATCCTATTTCAAAAATGCTTTCACCGTTAGAATGCTACCTTATTCTTGAGTAACATATACTATATTTATTACTAGAAAAAAATTGGGATCCCTACTAAAACTTCAATAATGTAACCCTAGGTGTAAAAAAATTTGCCATAAAATGTCTTTCATCGCTGCGGAAACTATTAAATGATAGAACAACAAATATATCTACAATATTAAAAAACATATCAATATCTACAAAAAACTTCCTGATACCCGATGTCCAACTATTGTAGTTATGTAAATATAACTTCTTTTTTACATTTTATAAGTTGATACAAATGCCATATATCAGACCATGTTTACATTAACTCTGCTTTTATCTCAAAATGTTTGAAAAATTAATGTCCACCCGTGCGAATCCGGAACGGGCCGCTAGTATATTATATCACATAAAAAGCAGGCTCGCGCTTGAAGACTAAATGGATATATTAGTAGTTACATATTATAATTTGATTGATAAGTATTCTGTAAATCCATCGAGCTAGACAGAGGTCTCAGTACACAGTAATTGGAAACTGTACCTAACGTAGTACATTACCCCAATGACCTTTAAAAAAAGACGCGTCATACACGAACACTATTGCACTATAGAAAGGCGCGCTGGCCGCCATTAGACCCCGTAATAAAAAAATAAAACAAAATAAGTTAAGTTGGGGTAAGACTATCACCGAGGCTAGGCAATCACTGTCTAGTATATCGATAAGTGTTGCTTACTTCGGAAATTCACTCGTAACAGGGCAGACGTAAAAAATCTCGGTCAAAACAGATGTCGCAACTGCAAGTAAATAAGCTATGTAAATAAGGCTGAAAAACGTCATTAAAAATGTCAAATCGCCAGGTTAACAGATATGTTCTTTTTTCGGGGAAAATACTATCATATTCTAAGCGTTCTCAACGTAAAAACCATCCTTCAAATATTGGCTTATCAGTGATTATAACAATTTAGCGTAAAACAAACAATTTCCTAAAATATTAAACGAAACAAAAACATAAACTAAAGATTGCAAGTTGGGGAAAGACTATCAGTTTGTCCGTGGCAAGACAAACGTAGTACGTTAGTCTTTCCCTAAGTCAGAAGGAATAAACATTTTCTTAGTGGATTATTTTTCTTCAGATTACTAAGACAAAACTCTGCCTTTAACACAAGAAAATGAATGTAGGTAAAGTAAACCGCGATCTAAATGTATTCAGGAAAGGACGTAAAGCCCTTAAGTAAATATGTTAATTATTATCTGTCCAACTATGATATTGACATATTGAAATGAAAATAATTTTGAACATGACTACATTTTGTATTTCTTTAAATATATTTGTTAAAGTTTCTTATCATTGTTCTACCTACTTTTATTTTATTAGGTGACATTTAACAATTATGACATTTGAATAACGTTTGGTACCCCTGATTTTGTTAGTCTTGCCCCATAATTATATTTACATGAATGACTCAAAAAGGAACCCTATCAGGTTAACTATAAAATTCAAAATAAAAGTTGCTACTGTTAACATTTACGATTTTTCTTCATAAACTGCACAAAGAGTACGTTTTAAACTAAAAAACATTACTGCTAGTCTTATCCCGGATGTTGGGGGAAGACTAGAAGACTAACAGATTTTGCGGTTTTACATTTTCTTCAGTATTACCGCTTTGAAAACACTTATGCAAAAATCTTCATAATCACATAAATGTTCATTTTATGATATATCGGTTATAATTTTTACCCCAAAAGTAGGACAAACAACTACTTCATAAAAACCGTTTTTTTCTGTCTGGTAGGAAACTATGTTAGACTTGCCCCACCTCACTTTACTATGTTTTTAGTCAAAGATAAATTATCTTTTTTTACATTTACGTTTAACGTTTTACATTTAATTGTATTGTAATTAGTTATTGCTTTGACAACACTTTTCGGTCTTTCAAGTAACAAATATCACAATCGCGCTCAATAACGTAACACAAATACAACAAGTAATGTATGAGGAAAATAATATCGAAATATTCACATTCCAATTTACTGCATTCTCTCCCTACTGTTTGTATTTATTTAACCACCTACCTTTATTGTCTTTTATTAGGATGTACTTGTAACTTTCAGAGTAATTGTTTTCCTACTTTTTTTGCTCCGGTAATAGGTATCTATTACGAATAAATTGGCCCTATGTTCCAAATTTCGCTTATGGGACAAACAAAGGAATAAAGATTCTTCATTAACTGTAGACCTGTTTGCGGATTTTGTTTTCGTTTCGTTTGTAATGTATGAATCTTATGTAAGCGCGGCTGGGTTCATATTATACAAGGTGCTGAATTAATCACACACGTACACATCAGGCCAAGGACGTACCCAATAGATTTCCACAATGCTTCGTCATTTTGGAGGGAAATTTCCCGTTCTCAACACGCTTGGCAGGCGAATTATGGCTACTATTCCACAGAAGTGACGGTTCTGTCATCCCTCTGGTCTAGAGTCCCTTAGTTGCCTTTAATGACATCTCCACAGAATTAAACTGAGCACTGTAGGTATTCTGTAGAGATGACAAAGAGTCGATATTACACATAGTGGTGATTGCGACGTTCTTGCTAGGCGTACGACGAATCACCTGAGAACAGTTTATCCTGTACCAGATGATTACGCGCAGTTGCATGGTGGCACAATCACAGAGTACCTTTTTATTGATCCCCAATGGAAATTCATCATAAACTTCCTCCGCCCTGGGGAAGGGCGAAGTGGCATGCCGGATTCCTACCAGCTAAAACCACCGGATCGGTCATCTTCGGCACCGAAGGGCGAAGGCGGGCTCCAGGTCCTCATAAGATAACACAGGAGCCGCCTATTTGTGTCACGCCTTTAAACTCACCTCGGTAGGAATTACCGTAAAGCGGTCACCCCCTCTAGCGGAGGGCCTGTAAAAAGGCAGCCCCACAGGAACTTCATCTGAACCCAATTTATAGCAAATATATAGATAAAAAGCCACCAGAACCCCAAATTTTGAGGGCTTCTAGTCTAGTGTCAGTATCTAACACGCCTGAGCCCCCTGCCGTCGCTATACAGCGGGGTCCACGGGGGTCGTGGCCACTCAGTTTGGGGAATCTGCGTGCTCATACCGAGCGACGAGGCGCGGTGGTCACGTGCATCCGTGTCTAGCACAGCGCACAAAGAGGCTTCGGGGGATCTTTTACAATCCAATTAAATAAATAAATCCAATCAATTAAATACCCATATCACTCCCATAATTAAGACGAATCCAGCGACACCTCATATGTTAAATCCGTCAAGCCATTTAGGCTACAGAGCGTGCCAATGAAATAGACATACATACATACACTCGAAAAACATTACCCTTCTTCTGGGGCAATCGGGTAAAAAAAGGCTTCTAGTCAGAAACCAGAGACTCTAGAATAAACTGGCTTAATTAGAATAAACAAACCAGTTTACATTGTAATCATAATTTCCACACGGGCGGTATTCTCGGTGGTCTCACTCATAAAGCCATCTTAAAACCAAAACAATCTGAAGGGAAAATTCAAATACAAATTTATGTAGAAATTACAAGAAAACTTTGAGGCAATTTGTATGCTTGGAATTAATTAGGCAAACGATTGGATAATATACATCACACATTCAGTATATGTTTGTTCTGAATACAGGCGCTGTCGGCCAAATTAAATTTTATGGGAGCGTGTACTTAGTTGGTATTATCATGTTTTGCGATAGTTCACTACCGATCACCGGTGATTGTAGACGAATTGGCTAAGGATTAATAAAAATAATCTTGTTGCCAGTTCTTTTATTGTAAAAGTCCGTTTAGGTAGGTACCTACTACCCCAGTACGGCAGTACCAGATATTCGCCGCTACTCTAGTTTGATCTTACGAGGACCTGGAGCCTCCCTTCGGTGCCGAAGATGACCGCTCCAGTGGTTTTAGCCGGTAGGAGTCCGGCATACCCCTTCGCCCTTCCCCGGGGTGAAGGAAGTTCCATGTAGAATTTCCACTGGACATCAATAAAAAAATAAAAAAAGTTCCCTATCTCAGCATATGCTGCAACAATTTCTCTGTCTCGAGTATGTTTCAATATCTCGAGATGATGAACGGAGTGTGGTGCTATGCATGACTAGTCGTGGGAAGCATTATAATTTTTATGGGCAGGCATGACGATACCAGGTGAATAATTTGTTAGCAATTCACCATGTTGTATGAAAAATAAAAAATATATATACTAAGTGGCGATTTAGTCACCTTCGGCGTCACCAACACTCCAGCACGGTAAAGCACTGATCCGATTAATAAACAAAACAAATATTTTTAAACCAAAAAAATATTTGCAAAAAAGCACATTATCATCATCATTTCGGCCGAATAAGTCCACTACTGGACACAGGCCTCCCCCAAAGATCACCACAACGACCGATATGGGTATGTTGTTGGCTCATTGGGGGGTTTTGCTATAATCGCCACGCTTGGCAGACGGATTGGCGCTCGCAGTTGAGTTATTAATTTACTTGAAGGACGCAGCTGCCCATCCTCCGGCTAATCCCTTAGTCGACTTTTGTGTTTTGTCCCACGAGAGGAGATGGGGTGGTGGTATTCTGAGCCGGCACCACACGCGATTGCTAAAATGCTGATGCCCGCACGGAACAATTTTTTTTGATCTGGAGGTATATGTTCCGGGTCTGGGTGTATTGTGTGTGGAATTTATGTCTGTAAACGCACCCACGACACAGGAGAAATCCTAGTGTGGGAACATTAAAAAAATATAGATATATTTATATATATACGCGCCAAGTCGCCTTCTGCTTTACTTGTAAAAAAATGTTTAGCAACAATCCTCACGATCACGGGTTTGACTGTTATAGTGCACCGGAATTAAAAGAAAGATGTTTTAGTTTTGTGCTCCAATGATATACGTATCCTTTTTGCTTTCAGAAAATAATATCGAATTTTAATATTGAATCGAAAATTGTTATTATTAGGCACTTATCAGACTTTAATCACCACGTTCCAAGTAGATTTCCTATGGAGAGGAACGGGCAAGAAACACAATGGTTACTCTTTTTAAATCCTAATATTTTACACGATTTATTAGTACTGTTCGCGAAAGAAAGGTTAAGCTAGACCATTGTAAGATAAAAGCGTCTTAACTTCTCAAAAAGTCTACACTAAACAAGCCTGGTTATAATATTTATTAAAGTTAAAATTAAATTGTTATGGCAGCATTGTACTTTATATCTTGAGCAGATTGTGTCATAACTGTTTCAATTCTCATAAGATTTATAAAGGATCGGGCCAAGTTCATAATTAACGTTTCTGCCCATAAATTTATTAACACTCCTGGTCTTTAATTCAATTAAGATTTTATAAAATGATTTCTCAAGACTAATGTTGCATCCAATGTGGTCCGTAATAAAGATCTTCTAAATTGACGTCTACCAATTGTGAATATCTCTAGTGATTTATACTTTTGCCACTGGGAAGGTATTTAGAAGGTTTAAGAAAAAATGTGTTGTGTTCTCTATTATAAAGGGACAATACGTAGGTTACATCGTTCATGTATTTTTCGCCATAATCTATACAAATAAATAAAATTAAAGTGTCTGTTTGTAATCTCAAAAAATAGCGTTTTACTAAATGCATATGAAAGTATATACGGTACGGTACCTATAACAAAAAAATGATTTTTATTTTTTTGTCTCTGTGTCTGTCGGTCTGTCTGTCTGTTTGTTCCTGCTAAACGACTGGACCGATTTCTACGATACTTTCACTGGCAGATAGCAGATGTTATAAAGAATAACTTAGGCTACTTCTATTTTAGAAAAATAATTAGGATTCCGCGCAAAAAACTTAAAACCCATGAAACATGCTCTATGTCAAGTACTCTAAATTATATATAAATATACCAATTTCTTTTAAAATAAACGGTGGGTGAAACCGCGGGTCCCAGCTAGTTAATAAATAAAATACGAGCAAAGAAATGTATTTTTCACCATTACATTACAGTAGCTTGTGTTCTTTTAATCAACCCATTACTGTCCCACTGCTGGACAGGGGCCTTTTCTCACGAAGAGCAAGGTTAGACCTTATTCCACCACGCTGGCCTAGTGCTGGTTGCAGGATTCCTCACGATGTATTCCTTCACCGTTAACGTGCATGCATCCGAAAAGTTAGAGGTGCGGGTTGGGATCGACCTCAGACCTTCCTGTATGGAAGGCAAGCGTTTAGCCACTAGGTTATCACGGATTTCAATGCATTTTCATTATAGAATAGAAAATAAACAAATTGTTTGTATTCGAAAAGCAACTTTATTCACTAACTAGCTGGGACCCGCGGTTTCACCCACGTTTAATTTAAAAGAAATTTAGAGTACTTCGACATAGACACTTGACATAGAATATGTATAGTGGATTTCAAGGGTTTTATATTATTTTGCGCGGAACCCTATTATTTTTCTAAAATGAAAGTAGCCTAATTTATTCCTTATAACATCAGCTATCTGACAGTGAAAGTCCCGTCAAAATCGGTCCAGCCGTTTCGGAGATTACCCGGAACAAACAGACAGACAGACAACAAAAATAAAAAATGTTATTTTGTTGTAAGTACCGTATATACTTTCATATGCATTAAGTAAAAAAAGGAAAAGTAAAAAGCTGTTATTTTGACATTACAAACAGACACTTCAATTTTATTTATTTGTATAGATAATAAAATGTTATAGCAAAAATATTACGAAAATAACAACTGGTTTAATAAACGAAATCCCTGTAACCTACTGACTGTAACCTTGAAATAAGTCCCTATTTTGGTTGGATCCTTTATAGGTCATCATCATCATTTCAGCCGAATAAATTCCACTGCTGGACACAGGCCTCCCCCAAAGATCGCCACAACAACTGGTAGTTGTTTGTGAGTATGTTGTTTTTTGTTCACTGGAGGATTTTTCCATAATCGCCACGCTTGGCAGGCGGGTTGGCGATCGCAGTCTAATTGTAAATGTACTCGAAGCACGCTGCCGCCCGCCCTTCGGTTAATCCTATAGGCGCCTTCTACAACACTCACGGGATGAGATGGGTTGGTGCTATTCTTAACCGGCACCACACGACATATATGAATGTTTATAGGGAATTGGTAGTAGATGCTTATTGTAAAATAAATATTTGTTGGTATCGCAAAATATCAGAGGATAGTGCCAGAGTGGAGTAGGTCAAGCAATATTTTAATAACGTAAATACTAACTGTGAAAGAGGCCAGCGAACATTCAACCGTCGTAAACTGGGATCATATTAAAGCTTCAGAGTTTAAATGAGTCTAGAACTTTTCGTGTGGGCTATAGTTTGAAATTACAATATTTTTAAATGACTTAAACGTTAATTATTACTTCTGCTAACGAGTCGATAAGTTTACCTCGTAAAGTAAAAATAACAGATTTTTATCTCAGTATGTTTGTAATTTTCTGTTTTAGTATTATAAATGAGGAAATGCGTCGAATAACTAAAGTTGCTGAAAGAATAATTAAGCTGAAGTAGTAACGGGCGGGCACATTCCTCGTAGAACTGATGGCGGTTGGGGCAAAGGGATTCTCGAGTGGAGACCTCCGGAAAACGAAGCGTGGGACGACCTCCAACGAGATGGACGGACGACATGGTGAAGATCGCTGGGAGTCGTTGGATGCGGGTAGTTTGTAACCGGGTGTTGTGGAAATTGATTCGAGAGGCCTTTGTTCAGCAGTGGACCTCCTTTGGCGGATATGATGGTGTTTTATATTATATTTGTTTAATTAAATTTGATTAGAACAAGATATCGATATAGTTCTGGTGGCCGGAAGATTAACGGATTCGTTGAAATGTGACTATATGGACGTCATATGTACTTTTTTAGTTAATCTTTGACACCACTGATTGAAATTGCCAACAAGCTAGCTAGCGTGAGGATCAATGCTCGTTGCTTCTCTGTATGTAAGGATGCGTTTGCCGGGACTTAAATATCGATATATGTCATACAATAATGAACAAGTAGAACACAGCCTATATCGTTATTACATATTGCTTGTAAATAGGTAAATAAAATTCATATATATGAAAAATTATAATTTAGTATAATTTAATTATAATTAATTCATATAAATGCATTACCATCAATATTTTAAGACAATATCGGGTCTTTTCGCGCCCAGATTTATATTTTATTTGTTTTCTCTTTATAATTAATTTAGTTTTGATCATATTTTTTCTCGCCGCCTAAATGCCTTCGACTTGGTTTAACGACTTCCGTCTAATGACAACAACCGGGACCGAAGATTTTACAAACCCTCCGAAGCACAGAGAAGCTCAGTTCAAATATAACTATACATTGCTTAACCTCATGGTCGTTTACCGATAACTGAGTGCAATCAACTACGAGTGCCTCAACTCAACTCCAAACAACATGAATAATCACTTTCAATAATAAACATATTAAAGAATATTATTCCTAGTAGTTGTTTTTATAATGATGTACAATAAAAAAATACTTATTCTATTCTATTGTAAATATTGTGTAAAAATTTTAACAGGCGTCGATAATAATTTATAAAATATAAAAATTAATTAGTATTTCCTCCAAAAATAATGACACCTTTATTTTTCTAATGTTTTCCAAAATGTATATTTTAAGTTATTCAAAGCGTAAAGTAGAAGGCTATAAAATGGCGTAACGCTCGTCATGCGCAGCCTCTCCTGTTTTACGTGATGCCTCATAACTTTATAGGACAAAGTTATGTCCCACCTGCGGCCGAATTAAAATAGAACCGCTTGTAATCGTTCCCCTAACTTTTGGTTTTACTCACGAAATTTTAGCTAAACAACCTATTTAGGACAACCTCAAATGTCATTCAAATTACTATATTCAAAATAAGAATCTATTTTCTTTTTATCATAACTATTTCAATATGTTATGAACGCATAAGTTTAGTTTTAAACGAAGTAATGATGAAGTTCGAATAAAAAACATAGCTTTTTTGGAGTTTACTGGAGTTTACTCCTTAAACATCGACATATAAGGAACCCGGTATGAAAAATGTATGAAGAGTGAAATTTCGTCGAACGTTAACTAAAATGTGTTACGTTTTTCTGCGCACCTTCTGCGTTAAAGTCATGTATGTGTCAAATGGCGTTTGATGTCAAATGTTTGTATTATTTCATTTAATATATAAATATTGACATTTAATATCATGTCTCTCTATTACACGGGTTTATATCCCCTGTAAGGGGGAACCCGGTCTTTTGATAGGCTTACGCGGGGACATGGATCCAACACGCAGAGGCCCTTTAGAGAAATTTAATCTAAAATATAATGGGACACTAACCGGGGACTCTCCATGACTGCATTATAAAATGCAGTCTCTGATTGTCCCCGGAGGTATAAAACTATTGTATGAAATGGAAACTACAAGTATAAGGTCTATTGCAATGGGTGCTAAATGGATTTAATACTAAGAAAAACAGAAAAAAACGGCGTCTGCCTTTCAACCTTTAAAGTAAAATTCTGTGGCAGACGGTGACTTGACACTCACAAGATGGGCCCCCTAAATGGCCATTACTACAGGTGACAAGGAGCAACACCGGTGTGAGCGGCTAGGGGTGTAGAGAGGTGCGGCACCGGTTTCACCATCGCGCATCTCGAAGACTCGGAGCGGGTTTCCCCGTTATTACGACATTAGACACTTCCACCCCGAGCATATAGCTCTGGCGGCCCCCCTTTGATCGGCCAACTAAGGCAAGCCAGAGTTGAAAATCCTACGGGCACTCATGGGGTACCACTCCAACTAACCAATAAAGGCAAGCCGGAGACGAGGCCCTGACCGACTCTCTGGAGCATTCGGGTACGCAGTGTCGCCACTCACATTCAGCTCGCCACAAACTGCCTTGCGCTCTGTAAGCTACTTAATGTACTTTTTTTTATATCAGAAGGTAGGAAGAAATCAAGCAGCTACTTTAATCTGCCCTCCAGGATTACCTTATGATTACTGGCCATAATAATAAATTATTATGCAATAAAAATATTATAGGAAGACGTCATACCATTTATATAGAGAGCTAACAATCTATCTATTATATGAATGTGAAACTTTGTATGTTTGAATATTTTCAGCTCCATCACACATAAACGGCAGAACGGATTGTACTGAAATGGACGTGAAATATAATATAGGATTAAGGTCCCTCAAAAAGAACATGGAAGAAGTTGCAGGTATGGGTAACAGCAGTTTCATACAAATCTAAATAAAAATAAATGATTTTGTTATCGTTTCGACGCTGATCTGTGGTCAAAACAAAAACAGAACATCGCTGTGTTACGTTCCACACAAGTCGTAAATGTCTTAAATAAAAGGTTACGTACCTACTTTAAATAGATAATGAGCTGGAACTCATCACTAGCTAGTTAACGATCCCACGAACAGTTTACCGTCACCTCATAAGTCTGTTTACACCACCACAAAAATATTGTCTCACAGTCAGTCTATTATAACGCCTATCATGAGTTCATGACCCAGCCGCCGAGCATGTAATGTCAAGCAACTAAGAGGAGTTGGCTACGTATGGACTTGAAGGCTGTATCATCATCAGCATCATCAACAGCCCATAGCAGCCCACTGCTGGACATAGGGCTCTTCAATGTCACTCCACCGAGCACGATCCTCGGCTTTTCTCATCCAGTTTATGCCAGCCACTCTGCGAAGGTCGTCATTCTACCGAGCCTGTGGGCATCCTACACTACGTTTCTCATCGCCATAAGTCTCCAATCTCGGAATTATAGCTTTAGCTGTAGGCCTTCTGAACTTGGCCAGGTGTAACAGAAGCGGGATCGAGAGAGGGCCGATCCTGCTTGAAGAAAGAGGAGACGGCGCCGGGGTAACAACCGCCCTGGCGCCTAATTACTATACGCCTGAAACCCCCTGCCATCGTTATAAGGCGGGGGGCCTCTGGGTTCGCGGGTGCGTAGACTGGGGAATCTGCGTGCTCCCACCGAGCAACCCACGAGAAGACGGTGGTGCATATGTGGTCACGCGCCACCGTGTGCGCAGCACAGCACAGCGCACAGGGACGCTTTGGGGATCTTTCACAATCACAGATTTCCAAAATGTGTGGTTACATGCCGCCCTCATCCAATTGGAAATATGCCTAGCGTATTGCCTTTGACTAATTACTTTCAGCGTATCGTATTCTTATTTATTTATTTATTTATTTATATACTCTTTATTGTACACCACATAATACATACATAGAGATAAATATTTAAAAAGATACATGTACAATGGGCGGTCTTATCGCACAGGGCGATCTCTTCCAGACAACCTTTGGATGGACAGGAAGAAAGGAGAGAGATATTGGGCTGTCAAGTGTACAATATATCATACACAATATTACTTAGACATAAAAATATAAAATACATAACAATATATACAATAAATCTAATATATAAAATTCTCGTGTCACGGGGTTCGAACTTGAACTCCTCCGAAACGGCTCGACCGATTTTTGTGATCCTTAGCGTGATTGTCGGCCAGGGTGGAGAATCGGCCAACATCTATTTTTCATCCCCCTAAATGTTAAGGGTAGTCCTCCCCTAAATTTTTTTATTTTTTTATTAGGCAAAAATTTTTGTTTTTATTTTTTTATGACACAGCATACAAAAATACGTACAACCCTAAATTTTCACCCCTCTACGATCAACTCCTATTTTTTATTTGTTAATTATAAACTTTAATTTTTTGGCAAAAATTTTTTTTTGAATTTTTTGATGACTTACAATAAAAAATCTCATAATGCCCTCAATTTTTCACCCCTCTACGATCAACCCCTATTTTTTATTTGTTAATTATAAAATTTAATTTTTTGGCAAATTTTTTTTTTTAATTTTTTGATGACTTACAATAAAAAATCTCATAATACTCTCAATTTTTCACCCCTTTACGATCAACCCCTATTTTTTATTTGTTAATTCCTATCCAGATATTATAATTTCAAGTTCCTTTAATTATGATTATTTTTTTAATTCAATTTGATCTCCCGCCCTCACCGTTCGACTACTGATCAACTATCAATCGATCAGTTATCCCTGCCAGGTGTCACCACTTATCCAGCAAACATTACGTAGTAGGGATGAGGACGAAGTCGGTCTCCTGTCTTACTCACTATACATTTTTCAGTCATGTTTTTTTAGTTTTATTTGTGTATCAATCGTAGCAGTGACTGTTATACCTATTATATTAATTTCCCTTTGCAACTCTCATATTAATTTTACTGTCATCGTAAAATTATCATTAATTTCCAGTGCAATAATTTATTTACTATTTATTAATCTGACAGAGACAGTTTTAACTCTCAGTTAATTAAGTGATCTCATGTAAATAAACACGTGTTGTAAGCTCCCGCCAACAACGGCCATTACCGTACCTGTATATATTGTACTTACCATTTTTTGGGAATTGTTTTAAATCAAAACGAAAACGTGTACGTGGTTAATAAATCAAAACGAAGACGTATACGTGGTTAATAAATATACCTGTTTTATTATTGTGAAAGGTAAGTCAAATAATAAGCAAATGAAAACTGTTTAAATTAAGTCACTGTTTTCTATCAATACACTGATAAAAGGATTTATTAACTATTAATAATTTATTTAATTTCTTAAATTTAAAAAATATATTTTAACATTCAATAAATATTTATTTGGGAAGAAAGTACATTTATTAATTGTTAATAAGTCTTTATTAATAGTTAACAAATATTTATGTCACAAATATCTATAGTATATTCAAAAAAATTAATAAATATGTTGTTGAGTGAATTTCTTCTGCTTGCAATTTCATATTATCTGAAGATTGCTTACGAACATAAATCATCTTTACAAATTATTTATCTAATATATAAAATTCTCGTGTCACAGTGTTACTTACAATACTCCTCCGAAACGGCTTGACCGATTTATATGAAATGTTATATGCATATTCAGTAGGTTTGAGAATCGGCTACTATCTATTTTTCATACCCCTAAGTGATAAGGGTTGTCCACCCTTAAATTTCTTTTTTAATGTTTTAGCCAAAATTTTTGTTTTTATTTTTTTATAATGTGGCATTAAAAAATACATACAACCCTAAATTTTCACCCTTCTATCACCAACCCCTATTTTTTAATAGTTGTTTTAGTATTTTTTCATCTCGCTCGATAACTGATCAAGGTAAGTTATCGGGCCCAGGCGTCTACCGGTGTCATTTCTCGCCCAGTAAACAGCACGGAGTAGTGATGAGACCGAAGCCGGTCTCCTGTTTCTCTCACACAATAAGCCTTCTCTCACACCCTCCACAGTTTTCGGCCATTATATTATTATTTATGCATCAAGCGTAATAGTAACGTTTACAATTATCATTTTACTATACTGAATGTTATCTCGAATAGGCGCCGAAATGGCTCAACGGTTCTCAATGAAAATTTTCGGGATCAATACATGAATTATAACTTAAATTTTCATGTGTGTTACAATTTTATATCTTGCAGCAGGGTCCAGAATACATGAATAGGTGTAAATATAATTTGCGCCTAGCGTAGCGGGCGGGTACGGCTAGTATTATATATATATAAAACGATGATAAAATATACTAATAAACATCAAATATAACTAGGATAGAGAGAAAGGTAATGCTTCTTCACCATTTTCTTAAAAATAGGTAGTGTTTGAGCACGTCTTACTTCAATAGGTAATGCATTCCACAAGCGAGCCGCTTGAATAGTAAATGAATTATCGAAGAAGGAAGTGGAATGCATACGTATACTTAATATTAGATTTTCTGATGATCTCAAGAAACTAGAATGTGTCTCACAAATGAACTGAAAGCGTTTTTTAAGATAAATAGGGGTAGAAGGTTTAAAGAGCACATTATAAAGCAAAGAAAGAATATGAGCTTATTTCTTATTTGCCTAATATTAGTATTAGCATTCGTTTTCGTAAAAGTAAGTAGTTTGGAGTATCAGGGAGTTTGTTGCGTCATTTCTTCTCCCCAGCTTAAACACTAGGAAGCGGTGAAGCCAACCCATATAGGTGCTGTCTGGTTTTGTAGTCTATTTTGAATAAATGATTATTTCAGTATTAGTTGCACCAATAGCTCTAACCTATTCTTTTCCAGGAAGCACAGGTACAAAATCTCATTATGCTCATGTTATAGAATCTATCTTTCTAAATGTTTCAAATAGGAAGAGATACATAACATGGGTAAACTAAGCCATACGCGTACAGAACGTCTACGAAGGTTTTAATAAAAAACAAGAAAACCAAATTAAATCTTCTTCCCTAAGACTCGCGGTCAACTCACTTCTGTACGTATATCTGTGCAGCCTGATATTAAAAGGCCGACCGCCTTAGTTCACTAAATTCAATCTGTCGTTGAAGGTAAGGGCAATTTGTTAGACTTTCTTTTTGGATTGCATTATCAAGTTTTTATCCGTATTCCTTTTTCGTAACTAAACCCATTTAACGGTTTCTTCGGTGCCTTGGGTACAGCTTGTAGACATAACAACTTGTAACAACTGTTTTCTGGGCAGATATGTACCGTGCGGCGATCGAAACCGCATGGCCAGTAGCGCAGTAAGCCACTGTGACTGCGTCATTCTTCTTATACATTAGATCAATTCCTTTCGGCCTTGCCCATTTTGAATCACGGTGTATATCGGTAATGTTTTAATGTGTAATTGGTACATCATCATCATCATATCCACCAAAGGACCTCCCCCATAGATTTCCACATCACCCGGTCATATACCGCCCGCATCCAACGACTCCCAGGAACCTTCACCAGGCTGTCCATCCCATCTCGTTGTAGGTCATCCCACACAGCATTTTCCAGAGCAGTCTCCACTAGAGAACCCTTGTGTCCCAACGGCCATCAGTTCTTCAAGCAATGTGCCTCACCCATTGCCACTTCAGCGTACTTCTCCTTTCAGCTTTGTCGACAACTTTAGTTCTTCTACAGATCTCCTTATTCCTGATTTGATCTCGTAGAGAAATACCAACCATGCTCTCTCCATAGCTTGCTGAGTGACCTTAAGCTTTCTTAGGAGGCCCATAGTGGGTGACCACTTGTTCGTGCCATATATTATCGCTGGTAACACGCAAATACGTAATTGGTACATCTATGTTACTTATTAGTTACTTTGTCAGTATCAAGAATTTTAAATAAATAACATGTCCATGTTCAAAACTTTTATACTCATGAAAGTAAAATGATATTACACTTCCGATCCCGGAGGCCTGTAGTGTACGCCGAAGTTAAGGAACTAAGCGCAACTGATTGTTGTATATCGCACTGTTAACCTGTACAAACTTAATAGTTTAGCGCCCCTGAGGATAAAACACGCTAATTAACTCCACTCAACTGTCTCAGTCCCTTTGTTAACAATTAGAACACATGTGCTGCGTGCGTAATAAACAGCTCAAACTGTTGTAGCGGTTGAAATGCAACCTTTTAGGGACAGTTATGTGGAAACGGGTGATATTGTGGGGTACGGAGGCGGTATTACAAATTGAGAAATAATAGAAGATGCTACATCGTTTGGCAAATGCTACGGCTATCTCAGCTATGCTTTCAAAGCGGACTAAATGTACCGAGTCCGCTACGGCCCAGTCATTTTACTGTATTTTGGACATTGTTGGGCATCGGACATGTTTTGGTCTGTGGCAAACTAATTTGTAGGTACTAGCTGGGAGCCGCGGTTTCAGCCGCGTACAATTTAAAAGAAATGAAGAGTACTTCGACATAGACACTTGACATAGAATGTATATATTGGATTTCAAGGGTTTTATATTTTTTGCGCGGTACCCTAATTATTTTTCTAAATTAAAATTATTCCTTATAACATCAGCTATCTGCCAGTGGCAGTCCTGTAGAAATCGGTCCAGCTGTTTCGGAGATTAGCGGGAACAAACCGACAGACAGATTTTTTGTTGTACGATACCGTATATACTTTCTTATGCATTTAGTAAAAAGCTGTTATTTTTACATTACAAACAGACATTTTATTTATTTGTATAGATGAATAATAACGGTAGTTGGCTTACGCGTCTATAATCGTCAACTAAGGAAGTTTTATGTTGCCATGCACGGTAGCAAGTTTATAGTACATTGCCTCAGGGGATGAAACAGACTAACTTACTTGACATAACTGTCCCAGTGCCTGTGTTAACAATTACGTTGTCTGTACTATCGTGTTCAGACGAGCTTCTGAATCCACAGTAAATTTACTACTATAGCATTTCAATATAAACGGATCATGCATGGTCACGTCCAGGGGCGTACGGCCTTGCAAGATCAAATTCTCACGGCAAGAGGCAGTTTTGAAAAATGAAGAATACACTTGCGAAAGCGGCATTTAAAAAAACCATTAATTAATAACCTGCATAAGTCGAGCTGTAGAATTTGTAAACGTATGTTGATATAAGCATTCAAGTATTAACCTCCTGCGTCCGGAAATATAATTTTAGGTTGTTTTACGTATTTTGTACTGATATTTGTTCTTAGATTTTATTTTAACAGATGAGAGTTATGGTTTTTGCAGCTAAGCACACAACGTTCCGTTCATTCCCTTTTAAGCAGACAAAATGCGTTTCTAAAGTTATGGAAAATGGGATAATTCACTTTTGGATATCCAGGTGAACGTTATAAATGCTGCTCAAACTACAAGTAATTTGAATTATAATTGTGTTAGGACCATGGAAAGAAAGATCAACTCAACCAACGAAAATGTACGTGTTGCCAAAAAACTTATATTAGTTATTTTACGTGCATTATTTCATCTTACGTGGTTAGCTATTCAAGGGCAGGACATGTAAATTATAAATCGCCTTACGCTCGCTACAGAAATAGTGAGATTTTATTTTAAGAAGATATCATTATCTTCTTAAAATAGACCGCTATGCTTGGTATTTACCGATCGAGATCGAATGAGAAATGAGGATATTCGTAAAAGAACTCAAGTGCCGAAAGAGCTAAAAGGATTAGTAAATTGAAGTGGCAATTGGTGGGGCACATTGCTCGTAGATTCTTCGTAGTTGCCATCAGGCCGTTGGGTAAAAAGGTTCTCAAGACCACACACCAGAAAACGCAGTGTGGGACGACCTCTAACGAGGTGGACAGACGACCTGGTGAAGGTGGTTGAGAGTTGTTGGATGAGGGAGGCACGTGACCGCTCGTTGTGGAAATCTATGGGGAGGCCTTTGTTCAGCAGTGGACGTCCTTCATCTGAAATGATGATGATGCGTATGTATCTTAAACCCGCCATTAATCAGTTTTGCTTACCTTATGTGTAATGCTACATCACCTAATTGTCCAGAGTGTAATAAAGGTGAGGATATTTATTATATACAGATGGAGTGTGTTTGGAACGAAACCCAAAGAGCTACATTATTGTCTTAATAATATAATGTTGGAACATCTATAAGTACTATAATAAAATCGTAGAGACACAAAAACTGAACATGGAATATTTAATGAAAAAAAAAAACACTACCGCGTGCTCTAGAGACTGATGCCAAAACTGCAATTATAAGAATTTTTGTCTGTTTGTCTGTTTCTATGTTTGATGATAACGCCAAAACTACAGAATACCATTAGTTTAAATTTGCAAAAATGTCAATTACAGTCCGGGTCAGGTTTTAGAATACAAATCATCACGCTTTGGTACATGGGAGAGGAGTAGTACAACAATATGTCTACAAAGTGATGTTTTACAGCGGATGTTGTGAAAAAAGTTCACACAAGTGAACACATTCGTTATCAGTACGCTGTAAGAGTTATTGAAAAAAAAAAATACATTTAAATTCATTAAACTAACATTTTCCATTGGGGATCAATAAAAAGGTACCCTGCGATTGTGCCACCATGCAACTGCGCGTAATCATCTAGTACGAGTACAGGATAAGCTGTTTTCAGGCGATTCGTCGGACGCCTTGCGAGAACCACCACCACCAATATGGTGACTGCGACGTTCTCACGATATCGACTCTTTCTCATCTCTGCAGAATGCAGTGCTCAGTTTCATTCTGTGAAGATGTCATTGGTACCGAAGTGCCCTGTGAACGCACCTAAAAGGTTTAATCTTCTAAGGCTAGACTTTAGAGAAGGTAACATCGGTATCAATAACTGAGTTTGGGATATCAGATGGTGCACGATTCTGGTAAATTACTGTACCTATATATACTGTATTCACCTGCATTCCATGCAGTGTCCGGATATCCACTCCATCTGCTCTCTTGGATGTCGTAAAAGGTGAACTAGGGACTCTAAATCAGAGGGATTGGCAGCAGCTTCCCTTCTGTGGAATAGTAGCCATACTGTGCTCACCAACCTGCCTGCCAAGCGTGCTGAGTATTGGAAAATATTCCCCAGAATACGAACGTGACTATATGAATGTGAAATATCCAAAGTTATAATTTTTACAACAAGCATCGAAAATATACATTTTTTCTTTCAAAATGGCCTAAATTCAATCAGTTTGTTTGAACACGTCTGCACTGTCGCGTTTGATCAGTGTGGAGAGTTAAAAATTTCAGATATATACAGAAAGTAATATTGTTAAACGACAACGGCACGATTGATGCAGTAGCTAAGCAATTGGCTTTCTCGGCTACGTGTCGCGGGTTCGATCCTCGCACTGAACAAATACGGGTATGATTTACAGAGAGTTGTTTCAGGTTTGGCGGTTTGTGCATGTGAGATTTAAGTCTGTGAACTATACCCGCGACTGGATAAATCCAAGTATGGGACAACGACGGTGGTGCAGTGGCTGATACAGTCGGCTGCTGCGCTCCAGGTCGTGGGTTCAATTCCCGCACGGAACAAATATTTGTATGATCTGCAGATAGTTGTTACGGGTCTGGGTGTATTGTGTGTGGAATTCATGTCTGTAAACGCACCCACGACACAGGAGAAATCTTAGTGTGGGGCAAAGTTTAAAAAAAAAAAAAAAAACGTTATTCAACAACAACAAAAATAATTCTCTTCTCCACGAATTGGACAGCGTTTCCATAAAATCTTCAATTTTAAAAAAGGGTAGAAGTGTAATAATAGCAACACCCACACCACTGCCATTGGCATAGCATTTCCAAGATAAAATCAGTATTCGGTACCTTTGATAAACTCAAAGTACGAATGTGCTAGGCACCCGCCCTGATTTCCTAAGAGCACAATTAAGTTGATTGATTAAAGTATTTTTGCTTAAGATGTTTCCGCGATATTCCCGCCCCAAGCGCGCCCTTTTCGCCTCTCCGAGGGCAAAATCATCGGACAGCCCAAACGTTAACAAAATGCGCATTCCTACTTTTCATTTCGAATTCCTTTGATCGAAATGATAAAGTGTAAATAGTAATTAGTAAGTAGAAAACGCTTTGCTATGATATTTATTTTGAGAATAAACATTCAGGTATTTATAGAATATAGATAGAAGTATATAAATGATGTCACAGACTTTTATAGTTTTTTATACCATGCGACACACAATTTCCATATCAATAGTATGAATGACGGCATTATGTCATCGTACAATCGTAGGCATCGTTATAATGGTATAATTTCTTTCTGTTTCTCCACCATACACAAAATTATGTGGTTCTATTTTCTATACTCTTTGGACTAAATATAATAACAGTGTTGCCAGCGTAAATACCTGTTTTGTTTCTTAGTGTTAGTTTATAAGCCTTTAGTTATCATAATATATAGTTTAGATTTTAACCATTTAGTTAGTTATGCCATATGTGGAATTTGTATCTCTAAATCTCTACCTGACCTCGACGATGTTCGCCGTAAAGATAAACTGTTCTTCTGTTCTTGTTTCTTACCCACAATTGTATGACCCCTGAAGTGTTAGTGTGTCTAAAATGTGATTTTACGATGTACCTATGTATATCTAAATAATTATTCAACACGGATGACATGTCGGTGCTCTGAACATAATGTGCTATGAAAAAACTATTGCTTTTCTTAATTTCATCAAATAATACAAGATTAGATGTCGTTGTATAGCAAGAAATATCCGTAACACATATTGTTATGGACATTCTGTCGCAAATTGTGGTGGTCAGGTTTAGACAGCTTAGGCTGTCAACGGTATTGCCTAATTCAGATTCAGCCGCCAAAAGCTCTGTTATTCTATTGGTTCATACTGGCAATCATTTCTCTCGGTATATGTTTTACAATAATTTGTATCAAACAACATTGTGATCTCAATTATTTTACAAGAGTATCCATGGAGTTTCTTTCCGGCTCTTCTCCACGAGATCAACTATTTGGAACCGTGCAACTTAGATTCTGACGTTTCATAAGTGCCAATATTTCATCAAATCGGCCATGCAATGTCCACTGCTGAACAAAGGCCTCCCCCATAGATTTCCACAATGTGTCATCATATACGGGGGAATTTACCAGTACTCACCACGCTTGGCGGGCGGGTTGGTGAGCGCAGAATGGCTACTGTTCCACAGAAGGGACGCTGCTGCCCATCCCTCTGGTTTAGAATCCCTTAGTCGCCTTTTACGACATCCATAGGAGGAGATGGAGTGGTGCTATATTCTTAATCCGGACATCACACGGACAATGCCAATGTTTCCTTTATTTGAAATAAAAATCTTTGACTTTGACTCAATTCATTCCAAATTGCTACAAACAATTCTAACATTAAAGCCAAATTCACACGGCGATAAATGATGGACAATGCGGGCCACCTGTAACAACGTACTATGTTTTCAAATTGTTTTTTCTGTTTTATTTTGAATATCTGTCTCTACAATGCTCCGATTAACTTATTAATCTGGAGTCTGGAATTTAGGAAAGGAATTTAAGAAAGGAGACTTAGAAAGGAAAGAGAATTTTCGGCTCATTGTTGTATCATAAATTCCAATTGTTTTTCCTTCGGGGCGGAAAGAATTGCAAGAAATGTTTTGCTTTAACCTGATGTTATATTTTAAGCGCCTGGTTTGGCTGAACAATTGACGTTTAATGTTAACAAAACATTATTTCTTGTACCGTGCTTGTGTTCGTTTGCCCCAGCAATATAATTTTCAATTTCAAAACTCTAAAATTGCTTGAAATAAACCTCTAGACAATCAAACTGCAACTAATTACTTTAAAGGTTATTTTCAGGTAAACATAGCAAAACAATTATTTGGATACCGGTATTTAATCCGCGTTGGTAATTAAAACTGTAGCTGGGCTCCGTGGCTAACGACCGACAGCGTCGTGGCAGCTGGCTCGCCAATTAACAACTCTAATTTGCGTGCCTCATAATTGTTGCTCATGTAAGCCTTTGTTATGTATAATTGATATAATTAGAAAGAGATAATATTAATAATGTAACTAGTAAAATTAGTAATGTTTTGGTATTCATATATTCACTCAAATATATACGTAATTTCCTAAAAGTTACTACTGAGATAAGCCTCTTCTAAATGAGGGCTGGATGTAAATAGTCATAAGCCAACGCCGGCTATTATTGCCCTACAGTATATTTTTTTCTGAAAGGACACAGGTCTTGACATTAGCTTTAACGCAGACGACAAAAAGAATGAAAGGCAACGGTTCAATTTCGTGAACGCTCGCTCACGCGGCTCTATTTTGGTACACGTTAAACAGTCTGTTTTGCTGCAGCGTCGTGTCTAAAGGTCGAGCAAGTTTTGCCTAAAGCAGATCAATACTAAATCTGCCGTGATATTTCACTTACAATCAGAAGCCGATTATTTAAATGCCAAACAAATATAGCATTATATACTTAACCAAATGAACTTAAAATAATGTTGTCATTAAAAATTAAAATACCAAAAATTTATTTCTAGTAGTTATTTATTTAAAGTGTGTGTATATTAATAACTTATTGATAATAATAATTAAAGAACTCATGATATTATAGTCTTATTAATTATACATGTATAAACGTCTCCACGAAGCCAAATCATTTTGGCATCAAGATTGTTATTGCATTTCAAATGATTTAATTGGCAATTTCTTAATTATTAATAGTGATATCTGGGAAAATATTGAACCCACTTTTTAGATTACTAAAATTGTTTACTATTTTTTGCTAATGTTAGCCGGTGCTAATTTAATACCAGGATGTAATCTTCGAAAAAAAATGTAGACTTCTTTGCAAATTGAATGAGCACTCGATCATATTAAATTCACATTAACCCGATATTTTTCCATTTCAAGATCTTGACTAGACTATTAGACGATGCCACAGCTGCACCTTGCAGCTGATCATACGGTACTTACCACGCTTGGCAGGGGCTTTTATAAGCACAGAATGAATGCTGTTCCGCAGAAGGGACGCTGCGCCCTAGTTTAGAGTCCCCTAGTTCCCTGTTACGACATCCACGGGAGGAGATGAGTAATGCTATATTTTTAATTCGGGCACCACAGGGATTTTTTTTAAAACAATAACTATATGGTTCCTAAAATTTTATGAAGCTTGTTTTTTTGTTACAGACATTCTGCGTGGTATCAAAACGTTTTCGTAAGAACTACATTCACCGGTTCACGGCGACGCGCTCTCTTTTCTGGTACTCGCCGTGGTCGCCAGTGCGCCGGGCCTGCGTGTACTTGTCAACGAACCAATACTTCGATTACTTCGTCATGGCTACCATTCTGCTCAACTGTGTCTTCCTCGCCATGTCGGAGACTATCGAAGAAGCTGAGTGAGTTTTTTTTTATCTCGGTTATTTTAAGCACCCGACTTCGTCCGAACATAGGCAAGTTTGAACGATTTCATTGGTATACCATATCTCCTAGATACACACTAATATACTAAAATTATAAATTGAAATATTCCTCGGCAACGCCTGAACTAAATTGCTACATTTTATAATAATTAGCGATACTAACATGTGGCTTAGTTTGAACGAATAAATACCTTATCTTTGCTACGAATAGACCACGCTGCTACGAATTTCGTAGGCGCAAGGTCTACATAAAGCGGTAAGCCGTATTATGCAGTATTCATTAGTTAAAATCGCTAAAAATAACTTTATGAAGGTCCATAGTAAATGTACTTTACGACCTCCGGCCTCCGTGAGTAGCGAGCGGCCTGTGGGCAACGAATTAAGGGCAGACCGTCGCGTCGCCGAACAGAAACTGGCCAGAGACGGCAGTGCGTGTATATTCCGCGCGCCTCTCTGAAGTTACGTGTGGCCTGCCAGGTCGCAGAGAGACAGGGCCCGTCAAACAGTGACAGGCCGATACCTGCTGGGGGTGCGGTCTAATGCTGGAAGGCAAACACCTCACCTCCAGCCAGAGGTAAGTGGAAGGGCACCGTCGGGTTTTAGCCGGTAATAGTCGCATGCCCCTCCGCTCTTCCCAAGGTGGAGAAAGTCCATGAGGATTTCCCCACGACAAAAAAGGTACTATACTGCTAAACACACATTTACCACAAATTAGGAAAGAGTGTTATAAAAATAATAAGACTTAAAGACGTAATACTTATTGCAAAGTGAGTAACTGCTGAAAATGGTTGCAGTATTTTACAATTTATAACATGTCATGTCCGTGTGGTGTCCACATTAAGAGTCCGTGTGGTGTCCAGATTAAGAATATAGTACCACTCCATCTCCTCCCGTGGATGTCGTAAAAGGCGACTAAGGGAATCTAAACCAGAGGGATGGGCGGCAGCGTCCCTTCTGAGAAACGGTAACCATACTACGCTCACCAACCCGCCTGCCAAGCGTGGTGAGTATTGGCAATTTCCCCCCAAAATGATGATACAGTTGTGGAAATCTATGGGGGAGGCCTTTGTTCAGCAGTGGACGTATAAATGGCCGATATGATATAACATATCCCTAAAATAAATCATCATCATCTTTTCAGCCGAAAGACGTCTACTTAAAAACGTGATTCTTACACAAAAACGGATGAATTTCAATATCTTTAATCTCAAGGTTTTGGATTAGATAGATTATTTCGACCGATAGAGCGCAAATTATACGTTCATACATAGAAACAATAAAATCAGGTTTATGGTAAAAAGTATTATTAATCTCTCTTTTCACGGGTTTATATCCCCTGTAAGGGGGAACCCGGTCTTTTGACAGGCTTACGCGGGGACATAGGTCCAACACGCAGAGGCCCTTTAGAGAATTTTAATCTAAAATGTAATGGGACACCAACCGGGGACTCTCCATAGCTGCACTATAAAATGAAGTCATGGATTGTCCCCGATGGTGTAAGGCTATTGTATGAGGTGGAAACTATAACGATAAGGTCTATTGCAATGGGTGTTACATGGAATAAAAAGACTAATAAATACGGGGACAACGGCGTCTGCCTTTCAACTTTGATCCAGAAATTCTGTGGCAGACGGTGACTCGCCACTCACAAGATGGGCCCCCAAAATGGCCACCACTACAGGCGACAAGGAGCAACACCGGTGTAAGCGGCTAGGGGTGTAGAGAGGTGCGGCACCGGTTTCACCATCGCGCGTCTCGAAGACTCGGAGCGGGTTTCCCCGTTATTACGCCATTAGACACTTCCACCCCCGAGCATATAGCTCTGGCGGCCCCCCTCTGATCGGCCAACTAAGGCAAGCCAGAGTTGAAAATCCTGCGGGCACTCATGGGGTTCCACTCCAACCAACCAATAAAGGCAAGCGGAGACGTGGCCCTGACCGACTCTCTGGAGCATTCGGGTACGCAGTGTCGCCACTCACATTCAGCTCGCCACAAACTGCCCTGCGTTCTGTAAGCTACTTAATATACTTTGTTTTTTCTTATGACAAAAGTTTTATTAATTATTATTAATGAACTTTATTTCGGATCAAAGAATCCAGATAGTGTTAGTAACATAAAATGGCTTATTACCTAGTGTTAGTACCGGTCACCCTCTGCACAAACTGTTTTACAATCGGAGAGCACAAGCTCTCAGCTACCATTTTCAGGATATTGTTTTGACTGTCTCTCACTCTCCTCAATAGTGAAGCTGTTTTTTTGCGTATAATCGCGTGAAAACCATCGGTACGGCCTTGCGCAAACATCTCCGATGCACTGCAGTAACGAGGCAGTCTCAACAACATCCTGAAAGCATTGTTGTACTGGACACGTAGGACATCCAGCGATCTTTTGGTGTAATTGACCCATAGATTGCCTGTGTACACGCTCTGGCAGTAAGCCTTGAAAAGTGAAATCTTTACAAGGTCAGTACACCGCGCAAATCTACGGGCCAACATATTGCTCCTTACCGCTAGAGCCCTACGTTCCCTCTCAATGTCTACATCGTCCTTAAGGTTGTCGACAAGAAAATGCCCAATGTATTACATTTATTTGTTATAACTACGATATGTTTTCCCGCCTATTCTCATGTTGTAGAATGAGCTCTGTTAGTAAATGAGAACGCAACCTTTTGTATATTCTTTTGTTGGCTTTACTGCTAACATAATTATGTGTATTATGTTGGTAACATCTTTTTTCCCTTCTCTCGCCATTTTGTACTTGTGAAAGGTTACAATAAAATACTTCGTTGCATATTTGAGTTCTACGGTGCTTTCAATTATTTCAACCCGAAATTATCATCATGGTAGCAGAGCGTGGTTGATGAAAATCATTGAAAGTAAAAACGCAGAAAGAAACAAAAAAAAAAAAATCCGGCAGCGGCGTATTTGTTCCGACACGTCACTTTCGTATATTTTGAGGTTATCGCATAACCTAACGGAGTGCAAGCGTGCTCGCACAGTCACATTGTTGAAAAATTGTTATTACGTGTTAAAAATGGCAAGTACAGGCCACAACGCATTTCACATTGACAGACTCGTCGGAAGAGATAACTATGCGAGTTGGAAATTCGCAGTAGAAGCTTATCTCAAACTTGAAGATTTGTGGAGTTGTGTCGAAGGAGTTAATACCGACGCCAGGAAGGAAACAAAGGCAAAATCTAAGCTTATTTTACTCCTAGATCCGATCAACTACGTGCATGTTCAGAGCGCAACTACATGTAAAGAAGTCTGGGACAGCTTGCAGCAGGCCTTCGATGACACTGGGTTATATAGAAAAGTTGCCCTGTTGAGAGATCTCATCACAACTACATTGGACAGTTCTCGAAATGTAGATGAGTATGTGAATAAGATAATGTCGAGCGCTCATAAGCTTAGAAATATCAAATTTGACATTGATGACGAATGGCTTGGAACCCTGATGTTAGCTGGCTTACCCGAAACTTATAAGCCAATGATAATGGGATTGGAGAGCTCAGGGATAAGGATCAGTGCAGACTCCATCAAAACAAAACTCCTGCAGGAAGTTCAATGCTCGGAAAACACAGCATTCTTCACTAGGAAGACAGCCACTCACAGGAATCATAGTACAGGAAAGGCCTGTATTCAGAAAGGGCCCCGATGTTATAATTGTAACAAGCACGGACATTTTGCCAAGAACTGTCGTGCTCCGAGGAAGAAGAATATTGAAAAAGTAGAAGAAAATAAAAGTTTTGTTGCAGCATTTTCAGCATGTTCACAGACAATGAATCCGGACCTTTGGTATGTGGACTCGGGTGCCTCCATGCACATGACCAATAGATGTGACTGGATGTATGATGTAACAAGTCCACCAATACCCACCATAACTGTAGCCAGTAGGACACCACTACCTGTGGAAAATATGGGAAAGGTTAATTTATTGATGAATGGCACTGAACAAAATAAAATTCAGGTAAGAGAAGTTTTATACATACCTAAACTTGCTGCCAATCTCTTATCAGTAAGCGCTATGGTGAAAAGTGGCTGTAAGGTACATTTTAGAAACAAATGTTGTGATATTTTTGATAAAAACAATAAATTCCTCTGTTCAGCCACATTAGTAAACAATTTGTACCAGTTGAACACTCACAGAGAAGTCTTCTCTAACCTAACATGCTCAAATAACTTAAATGATATTGTCCTGTGGCATAGACGCATGGGACACCTGAACCTTTCAGATGTTAACAAGTTACCGGAGTGTGCAGAGGGAGTCAATCCATTTTCTGACAAAAGTAAAGGTCTTTTCACATGTACCACCTGCCTCAAAGGTAAACAAAGCAGATTGCCTTTTAACAACATTGGCTCCAGAGCTTCATGCCCACTGCAGCTTATCCATACTGACTTGTGTGGACCGATGGAGCAAACATCACTGGGAGGTATGAAGTATTTCATTACCTTTATAGATGACTTTACTCGAAAAGTTCATGTTTATTTTTTGAAACACAAATTAAGTGTACTAGAAGTGTTCAAAAATTATAAAAGTAGAGTAGAGAATGAACTTGAAACTAAAATAAAAATTATTCGGTCAGATAATGGAAAAGAGTACTGTAACAAAGAATTTGATAGTTTTTTGAGCAGATATGGGATTGAACATCAAACAAGTACCCCATACTCACCTCAACAGAACGGCCTAGCAGAAAGGATGAACAGGACGCTGGTAGAAAGGGCCAAGTGTATGTTGTTTGATGCTCATTTGCCAAAGCAATTTTGGGCAGAGGCGCTAGCAACAGCAGCCTATATAGTTAATAGATCACCCACTAGATCACTTGATGGCAAAACTCCTATAGAGATGTGGTCAGGGAAGAAACCAAACTTATCAAATATAAGAATTTTTGGCTCTGAAGTAATGGCTCAAGTACCCAAAGAAAAACGTCAAAAATGGGATTCTAAATCTAGAAAATTTTTATTTGTTGGTTATTGCGAATCTAGTAAGGGATATCGGCTACTTGATCCTGACACTAATAAAATTATCAAAAGCAGAGATGTAGTATTTTTAGAAAATGTTCAAAGACTTGAGCATGATATGTACTTACCTTGCTTACCTGACAGTGATCCTGAAATACAGTTAACTGAAGAACCCTGCAAAGAAGAATCACAAAACGGCTTAAATCAGTCTTCAAGTGATGAGTACCTGTCAGACGACAATGATGATCCATCCTACATACCAGAGGAATCAGTTGACCTTTCAACAACAGCACGTAACATAAACTTACGTCCACGCAGAGCTGCCCAGTATGCAAAAAGGGATGACCATGATGTGAGTTACTTTTGTCCAATTATTAATTTGAGTGATCCTCTCACTGTTGAAAAAGCTCTTTCTTCTTCACATGCTGATCAGTGGAAGAAGGCCATGAAAGAGGAATATGATTCCTTGATAAAGAATAAAACTTGGTCACTGGTAGATTTGCCAACAAGTAAGAGAGTCTTACCCTGTAAATGGGTATTCAAAAGTAAGACAAATGAGAAAGGTGAGATTGTTCGTTTTAAAGCAAGATTAGTCATTAAGGGGTGTGCTCAAAGAAAAGGAAATGACTATGATGAGGTTTATGCTCCAGTGGTAAGATATACGTCAATCCGATTCTTGCTTGCTCTAGCTGCAAAATACGACCTAGAGATGATTCAGATGGATGCTATAAGTGCATTTCTTCAGGGTGCTTCAGACACTGAAATGTATATGTCACAACCAGAACGCTATGAAGAGAGTGATCAGGTATGTCTCTTACATAAATCAATCTATGGACTCAAGCAAGCTAGTCGTCAGTGGAACCTGAAATTAAACAATGTTCTACTTAAAGTTGGATTGGAAAGATCAAAAATAGACCCATGCATCTATTATTCTGTAAATGAATCAAAAATGATTTTTATTGCAGTTTGGGTGGACGATTTCATGATTTTTACAAATAACAAGAATACAGGAACTAATATCAAAGAAAAACTCAAAGAGGAACTTTATATGAAAGACCTAGGTGAAATAGAGCAGTGTATTGGCATAAACATAAATAGAGATCGTGGGGCAGGTGGGATCATGTTGGACCAAGAGAAATATATTAACCAAGTGTTAGAACGCTTTGGCATGTCTGAATGCAAACCAGTTCACACTCCGATAGAGGTAAATATGAAATATGATAAGAAACCTGAGAATGAAGATAGTAATTTCCCATACAGGGAAGCGGTGGGTTGTCTGATATATCTGGCACAAGTTACACGACCTGACATCACCTATGCGGTGTACAAGTTGAGTCAGTACTGTAATGACCCAGGGATTCAACATTGGCTTGAAGTAAAAAGGGTCATGAGATACCTTCAAGGAACCAAGAACCTAAAGTTATGTTATGTCAAAGATGACTCCAAGGAAATAACTGGCTATTGTGATGCAGACTGGGCTAGTGACCCACAGGATAGAAGATCATGCACTGGTTACACTTTTATTTTTCAAAATGCTTGTATATCTTGGAATTCTTGTAAACAACAGACTGTGGCACTTTCGACAGCAGAGGCCGAATATATGGCAATGGCTTCAGCGACCCAGGAAGCATTGTGGCTTCGGCAACTGCAAGCTGAACTCAGCCAAGACCTGAACAGTGCATTACTTATCTATAGTGATAACGAAAGTGCAATAAGACTGGCATCAACTGACTGTTATAAACCTAAGACTAAACATATAGATATAAGGTTGCATTTTCTCAGGGAAAATATTGATAAATGTAAAGTAAAATTTTTATTTGTAAATGGCTGTAACATGGTAGCTGACAATTTAACCAAGGGTGTAACACTTGCAAAACATTTGTATTGTATCAATGAGATGGGATTGCGTTCTAGAGGGAGTGTTAGTAAATGAGAACGCAACCTTTTGTATATTCTTTTGTTGGCTTTACTGCTAACATAATTATGTGTATTATGTTGGTAACATCTTTTTTCCCTTCTCTCGCCATTTTGTACTTGTGAAAGGTTACAATAAAATACTTCGTTGCATATTTGAGTTCTACGGTGCTTTCAATTATTTCAACCCGAAATTATCATCAAGCTCCCTTCGAGAGATTACCAGTTGGGTAAGTAATTAGTATTGAGTTTTTAAAAAGGATAGTGAAAGGTCGCTTGCTATCAGGCAGGCTGCCAACTCAACGATATAAAATATTGCTAGGGCATAGACTATCTAAGATGTGCCGTAGCGTGGCACCAATGGGTGGCTCTAGTGTGATCTTACCTTCGGTGCCAAACATGACCACTCCAGTGGTTTTAGCTGGTAGAAGCCAGCATACCCCGTCGCCCTCCCCCAGGTCAAAGGAAGTTTATGTAGAATTTCCACTGGATACCATTTTTTAAATACAACTGAAGTTGTATGAGTTTTATTCCTATATTAATATATTATTAACTCATTCTGAGTTTAATTTATTTCGTTTGGCTTGAATTCGTTCTTACCAAAGAAAGAGAGAAGAATCTTACCAAGAATAGTAGATACTCTAGTCGAATCCTAAACTTAAACCTGAAATAGAGTGGTAACATTATTCGTTTGACATTTGCAGTATTGTTCCGTAACAGCGACATCCGTCGAGACTTAGTTCGTATATAAAATGTTTCTTTTATCCCCCGGGTGCACCGTGCGCTATCCTATGAGTTCGTGTCGTCGTATCTTATTCCAAATTATTGCCTATTCTGAATTATGAGCCTTATTCCAAATAAATATTCGTTGATGTCTTGGAGATAAATAAAAATATAGTAGGTATATGAACTGTTTATTATCCTTTCAAAATTGTTACAATTGAAAGAAACATTGAATGAAAGATGAGGAGGAGGAAGAAGGAAGTTTTCTGGTCAAGTTAGCCTTTAAAGTGATACTCATCTTCATACACATATCAACCAGTAAAAGTCTATTATTGAACGTGCGCCTCCAAGTAGTCCACAGCAATACACGGTCGCGAGGGAAGACTGCAATTATCATCACGCTTGGCAAACATGGTGGTCATTGATAATTATAAATTAAATATATATTGATAATGTTGATAAATATCTTTTATGAGCAGCTAATTGCGACCATTTATGGCAAAGTGTTATAGCTGCACTAGAACAATGGTTTTCATCGTTCAAGTTAGTGCAGTAAAAACTGAACAGTCGACTGAGAAACAATCGAGCAACAATATTAACATTCATTTTTGTATATTATTTAAATCAAGATACTGAGATTATAAAACCCCATTAATGTTGGATTTTTAAACTAAAAATCTTATAATATAGTCCATATCCAGTTCATCATCATCATCATTTCGGCCGAATGAAGTCCACTGCTGGACATAGGCCTCCCCCAAAGCTGACCACAACGACCCATATGGGTGTGTTGTGGGCTCATTGGGGGGGATTTGCCATAATCGCCACGCTTGGCAGACGGGTTGGCGATCGCAGTTGAGTTGTTAATGTAGGAAGGACGCTGCTGCCCATCCTCCGACTTATCCCTTAGTCGACTTTTACGACACCCACGGGAGGAGATGGGGTGGTGGTATTCTGAGATATCCAGTTGTATCCAGTTATATCCAGTTGATGCAGTTGCGGAGAATGAGTGTGATATTACACTCATTAGTCTAGCTAATTATTATGTAGTTTATCTCATAATGTTCTGTGGTTTTATTATCAAAAAACAATATGGCTAGAATTATATAATATATAGAATACTTAGTTTGGTGAATGGTGTGTAATCTATTACTAAAATTATACTTTCTGACGTAAAATTTGATATGCTACCACATAATTAAAGATCGTGATGTATATATTTCTTTGATAATTATCAGATAGACAAATAGTCACAGGAAAGACAGATCACATAGCATTTCTATTTAACAAAAATTGAACTCTATTGACAAACGGATTGATGATCGGAGCATGTTGTAACCACTTAATCATCACTTAATTATGTTCATCTTCCAACTCATCATCATCCTCAGCCTAATTTCCCCACTATGATTGGGTCGGCTTGCGATCAGATGTGGCTGGTTAGATAGTAGTAGTTAGGAGCCAAAGTATACGTTTCCTAAACCTTAGTGAGCATTAGTAAGTTTAAGTCCTTAAGAAACTATATAAAAAGAGTGTCTTTACCGTTACAAATTATATGGATGACAAAAATGCTTGGAATTGAACTGCTTTAATCTAACATATTTAAATTAATTACATAGCCATGTCATTGAACTTTGACATTTAAATAGAAATATGACGATGTACAATTGTTTTTTATGACATAATATGTTTATTATGCATGGATTAATTGACGACATTGATCTGATGATAATAAAATTGTGACTGCGAGTACTGTGCAGACTAGTTATATACACTTAGACTTAATATCTGTCTGGTGTTTTAGGTATTCATGTAGCCTACACAAATGTCATGCTGATGGTATTATTGTGTCACGGATCGATGAGCTGCCTGAAATAGTATATTAATATAATATAATAGTATAGTAAACAGTAGCTCAATTACACGATGACTGATTCATGCGTGCCGTCTGCCGGAGAGGTTTTCCCAAAACGGCTATGGATCTTTCTGCAAAATGCCATTTCATACGTTGCCTTACATATTTCTCACATAATATTGTATGTAAATATGTTTGGACTTTAAAACAGAGTTTGAGTTAATTTCGATATTTCTTCTCAGTACAAAATGCCAGTTTCATTTGAATTTATTGAAGAGTCAAAGTATTTCTTGAAACCTTTTTGTCAAATTAGGAGCATTTCATTTCATTTCAGTCTTTTTCACAGAGCAACTGCTATCTGACACCGTAATACAATACTAGGAAAATAATACATGCTGTTACATGCTTTTTAACTCGTCATATTTAGGCCAAACGTGGTAGGTATAACTTCGCCTCTCATCATCAGCCAAAAGAAGTCCACTGATGAACAAAGTCTCCCCCATAAACGTCCCATAAACGATTGGTTGCATGCCGTGTGTCGTCATTTTGGGGTAAAATTTGCAGTACTCACCACGCTTGGCACGAGCGTATGGCTGCTGTTCCACAGAAGGACGCTGCTGCCTATCGCTCTGGTTTAGTGTCTCTTAGTCGCCTTTTATGTATAAAATAGTTCTATCTTCTTAATCCGGACACCACACTGATAACTTTGCGTCTACTTATGTGCTTCTGCTTGTATTTGGATAAAAATATACCATCAAAATTTTGATTGGATGCGAAGCCTTATCGAATTCAGTTTATTTCGAGCATAATGCTCGTAATAATTGAGTTTATTGCTCACTTGACGAGACGGAAGCCGGCAATATGTTGAACCTTGTCAAATTACTGGTTTTTTAATAAAAGTTTTACGAAAGCTTTATGAAAGCTGCCTATATCAAGATATCAAGTTCTTTCAAGTACGACTCGTTGATCAAGTTCGACGTCAATACTACTCGATCTATATGATCCGTGAAGGCAGTTAGACACACACACACATCAGCTGGTAATCATCCACTGCTGTACATGGGCTTCCCAATTTTCACTACAGTGATCATAGAAGTAATATATTGCCATAATCACCACGCTTGGCACGTGGAATGGTAATCGCAGTTTGTTGTTATTGGCACACGGGAGGAAACCGCTGTCCATCCTCTTGATAACATTCTTTAGTCACCTTTTATGACATCTATGGGTGGTCTATTCTTTGCCAGCCACCACACAACCGTTTTATTACGTATTTTACCGAGTCTTTCATATTGAGGGTTTCACGCACAGGGTTTGAACCACAGATTTCAGATATTATCGCTAAAAGGAAAAGCTGAATAATTTGTGATTGGTTTTGGTTGATACCATAATTTTACTAAGTTATATATATGGTGTTTCTTTATCATATAGCCAGTAATATATCAAGTCACTTTGAGTGGTTACTGCGTGCACCGAAGTATTTTTTTATTAGAATTATACGGTTGATCAAATACCTTTTTTCAATCTGTAACGATGCCTGTCACCTTAGTCATCCTGCGACCACGAATGCTGCAAATTATTCGAAACGTCAGGAAAAACAAAAATGTAGTGGCTGATACAGTCAGCTGCTGCGCACCGGGTCGTGGGTTCGATTCCCGCACGGAACAAATATTTGCACGATCTGCAGGTAGTTATTCCGGGTCTGGGTGTATTGTGTGTGGAATTTGTGTTTGTTAACGCACCCACTACACAGGAGAAATCCTAGTGTGCGGCAACGACTTTTAAAAAAACAACAAAAAATAAAATGAAAAAGTGTTTTGTTATAATTAGCAACATATTAATAGTAATGTCTAAGGTTTTCGCGATTATAACTTTAATTATAATAAAAAAAATGAACGGATTATATCGCATATATATTTATGTTTCGAACAATTTGCAGGATTTGTGGCAGTCATCCTGCGAAAGTCTTTGTTATAACATATTAATAGTAATAATTATCCCTCTGGGCAGTCGTTATCTCACCATGAGATAACGTAATCCCAGAGGGCAGTTTAAAACAGCTGCCTGATACAAAAAAAAGTATATCATTACGAGATCTATTAAGATGCTTACAGAACGCAGCTTGTGGCGAGCTGAATGTGAGAGGCGACACTGCGTACCCGAATCTTCCAGAGAGTCGGTCAAGGCATCGTCTACGGCTTGCCTTTATTGGTTAGTTAGAGTGGTCCTCATGAGTGCTCGCAGGTATATCAACACTGGCTTGGCTTATTTGGCCGATCAGAGGGGGGCTGCCAGAGCTATATGCTCAGGGTGGACGTGTTTAATAGCGTAATAACGGAGAAACCCGCTCCGAGCCTACGAGATGCGCGATGGTGAAACCGGTGCCGCATCTCTCGATACCTTGAGCCGCTGATACCAGTTTTGCTCCCTGTCACCTGTAGTAGTGGCCCATCTTGTGAGTGCGAGTCACCGTCTTCCAGATAATTTCACTTTATAGGTTGAAAGGCAGACGCCGTTGTTCCCGTATTTCTTAAACTTTTCATTCCATGTAACACTCATTGCAATAGACCTTATCGTTATAGTTTTCATTTCATGCAATAGCCTTACACTACCGGGGACTATCATTGATTTCATTTTATAGTGCAGCTATGGAGAGTATCCGGTTAGTGCCCCATTATTTTAAATAAAAAAATCTCTAAAGGGCCAAGAGCCTCTGCGTGTTGGAACACGGCCTGCGTGAGCCTATCAAAAGCCCCGAGTGAAAAGATAGAGTAATAATTGTAATTAAACGTGAGAGCGTTTAGATGAGTGGGATAGGAAGGGTGGAATAGGTATTATCAGCAGTTTTTCGTCTTCTTTTCGTTAGTGTTCGTCGTGCTTAGGCGCCAAACTTAAGTCAGAGTTGTTTAAGCCGCACAAAGGCCTCCAAATTGGCTTAAAGACTACCGTCTGATGACAGCAACCGGGACAGCCAATTTTACGTGCCCTCCAAAGCACAGAGACGCTCACTTCATATACCACTATGTGGGCACCCATCCAAAGTCTGCCCGTGCCAAGCGTTGCTTAACCTTGCCGAGAGTTTACCAATCGGTGAGTACGATCGCGCCTTAGACCGTCGTTCTACGGCGGCCGATGAAAACGTGATGATTGAATTTAGGCCATTTTATTTACAATAAGTACATTTTTGCTACTTGTTGTAAATAGTTTGAATATTTGCAAAATTGGTAATTTTGTAAGTTTGTATAGGTAGTAGCATTGTCAAAATACATACATGATCCTTTTGGATAGGACAGGGTTTAAGATACATATTGTATAAATGATAACAATATAAATATCCCCAATATCTGAGGGCCAAATCGTAATTGATTGCACTATGGCTGATAGTTGACCAAACTGAGATTAAGTTTAAGAACTGACAAATATTTTTTGGTCCTCTTTAATTCACTCCA
The DNA here is from genome assembly GCA_947459985.1 of Diloba caeruleocephala. NCBI lineage: Eukaryota > Metazoa > Arthropoda > Insecta > Lepidoptera > Noctuidae > Diloba > Diloba caeruleocephala. The sequence continues at coordinate 7,752,840 of OX381621.1, read as the reverse complement.
GTTTCAGTATGATCTCAATCCAGACTCATTTCAATCTCAGTTTAGACGTTTATTTGAAAGACAATACCAATTTTATTACCAGTTGACACAGGTCAAAATGATAGCAAACATCGTTTTGGTTTCAATCAAGTTTCGATCCTAATTCGATCTCATCACAATACAAGTTCACGTTTTAAGTTAGAAGACATTTGAGACATTTACGATACTGAGACTAGATCGGAACTTTATTTTGAAAATTATTAATTACTTGAATTGGAACTCAGGTGTCAACTGAAAGTCGCGTAGCATATGCAAACGTCCAATATCCAATTTAAACTTGTCCCGAATATTATTAACTCAATGTACAAACTCGATGTACTGTCGCTAACAAAATCAGATCCCGCATCAGTGATGGATGAATCAATCATGTTCCGTGCGAACTTGCATTTACGTCACCGACTCGTTATAAATGATCTCGTTAGTGAACATGGTGGTACCAACTGTATAGAAAGCACATGTTTGTCTACGAAGTACGAATGGTATAATTACCCGTCGCTTATTTAATTTATAACCACTAGATTGTCATAAGAAAAGTAGTGGTAGTAGATGCGCTTTAGATAGACATATTTAATGGTAGTTGACTGGCGTGAGGTCCTTTTTTAATGTATTATTGATCCGGTGGAAATACGTCATGTACTGCCTCCGCACCGGGAAAAGGCGGAGGGGTATGCCGGACTCCTACCGGCTAAAACCACCGGAGTGGTCATGGTCCAGGAACTTGAATAATCTCCACCTAGAGCCACCCATTGAGGCCACGCCTTTAGGCACATCCCGGAGGGGAAGACCTTAAAGCGGTCACCCCCTCTAGCGGAGGGAAGGCGACTGAAAGAGGCCACCTCCCCAAGCACCTCTCGGGGGGATTGTAAAGGATTCCCTGAAGCCTCGCTATGCGCTGTGCTGCGCATACAGAGGTACGTGACAGGACAGCCTCAACGACGCGCTTTTGCGCGTATTGTGGCATCATGAGCCGCTCGCGCACACAACTCGAGTGCACGCCGCCGAATCTTTTTTATTGGTTTCCAGTGGAAATTTTACATGAACTTCCTTCACCCCGGGGAAGGGCGAAGGGGTATGGGTACGCCTTCACCGCTCTGGCGGAGGGAGCGTGTTTGGTGATACACCCACGCATCTATCTCCGCCAAGATATCTAAAGGCGGAAAGTGATCCGTATAGCTGCTCTACGCTGCAGACCGTGAATCTTGGTTCTGCAGCGCTGGAAGCCCAAGAGTCGAGATGACCAAACAGGCGGCCCGTACAGGGCCATTGACCGCACGTCTTCTCCGTATAGCTGGCGTAATTCTTCCCTCGGTCCCCCGAGATTGGGTAGCAGCATGTGCAAGGCACCCACTATCCTTTCGAACCGGGGGACAAGACGCTCGAAGTGCTCTTTGAAGCCCCAACGACTATCCAGGGTTAGCCCCAGGTACTTTGTACCGGCCCACCCTGATTTGAAGCGTCATCAACGCGTATCCACAAACTGGGAGGCTCCCTGCGCCCCGGCAGTTTGTGGAACCATAGCGCCTCATTGGCTGAAGCAGTGAGCCCACTCTTCTTAAGGAATTTTGATGTTCATATAGCGAATTCCTCGGAGTTTATCTTTTATTTGGGGGAATAAATAAAAGTCGCAAGGTACCAGGAGTTTAAGGACTGCGAGGAGGATGACTTACAAATTTCACACCCTCCATAGATTCTATTGTCCGTCTGGCGGAGTTAGCTGGACCGTTGTCGTGATGGAGGAGGGTCCTGCTTATTGGGCGCTGCTGTAGAACATTTTCCAAGACAACCGATAAACAATGACAAACATACCAATCTGCATTAACAGTCCTTTTATTCTCTAGCGCAATTGTTGCGAAATGACCCGTCTGTACAAATAATGAGGCAATCATCTTTTTCCCTTGACTTCTTTACTTTTGTTAACAATATTCGAATGGATACATACATTGGGCAAAATGATGATTTCAGACAATTTGAAAGAATATGTAACCACTTGCGTGTCTTCGATATTTTAAAGATGTTTATAAAAGTTATACATACATATTTAAATATGCATATTAATATACGATAGCAGTTAAGTGGGGGGGGGGGGGGTAATTATGCTTTATTTGGTTTGCAAGTCACGTATATTAAGCGGAAGTGAGACCCTCAAGTTTCTATAATTTTAATTCTGAAAAAGGTGCTCACCTTACGGCCGGTATGAAAACAAACAAAGTTTTCAAACATTCATGAAGGTGAGACTAAAATCCAAAGCGGATATCCTATAACAGAGTGGGATTTAAGCACGATATGCCATGAATGCTAATTCATGGATAAGCTTTAATGGGAGCACAAAATGATCATTTCAGACAATTTGAAAGATTATAGTAATATGGGCATAAGGTAACCACTTACGTGTCTTCGTTATTTTAAAGATGTTAATGATAAGTAAAGCGGAGAGCCCCCGGTTAGTGTCCCATTACATTTTACTTTTTTTTTTGTAAATGGTTTCTGCATTGTAGACCCATGTCCGGGGCATAAGCCTACCAAAAGACTGAGTTCCTCCTTGCAGAGGATTCCCGTAAAGAGAGACATTAAAGTAGTCCAAAAATGTTTATTACTTACAATTTAACTGTCTTTTCGAAACAATTCCGCAATTGTGACTTTTGTATCATGTTTTATTCGATACTAGCTGTGCCCCGCGGTTTCACCCGCCATTTAATTTGTAAAAAATCGGTGTTGTTATTATATAATCATTATATATTGGATTTCATGGGTATTCAATTTTTTCGCGGAACTTTAAAAAAGTAGCCTAAGTTATCTGCCAGTGAAAATCCCGTCAAAATCAGTCCTGCCGTTTCGGAGATTAGCCGGAACAAACAGACAGACAGACATTAAAACTATTAAGTTGATTTAAAGACCGTATGTATTTTCATATACATTTGCAATGCATTTAGTAAAACGCTGTTATTTTGACATTACAAACAGACTTTTACAGACAGACCATTTTATTTATTTGTATTGTTTATATGTCTTTCATTTTGGATTCACAAAGCTAGAATTACATCATTCTCCCGGCCATTGTATGCATGACCGAAAACGCCCTGTCAGAGCATTTTCAAATAATTACTCCATTCAAATCATTTACCCTTTTAAAGTGGTCAGTAAGTTACACCAAAAGAGGCGACTGTCGTTACATGAGCTACCGTAACAAGCACCTACAGATAACCAACAAAAAAATTGTGTTACTGCGTTGCGTAGGTCAGCGACGTGATTGTTCCATCCTCTGGGTACGCGTACAATTTTATAATCATACTCACATCTATGCGTGCATCTACAAATACCACAGCGGTAATCCCGAAACCGGTCTTCTCATTGCGCATGTCAAAACAGTGACTGATGCCGTACACGATCAGGGGTGCAATTCCTTAAGTTCAAACATCCATACATCCTTAAATACAGATTTGAAATAACGGTATAAAACCAATTTGGTATTCGCTAACACATGATTGAAGCTATTCAAAGACACGTTGAAGAAGGTAAGCCATGAGGACCAGTCTTTGCGTTTACCAAATTGGTTTATCACAGTTATTTCAATTCTGTATTCAAGGATGTATGGATGTTTGAGCTTAAAGAATTGCAGCCCAGATCCTCCCTGCGGAGTCGTTATTTTGGGAGATTTAAATGCCCATCATGCATAATCACTTGCTTTACGCACAACTACCAAACGAGGAGGTGTATATACGACTTCGCCTTGACCTACAATCCAGCGCAACTAGTAGCCTTGCTTATAGAGGATCAAACCCCTTCCTAATTGGATCTTCTACTAACCTCACACCCTGAGAACTATCAGATCTCTGTCGCTGCATGTGTTGGATTATTAGAACACTACTTAATACAGAGTGTGGTGTAACTGACACGGTCATAGCGTCCGCAAACTGCAGACAGTCGGCATGTATGGCACTACAGCTGGGCAGAATGGGATGAAATGAGATTCTTTGCTTTGCTATAAATAGGGGCCCAGTTTGTTTTTCGTCAGATGCTTTCCACGCCTCTGTTGATTCTGTCACCGAAGTGGTGCAGTAGGGAATGGAACTGTAGTACCTTCTTCTTTTCTTCTTCTCACCGGAAGCAGGAATCTTGCCGAGCCTGGGCCGAAGCACTCGCAGCTAGAGACTCAAACACCAGCGCTGTTAAAACTAATAAATATAACTCCATATCCTAATAAAAGCAAATTTTCACTACGAAGTCCGAGTTTATTGACAGAACTGGGAAGAGATTAAAGTGCTACCTTCCGAGGTGTCGTACGACGTAACTAATTGAACCAGCTTCTGTCGGCAGCTTACCGAATACATATGACATGTATACCTTCAAGGAAACATTGTGCCTACGTTGCTCTTAAAGATCGTTGATGCATCAGCGATTTCCTTGGCACTGCAGATGTTCATTGGTCAAAATCAGTAACACAGTCAATTCTTTCATCATCATCATATCAGCCAAAGGACATCCACTGCTGAAGAAAAGCCTCCCTCTTAGATTTTAACAAACTCCGGTCAAATGCCAGACACAGCCAATGGCTCTCAGTGACCTTCACCAGGTCATCCGTCCATCTCATTGGAGGTCGCCCCACGCTGCGTGATCCGGTGCGTGGTCTCCACTCGAGAACCCTTTTGCCCCAGAGCCATCATCAGTTCTACAAGCAATGTGCCCCGCCCACTGCCACTTCAGCATACTTATCTTTTCAGATATGACGGCAACTTAAGTTCTTCTACGGATCTCCTAATTCCTGATTTGATTTCGTAGAGAAATACCAAGCATAGCTCTCTCCATAGCTCGCTGAGTGACCTTGAGCTTTCTTACGAAGCCATTGTCAGTGACCACGTCTCCGTACCATATATCATCGCTGGTAACACACACAGGTTAAAGACTTTCACCTTGAGGCATTGCGGTGTTGTTGACGAAAAGACGTTGCGAAGTTTCCCGAACGCTGCCCAGCCGAGTCGGGTTCGACGATTGACCTCTTTCTCGAAGTTGGACCTACCTAACTGGATGGCTCCTGACTCCCAACGGATACTGCGATGGGCACATCATGGGCGTTTGACATGACTTTCCTCGTGCCCAAGTTCATTTTAAGGCCCACCTGTTGGGAAACTCTGTTGAGTTCATCGAGCATTGTGCAGAGCTTTTGTAGCGATTCTGTCATGACTGCGATGTCGTCGGTAAATCGAAGATGAGTGCAATACACAATCCTTTATCATTATGCAATAAATCATATATTTCAGCCGATCACAACCTGCTTTCCACTTCTCCCAAGTTGCGAATAACATAAAAAAACTCATCCCTCACGTGTAATTCAAGATGTAAGTGAAAACAAAGTTGCCGACACTTGATTTAGCAGAGCTATCTAAACTTAGGGGCGAAGGTGTCACACGATCAGCTATGCAGCGTACGCTACCTCGCCGAAGTGTTGCCACGTGAGGTGACTGTGAAGCGAAGATATGAAGCTTTGGGCAGCTATTATCATAACCCTGGGCAGTTAATGTGATTACGTAATAAGGTTGATAAATCGGTGATTGAGGAAGATATAATGGATTCTTTTAAGCAGTTGTTATATGTCAATGAAAAAATGGGTTTCATTTATTTAGCACACCAAATAGGTATCATTTAAAATATGTTAACCTTATACATACATAAAAAGAGTAGCTCAAACAATGATACATACCTACCTATTAGCCAACAGCAAACAAATGCCTTTTAATGTGACCACAGTTTATAAAATAAAACTTTGTTCGTATAACGCTCATTGTACCATTTTTAGCGGCCGTAAGGCCTGTAATTATTTAAATAAAAGTATAAAATTATACAGACGAATGGTATAAAAATACGAAGACCTATTTACTAACCTAACCTACCATTTCTATAATTTGTGTCATACTCGTGTGTAAAAATGAAAGTATTTTTATTGGACTTAGATATCCATTGGTTTTTTTTATTCATCTAGGCAGGAAAACATCTTGTGGGTAGCGTAAGCGATCACTGCCCTAATAAACATCCGCACCACCAGAGAAGTTGCTGATGAGTTGCCGACCTATAGGGCAGACATACACTTCTTTCTAGCCTCATCTCGTATGTCTGGCATATTTTCGGGGTTTGAGCTTCGGGTATATCGCTCTCCGTATCAAACGCAACAGTGTTGCTAGTTCACGCCGATATTCTGTAACGCCACGCTGGTTGACTGCTGTATGAGGATAACAGTCTCTATCTATTACTCGTGTAATTGTAACCAGGACTTCGGGAGAGGAGGAGAGTTAACCTTTTTTGGTTTTTGGTTGACACTGCAAACAAATATGATGGTATCTAGTAACCGTACCCTTTTTTGTGGTGCGGAAATCCTCCGCATTGGGCGTCGTTTCGGATCTTGGTGTTTGTGCATATGAGATATATGTCTGTAAACTGTACCATACAGGAAAAATTCCAGTGTATGGATAGTTTTTATAAAAAAAGAGTTTCTGTAAAGTCCGAACGTTTTTATGGTACAATATTATGTGAGAAGAATGTCGAGTGTAGCTCTAGAATGGCCAGTTGCATAGCCGTTTTGACTAGACCCGTCCCGATACTAGTAAGCATGGATTCATGCTTACTAGTGTCATTGTTATCAGAGTAATGTTTGGCGGACAAGGTTCCTCTGTAGAAAAAGGAGGACCCTCCAACCAGGCGGATGGTATGCCTGGCGGGCCGAAGCACAATGGTTGATGTTGGGCGTCTGTAAACAAGGTCTTACTTTAATAGTCCACGATATTGTGCATGGAGCCTATGTAAGTGCTGACGATAATGTAGGTATCACTAAAAAATAAATGAGTTGTATTTTTGTCAGCGTTTTTTATAAATCACTCATTTCATTATTTACTGGTTCTTCTAGTAAGTTATAATAAAATCTACTTGTATCTAGTAAGAAAATGGTGGTGACGGTCGGCCGACCTATTTAGGTAGTCGGCAACGTCAAACCAGACGGCCGAAAGGTGGCGCGCGTCGGCGTCGCACAAAAGAAAGAAACTAATTATTCACCGTCAAATGAATGGTGTGGTAGGTGCATCATCATCTCGGGGGTCACGGGTGCGCAAATTGGAGAGTCTGCGCGCTCACACCGAGTGACCCCCGGGAAGACGGTGGTGCCCCGCCGTGTGCGCAACATAGCGCAAAGCGAGGCTTGGGGGGATCCTTTACAATCCTCCCCGAGAAGTGCCTGGGGGGGTGACCTTTTTACAGTCACCTTCCCTCCGCTAGAGGGGGTGACCACTTTAGAGTCAACCCCTCCATGATGTGCCTAAGGGCGTGGCACCAATGGGCGGCTCTAGTGCGATTTTACGAGGACCTGGAGCCCCAATTTGGTGCCGAAGATGACCGCTCCAGACGGTAGGAGTCCGGCATACCCCTTTGCCCTACCCTGGGGCGAAGGAAGTTCCATGTAGAATTTCCACTGGACACCAATAAAGTTACATCATCATATGTATTTAATACGGTGCCATGCAAAATATCGTGGTTTATAAAATTAAGACCTTCTATGCAGCGATGTGCGAATTCTTTACATGCGCGGTTCAGAATTAGACGTCATCGGAGATTGGCACATAATAATCAAGTAGATGCCACTGTAAGTTGTTGTTATAATGATGGTGATGAAGGTGTCGCCACAAATGTATACGAGAAATTTACAGTGTAAAAGGGATCCTTAGTCTAAAGGGACTTCAACAAAATATAGCTAACAATATTTTTATTACACGTCATTCGAAGCTTAATGCCCGGGTCTAACGTATAAAATCGTACCTTATTTTAACCGACATTGTAGCACTGCGGTATGTAAGGCTAAGGCTAATATTAGAGTGTAATATGTTTTATCGTGCTGGTCAATCAACAGGTTTATTGATTATACCAAACACTGACTGGCTGTCTGTTGACCCGCGCCGCTCGGTATAATAAACATGCTTTTGTTTGGCTTTTAAACAATATCACTGGTTTATCTCGCTGTTCAGTTGTCAGCTGTGATTAATTAACGGCATAAATACTGCATGGTCATCATGAAGTGTATGTGTGAGTTTATTAACCTCACCTGGTTTGCTGGCATTGTAATTAGTAATAATGGAATGGAATGAATTTCACTCATATTAGACTATGATTTCGGGACTTTTCGCGCACAGATAAGTCTTCTCGTGACCACGGTCAATGCAACTTGGCCGAAACGTTGAGGTTAGTCAAAATATTGTTATGATTTATCTGTGCGCGAAAAGTCCCGAAATCATAGTCTAATATAAATATTTACCGGTTTTTAACGTATTGTTTATATTCATACATTACTGTTTATCATCATCACATCAGCCAAAGGTCCTCCCCTATAGATTTCAACAATTGTGTCGTCACTTCCGGGGCAAATGCCAGTACTCATCACTCTTGGCAGGCCGGTTAGTGAACGCAGTATTGTCTGTTTTAAAGTTCCTTAGTCGCCTTTTACGTAATCTACATCAGGAGATGGAGTGGTGCTATATTCTTAATCCGGACACCACACGGAATTTATGTAAATACATGACTGTTGTGCAACTACTTTTTATACATTAAATACAAGCTTCACCGGCAAGCGCTAGAAATATTGAATTAAAACGTAAATTTAAATACCTACTTATTTTTAATTGGTAGGCCAGTGATAATTCTTCATGAACTTCCTCTACCCGGGGGAAGGGCGAAGGGGTATCCCGGACTCGTTTTTTATTTATTTTTTAATGGTCTCAGTGGATATATATCATGAACGGGTATTCTGGACTCCTACCGGCTAACACTACTAGAGCGGTCATCTTCGGCACCGAAGGTCCTCGTAAGATCAGACTAGAACCACCCATTGGTGCCACGCTTTTAGGCACATCTCCGTAGAGGGAGACTGTAAACTGGTGTCACCCCTCGACAGTAAAAAGGCCACGCCCCCCGCTCACGTACTTCTCTGAGGGGATTATAAAGGATATATTTGAAGCCTGGCTGTGCGCTGTGCAGCGCCATCTTCCCGGGGGTCGCCCCATATAGCAACGGCAGGGCGCTCAGACGTGTTGGACCTAGACGCCGCAACTGGGGTCGTTGTTACACCGGTGCCATCTCGTCCCTTCGTGTCAAATACCTACCTACTACAGTAAAGTAATGTCACGGTACTATACATTATTATTAGTACAATCTCAAATCAGATAGTATTGTAGAGATGAGTCACCCACTATCCTTTCAACTGTAGTCCTTTGGGAACTCTGTTGGCGCGCTTTCCGCCTTTTGATATCCTGACGGAGATGGATGCGTGGGTGTTTCACCATACACGCTCCCTCCGCCAGAGCGGTGAAGGCGTGCCTTCAGGAGACGCTCGGAAGTTTGAGACGGTAGGCTCGGCGGCGTGAATTTAATTAAGATTTAAATGCTGAATTCAACGTTTAAACAACGATGATAAACAGATTGTGTATAGGTACGCTAAGACACGATTTTAAAAAGCTTTAAGCGCCTAGCACCGCGTCGATGTACACAGTGAGCCATGACGGTGGGCCTTAGCTATTACCAAATTGGTTCCTCACCGTTGTTTCAAAACTGTATTCAAGGTTGTATGGATATTTGCGTTTACGGAATTGCATTGCATCTCCGCACTCTGCGCACCAAAGACCCGCATCGTTGCGTAGAAACAGTCAATACGCGCTTCCACAATATAATAAAATAACGATTGTGACTAGTAGTCACCTGAAGGTGCTATAGCACAAATGTACTATCACGTACATTAATACTATCCCAGAATATTTACTTAACAAAATGTATACTTCCAGTACAAAAAATGGCTTTCCCTTACTTATGTTGCCATAGTTCTTTTACAGTAAGGTGGTGAAACGATCATTTCATTCGCCTGGTGCTAAGCGTAATGCCTCCCCATAACGATTGAAATGCTACCCAGGACTAGGCAGCGTGGCACCACACTGCGCTGTCACCTCGAGACATCGTTATTTAGTCTGTTATGTCGAGTAATTTGACTTACTACAGTACCCTTCAAACCGGATCACAGTAATCTCTAAAGTTTAAGCACTACTG